>OW121747.1:41051028-42251028 GCA_933228765.1 Miltochrista miniata
AATATAAAAGTTCTTGTAGTTCTTGACTTTAATTGATGTTTTAACACGTTCGCAGTGGTAGTGATTTTTCTAGGCGAAAATTTCGGTTTATGGCGTATTAGAAAAAAACTTAACCTATTACTCGATCTCGTTCAAACTAATTTTCGTTGGTAGATTTTATGGCAATACACATCATATTTTTTTTTTTTTATTTATCGTTCTCTTAATTTAGAAGTTAGAGGGTGGGGACCTAGGGACACATATTTTTCCACTTTGGAAGTGCCCCTTGCGCAAACTATTTTTTTTAAATCAAATATACCTAAGCTTAATAGTATTTTTGAAGACCTATCTATAAATACCCCCACATGAAAAATACTGAGTTTCAGTTCTGAGTATGGGGACCAACAAAATTAACTGCTTTTTTTCTAGCTTTATATAAAAATCTTGATGCGGTTTAAAGAATACATCTCCTTACCAAGTTTCAACAGCAAGCATAGCTTCAGAAAAAAATGGCTGTGACATACGAACTAGGGCTTGAACTCCGGAATTCCGGAATTGGTATAATTCCGGAATTCCGATAAAATCTAATATCGTATCGAGAAGAGGACAGAACGAATGCCAGGATAACTGTAAATGATGTAGTGCTGGAACAGGTGGATGAGTTTGTATATCTTGGATGTGCATTTAGCAGGGATGGACGGTACACCGCTGATGTCGAAAAGAGGGTAACTGCGGGCAAAACAGTGAATGGAGCGTTAGGCAAACTTTTAGGTACCAAGGCCTTAAGTCAAAAGGCCCAGCTCGCAGTACACAATGCGGTGCTGATACCTACGCTAACGTATGGAAGCGAGAGTTGGGTATGGCAGGAAACGCATGAAAGTAGAATAAACGCGGTCGAGATGCGCGCGCTACGCAAAATCTGCGGAGTAACGCTCGCAGATCGCGTTCGGAATGAAGATGTAAGAAAGAGAGTTGGTCTGAAAGAGAGTGTCGGTGTTAAAGTAAGGAAGGGCATGCTACGATGGTTCGGGCATGTGGAACGAATGGGAGATGAAAGAATGACAAAACAGATATACAACGCTAAAGTGGATGGACGTAGGAGTCGGGGAAGGCCACGACACACCTAGCACGACCAAATTAATCGTGTGTTAGTTGAAGGTGGTGTCAAGAGCCGTAGGAACCGACGTGCATGCATGAAAAGAAAAATGAAAGTTGAAGAAGCAAGTGAGGTGTGTATGGACCGTGCCGTGTGGCGCTCGGTTCTTTCTGCCTACCCCGCAAGGGGTTTGGCGTGAAGATAGTTAGTTAGTTAGTTTCTAATATCGTTTTAAATTCCGGAATTGGCGAGATCAATATCGAAATTTCGATATTGTAAAAAAAACAGCTTTCGCTAATTTCATTACAAACAAAAATATACCATTTTAATACATCAATAATTTATTGCTGACGTGCATTAGTAAGCTTCTTATGCAATTTAAATAACTTTAATTACTTCAAAGTAAAAGGATTTCTGTTTCAAATAATTATTTTCAACTTCTTATTAATCATTTTATTTGTTTTATTTGGTGTTTTTTTAACGTACTATTTTGTAATACACATTTTTAACGTAACTTAAACCATTTACGCAGCGTACGCAAACGAAGCTCTTAAAAGAAAGAAATTTTCTCCGTTCTCGAAACATTATTCATTGCTGCTCCGCTCCTATTCGTATTCGCGTGATGTTATAACGTCATTAGCCATCCTCAATAAATTTAATATTAAACTGTAAAATAATTTTTGAAATGCAACCAGTAGTTTCTGAGATCCTAGCACAAACAAACTATTCAGTTATATAATATTAATGAGCGAACCTTAAGAGATAGACAAATTAGATTATTGTGAGCGAACCGTAAAAGATAGACATATATGCTGTCGCGGACTTTTTTTTAGAACTTTTTAAGAGATACAATTTTGTAATACACAATTTTTACGTAACTTTAACCATTTACGCAGCGTACGCCTCGGAAGCTCTGAGACGGTAAAAAATATTCCCCATTTTCAAAACATTCTTGATTGCTGCTCCGCTCCTATTCGTCGTAGCGTGATGTTATATAGCCTATAGCCATCCTCGATAAATGTTCTATCAAACTGTAAAAGAATTTTCGAAATCCAACCAGTAGTTTCTGAGATCCTAGCGTTCAAACAAACAAACAAACTCTTCAGCTTTATAATATTAGTATGGATGTATAGATAAAACGGCAATCGGGAAAGGAATTATGTAGGATTTTTGTAAAATGTGAAATAAATTTGTGAGCGTTTTGTTAAGAAGACGTGGGAGAAACCCACGCCTTCTTAAAAAAACGCTCATCAAAAGTAATTTTTGAGTCAAATCTCTCTTATGTGGTCTTTAATTTGTATAAAATATTCGTTTGGCACAAAAGGCAAAAGCCGGCGACGGCCGCACTAATTTTCAATGTAATCCTGTGCCGCTGGCCACTAATTAGTTCTAGTCAACAAGTGCTTTATTCGCAGCTGCTCAAGTTTATCTAAAATTGCAAAAGATAAAATGACCAACATAAAAAATAAGGTTTGATTTTTCACAAATACCTCAATAACTATGTTAGAATATTAAATTTGAAGATGGTTTAACTACATGGTCTAAGGATGGAGGGCAAAAGTTATTCAACTGCGAGTCGGTCTCGGTTCCGTACCAAAATCTGTAATACCTAAATCACATTTCTTGTATAGCTGTCCTTTAAACATTTGCTTTTTTTTTCTGTTTTTAGCATTTGTTGAGACACATACACTTAGATTTTTTTTTTGTGATTTCTAGTTGTTGAATTACAGATATTCCATATCATTATAAGGTACAGACACCAATGCCCGACAGGGACTCAATAGTGGACACTTCTTTATGCATAAAGCAATAATTTCAATGCCAGAGGCCCTTAGCACCATCACAGCTTACGATGACGCAAACATACACTACATTTTTGGATTAAAAACTCAACTAATACTCGTTATCAATTTTTTGTTTCCGATGAGACGCAGAGGAGTTGCCGCTATTTCTACATTTCATGTCAGTTTTGTCTGTGGTTTTGTTAAAGACACCGCTAAATTAAAATTATGTTTTATTTAACTTATAACAACAATTTAAGCCTTGTGCAACAATTTAAGGTTGTGGATTAATGGACTAAACCGAAATAAGTTGTTATTACATTTTCTTTATGTTGTTATTATTTTCTTTTCTATACACGTTACATTATTTATTTATTTATTTAACATTGATGTACACTCGCACATCTATTATTTTCTTTTCTATACACGTTACATTATTTATTTATTTAACATTTATGTACACAAAAGACTTACACAGATAAATGTGAAACAAAAAAAAAATAAGTACAACGGTACTGCTAATTTGTAAAAAGAAATTTCATCCAGCAGTTCGGTGAAAGGATGGTTTGTAAGTATCATAAAGAAGTATGTTAAAAATAGAATTTTTTTGGTGCAGTTTACAGTTTACTGAAAAAAATCCCAAATCGTAAATCCTAAATCTTAAATCGCAAATCCTAAACTAAAATCCAAAATTTAATATACCAAAAAAAAATCATATTAAAAATGTCCAAAATTCAATTTTTATTTATAAATTTTATTTAACTACATCATCCACTAGAGACAGGGTGTCGATTATTGATATTACACCCCACATGTGTGTGCCACATTTTTAAATGTCATCTAATGGTTCCTCGGCCAAAATTTAAAAAGATACACATTTTGATTTCTTTTTTCTTTAATTATGGGATCTCTGTCATCTAGTGGTAAGTCTAGACGTGGAAATTCTCCCGCTGGAGATCATGATGCGAGCCATGATCTCCAGCGGGTGTAAAAAAAGGGGGCGGCGAGAGCGCCATTGTACCGAAAGGGTAAAAACGGGACCCGTATTCATGAGACTTTGCTGTCCACCGGTATGTCCGTTACAAGGCTGTATCTCAGGGACCGTGATAGTTAGAGCAGAAATTTTCACAGATGATGTATTTCTGTTGCCGCTACACCAACGTAGCTACAGCAACGTAAAAAATAATGATATAGTAGTAGAGTAGGCTCTCATAGAACAAACGTGATTTTTGTCTTTTTTTGGTACGGAGCCATCCCTGTGCGAGTCCGAGTCACACTTGGTCGGTTTTTTTTATATTTATTTGAAGTTTGTGTCTTCCTTAAAGTGTCAGACATTGATTACTGTAATATTTTTAAAGAAGACCGAATTTTAAGAAAATGGTGCGCTTTTTTTACTCAGATAAAGTTTATATGGCGAAGAAGTGCGTAAAGCAGTTTCATACACGAATCACTGTCAAATTTTGATGACCAACGGATCTCAAGTTAAATTTAAACACTCAAAGAATTGTAAAAGCAAAGTTATTAAATTATAAAAACTTTTCTCAAAAATCCGAATAATATTTGCTAATAAAGTAGCTTAAGTTTCTTACCTTGTTTCGGTACCTGCTTACACGATTGTAACCCGAATTTTTTCTTCGCGAACTTGTTAAATAATTTTGCCATATTCGTGAACACGGCACACGTAAAATGACAAAGTTAGAGCAAACTGTGAGAGCAGCAGGCGTTCGACTCGCACTGCGTCTTTCACCCGAATGCTGCGCACCCCTGACGAACTCTCCGCGCCGCCGACGGACAGGCGAGACAGAGTCAGAATGATAGTGGATTTTTATATCGAGAATAGGCAACAGAAAAATTTACCTAAGGATTCTCTGTTCATAAGGACATACATATCACGGACCCCCGTTATCCCCGGAAGGGCCGACGACAGCATTTCACCATTTTTTGGGGTCCGTACCCAAAGGGTAAAAAACGGGACCCTATTCATGAGACTTAGCTGTCCGTCTGTCTGTCTGTCCAGCACGAGACTGTATCTCTAGAACCGTGATAGTTAGAAGGCTGAAATTTCCACAGATGATATATTTCTGTTGCCGCTATAACAACAAATACTGAAATCAGAGAAAAGGGTGGATTAAGGGGGGCTTCTATACAACAAACGTGACTTTCTGCCACTTTTTTGGTACGGAACCCACCGTGCGCGAAAATAATTCACTCTTATGGAACTGTTCTTAATAGTTTTCGTTATCATTTGTACTAGTAGTACAAGTTAGATTCTAAGTATATATTATAATAAAATACGTAATTTACATAATAATGAGGGTTATTTCAACAAAAGTTAATGTTATATTGTTATTTGTTATGAATGTCTTGATTAAATACACCTATGTGAGTATAAGGTACTTTTTATATACTTAATACGAGCGGACGTCACGCGTAATTCCCGTTCCCGGCGGAATATGGGAATAAAATATGCCTATGTTCACCGCAAAGAGTGTAGCTTTCCAACAGTGAAAGAATTTTTCAAATTGGTCCAGTAGTTTCAGTTCAGAGCCTATTCGATGCAAACAAACAATTTTTTTTTGAGTTCTAAGGCACCACCCGTAAGCGAGGGGTGGAGGTAGAGAACGCTACATGCGTACCACACTGTGTGAATATGTCAACTCTTGCTGACTAAACTCTACCTTAGTCTCTAGCCCTCAGGCCTTCGAGACTCATATTTTGGGAAGTTGACGTTTTGGCACAGTTGACGTTATGAACCTAAAGGATCAGATGCTATCACCCTTCTAGGGAAGGGTGACGCGGGCACAGACGCGAGCGTCAATCAGCTAACGCTGGGCATACGCTTTTGAATTACTTTAACGGCGGGGGCACTAGGTATCCCCGTCGTGGACTAATGGGTTGGGAGCGAATGATGGCTCGGATTGACTAAAGGATGACTCACACTAGACCGTGCCGGGTCCGAGCCGAAGCGGGACCGAGTTGTTTCCGAGCTTTGCCGTTGTCCGTTGCTCGACTGTCACTCGGTTGCCGCTCGGTATAGCGTGAGTGTGTTCATATAAAATATAAATATGTAACATTTATTTGACCGTGCTACTGCCGACACTCGGCTCGGACCCGGCACGTTGTAGCGTGAGTCATCCTTAACGTGGGTGGGGATCATATTCCTGTGCTGCACGAAGGCCTCACAGGTGGTTAACCTAT
The DNA here is from genome assembly GCA_933228765.1 of Miltochrista miniata. Lineage (NCBI taxonomy): Eukaryota > Metazoa > Arthropoda > Insecta > Lepidoptera > Erebidae > Miltochrista > Miltochrista miniata. The sequence continues at coordinate 41,057,083 of OW121747.1, forward strand.
TTGGGCCACAGCTGTACTGGTGGACCTGTGGTCACCGCAGCTTATGGAAGTTTGCACCACCAGGGACGCTACACTTGCGCTACCGACCCTGTAAAAAGTCTTCTAAAACCCGTTTTGAAGAACCCCATACTGTAGGCGTTTGGGAGGACCAAGGCAGGAAGATCATTCCACAATCTAAGCGTGAGTGGAAGAAGCCCCCTATCGGATCTTACCGTTGTTGCTGTGTGTATGTGTACATTTTAGCGACACGTTTTAATTTTTTAAATATAATTTTTAATTAATTCAATGACAGTAACAATTTTAATAAGTACCAGCGGACGTCACGCGGTTTCACCCACGTAGCTTTCGTTTCCGTGGGAATCCGGGAATAAAGTATAGCCTATGTTACCCGAGCGAGGATAATGTAGCTTCCCAACAGTGGAAGAATTTTTCAAATATGTCCATTAGTTTCTCAGCCTATTCGATGCAAACAAACAAACAATCAAATCTTTTCTCTTTACAATATTAGTATCTATACTAATACTAATATTATAAAGAGGAAAGATTTGTATTTTTATACAAAAATGTGCGTAAACATAATAAACAAAAAAACTACTGGACCGATTTGAAAAAATCTTTCACTGTTGGGTAGCTACACTCTTTGCGGTGAACATAGGCTACATAATATTCCCGTGTTTCCACGGGAACGGGAACTACGCGGGTGAAACCGCGGGACGTCCGCTAGTTATAAAGTTATTAATTCGTTACGTTACGATATATCCCGTGGATTCTATATTATTTATTATAACGCTGTTTTTGTATTGTTAGCCGAAAACATTTAGCTGAGAGGTCTACTATTTTGCGGTTTAAACCCCATTAACTAGGAAATTGTTATAGTGCGTGTGCATAATAATTTAAAATAAGAGGTACTTATATTCGCTCATAATAACGAGTTCGGAAATTTGTCACCTCATGCTGGTCTAATGGACAACGCATGTTAAAGGGGAATCCATCTATAGTCATTTCTATGCTTCTTCTGGGCTTCTTAGGGTATATATTTATACATATAATAAAATGACATAGGTTTTACACACAGGCTACATGTTATTACGCTAAATATTTTAGGGGCTCTGCAGAGAACAATATAAATATGTGTGTATAATATAAGATAATTTTCACGCGTACGGAGTCGCGGCATCAGCTAGTAACTTATATAAAAGGGTATCATGACGTTTAGACTTCACTCGACTATGTATTTAGTATTTACTTACATGCACCGACCGATGTTTCTACTCTTATTATAGTATAATATATATATTACCAACGTCAATAATGGAACCGATTCCTTTGTTTTCATCACAAAGCCCTATTGTGCCGTACGTCCTACGCCATAGAGCAACGATACCTGTACAAGGGGAGTCGATATGGCGTTTTGCTCTATAGATACAGATCTATCTTCTATATGTGTTGCGGGGGGGGGGGGGGAATCGTATTCATATACACCATAGGGCTTGAACTCCGGAATTCCGGAATTGACATAATTCCGGAATTCCGATAAAATCTAATATCGTTCTCAATTCCGGAATTGGCGAGATCAATACCGGTATTTCGATATTGAAAAAAAAATACATTTTCGCTTCTTCTTAAATTTCATTACAAACAATAATGTAGATCAGGGCTGTCCAAACTAGATGGGACCCAGGGCCAATAAAAATGGCTAAATACATTGGAGGGCCGCATGTATAATACTCGTAGGCATCATTATTTTTTTATTTACTTTCTCATTAATTTGTCTTTTACAATTCTGTCAACATCAACCTCAATGTTAGTAGTAGCTAGACGAAGTGCATGTTTAAGTGAAGTATCTGTTAATGAAGACCTGTATTTCGATTTTATAAACTTCATTGTTGAATATGCACTTTCGCAAAGGTAGGTCATCATAGAGCCCATTTTTAACCGACTTCCAAAAAAGGAGGAGGTCCTCAATTCGTCTGTATTTTTAGTCCGAAATTCGTCAGTTTCGGGAAACGTTCAATAAGGAGTTTAAAAAGATTCAATTCCTACTGCCCTTGTAAAAGGCGTCTGATTGCAGATCACACAGTTACAGTTGATAATCAATCTTCACACTCTCAACTGCGACCGTTAAGGGATGATTGAATGGTGCTATATCACTCTCAATTTTTTTGACTTGGGATCAAATTTCGGAAATGATGTCCGAAGTTCGATGCCGATGCTGACGCCCCCTACCTGTAGGCTGGATCCCGCAGGTGGCCCCTCCGAGGTCCGTGGAAGCGCATCCTCGCCGGTCGCCCCGCCTTTCAGATCAAGACCAGTTTCCCTGTCTTCCAGACCTTGGAAAACTGGCCTTTTTCGAGGCATCCGCTATAGAGCCCTATAAGCGGAGGCCCAAGCTGCTTGAGAGCCAGGACCCACGCTGTCGGATTGATCGAACACATACCCAAAATATTTCTATTATGTCGCGGGAAAAATAATTTGCTCATTAATGTATTTAAATAAAGGAGATAAAAAGATTCTGCGGGCCGCAACAATTAACGCCGCGGGCCGCGCGCGGCCCGCGGGCACTGCTTTGGACAGCCCTGATGTAGATTATAAGCTTCTTATGCAATTTTATAACTACAATGTTGATAATTTAGGATTTCTCTATTAACAAATTAATTCGATTATGTACTCGGGTATTAATCATTTTATTTGATGATATTTCTTAAACCTACTAAGAAAGTAAATCCATAAAATTAATGGTATTTGATAGAAAACATACTATTTAAATAATAATAATATTATTGATGACGTTTTTGTTTTTTTTTACATTTAGACTTCAATTTATAGTGCGAACTTAGACTTAGTTCTGACTTAAGCTACGAGTTATATTTAACTTTGTCAGAAACGCTGTAAGAATTTGACAGAGGTCTCGCCCGGCATAGTTCTGACGGAACTCATGGGGCCCGTACCTTATTATTAGGGGCAAATTTTGCCCCAAGGCGCTCCACTGACCCAGAGTGAGGAGGGTCCTGGATTCCCTGATCTCATCAAGGTGGAGGAACATATTCCTTCGCAGATAGATACGTCTCAGGCGTCCGACTTACGTAGTAACTATTTAGTAATCTGTGGTCCGACGCTGATTACAGCGAGAACGACGTGCCCGAAGTCACTGAAGGTGAGTTAGGGGCGACTGTACTGCAGCTTAGATTCCGCAAGGACTGTGCACCTGGACCTTGGGGATCTTGGGCCTCGAGTGATGGGGCTCTTTAGTGCATGCCTCGAAAAAGGCCAGATTCCCAAGGTCTGGAAGACAGGGAAACTGGTTCTGATTCGAAAGTCAAGGTGGTCGGCAGTCTACCCATCCGGGGATCGGCCGATCGTGTTGCTCCGTTGAGCAACTACGGCCGATCCCCGATCGGTCGATCCCAACAATGATACGCTCAAGGAGCTTGCATACCTCGTTAGGTATGCAAGCTCCTTGAGCGTATCATTGCACAGCGCACAGTCGGTCACCTCACACGCTTGTGGCCAGATCTGGCGGATGACCAGTTTGGTTTACGTCAAGGGCGCTCCACCGTGGATGCGATCATGCGCATTAGAAGACTGACGGAGGAAGTAACATCGCAGGGTGAGGTGGTGTTGAAAGCAATGGCGATGTCAATAGCCACCGGCATCGCCTTCAAAACCTTGCCCTGGAGCTGCGTAAGGGAGGCGCTTATTTATCATGGAGTGCCTCCCTCCGTCGAATTGTCAGGGCCTATCTTTCCGAGAGGGCCATAACTTACCCAAGCTGGCTAGGGCCCAGCCGGGTCAGCGAGATAAGTCGTGCGGTGTTCCGCAGAGATCAGTCTCAAAACCGCTTCTGTGGGACATCGGTTACGATTGGGTGCTGCGCGATCCGTTGCTCAGAGGCGGCATGTCTCGAGTATCTGGCAGCGAGGCAACTTGCCTCCTTGTTTAAATAAATTAATTACATTTCTAATTTATTTTTTTCTGGTGCAAGGAGGCGCTGGAGCGGGGTCATAGGCCTACGTCTCCAGAAATCTAGGTTCGGCAGTTCCAGCTCTACAAGGAACCCGTGGAGACCTGGACTTGAGCAACAAACCGAATCGCCACATCACATCACACAAGGGGGAAATCGCTGAATCGCCACAATCAAGGTGGTCAGACCGGTCATAGGCGAGTTACTAGAGAGGAGCCACGGTGCGGGTGCTCTGTCCTACCGGTTGTCACAGATGCTTACCGGGCACGGGAGCTTCAGTAAGTATCTGTGGCGAATACACAGGGAAACCACACCTGAGTGCCAGCACTACGAGGAACGCAGTGAGGACACAGTACTTCACACATTAGTGGAGTGCACAGTGTGGGCTTAACAGCGCCCGGCCCTCGTGGTAGGTCTGGACGTGGACATGCTCTCGCTGGAGACAATTGCGCGAGCTATGATCTCCAGTGGGAGTAAGTGGGATGCCACTGCGTCTTTCTGTGATCAGTTAATGCGGCGAAAAGTGATCGAGAGAGAACGCTCCCACCCGAATTTCGCATGTATTTGCCCAAGAATATCGGCCTCCATAATCGGGGGCCTAAGGACGGTGGGAGGGCTAATCGCCGTCCTTACAAAAGCACGCCCAAGACGAAAGCGTGACGTGAAAGTTTCACGCACGCCACACGCCGTGAGATGCGGGATAGCACCTGAACAAGTCCCAAATACGCGGGATAGCACCCGAACCTCCTAGGTGAGGCCGCAGTGATAGTCAAGGTCTGTGGTGAATCCTGGGGTCATCTTTCTGAGGGCTTAATAGTTAGTAAACGTGTGGTTTTTAGTTGGTTACGTAAAATAAGTAATTTTACTGGGAATCAAAGTAGTTTACCACTAATCACGTAGGACTGCCAGCTCCCGTTTCTTTTTTACATATGACTATTTTATACAAAACGAAACTTGATTGAGTTCCGGAATTCCGGAATTCCGGAATTCAAATACTGAATATCGAAACCCAATTCCGGAACTGAAAAAGCGTCCGATATTCAAGCCCTAATACACCACTACAAAAGCAATCGGCTGTCACTATGGAACTTACACAAAACAATGCACTCATAATTCTTATATGTATACTTGGTGTAACAAAATTACCTCTCCAAATTTCATTAGATGACTTGGCATCGGAAATCAAATACAAATATTTAATAAAAAAGGGGGGTAATTTTTTTTTTTTTTTTTTTTTTTTTTGTCGCACGTTAAGAATTCATTTTTTACCGCGGCAATTCGAGGTAACATGGTCGCCGTGGCAAAACAAACACAGAGCACCCGTCTGGCTGTCTTTGTCGCTTTCTACTGCCGCTCAGTAGCGATAGAAAGGGTGAAAATAGGATAAAACAGGACCTTTAAAACGGCTTTACGGTTAAAGTATTCATGTGATTTTTTTTTCTTCATTTTTGTAATGTTTCTTGACTGATGCCACGTCACGTGACGAAATTTGGATAGGTAACCGAATATAACTAGCTGTTCCCTGCCTGCCACGCTTCTCTGTGACTTTTTGTAGTGGTCACTGACTCTCATTTCTCATAGTGAGAAATGAGTACGAAAACAGGATAGGCAGGTACTTACTCACCTTTCAAAAAAGTCTAGTTATGAAAACCTGAGCCGAAGCCAAAAGCAAAATCAATCAGTCAGCCGTTTCCCTTACGCTTTTTTTTTTTTCATAAAATCCAATTCACACCGAGAAAGTTTCAGTTGAAAAAAGAATTATGATTCTATTCTGTGACCAATGTTTCAGTTTTTAAATAATCGTGCGCGAACATCAAAAAATATACTTCAAAATGAAATGCAAAACATAACCTTTGCACTCTGAATGCAAGGAGGCCGTTTATCGATGTTCTCTTTTAAAAAATACGTTTTACAAAAAGCTGATCTCAGGTAGGCTGTTTATAATATTTTTTTCTGTAGCCGGCACAATATAATTAAAAAAGAAAGCGAAAAGCGCCCTCTATGGGAAAAACCACTTTTTAAAGCTGTTTTATTATTGTCGCTGGGATTATAAATGTAAAAAGTAGCATAAAACCATCTCTGAATCCTGTTGCACATTGTGTCGAATTTTGAGCTCAATCGGTTCAGTACATTTTGAGTTTTTTAAGCGTACACATACGCGCACAACATTTATATAATAGATGTGTGTGTGTGTGTGTGTGTATAAGCGTACCCCTTTTTGAGCCCGCTTTGACCGAAGGGAAAGTCTCAGTATGGCGCCTCCCTTCACAATAAGTCGTAGATCGTGTTGCTCTATGGCCCTATGCCCATTATTGCATTTCATACATTATTGCACACATACCTACATATCTACATATAGTCACGCCTTCATCCCCGAAGGGGTAGGCAGAGGCATAGTATACGCCCACATTTCACCTAATAGTTTTATGTCCCACTTAATAGTAGCCTATTGCCTATTGCCATGTTGAAATGGACAGGCGTAGGTCGCAGCGACCCGCAGTTGAAATTTTTCAAGTTTAAATTATTGCAATATTAAAATACTTATTCTTAAAAATGCCATGTTGAAATGGACAGGCGCTAGGTGTAGGTCGCCGCGACCCGCAGTTGAAATTTTTCAAGTTTAAATTATTGCAATATTAAATTAAAATACTTATTCTCAAAATGCCATGTTGAAATGGACAGGCGCTAGGCGTAGGTCGCCGCGACCCGCAGTTGAAATTTTTCAAGTTTAATATATTGCAATATTAAAAATACCTATTCTCTAAAATGTCAAATACAACAACAAAACAAATGACAAATATAAAAAAATCATATCATTTCTTGGTATCTCTCGACCTAGAGATAGTTAGGTGGGAGTAGATGTTTATTACAAGCACCTACTACAGTGCAGCCTTAGAATTTCTAAGAAATAAAGATTGCTTGCTCTCTGCTTTGCAATATTTTCTGTTATCTATTTCTGTTATGCATTTACCTACGACGGGACGGTGAGCGACCCTCTCACCGTCTTCAGGCCCACGTTAATGAACCTTCACGAGCATGACCTGCTCGCAGAAAGAGGCGGCGCAGTCCCACTTACTCCCGCTGGAGATCATGGCTCACACCATGTTCTCGACCGAGAGAGTGTCCACGTCCAGCCACACTACGAGGACCTGGCGCTGTTGCGCCCACGCCGTGCTCTCCACCAGCGTGTGGAGCGCTGTCTCATCGCTACAGTCCTCGCAGTGCTGACACTCGCCGTGGTTTCCCGGTGTCTTCGCCACAGATACCTACCGAAGCTACCGTGCCCGGTTAGTATCTGTGACAACCGGTAGGAGAGAGCACCGTGTCTCCTCTCCAGCCACTCGTCCATGACCGGTCTGACAGCCGCGATTGTGTTGAATCCCGGCTTTGGTTGCTCAAGTCGCACCTTCCATGTCTCCACGGTTTCCTGGTGGAGCAGGGACCGCTGGGCCTCGATTTCCCGAGACGCAGGCCTTTGGCCCCGCTCCAGCGACTCTCCGCATGCGCGCGAAAACACGCATGACAATAAAAGTGCACTAACGAAGGTGTCGTCGGCGTAACACGTAGACCCCTCTGAGCAACGCATCACGCAGCTCAAATTGAAGCCCTTTTCGAAAATTTTCAACTCACCACCATACCACGTGGGTCAAAAAATATTTAGTATTTTTTCCATATTTATTGATCTATTTTTATTAAGAATGTCTTATCTAGTGTACTTACATAAGAATACCCCAAAAAGTTGGGAGCCGCCCAATGCTTGCACATTAAATGGGCAGGACGTTTCACAGAGAGAGAGAGAGTAGAGAGAGAAAATTTCAGCTGCAGCATACAGCCTGGGCTTGATGACAGGCAGACAGACGGCTAAGACTGGGTCCATCTTTACCCTTTGGATCCGGTACATTAAAAATTTCGAAATTATTTTAACTCAACATCCTACTACCTATGTGATAAGAGCGCCATTTTTCGGACGTGCTCTTTTTATTACAAAAACGTATGAAAACAACCATTTAAAACACTAATATGAAGTTCCGGAGCGACAAAAATTATTAGTTTAGCTAAAGAAAATTTTTGAAATTTCGTAATTATTCGCCCGGATAAACATAATAAATAATCTGAGCTTAAAACAAATAAAAAATTATGGATCCAAGTTGCATGGAGGGGCTTTAAATGTTTAAAATTTAAGGGTTTAAATTTTTTGTTAACTAAAAAATAATCTTTTAACTTTGTTAAAACTGGAGTAACGTTTTTTATTTTTTTTTGTTTTTATTTTTTATCGCAAGTAATCCTGTGAATCAGTAAAAGTTATGTAAACCTGATCATAGGTCTACCTATTCTCTATTCACGAAAAAAAACATCGATGAATCTCGTGGAGTTCGGAAGTTATGACAAATTTTTTTTAATTTTTCTAGGGTTGTCACTTGGGTATAACCTGATTTTCATAATTTTCATTATTTGCAATAATTATGTATGTACAAGTAACTGGCTATATTTACATGATTATATTAATATTTTATCATCGTCATGCTTTATCCGGAAATTCCCGAACATCTTCGATTTTTCTCGAGAATCTGGGTGTTTTTGTGTATTAAACTTATGTTTTTACAAAAAGAAATTAATGCGTATTAGTATCCGTGATCTGATACCCATGACACAAACAGTTTAATCCTAACTTATATTGGAATTAGATAGCGTTGTGTAAAAAATATTGTAAATATTTATTACATAATTTGGACTAGATAGATTAGATCACACTGTGTGAGAATCTGTAAATCCTTAGTTAATTTCGGAAGCGGTCGGAAAGACAAACCGCGTGCTTACATTGGACCCCCTTTCCTTTCTAACCTAGTAATGTAATTGGTCATAAAACTTTGATGAAGTGGATACTCCTTCATCAAAGGTTTACAAAACAAAGTAATTTTGCTTTGCACTTATTGGCGGTTACTTAAATTTAATTTTAAATGACAGTCTTTTGGCGTCACGTGTAATGATAATTTTGTCATTTGGAGTTGCATGGTATCATTTCTTTACTCAGTCATTTCTTATTACTTACTAGTAAAAAAATATTTCATCACGCATTTGCATTGTTTGTATTTGACGTTGGTCTTTTAAAACGAATCCGGTCCCATAGTGATAAAAAAATATATAATTGAAATTGAATTCAATTATCCTTTAACATCTCAAAAATATGTAATCGAGTTAGTGAAAGAGGACTGGTTGAAGCGATATCCCTAACTTCATATTATGCTTTATTACCACAGGGGTAATGTAAAGAAATAGTTTTGCACGGTAGTAACTCTAATTGATATTGATCTAAAGAAACTTTTTCAAATCCAGAAACTTATAAAAATAGAGCTATTTCGGTATAAATTAGTTGTCTATCAGTTAATGACATTGCAGAAAGGTCAAAAATAAATATTATGAACAATTTCAGGAATATTACAAAAAAAAACAGAAATTACTCAATATAGAATTTTAAAAAATGACAAACCTGACGACAAAAAATCCGGGTGTTACTAAAGTTAGCTGTAACTTCTGACCTCCGCGTGATATCGATGTGATTATTTTTTTGTACATGGCGTATAAGTAGTGCTTACGTTTAGTATTTGTAATTTTTCTCCAAACAGTGTACTATTTAAGAAAAAAAAATAAAAACGAAAAATTTTTAAATCGTATTTCTCGGTTTATAGGCATGATTAGGGGTTCGTAATAATTTTAAAATATGTAGCAATTATTGCGAATTCTAATTGCATACACCTTTGGTTTTTAATTGTTTTCGTTTTTGTGTAGATAAAAAATTCCTTGAACTTTACTTTTTTTCTGACTCAACTAATAATTATTATCACTCTGGAGTTCTACGCTGGCGTTCTAAATGATTGTTTTTATACATATTTGTAATAAAAAGAGGACGTCCGAAAAATGTTTCTCATATTACACAGTGCATCCCTACAAAACAACTGTACTATACTATACTATCTTCACGCCAAATCCTTTGCGGGGTAGGCAGAAAGAACCGAGCGCCACACGGCACGGTCCATACACACCTCACTCGCCTCTTCAACTTTCATTTTTCTTTTCATGCATGCACGTCGGTTCCTACGGCTCTTGACACCACCCTCCACTAACACATGATTAATTTGGTCGTGGTAGGTGTGTCGTGGCCTTCCCCGACTCCTACGTCCATCCACTTTCGCGTTGTATATCTGTTTTGTCATTCTTTCATCTCCCATTCGTTCCACATGCCCGAACCATCGTAGCATGCCCTTCCTTACTTTAACACCGACACTCTCTTTCAGACCAACTCTCTTTCTTACATCTTCATTCCGAACGCGATCTGCGAGCGTTACTCCCGTCAGCCAAATCGAGGACGTCCCTAACGGATTCCCAGAACTCCGCGAGCACTTGGGGATTAGCCGAGCTGACGGGAGCATAGGCTGCGACCAAAAAAACTCTCGTGATCCCCAGTTTTATACGTACCCACAGGAGTCTTGGGCCTACCAATCCATAATCTTTCACTCCAGAGGCCAAACGGGAGGAGAGCAAGACACCCACTCCCTTACTGGCATGTTCCTCTTGGTTCACTCCGGACCACAAAGCAATTATTCCGCCAGGAAGATCGTCGATGCCGCTCCCCTTCCGCTTAGTCTCTGTGACACACAATACATCCAGGCATCGCTCTTTCATTACATCCATCAATTCATTCATCTTACCTTCCATACCACCACGCACATTCCACGTGCCTATCCGGCACTCGGCTCCTCGCATCCCGCCAGAGTTGGCGCTGCGTGAAGGGTGGCGGCCCCCTTCGCCGCGTGCGCATGCAGTCATACCGACGGGGGCACACCGGTACGCGTCGCCTCGGGGGGACGCCCTAGCCCTGTCGGCACTCATCGGTAGTGTTTTGTTTCGCGTTTTCGCTTTCGCCGCTACTTACGGGGAGGGCCCGAGCACAGGTAACGCTCTTCGTGAAGGCACACTACTTCCCCCCCTGAAGGCACACTACTTCCCCCCCAAGAAAACAACTGTCATTGCTGAAATTAGGTGTCATAAAATTTTGAGGTGTTATATACTCAGAAATGCAAAAATATTTAAAAGGAAAATGCCATTTGGTGCGTTGCTGCGTTAACATTATAATTTATAACTGAACTAAACAAAGTACCTAATGGGTTTGTTTGTAAATTGTGTCGATGCACGTTCAATGAGTAGCGAGGGCAGGGCATCAAGCCTTTCCAGGTAAAACATCTTAAATGGCTATTAAAAGAAAAGTTCTTTTCTTACAAGGGAAAATTTACTTTTGAAGTTGGTACTTTTAAAGCATTATTTATGTTATGAATAGACATTTGATGAATAAGTATTGATGGTATTCTTAGGGCATTAATGGTGTTTTTATACTTTTTATACATCATTTTTAGGGTTTCGTAGCCAAATGGCAAAAACGGAACCCTTATAGATTCGTCATGTCTGTCTGTATGTCCGTCGGTGTGTCACAGCCACTTTTCTCCGAAACTATAAGGCCTATGCTATTGAAACTTGGTAACTAGATGTATTCTGTGAACCGCATTAAGATTCTTATATAAAACTAGAAAAAAAGCAGTATATTTTGGGGGTCCCCATACTCAGAACTGAAACTCAAATTTTTTTTTTTCATCTAACCCATACGTATTCTAACATCATTTTATTTCTAAAATGAATAGTTTGCGCAAGAGACACTTCCAAAGTGGAAAAATGTGTCCCCCCCCCCCCCTCTAACTTCTAAACTAAGAGAATGATAAATCTAAAAAGAATATATGATGTACATTGCCATAAAAACTACCAACGAAAATTAGTTTGAACGAGATAGAGCTGGTAGTTTTTTTTTTATACGTCATTAACCGCAATTTTCGGTTAGAAAAATCACTACCACTGCGAACGTGTTAAAACATCAATCAAAGTTACAACGAACTATAAGAACTTTTATATTATGTTACTTGCTGCTATGAAACCCTTCATGGGCGAGTCCAACTCGCACTTGGCCGGTTTTTGGGTTCTGTTCCATGTCCAAAGTGTAAAAACGGGACCATCTTACTGAGAGTTCCGTCTGTCTGTCACCAGGATGTATCTGTGATATGTCTATACATATTAGTGATGCGCCGAATGTGAGTTGAACCGAATTCGAACATTCGGCCGAATATTCGGTATAAAATGTACCGAACCGAATATTCGGTTCAAATTAACGCGGTAAACAGCTTAGTACAGGGTCAGTCGACGAGGCTGGCGACATTCTTTCAGCGCTAGGCGCGCAGCCCTTACCCACAGGTTGCCGATTCTCAATCGAACGACTTACAACCGTGAAGAAAGTTTACAGTCGAAATGTCTTTTGTCTCACCTTTTGTAACAAATAGTTCACCAGTAAACCTCCGTCTATGCAGGGAATCGCTTTTATGTTCCTATTATACAGAGTGGTAATTAAAGACCGTGGTTGGAGGAATAGTGCCCTTAATATTAATGATGGCAAACTTTGCAGAAAGGAAACATTCCTTTATTTTCAAAAGTAAGTAAAACTGCATTTAAAGATTTATCAATTGCTTGAGCTGGGAATCGAACTGACGAGATGAGAAAAAAAATTCTGTATTTTATGATACGAACTGAAAGAGAATAGTGGTTCGCTCAGGTCTACAGATCCTTCAACCTGTAAAAAATCGAACGTTTCGCGAAGGCCCCTAAGTAGAGGATCGTTAATAATCCTCATAGCACACGCCTCTATACCGAGTCGAACAGGCAAAGTTTGGTATTCAGGAGCACCAGCTCAATAATGACAACAGCACTCCATGTGTGACCGCACGCGTCTGTAGAGTTACTTGAGAGGGATGGTGAGCTTAACGGGCTCATTTTTCATGAAATCAGTTTGTTTTCCATCAATGAAAAGTTCAAAAATAAAAATTTGGATTTGAGATGAGTGAGGTGAATGTAAATGTGGAATGGAAAATGTGCAGTTAATTTTCACAGAGAGTTAGTTCAGTTGCTATAGTTTTGCACTGGTTTTGAGCGGTCGTCTTATGTATCGTATTAGTGATAATGGCGTGTGACACGGAATCAAGTGAAGAAAAAGTAGGTACTTGCATATAGTATCTTAAAAAAGAACAGACAAAAACGGTCTCCGTAATGACTTGGACCACTATCTAGTACTGAGTCAGCTCATTACAAAAAATTCTGCCACTCAGTCCTTTCATCTTGACCATTTATTGGTGGAAAAAACAAGTATTTTGCGAGTTAATTGCGAGCTAAACGGATTCAAAAATGGGTTTGGTCTGCTCGCTGCTAAAACCAGGCATTGTTTAGGAAAATAACGATGAACACTCCGAGATTTTTGGATGCCAGATTGGCCTTATCGCCCAAATCTTACTGTGAGTCACCAGAGATCTCTGTACCGTGACGTTAATTATGGGAAATCCCCTACCTATTGAATAATTATTAATTTTGTTGATAATAATATCAACATTCGTTAATTATTCGGCAAATAAACCGAATATTCGGCCGAATACGAACATTCCAAAACTTGCCGAATGTACCGAATTCGAATATTCGGCCGAACATTCGGCGCATCTCTAATACATATATTATACGATAGCTAAACAGACGAAAATTTCACAGATGAAAATTAGTAGCAATGGTGTTTAAAAACAGAAAAAAGGGGGCTCCAATACAACAAACGAGATTCTAGCTGGTTTTTGGTAAGAGACCCTCGGTGCGCCAGTCGTACTCGCACTTAGCCGCTTGTTATTTAGTAAAATCCCATTCCCATTCATAGTATGAAGTACGAACCAATAAAATGACTAAATCGACTGAGTGGGATACAGAACTATGATAGCAACATTTTTGCAAAAAATTGACAAAAATGGGCACTTAAATGTAATTTAATAATAGTCCCGCTATCTAATTAAAAATTCTTGTTTAGTTGTAAATATAATCTTTTAAAATTGACACAAGGTTCACATACAAGAGCGTTCCATTTCCTGCAGTTAACATTCTAAACTATTTGCAATCAGATATTTCACAACACTATTTAGGTAACATGATGTTTATTTTCCTTTTACTCAACATTGAAATGAAAGAATCGAGAATTTTTATCTTTTTTGTCTTTTATTAAAATATGGCCATAGTAGCTGCCTGATTGCGATAAAAACCTGGACCCCCTATATATTCAGTCAGTATATTATTTACTAGCGGACGTCACACGGTTTCACCCGCGTAATTTCCGTTCCCGTGGGAATACGGGAATAAAATATAGCCTATGTTCACCGCAAAGAGTGTAACTTCCCAACAGTGAAAGTATTTTTCAAATCGGTCCAGTACTTAGACCATATATCACGGGACTAGCCTTTGCGAACCACCGCATACAAAAATATTCTGCCAGTTTTCATACAAGTGAAGGGGGAAACACAAAGACGTATAAAATTTCATTGCATTTAAAAATGTATTAATCGACAAACGCGTAATGGCTGTTGTGTGTTAATTGTTATTGTACAGTCAACTACAATGAAATGTACTAGTTTAATCATATAAAATGATGTACTGATGTACAGTGCTTTTATAAAGCCAAAAGACCAAATGGTCATGTGCAATGGCAGAAAACAATGCTTAAGTAAGGCGCATCCTGTGGTTAGATGATCTAAGGTCCAGTAGTTCCGGAGCCTATTCGATACAAACAAGCGAAGCGTTTGCTTGTTGAACAAATCTTTCCTCTTTATAATATTAGTATAGTTATCTAAATATAAATGTGGAGTATACTGTCAGTATGTATAAATGCGGCAGTATGTTTAAAATGGTACATCTCTATACAATACTAATATAGATTAGATACATACATGTGTGAATATACGGTATTTGATTTTTTTGTGTCCCACAAGAAAATGTTACCTGTTCCATTCAATATCGATAATTTGTATATTTTACAATATTTGCAAAGTCCTAATAATGATGGCCAGAAGATTTTTCCAATTTTTTTAATTTTATAAGCGCCAGAGGAAAATATGTTATCAGAGGAGTGACACTATGGCACAATAGTGACAAATTAAAGCAGAGTAGTGACATGTCTTTGATTATTAGCTAAGAAAAGGGAGAAATATAAAATAAAACATTTAATATACACTATAGGAATATTTTTTGTATACGAGAGAAATTCAGTCTTTACAGTTTCTAAACGCATAATTATTTTTAATATTTATGGTTTGTTAATGCTTATGTTTCGTTTCATCAATCAATCATGAAATCAGCCTATGATAGTCTACTGCTGGACGTAGGCCTCTTCCAAATTATGCCACAATACACTCTGCCCACCCCTTCGGAGATAATGGCTTGCCCATATGTACACGGTCCTGCGCCTTCCGCATCCAGTCAATCCCTGTGACGTTTTTAGGTCGTCGCTCCATTTGGCGGTGAGTTTTCCTACCCCACCTTTACCAAGTTAAAGTTCCAAAACTCATTTACTCCATCGGCCATCGGTTCTTCTACTGATGTCGTCAGTCCGCTGCAACTTCAAAACCGATACTCTGCGGGCTATGACGACCACTATGATTCACTGATAAATGTGATCTAATTGTTTCAGATTTTTCCCTTTGTATACACCCCAAGCATACCTCATTCCATTGCTCACTGTGCCACTTTAAGGACTAGACCCACTGTGAGTGTCCAGGTCTCGGCACTGTAGGTCATAATTGGTAGAACACAGTGGTGAAAGACTTTCGGCTTAAGGCATTGCGGTATATGCAAATAGAAAACACGACGCAGTTTGCTGAATGATGCCCAGCCCAAGCGGATCCTTCTGACTATTTCCTAATCCAGATTATTCTTTCTTAGTATGATTACCTGACCAGCGTAGGTATATTCCTGGACAACCTCAAGTCTCGCTCGATCCTTTGACGTAGATTGGTATCGGCATGAAACGCTCACTGAAATTACCTTGGTTTCATCCAAGTTAATGCTGAAGCCAACACGTCGAGCCTTTCCATTAAGACTTTACAGCATACTCCTCAACTGTTCCAGCATTTCCTCTACCATGACGATACCTCGTCATAATAGCACGACGCATCTCGAAATTCGGTTTCTCCATGTCATCGGCAAATCGTTTCACCGTTTGTATTCTCGCCCCATCTCAGACCTGTGACTAACAGAAGTCCTCAGGCGCATTGGTATCATACACACCTCTGCGCCGTGCTATAGGATTTTACTTTTAATCCTCCAACTGGATAGTCATGGTAGTGGTATGTTAAGCATCTCAATACCTTGATACATCATCAATCAATACGACATCGCTACAAAGCGTCCAGGGCTGTCCAGGTTTGGATAGAGTCGAAGGCTTTCTCGTAGTCCACGAAAGCCATACTTACGCAGTGGCTGATTGTACTCCTCTGTCTGCTGTACAATCCACCGAACAGTATGGATGTGTTCTATGGTACTAAAGCCCTTTTGAAATCCGGCTTGCTCAATTGGCTGAAACTCGTCAAATTTTCCGGTGAAGCTATTTGTGACAATCTAGAGGACAACTTGTAAATATGAATTAGGAGTCAGATGGGGCCGTCACATTAGTTCTTTAGTAAGATCTAGTCACCTTTTTTTAAAAAACAGAGCCACCGCACTTCCACATCACGCTTTGGATGTCAGGCTCTGCTGGAGAGTGGAATTAAAGATGCTCGTTAATTCTCTAAGGACTGGAGTTCCGCCTGCTTTAAGGAGCTCAGTATAATTCCGTCTTTTACGGGGATTTGTTATGTTTAAGTCGCTCGAGAACCACCCTAACCTCGCCCTGGTCTATATCCAGTATGTCTTCCGTGTAGTGGCCAGTTAATGGGGCTCTGTGGTCATTATCGCTTGCCATGATGTCTGATTATGCTGGAGTAGCTAGAACAAATGAATCGACCTCTTAATACATTAAGTGTTAACGAAAGTTACTACATTATTTAAAATTTGTCACTTTCCTGGCGCACTTTTTTTTTCTCTGGCATGAAATACGCCAGAGTAATGACGCCAGAGAAGTGACAAAATCGCACATTATCTATAAAAATAGCATCACTCGCATTTCTGACTACGCTTTAACTTAATACATGACATCTACACACAATAAACATTGCATTGCTCAAATATACAATTTCGTAACTTTAAAATAGAAAAATATATACTTACCAGAGGAAATATTCCAACGACTGGCACAAACCCGCTTTCCTGCAGTCAATCGCAAACTGACGCAAAATTATTGAAGCTTTTCTCAAGGATTTTAGCGCACTTCTTACTTTACACTGTGACCCGCGCATACATTAAAGTCAAAAAAATATCTTTGCGTATTTAAGTAAAAATTTAGTTCTTTGGGTTTCGCCAGATGAAGGTGACATTTTTGTAAGGGGCCAAAAAAGATAAGTTATTTTTTTTATATTAATAAATGTTTTTACAGTGTATTTTATTAAAATATGTTTCGAAATTTATTAAAGCATTTGAACATCTTAAAAAAGATCATAATGGCATACAGATTTAAAGTATCTGACCATTTATTTACCATAAACTGGTAAGCGGTAAAGCCAGAGGAGTATACATTTATGACTATTTTAGACTATTAATGCTAAAATAAAACAAATTATTATAAATAAACTATGTGGTTCAAATAAAATAACATTTTCTTTATTGTTTAAGCATACGGAAACTATAGTATAATGGGGTTAACATAAAATTTCTCTATGGGCCACTGAAATTCAAATAGCGTATATTCACCCACATACATACATAATGGTCACGCCTTTATCCCCGAAGGGGTAGGCAGAGGCATATTATATGCCCACATTTCACCTTTGTATAATTTGTCCCACGTAATAGGTGGTGAGCCGTATTGCCGTGTTTAAATGGACAGGCGCAGGTTGTGACTGCCTGCTCTTGAAATAAAGCCTTCAACTTAGCTTAACGACTGTCATTTTACTGGCAACCGGGACCAACGGCTTAACGTGCCTTCCGAAGCACGGAAACGCTCAAATAAATGTCACAAAGTGATCACATGGATGGTCACCCATCCATGGACCGGCCATAGTGAAAGTTGCTTACTGCAGTGATCGTTTACAGAACACTGAGTACGCGGGGCCACGAGCGCTTCTCGTATATAGATTAGAAAGAGAGATTTATTTCTTTGTAATGGGTGATATTACGTTATGAGGTAACTTGTACCGACGTAACGACCTTCACCGAGCTGGTTATTGGATGAAAAGTGTTTTATATTCAACTAAATATAACAAAAATTAAAATAGCCTGAAAATTTTCAGTCCAGAATATGATAAATTAAGAATTAAAAAAAAAACAATCGGCATTTTCCGATGAATGTCAATTTAATAAGCTTTTTAGCCTGAAAATTATCAGTCCAGAATATGATAAATTAAGAATTAAAAAAAAAATCGGCATTTTCCGATGAATGTGAATTGAATAAGCTTTTTACAGGAAATTAAAGCCTTTTGGTCAGTTTTTAAAATTTTACAAATCGATTTCAGTACTTCCTTACCCGTCTGTCTGTCTGTCGGTCTGTCCATCACAAGACTGGGATAGTTCGGTGGAGCTCTATGTCGCACAGATTTATTTATAGCTATATTCCCCTTTTAAAAATCCACAACCGTAATTCAGGACTGATTTTTCGCAGACAAATTCGCGACAACCCTAAACTACCGTGTATGTAATTAAATAATCTTTAAATTTTAATTAATTTTAAGTGTTGCAATTACTAGTATCAATTTACCTGTTTATACCTGCGTAACAAAAGTTGTGACGAGAAAAAAATCGACAACCTAACATTTTTGCATATTCTAAGGGCGTTACGGTTATACTTTCAGTTGGTATGGAATGTATCTATGAAGCAAACCAGTAAATAGTCAATTTTTTTTTATTCTCAATTTATCATATTCTGGACAGAAAATTTTTAGGCAACCCTATTGCAAATTAATTAGTGACATATTTAGTTTAATATAAAACACTTTTCATCCAATAACCAGCTCGTTGAAGGCCGTTCTTAAAGGGATCCTAGGATAGTAGGTATATTTTTTGTATGGAATCACTTTATCTAAACCGACTTTATTAAATACGACCACAAATGTCTAATTAAAGCCCATAATTTCCTATAATTCCTTTTAAAGTGTAAAAAAACGACCAACTTGGTTGGTATCGGTTTAACTTGCAGACAAAGAATACCTTTTTTGTTGCAATAAGCTTAAAATATAATTCTTTTTTTATTTTAGTGTTTGTTATTACAGCAGCAACAAAAACATATCGCCTGTGATAATTTCAGCTCTCCAACTATCACAGTTCCTGAGATACAGCCTCATGACAGACAGATGGACAGTGAAGTCTCAGTAATAGGGTCCTGGTTTTACCCTTGGGTACGGAACCCTAAAAATTATCTGGAAAGTATGATTTTGTAAAAGCAAACAATACGGCAACATTTACAAAACAAGGAGAGATTAATAAAACTTGAGAGGTGTCAAGGGACACCCGGATGGAACGAAGTTCCTTTCGATTAATTAGTAAAGGAATTGTAATAAAATTTTATTTTTTTTAATTAATAATAATATTTTTTTTATTATTAACCCCCATTTTATTACCCCCCCCCCTTACCCCCCCCCCCTTACCCCCCACCCCCCTCATCCTCCCCTTCCCCCCCTCTCGGTCGGTACCTCTACCCTCCATACTATAGCTATAAGGAACTTCGTTCCAAAAAAACAAAAACAAAAACAAAGACAAAGACAAAGACAAAGACAAAGACAAAGACAAAGACAAAGACAAAGACAAAGACAAAGACAAAGACAAAGACAAAGACAAAGACAAAGACAAAGACAAAGACAAAGACAAAGACAAAGACAAAGACAAAGACAAAGACAAAGACAAAGACAAAGACAAAGACAAAGACAAAGACAAAGACAAAGACAAAGACAAAGACAAAGACAAAGACAAAGACAAAGACAAAGACAAAGACAAAGACAAAGACAAAGACAAAGACAAAGACAAAGACAAAGACAAAGACAAAGACAAAGACAAAGACAAAGACAAAGACAAAGACAAAGACAAAGACAAAGACAAAGACAAAGACAAAGACAAAGACAAAGACAAAGACAAAGACAAAGACAAAGACAAAGACAAAGACAAAGACAAAGACAAAGACAAAGACAAAGACAAAGACAAAGACAAAGACAAAGACAAAGACAAAGACAAAGACAAAGACAAAGACAAAGACAAAGACAAAGACAAAGACAAAGACAAAGACAAAGACAAAGACAAAGACAAAGACAAAGACAAAGACAAAGACAAAGACAAAGACAAAGACAAAGACAAAGACAAAGACAAAGACAAAGACAAAGACAAAGACAAAGACAAAGACAAAGACAAAGACAAAGACAAAGACAAAGACAAAGACAAAGACAAAGACAAAGACAAAGACAAAGACAAAGACAAAGACAAAGACAAAGACAAAGACAAAGACAAAGACAAAGACAAAGACAAAGACAAAGACAAAGACAAAGACAAAGACAAAGACAAAGACAAAGACAAAGACAAAGACAAAGACAAAGACAAAGACAAAGACAAAGACAAAGACAAAGACAAAGACAAAGACAAAGACAAAGACAAAGACAAAGACAAAGACAAAGACAAAGACAAAGACAAAGACAAAGACAAAGACAAAGACAAAGACAAAGACAAAGACAAAGACAAAGACAAAGACAAAGACAAAGACAAAGACAAAGACAAAGACAAAGACAAAGACAAAGACAAAGACAAAGACAAAGACAAAGACAAAGACAAAGACAAAGACAAAGACAAAGACAAAGACAAAGACAAAGACAAAGACAAAGACAAAGACAAAGACAAAGACAAAGACAAAGACAAAGACAAAGACAAAGACAAAGACAAAGACAAAGACAAAGACAAAGACAAAGACAAAGACAAAGACAAAGACAAAGACAAAGACAAAGACAAAGACAAAGACAAAGACAAAGACAAAGACAAAGACAAAGACAAAGACAAAGACAAAGACAAAGACAAAGACAAAGACAAAGACAAAGACAAAGACAAAGACAAAGACAAAGACAAAGACAAAGACAAAGACAAAGACAAAGACAAAGACAAAGACAAAGACAAAGACAAAGACAAAGACAAAGACAAAGACAAAGACAAAGACAAAGACAAAGACAAAGACAAAGACAAAGACAAAGACAAAGACAAAGACAAAGACAAAGACAAAGACAAAGACAAAGACAAAGACAAAGACAAAGACAAAGACAAAGACAAAGACAAAGACAAAGACAA
Organism: Miltochrista miniata; assembly: GCA_933228765.1. Lineage (NCBI taxonomy): Eukaryota > Metazoa > Arthropoda > Insecta > Lepidoptera > Erebidae > Miltochrista > Miltochrista miniata. The sequence goes on from OW121747.1 coordinate 41,078,339, forward strand.
AGACAAAGACAAAGACAAAAACAAAACAAAAACAAAACAAAAACAAAAACAAAAACAAAAACAAAAACAAAAACAAAAAAACAAAAATTAGTGAAGGAATTGTAATAATATTTTAATTTTTTTTAATTAATAATAATATTTTTTTTATTATTAACCCTCATTTTATGACCCCCCTCCCCCTTCCCCTTCTCCCTCCCCTCCCCCTCCCCTTTCCCCCATATTACCCCCATATTAAAGGAGGGTAGAGGTACCTCTACCCTCCATACTATAGCAAAAACATATAAACGGCCGAATTGAGTAAGCTCCTCCTTGTTTGAAGTCGGTTAAAAAAGTGTCGTTACAACTTTTCGTGAGAATTTTTTCCGTCTAGCCCCCTTTCACAACGCGCGATAAGGAACTTCGTTCCAAAAATTGTCAAACCAATATCTACTAAGAAATGAACATAAGCTTTATTCCCCTCGGGCTTTAGGGGATTTGCGTTACCTACATCTCATGGAGCTAATGTTACACCCTGAGGGTACAGTGAGTGGCTTCTTCAAAGAGATCCCTAACATCCAATATCTTAGGGATTAACGAAAAAGCCTACATTCGGAGGGTGTGGTACTCCGTTTGGTGAGCAGCAGCACTCTGGATGGGTTAAGTTCTCCGTTGGTTAGCAGGGATCCGGATCTCATTGGGGTGACTCTGTGAAGGTGAGTTGAGAGGCTTATGGCTTAGGCATGAAGAGGTTTATTTTAAGACGCCAGTTCACTTAATTAGTAACTTGATACAAAATTATTGTGAAAACTCATGAGTCTTGAAACTAAGTTTGTATGGCATTGAATTCCTCTCGGCATGCAAATTCTACAGCTAGTACCTATTTTGAAAACGGCAGTATTTGTTGAAGGTAAGACGGCATGTCTCTGGCCTTTTTAAAAGTAAAAATTTTCATAAAAAGATAATTAAACATATCAAAAAACGTTTTAAATGTGTATAATAGGTATATTAAAATACTCATTCCCCCCCCCCCCCCCCCTTGGACATATCTTCATACTAGATGAAACTTCTCATCCTAGAACCACCCATTTAAGAACTTTAAAACTACCCAATTTTGAAAACTCTTCCACCCATGTAAAGTATATTTCCATTGTTCTGAAGTAGGTAGCATAGACACATGCAAAGATGCACACACCTCGAATCAAACAATCAATAGTTTAAAAACAAACTAGGTAGATAAATATCTAGTAAGCTGCAAAGATACAACTAGTGAGCACTAGCAGGGTTTAATCACTATCAGTTGTTACAACTGCCTGTCTGATAATTATGTTAATGTTAATAATGTAAGTAAAGTTAATTATAATAATGTAAGTAGTAGCACAGTGTCAGGATTTCAGGAAGTGGAACAGTAATACCTAGTAAATGTTAAAAAATTTATGGCATACTTCTTACTAATATAATAAATGCAAAAGTTTGTGAGTGTGGATATTTGTTACACTTTCACACTCTAACGGCTGAACGGACCTGGCTGAAATTCTATACAGGGGTAGATATAAGTCTGGAATAACACATAGGCTACTTTTTATCCCGGGAATAAGTTCCCACGGGAAGCTGAAACGAGAACAAAACTTGACGCGAAGCTGCGGGCTTCAGCTAGTACACAAATATTTTTTAAAAATTGGGGTTACGGGCGTGAATGGGTTAAATGGATGCTACAGGGTTAGTAATATGTCACATGTGAAGCTGTACACTCTCTCTGCCAACCCTGTAAAAACCTTCGAAGACCCTTTTTGAAGAACCCCATACTATAGGCATTTGGGAAAACTGGGGCAGGTATAACTGTTGAAACCTTTCATTATAATATAATTTTTCTATTACCTACATGTTCATTGGTTTTGCTTCAAATTAAATGCTGCTGCATGTTTCGTCATAATCAATTGATTGATTGCGAATGAGCTTTCATTACTGGGAGCATACTTTTGAAGTTAGTGCAGGGTGGTGAGCTTATAGTTCCAATTTTTTCATCGGGCAGCTAAATTTTACACAGGCAGAATAGGGTGGTGGTCCTCTTACAATACAATAGAAGACCATACAAATGCTAACTGGTGAATATCTAATGGAAAAGGTTCATAAGTAACATAATCTGTGAGAAATTCCACTCGCTACAAAAGATATGGTGAAGATCAAAAAGACTACTTTTTTTTGGTCTAACTGGCCCAAGCAGGCTAAAAGGAACATTATGTGGGTGTGGTGAGACCCAGCGAAATTCTTCACTGGTGTGTTGACCAACAGGCAGCTGTGCATAGGAGCTCTTAGGGGGTTGGCAGGTAAGACAGTAGTCACTTCCAACAGCGTCAACATTCAGAAGTCAAATCACAGCAGCTCCTGGCAAAATAAACTACGGCCCCCAGACTCCCAAGAGCCAGATAGAATTTCGTAGTAAATGGGATGACGCAATGCTAAGATGAAAAGATTTAAGTACCTAATAAATTATACATATTAAAAATAAATGATTGTATTGTAAATAGTTGGTTCATAAGTTATTGTTACGATATTTTTACAAATTAGTCCACTTATCTAGCCTTCTAGACCTAGTTTTAGAGCTTAAGATGCATAATAATTTATAGCTCGAAAATGTTCACTGCCATTTATAAGCATCATAATGTTTGAGATTCACGTTACTTTTATGGTTAAAAATAGGTTAAATTCTGGATAAACTTACCTTTTACCGGATTAGACTCAGCCTTGTTAAACAATGATAGCACTGTTGAAAAACACTCTCTTACACCCCCCAACCAAAATGCTGTCTTTTTGTCTTGTCCCAAGGTTATTACGGGCCATCCTTGGCGTTCGGCCTTGGGAGCTGAAGGAACTTCAGGATTGTCCGATGGATTGCCATCCATTGTACGGTAAATTAGGAAAATAACATTAAATTACACAGATTACAGCACTTATAAAAACAAATTTACAACTTTTACAACATAAACATTCGTACGCTTAATTTTTGGTTTGATGTCGCACTTCACGTCACTTCACTTCTGTCTACTTCCGTACAGTTATTTTTTTTTTATTTGATAATGGGCTAGCGACACGGTCAATAGTATTTAGTCAATTTTTCAATGGAAGTTGCTTCAGTGTGAGTGATAACTCTGCATGAGTTGCATGACATGTGTATGTGCATCGACGTGTATGTACACATGACAATAAGGATCAGTATAGATATAGCAAATTCATTAAAATATGTATTCATGTTATTCTGTAGGACCGGGGTTCCCAACCTGGGCGCCGCAGGAAGTCCTGAGGGGCATCGCTAGGTGCTCCACGCGACGACGCGCGCCCCTCTGTACACAAAAAAAAAAAAGGAAAGTTAATAAAAAACTATCATAATCATGCAATTAATCAGCCATCAAATCAGCCTATGCCAGTCCACAGCTCGTCGTTTGCCAAGTCTAAAAAAGGGTCTCTCTGTCAAGTCCTCTTTTTGATTTTTTTTAACTAGTCGACTTGGTGTCTGAGTCCTCACCACGTTGACCGCCTTGAAGTGTCTTAGTTGAGAGAGGTGGAAATAAAGGCGGCGACATGGTCACAGACAGCTTCCCTGGCTCAGTGATACCAGGTGCTCAGCGATCCTAGCTCCATCAGAAAATCATAGAGACTTGGAAAGTGCGACTTGAGCAACCTACGTACGATAATGCCACAATCGAGGCGATCAGACCGATCGTAAACGAGTGGCTGTAGACTGCTGTAGAGGAACCACATCTCCTATCGCTTGACATAGATAACTACGGCACGGGTGCGTCAGTATCTGTGGCGAAGACCACGGCCGAGTGCCAGCACTACGAGGAACGCAGCGAGGACACTGCTCTCCATACATTAGTGGAGTGTGCAGCATGGGCGCACGCAACAGGGCTAGATCCTAGTAGCAGGTCTAGATGTAGACATTATCTCGCTGGAGACCACGGTGCGAGCAATGATTTTCTTGTGGAGCTAAATCCTTTTCTCTTGAAGTGTGTGCGGACCTCCACTGAGATCACAAACAAATTCTCTACTATAAATGTATGACAGAAGATATTCCTTGGATGTCAGTTAAAATATATTCCCTAAGTTTTTTGCCTGTTTAATATAAAAACAGTTTCCAATGTTATAAATGTGTTTATTGTAAAACTGTGTTCGTTCGAAATCCGCAGCGAACGGTCGCGTCACCGCTGCCTCGCGCAAATTTGTTTTTGTGTTCGAGCTAAGTGCTGACGCAGCCATCGATTCCGTCACGTTGAGTCGTACGCGGCCGTAGCGATGACCTAGTTACCGATCGTAATGATTCATTACATATGTAAGTAATTAGCAATTAAGGCGAAGCTATTTTAAATATCTAACAATGACTTCTACAAAAGTAAATATTACAACAGAGACAGAGCGTATCATATACGACTATTATGTCAAAGAGAAAGAAGAGAGAGAAAAACTGCAAGAGTTAGTAAATGACCTTAGATGTCAAATAGAGAATCTTCAAAGTAAAATGAACTTTGACCAGGAGCAACCCCCTGAAAATACTAACAACAAAACTGTTGAAATCACAGAAAGTTCCACTCAAGCGGTCCAATATGAGACCGACGAGGAAGAACTCGCTAAAGAAACCGAGTGGGTACGTGTAAAAAATCGTAAAAAAAGGAAATTGAACTTGACACCCTCCCCACCACCATCCCAAGGAGCTATCTGCTCCACCGAAAAAGCACAGAAGACCAAAAAACCTCCACAACCACCACCCATAGTTGTGGAAAATGTCAAGAACTACCAAATGTTCTATGATCTGCTGTCAGCAGATACTGCAATCGATTCTTTTATCGTGAAAATGATGAGCGGTGAATGTATAAAAATAAACGCCAAAAACGAAGATTCTTATAGGTCCATTACTAAGACCCTACTTCAAAATAATTGTCTGTGGTACTCCTATGAAAACAAACAGGACAGACCCATAAGAGTCGTAGCAAAAAAATTACACTCGTCTTGTTTACCGGACAGAATTATCGCGGATCTGAAAGGCAAAGGTCTTAAAATTCAGGACGCGGTTAACAAACTGAGTTGGAGGACTAAAGAGCCTCTTAATATCTTTCTGCTTTCATTTGATAAAGAAGAAAGCATTGACAGAATTTACGGTATTCATTCAATACTGAGTTGCAAGGTGGACATAGAGCCTTTGAAAACCTCAAAACTCATTCCACAGTGTAAGAGATGTCAAGCCTATGGCCACACTCAAAAATACTGCTCCCGAGAACCTAAATGCGTCAAATGCACGGGTAAACACCTAACGAAAGACTGCCGGAAACCCGCAGAGGTAAAGCCAAAGTGTGTACACTGTGGGGAACCACATCCTTCTAACTATAGAGGGTGTATGGTAGCTAAAGAGCTACAAAAAATTAAAAATAAGTCAGTAAAGTCAAAAACATCTATGACAACCACTAAGATGTCTAGTGAACGTACTGGCATAAAAGCAAATCCCGAAAAGCGGGTCACAAAAACTGTATCGTACGCACAAATGACTAAGGACATTCACTTGCAACCTCAGCCACCACAACAACAGTTGTTGTCAACAAATCAACAACAACTAGTAAGTTCTAATAATGACGATAAAATTAATCAAATTCTTAGCGATGTCATTAGTCGTTTGATGAAAGGTTAAAGAAACTTGAATTAAACACTTATAGAAAATAAAAATGTTGTTTTCAATCAAAATTATGGCATGGAATGCAAATGGACTCCTGAAGCATCAAAATGAGTTGCAGGCAGTCCTAATTACAGAAAATATAGACATATGTCTGATATCTGAGTCACATTTTACCAGAGAATCATATGTTAGAATTAAGGGCTATAAAAGTTATCATTCGTTGCACCCCAACAACACTGCAAGAGGTGGTAGTACCATAATTATTAAGGATACTATTAGTCATTATGTAGAACATAAATGTGAAGAACAATTTATACAAGCTATAGCTGTTACTATTAAAACTAAGCGATACCCCATTACAATTTCTGCTATATACTGCCCACCAAGGCATAGTTTAAAAGCAGAGCAGTACAAAACTCTTTTTAAAAGTCTTGGTAACAGATTTATCCTTGGTGGCGATTTTAATGCCAAAAATATACACTGGGGATCGAGACTAACGAACTCTAAAGGCAAACAGTTACTTTGTGCTATCAGAGAAATGAACTGTAATGTTATATCAACAGGTAAACCTACCTATTGGCCTACTGAAAAAGGGAAATTACCAGATTTAATAGATTTTTTCATCTACAAAAATTTTTCGTCCGGCGTTTTACAAATTGAAGAAGGTTTTGACATGAGTTCAGACCATTCACCCATATTACTGACCATAGGTGAAACTCTTATTCAAAAAGAAAGCAAGCCCTCTTTAGTCAATAAAAATACAGACTGGGATAGCTTCAGATGCGAATTAGAAGAAGCCATTAACCTAAAAGTACCGCTAAAAAATCCGCAACAACTAGAACTTGATGTGTCAAAATTCATAACGGATATACAAAAATGTGCCTGGCGTAATACACCGGAAATTAGGCGAAGAATTAAAAATAACTGTTATCCTATGAATATTAGAAATATTATAGCTGAAAAACGTATATTGCGAAAAAAATGGCAAAGAACCAGATTTCCCCCTGACAAAACTGAACTAAACAACATTACTAAAAGGCTCAGAAGAGAAATTCAAAATTTTCACAATAATACGGTGAATAGTTACCTAAGTCAATTAACAAGTGATCGCACGACAAATTATTCCCTATGGAAATGTACAAAACGTTCCAAAAGGCCTACTATACAGATCCCCCCCATTAAAGATACCAATGGCGGTTGGGCTGTAAATAATGAACAGAAAGCAGCCAGATTTGCACATCACTTAGAGCAAATTTTCCGACCAAACGATGAAACCTCCGAAAACATACCTTCGGACGCGACATCAAGCGATGAGTTAGAAATTAGATTTGTTACACCGAGAGAGGTGTTCATTGAAATAAAACGCCTAAATACAAACAAAGCCCCTGGCTATGACCTAATTACGGCAGAAGTTTTGCGCAACTTACCACGTAAAGCGATTATTAAACTTACCACAATTATTAATGCCTCATTTAGACTAAAACATGTTCCTGATGTGTGGAAAGTGGCCGAAGTTATTATGATACTTAAACCTGGCAAACCACCCCATGAAACTACTTCATATAGACCTATTTCCCTACTACCAATAATGTCAAAACTATTTGAAAAGCTGTTCCTGAAACGATTAAAGCCCATTATAGAAGAACGTGACCTAATCCCCAACTATCAATTTGGATTTAGACAAAATCATTCTACAATCGACCAAGTACACCGTATCACTAATATCATTGAGAAAGCATTAGAAGACAAGAAAGTGTGTTCTACAGTCTTCCTAGACGTAGCTCAAGCTTTCGATAAAGTTTGGCATGAAGGTCTTACACTAAAACTCGAACATATGCTCCCAAAACAATTCACTGTCATCTTAAAGTCTTACTTGACTCAAAGAATGTTCAGAATTCGACAAGATGATGCATACTCAGACTTAAGGGAAATAAAAGCTGGAGTGCCCCAGGGAAGTGTATTAGGTCCGGTCCTGTACCTATTATACACCTGCGATATCCCGGTATTAGAAAACCATACCATTGCAACATTTGCAGATGACACAGCCATTATGGCCACAGGTGTTACTCATGCAGATGCCGTGGAAAAGGTTCAAAATGCAGTCAACATCGTATACGACTGGACGAAAAAGTGGAAAATTAAATTGAATGAAGCTAAATCAGTTCACATAGACTTCACAAATAAAAGATCCAACTATCATGCAGTATATTTAAATAATACGATTATTCCCTACGAGAATACAGCCAAGTATCTAGGCATGACTCTAGATGCTAAGCTCCGTTGGAAGGCTCACGTTAAAAAGAAACGCAGCGAGCTACAGCTTCGCTACAAAAATATGTACTGGCTTCTAGGCAAACATTCTTCGCTGTCAGTGCAAAACAAATTACTATTGTATAAACAAGTCCTTATGCCAGCGTGGACTTATGGAATACAGCTATGGGGCTGTACCAAATCAAGCAACATCCAGATTATACAAAAATTCCAAAATAAAGTACTGAGGGGTATCGTAAATGCGCCTTGGTACATTAGAAATGACGACCTCCATAGGGACCTTAAAGTGGACCTCGTAGCTAACGTAGTGCAAAAGTACGCCGAAGCTCATCAAAAAAGACTTCATCATCATGTGAATGTCGAGGCTATCCAACTCCTTGACCACACAGATTTAGTGAGAAGACTAAAAAGGACAAAACCCTTTGAATTAGTTCAGTGAAGTGTCAGTGTGACATAGTGTAATAAGTGCAACTTGTAATAAAGAAAACAATATGAACTAAGTGACTTCCCCTTATTAGAGACATTAAGAAAAGTGTTAATGGACACATTCTTACAATTTACTCTATATTAGCAGTTTAGGTTAAAGGTTAATTACTTATTAGTCTTATGGCTAGATTGTAATTTATATGATATGCTATTGTTGTAGCTCATCATTAGATAAAAAAAAAAAAAAAAAAAAATTGTAAAACTGTGCACCTACTACAACTTATAATAGGTTATGGGCACAGTAGTTCAATCAAAAATGTACGCACATAATGAATTATTTCTGAAACTTCTTCATATACTTCTAGGTACTTTTGTTCACCTTTGGTGTCAGCTCTTTTCAGAATACCTTGAACATTTTCCTTTTCAAAATACATTTTGTTAAGTATTTTTACGTCTCTGCTAATTACAATATCTTGTTTTTCCTCTAGCCAGACTCGGTAACCCTTTACTATATCTGAGTAGCCAAGGAAAATTCCTTCTTGTGCTTTTGGAGAGAATTTATTCTTCTTCCCTTTATTGAGGACAAATGCTTTTAGTCCAAATCTGTGGACATGTCTAACAGAAGGTGCATATCCAACCCACAGTTCAAATGGCGTTTTGTAGCCATTTGCTCTAGTTGGCAAACGGTTGGTGATATAATTTGCCGTATTTATCGCTTGAGCCCAGAAACTTTCCTTTAAATTTGATTCAATTAGCATACATCGGGCTTTTTCCTGCAATGTTCTATTTTTTCTTTCGGATAGCCCATTTTGTTGGGGTGTATACGGCGCTGTCAACCTTCTTCTTATGCCATTCTTTTTGAGAAAATCATTGAACTCTTTATTAATATATTCTGTTCCATTGTCCGTTTGAAACATTACTATTCTTTCTTTCGTGAAGTTCTCCATTTCATGTTTGTAGTCTTTGAACTTTTCTAAAGCTTCACTTTTTTGTTTTAAGAAATAAACCCTGCAGTATCTGCTGAATTCATCGGTGAATGTGATGAAATATCTGTGACCACCATTGCTAGTCACAGGCATCGGTCCACACACGTCTGAGTGAACAATGTGTAATCTCTTCTTTGCCTTCACATCTTCATGACGTTCGTTGGGAAAAGGGAGAGTCACCATTTTTCCTTTGATGCAAGTTTCACATTCGGATAACTTCTCATTTTTTTTTATTTCTACGCCTCTTATTGTTTGATTCTTAATTGCGTTTTTCAAATCTTGTTTATTTAAATGAGCTAATTTCTTATGCAAATCATCAATTGTTTTTATTTCGGCAAGACGAGAATTGTGATGTTTTACAGTCTTCACATAATATAGACCATCTTCTTTGTATGCTCTCAATGACACTCCATCTTTATCATGTATTGTGGCAGTTTTATCGTTGAAACTTACTGTATATCCATTTGACGTCGCTTTGGCAACTGATAGTAAGTTCGTCGATAACTTTGGTACATACAAAGTGTCTTTTAAAGTTACTTCTCGATCGTGTGTTTTTATAACAACCGTTCCTTTTCCTTCAATTGTTTCAGTTTTGTCAATTGAAGCAAGTTTCAGCCTTTCGTTTGTTCTATTCAATGTTTTAAACATTTCTTTATCTTTGCACATGTGTGACGTGCAGCCACTGTCCAAACACCAACTTTCATTTTTGTTTGTGTCCAGAATAGACAAACTTGTCTCTTTCACCAGGTGTGATTCTTGTTGAGTCTTTTTCTTAGTCCAACATTTATTTTCCGTATGGTCTTTGTTTTTACAGTACTCACAATATAAATCTTTACTCAATTTTTCGGTCGATCTCGTTTGATATTTTTTATTATTTTACTTACTGTAGTGTGCCTCTTCTTCTTTTTCTACTTCGTAGTTCTCTCTCGCTTCACTTTCTTCTATAATCTTTATTTTTAATTCTTCGGACGAAGGAAGCTTGTCTCTCGATTCTATCGCGAGTCGAAAACTTTCGTATTTCTCGGGCAAACGGTATAGCAACATTATAGTTAATAAGTCTTCATTGATGCTCACATCCATGTCTTTTAGTTTATCTACAATATCCATAAACTCATTATTGTGATCTCTGACATTTTCATCAATTTTCAGCTTCTTTTTTATAAGCTTTTTCCTCGCTGGTTCTTGACTTTGATATGCCTTTTCTAGCGTTTACCAAATATATTTTGCGGTTTTACATGACTTTACCAACCTTAGTTCAGATGGTGCATTGATCAGAAAAAGTTTAGCTTTAGCCAAAGAATCTTTTTGTGTGTCATTTGTCTGCTTTAAGCATCCATGCAATCCGTTTTTTTGTTAATATAGCTTCTGCTTGTATTTTCCATGGATCGAAATTAATGCGATTTAATGGTTCGGACGCAGAATCAATTGAAACCAGGGAACCTGAAGTCACTGGAAGCTCCCCTACTCAAGATGAATCATCAGAAAGCGATGAATATGAGGATCTCGCCGATGTCGATGAAACAGAAAATGACTTCATCGTGTCTGAAATTCCCACTACGAGTGGAAGACCGCAAAGACAGCGAAAGTTACCCGCATGGGCGGAGGATTATGAATTAGAAACTAATATGCAAGTAACTGAAATAGCATGTCTGAACAAAAATGATCATGATGAAAAGTGGCATGATGCGATAAAAGCAGAAATAAGAGCTCATATCAAGAACAAAATTTGGAAAATAATTAAAAAAGAATAGAATATGAGAGAAATTGGTCATAAAATAGTATTAAAAGAAAAGATAGGACAAAATAATCAAATCATAAGAAAGCAAGATTGGTTGCGCGTGGTTTCACCCAAAGGCCAGGCATAGATTATGATGAAACATTCGCACCAGTGGCTAAATTAAGCTCGGTTAGATCACTTATAGCGTTCGCTGCTGAAAAAGACTTTAAAATGTATCAAATGGACGTTACTACAGCCTATCTAAATGGCGATCTAACTGAAGACATATACATGAAGGTTCCTACAAATATAGAAGAATATATAAGCGAGATAATGATTGAAGAAAGCGACAAAGATCTTGATATGTATAATAAAGCAAAAGAAATGCTAAAGGATGCAGTCAAAAACAAAGACAAAGTCTGTAAGCTCCAAAGGTCAATATACGGTTTGAAACAGTCAGGCAGAATATGGAATAAAAATTAGATGCTGAACTGAAATACTTGAGAGGTTGCAATTCAAAGCCGATCCGTGTATTTACGTGTCAGGAGAATATATGTTGATGATTTGTTGATCGTGTATAAATCAAAAGAAAAATTGGATGAACTGAAAAACACACTCAAAGAAAAATTTGAGATGAAAGAATTAGGTAGACCGGAAAAACTCCTTGGCATGGATTTCATATTCAAGAAGGACAAGATAAAAATTTGCCAAAAGGGCCTGATTGAAGATGCATTGAAAAAGTTCTTAATGAAGGAGTGCAAATCGACTACCACACCTATTGAGCCGGGTTTGTTTCTAGAAAGAAATACAGAAACATTACCAGATTTGCCATAAAAAAATTTAATAGGCACATTGATGTATCTGGCGATTGGTACAAGACCCGACATAATGTTTGCTGTTAGTTACACATCACAGTTTAATGACTATTACAATGAAAGTCATTTTAAGAGTGCGAAGAGAGTTTTGAGATACCTAAAGGGAACCAAGAATATTGGTCTTGAATATAAAAAGACAAAACAGCCTCTTATCGGAATGGCAGATGCAGACTGGGGAGGCGATAGACTTGATGGAAAATCATTCTCCGGATATTGTTTTAAGTATGCCGGATCCCTAGTTAGCTGGATGGCAAAGAAACAACCAAATGTGGCTCTCTCAACTGCAGAGGCGGAATACACCGCATTGTCTGAAGCAGCAAAAGAAGCTATCCACCTGAAGTCCATTTTTCAGGATATTGGTGTCCAAGTAGAAAACTTGGTAATATATAATGATAATCAGGCAGCCATAAAACTAGCCTTAAATCCAATCATATCATCGAAGTCCAAGCATGTTGATCTCAGAATACATTTCATTAGAGATTGTGTGGAACAAAATAAAATATAGCTAGGAGATACTTCTATCTCGAGACAGAAAAAATGGAAGCAGACATTTTTACCAAAGGTTTGCCTGGACCTCGACTTAGTGAGCTACGATGCAGAGCGGGTATTGAATAGTTCGTGAGGAGGAGTGTTGTGGAGCTAAATCCTTTTTTCTTGAAGTGTGTGCGGACCTCCACTGAGATCACAAACAAATTTTCTACTATAAATGTATGACAGAAGATATTCCTTGGCTGTCAGTTAAAATCATAGATTTAGAATGTACAAGATGAACAGTGTCAAACTGAAGACGAGACCAAAAATGAAAGATCTATGTGTGGGTTAAATAGTGTTGTTGAATGGTCACACCTATGTTATCGATAAAAGTATCTGTATAAATGGATGGAATGGAAATGAAACTTCTAAGCACACAAAGTGCTTAGAAGTTTCATCTACAACTTCTTGTTTTGGGGAATAAATTGTTAATTTGAATGTAATCGACTATGAAAAAGTAAAAATGGGATTATATGGGGTAACTCGTAATATTAGAAATTCTGTAGTGATTTTACGAATTTTGATTCAGTGTGTGAATGTGAAAATACACTTTTAACATGTAATTTATGGCATCGTACATTGCATTGTTGCCGTACATATATATTTTGCCAATTAAATTTGAAATTTTACTAAAAATCCAACTCTTATCGTAATGCGAAACCTAGAAACTCATTTATTATTGAACCCTAGTAACAATAAAAGATATTACTCGTAGATTTTTTTAAATATATTAACCTCGCCAAATTGACGTCGCCACTGATGGAAACTAATGGAAAGCCGTGGCGCATCTAGCGAATGGGGGCCATGCTTACAGCACACAAGACTTCTGACAGTAGTCCTCAAGTTGGCGACCCTATGATGTGCCTCTTCACGCTCCGCTTGTAGAACCCAGGATTGTAAAATGAGGGAAACACATGTGCGGGCAGGTCGTTCCAGGATTTTGTAGTTCGACAGAGGAACGATCTTTTGAAACGCTCAGTTCTGGCGAAGATTCTCTCCGCTATATATGAGTGGCACCTCTGCCCGGCGTGTTGTTCGGAATCGGAAAGGAGATGGTGGGATCAGGTTGAAGAGCTCTTCAGAACATTCGCCGTGATACATTCAGTAGAAGGCAGCCAAGGACGCTATGGTTCTTTGCTGCGCTAACGGCTCGAGGCTTACCGTCATCTTAGGACAACCTATAATTGAAATCGGATAACACGTCTCTGCATAGCGCCAAGCGCGTCCAGTAAGTACCTCGCACAGTCATCCCAAAGGTGAGAACAGTATTCGACGCAGAGGCTAATCTGCGCCTTGTACAGCAAACATCCCGGTGTGGCGTGGAGTACCTTAAGTAAAGTAAAATTATAAAAATTCAACTCAAAATGGATCACAAATTTTGGAAATATTATATTAAAATAGGCACAAAACCCTAAAAAAAAGGTTAAATAACACAGTTCGAGTAGAAATCAATCATATTTATAGTAAATTAAATCCAGATAAGTTTGTTTGTAGCAATGTCACTATAATGAACTATCGACATCCTTATCGATACCTACCCATGACTATTTTACTGTAAACAGCCCTTTCTATTTCTGCCTTATAATATATCCTCCAAAAATGCATTTACACATTAAATATTGTGTTATGTATGAAGGAAAATGCATAATCTACGTTATGAGTTGAACTTTCAGTGAAATTTTACATCCAATTTGGCAAAATATGTATGTACGTCAAAAATGGAATGAACGAAGTCACAAATGACCTGTTAAACGAGTCTTTCTTCGTATAATTGCGTTTTGTAATATCCTATTCACACACTAAACACGACAATATTGTTGAAAATATAAAATTTTCTATTTTAATCGTAAGATCACTACAGATTATTGGATATTATGAATAACATAGAGCCGCCATAGGATCCCAGCGGGCTCAGCGATTCAAAATACTGACATATGAGTACACAATTTGCTTTCTCTTTTCCTCTCGAGCTAAGTGCTATGGATAATGAGGTCTCGCTCGCACGCTTTGTATATCTATTGAGAGTAGCGAAAAATTCTAAATCTATGGTTAAAATATATTCCCAAGAATTAATTGTAAGTTTTTTGCCTGTATAATATAAAAACAGTTTCCAATGTTATAAATGTGTTTATTGTAAAACTGCACCTGCTACAACATATTAATAGATTTCCAGTGGTAGTAAGTTAGACGCCGCCGCCGCGTTTTTCTGCGAGCAGGTATCATGCTCGTGAAAGAGACGACGGGGAGTGAGCGGGCGATTACTCTCCAACCCGAGTTTCGTAGTCTGCAGCGAGAGCGCCATACACTTGTCTTCGCCTAAGACTACCGGCACTCATGGCCGCGGGCCTAAGGACGGGTCGGGGGCTGTTCACCGTCCTTAGAGAAGCAGGGCCAAGAAGACAGCTTGGCGTTAAAGTTTCTCGCACTCCACACGACCCAAGAAAAAGAGTAACAAAAAAGACAGCTGTCCTGGGCACGCCATCTAGCATGCTTTCCCGGGTTTGGGCCGCATGGTGAGTTTGCTGACACATTGCACGGGAAGTAACATGTGCGGAGGATACCATTGAATGGCTGCGTCAACGAGGCGATTGTCAGCGGAGGAACAACGAGGGGAGGGGGTGGGATTTCAGATGGCATATCCGTGAACTTTTTTAAACTTATAGGGTCGCAGTGGCCTGAAAAAAGTTTGGAAAGGACATGAAAATGATAAGTACCTATATCTTTTTGAATCATATAAATCGAACTATAACTTACGGAGATATTTTTCAATAAACTCAGGCCGTTCTCATCGCAGCAAGTCCATGTACGCAAGTGCGTGTGACATCATTTTGCTCAATCACTGCCCGTTAGCCGTAGCCGCAGTCTAAGGTGTTCAGGGTCTTGTTTGATTTTTGAAACTTTAAAACTAATTAGGTTTCTAATTAGTGACTGTTGTAGATAGTGAATACCATAGATTTAGGATTTTTCGCTATGAATACTAATCTTGTTATGTAGACCCTCGGTTCCCAAAGTGGGTTCCGCGGAACCTAGGGGTTCCGTGGACCAGTCATCAGGGTTCCGCCAAAATGACGACCTGTTGCTGGTGCAATAGGATATCACCTTTAGGATATCACACAATATTCAAAAATTAAAGTGTGTAGCTGACAATGAAGATGCCACCCCAATTGGACACTTGTGCGAGAGTAGTCTCGATTTCAGACGCAAATTGTTCACGACTTTCTTCCAATACGCAGTACGAGGGATATTGGGTTGGCCTGTGTAAAAAGTGTCGCCCATACTATCGTCCGTATAGCACTGAATGCCGTCAATAGACAGCATACCTATTATCATTAATATGCAATAAAAATAGGATGACAACACGGAGCCTCGTGGGACTCCAGCATTTAGGGCCATAAAGTCAGAAAAGCTACCGTCGACGCCGGTCCTGATGCAAAAATAAAAAAATACCCTCAAAAACACGACGAATTTAAAGAAAAGGATAGGGCGATGTAATTTAAAAAGAAAGAACAGAGAGAAATAGTTCCTATAAATAAAATGATCATGGAAATTATAATGTAAGTGTTCGGGATTTTAATCTTTCGTGATATGGAATATCGTGGTTTGGAACTTCCGGGATTTAGAACTTTCACTTATTTGAATTTAGACATATTGCGCTTCGGTATATCGGGTATAGTTATTTCGTACGTTCGGTATTTTGGTTTTCGACGTTTTAAGCGTAGGTTTTTCAGATGTAGGTATTAAGAACTTTAGGCATTGTAATACGTACCTGTTTTATCGATCTTCATTTGTTTTGTTGATCTTCGTTCATGAAATTTGCATTTTTGTCAAGAAATATACCCAAATGTTCAAGAAGCTTGGAGATTATGCGCATAGTCGAACTAGGCATAGAGACAGATTACATGTACCTAGAGATGGGATTTTACCGGGTATTTTCCCAAATCTGGGTAAATACCCGGGTAAATTCCCGGGTATTTTCCCGATTGGGAAAATATACGGGTATTATCAATTTAACTTATATGAATTTACTTTATTTTATGTTTTTAGTATTTGTTGTTATAGCAGCAAGGTAACTACATCATCTGTGAAAATCTCAGCTCTCTAGCTATCACGGTTCACAAGCCTGGTGACAGACACATAGATGGACAGAGGGCGGATTCTTAGTGGTCTCGTTTTCACCCATTCCCAACTGAACATACGTTATCTCCATACAAATCTCGACGCCATCTTTCGTGTTGTTTCCGAAGGAGAAACAAATACGCCGCCATGACAAAGTATATATCGTACCTACGGGCTATGTCATCGAGGAACAATATCGTGATAAAGTCGGGGTTTGTGCGTTCGTCAGGGCGGATGCTTCGGATGTTACGTTGGCGCTGCCTGGAGAACCCCTTCTGAGCCCTCTGGTTAAACGTAGATCATGACTCCATGAGCCGGATCCACTTCTGCATCCACCTTTTCCACACAGGCGAAGCTAAGGTAACTAGGTTATTTCAACACCTCGGCGAACGCTGTGCTGGTATTTCTTGATAATTTCAATGGTCATACTCTGAGTAGCTGGAACGTGCCATCACGCGTTCGCTCTCTCTCATGATACGTGAAGTGATACAAATAGTACGTGAAATTGCGCAGGACAGGCCAGACAATGTACTAGCTCTGCTGGATCAACTGCAGACGAGTTTTCCAGCCTGATAAAATACACATCTGGGTAGCCAGGTTCCTGCAAGTGCTATTTTTCTTCTCTTTTTTTTATACCACTAAGGTGGCAGACAAGCACACGGCCCACCTGAAGGACTGGTGGTCACCGCAGCCTATTGACGTTTGCAACACCAGAGGAGCCACTCTCGCGCTGCCGGCCCTGTAAAAACCTTCTAAGGCCCCTTTTGAAGAACCCCATACTGAAGGAGTTTAGGTAAACCAAGGCAGGGAGATCATTTCACAGCTTAAGCGAGCGCTAAGAAAACCCCTATCGGATCTAACCGTGCTTGAACGCTCCGGACGTAAAGTGTGAGGATGAACTTCCTGTCTGTGGCGAGCGGTGTAATGATAGAACGTAGCCGTCGGCATCATATCAAAAAAATCCTCAGAGCACATACCATTGCACGGGCGGTAGATCACGCATAAGGAGGCAAAGTCTCTCCTGTCGCTTACACCACCTACGAGTATAGGATCGTTGACAACTCTCACAGCTCACCTATGCACCGAGACAAATGAACGAAGCTGATATTCAGGTGCCCCGCCCAGAGGTGACAGCAGTACTCCATATGCGACCGCACTTGCGACTTATAAAGAATTAGTGTTTGCTCCGCATTGAAGTACCACCGCGCCCTGTTGAGCACTCCAAACTTTTTGGACGCCAGCTTGGCCTCGTCCTCCAAATGACTGCGGAATTTAATGTCACTGGAGATGTCAACGCCAAGGATCCCTATACTTTTGGAGATTGAAAGAGATGTGCCCTGAAATTGTGGCGCTACTGTGATTGGGGTTTTCTTAGCGGTGAAAAAACACGCTTGTGTCTTGCATCTTGGCTATATTTCGGCTCCTCTATTACACGGCTTCCATTTTTGCAGACTAATGTCGAAGTGCCACAGGGATCTGTGTTGTTTCTTCTGCATATCAATGATATGCTGTCCATTTTAGCGTTAGTTACTCTGGTCATCCAGCGGACAAGCGATTCAACGAGGAGGAAAAGAGAGACACATTTTCCAATGGGGTTCAGAAAATGTGTTCGATTTCAATGGAAGAAAAGCACAGGCGTGTGCGTCACACAGCTAAAAAATCTCCTCCTGTTGTACCTCTAACCTCTCTTCAGAATACCATAAATATCACTAGAGAACAATCTAGTGTAGATGCTCGGCATCGGCACGGCGCGCGCTTAATAGCAAAAATTATATTCAGACTTATGACTAGCCTTGCGGAAATTTAGGTATGACGGTTCTTTAAGCCCCACGAAAGGGGTCTACTGTATAAGACGAAGAATCGTCCTAGTATCGAGCACAGCTCTCACCTTTCTCTCTCCTTTTCCTTCTTGGACGATTTCGCGAGGTAGATACTTACTGGACGCGCTCTACGATATGCAGAGGAGTGTAATTCGCATTATCGATTGTGCTGAAATTACGGGAAACCTTGGGCCGTTGGCGTAGCGTATATCTATCGCATCCTTGGCTGCTGGCTACCGAATCTTACGGTAGTTAAGTGTTCTAAAGAACCCACTTAAACCCTCCCTCTCCTTTTCAATCCAGGACAATGCGTGCTGGGCAGAGATGCCTGAGATGAATCTTCTCCAGAACTGTGCGATTCAAAAGATAGTTTCTCTCTAGAACCATAAAGAACCCACTTAAACCATCCCTCTCCTTTTCAATCCCGGACAATGCGTGCTGGGCTGAGATGCCTGAGATGAATCTTCTCCAGAACTGTGCGATTCAAAAGATAGTTTCTCTCTAGAACCATAAAGAGAACGAGTGGCTGAAGAGGAGCCACACTTACTGGGCACGGGAGCTTCAATAAGTATCTGTGGCGAATACACCGGGAAACCACGGCCCAGTGCCAGCACTGCGGGGAGCGCAGCGAGGATTTAGAGGAGTGCACGGTGTGGTCAGGTCCTCATGGCAGGTCTGGACGTGGACGATCTCTCGCTGAAGACCATGGTGCGAGCCATCATCTCCAGGGGGAGTAAGTGGGACTGCGCTGCCTCTTTCTGCGATTTAGGTCATGCTCGTGAAGAAGCGGAAGAGAACTCTCCGACGGTTTTTTTTTTTGTTGACGCGGGGAACGCCTTTAAGCGCCTTCATCCCAGCTGCGGGGGCAGCTGGGATGTTGTGTGGGTAGGACGGTCCATTCCGGACCGGGCCGGTCCGGAATGGACCGTCCTACCCACTAAACCCCGCGGTGTTCCCCTCACCCTTTAGCCGGGCCGAGGGATATCAAAAGATTATTCACGTCGACCCGGCTAGGGGCGCCCCGTTTATTCGGGGCTCTCCTCGGGGGAACCAGATGGGCGGCTCCCCAAAGCTCCCTAAGGAGCTGAAGACCACGCCTGCACCGCTCTCGAGCGCCCCTCTGTAATAGAGGAGACAGAGAGCGGCTGGCGCAGGCGTGCGCTAATGGGCACCCCCGGAACACGGGAAAGATGCCCACCGCCATGTGACCGTTGGTGGGCGGGGTCCCCCGACCTTACGCCCACGGTCAAGAACCAATCGAGGGCGCGCAGTGACTCCTCACCGCGGCGCCCCCGAACTGCACGGCAGAGCGGGAGCATTATCCGTTACTCCCGCTCCCCCGCACAGTGCACCTCCCGCTTTGCCGCCATCATGACAAATTTGTGACTATTTCGAGGTGTCAGTAAGCGTAAGCAGTCGCGATTGCTTCCAGTAAAAAGAATGCTAAGCTACCTATACCTAAAAAAATACATATCCGTCCATTGGGTTTTTTCTCACATAAAAACCCGGTATTTACCCATAGGTAAGAGGGATATTTATACGATACCTAGCCAATTAGTGACTATATCGAGGTGTCGGTAACCTTAAGCAGTCGCGATTGCTTCCCAGTAAAAAGAATGCTAAGCAACCTCAGAAGATTGTACTTAAAAAATAAATACCCGTCCATTGGGTTTTTACCCACATAAATACCCGGTATTTACCCGTTGGGTTTTTTCCCGCCGCCCATCTCTACATGTACCCCAAATAAAACTAGAATTATGTAAAAGAAATGTCTACTGCATGTGCCTAAGAATATATAATAAAATCCCACGAAACATAGCTAATCTACATATGACACTTTTCAAAAAACAACTCTATAACATATTGTTGAATAAAATGTACAATGGAATTAATGAATTATTTGACGACAAACTACAATAGAAATAACTTGACATAACATAATCTTGATAATATCTTGACTTTGAGTAATTGTGTATTGTACTGAAAATATCTATACATATACCCCCATATTCATAATGGTTTATTAAACCTATTTTGTGGGTGGGGGCTTAAACTAATGCTTTCAGGGTTGTGCTGATCCCCCCGCTTACACGCTGTGCAACCTTTCACTGCTTAGCTGTAGGTGTAGCTTGTAGTTTGAGCCTTCCTAAGAGATCCTTCTGATCTCCTAGGAAGCTAAACGGTCTTAGGGGAGAGTGCTACGGTCATGTTGATCCCTAAGGCAAGTCAGAGAGATTATCCTTCACGTGGTGCCACCTGTTTTCGATCTAATTCCCTCAGAAATAGATGCAACAGAAATCTCCTGGCGGCAAGACCACAGGGTATCAGTGGCTGTGCCAAGTGGCACGACTCACACTAGAATATGTGAGGGTCGGTATAGGGGGGCAGTGGGCAAAATTGGGGGGTTTTTCCTTTCTATGGGGGGTAAACGGGAGGGGGGTAAAGGGGAGGCCACCCGCGACAAACCCTGATCTGTCCACAGGGTATGAGTGACTGTACTCTGTGGCGGGACTCACACTAAGATATGTGAGGGTCGGATCAGGGTGGGGGATGGGGCGCGAAGGGGGGTAGGTCACCCGCGTGTTTGTGCCGTGCGTGGAGACCCGTAAGGCAGGATGACGGGATCCTGGTGGCTGAGTGGCTTCCAACGCAGCGGTAGTCGTTGGACTCTACAACACTCCACTTTGGCCCTGATTTCTGTCGAAACGGGAGGTCGTGGACTAGCCAACCACGATCAATCGGCTGTGGCCAGGCGAGTATTCTGGAAGGGAGGGGTCCGCAGGCGGCGGCGCGCGATTTTTTCGACGTCTTGTTGGGCGTCGTTGATCTCGTGCCGTGCGGTCTCGTGGGCACTCTTTTCTGGAATGCTATACCGACATGGTAACCCTGGTGTCTACTTCTTAGACATCCCCAATGTTGTGGACTCCGTGGCGGGTGGGGAGCCATGCTCGGTGAATATTACTTCAATACGGCTATATGATTTAACAAAAGCCAACAAAACCAATCAAGATGCCCGCAAGGGCATCAAAAAGGACAATATGTCATCTGGCGGGAGGGTCACCGAACGCAATACCATGGGGCGTACTCAAGTGAGTCATACCGGGCAGGGGACCATCGGGCAGCCTGGCAATCTGCCAAGCACACCCGTTGGGACGAATGCTTCGGGAGGCGAGCTTCGAAATGCCAAACCGAAAAGGTTGAGTGGGGCAGCCAGGCGCAAGATGCTACTGGAAAAGCGGACACGGACTTTTTCAGAACGAAGTGCACCGGTCGGGGCAACTTCTGGGGGGGCAGGGGACTTAACTGCCGCTAAAAGGGCCAGGGAGTCCAGTGATGAGAAGGCCGGCGAATCATCCAAGAGACCGAACCTGAACAAATCGTTCAGGGACGCTCTCAACGGATGCAGGATGGCGATCATCACTGACAACTTCCCGGCTTCACAAGTCACCACAGATGACGTCGGACCGATTGTCAGCGCCCTCTGGCAGATGATGGTCGGTCACCCGGATCCTCTGCCTCGATTTAACATCGGGTCAGTCAGCGCGGGAGCACTCCACGTATTCTGCGAGGATCAGAGGTCAGCAGACTGGCTTGCCGGCATCGCTGGGAGGAGTATCGGCAGCCTTACCCTCAAAGTGGTCAACGCCAAAGATCTTCCCAAACCGGTGAAGATGGCGTGGAAATCGAAGAACGTCTGGATCACAGATCTGCCCAGCGTTCTTTCGATGTTACAGCGCCTAAACCCCGAACTGAAGACGGGACACTGGAAGGTGGTGGACACAATTGTGGAGGCGGCCAGTGTCAGGAGGATTGTCCTGATGGACAAGATTTCGGCTGACTCTATCAAATCCAAGGACTACTGCCTCTACGCTGGCGTCGATAAAGGCTACTTCAAGCTCCTTGAAGATAGCGATGACAAGGTCGGCGCCAGTGGGGGGGGCAGAGGTTCCGCCACTTGCTCCACAGATGCTGCTCGGCGACGCGGGTTCACACCAGGACACCATCGGGGGCTACCCAGTCCCTTCACCGGCCACTTCTCATCGCACCGATGATGTGTTGGGCGACTTGGACGACCTCAACCTGTCGTCTCCACTCTCGCAGACGGAGACTATGGAGGAGGCTGTAGATGCAGGCGACAGTCACTAGACTGCCGATACCCCCCCATTTGCAAAGAACAAAAAATGGCGGGACTAAGGTGTGTACAAATTAACTTACATCACTGTAAAGCGGCGATGTCCCTCTTAGGACGTCACCTTAAAGGACATAAATTCGATATTGCCTTGATACAGGACCCTTATATAAGCACTGCGAGTGCTGTCTCAGGCTTAGGTAGAGAGGGATCTATTTTCCACTGTACTAATGAGGGTGTGAGGGCGTGCGTATATGTCAGAAATGGCATAGACGCTATGCCCTTACACGATCTTTGTTCCAGGGACCTTACAGCAGTCAAGGTCTATACGGGGGCAGGGCGAAGACGGAGGGCGGTTGTGCTGGCCTCTGTGTACCTCGCCTACCCAAAGAAAGAAAGACCCACTAACATGAGGGAGATGAAGGAACTTGTCGAGTTCTGCGGCCGGGAGAACCTGGAGTTAGTGATGGCTGCGATGCGAATGCCCACCACATCATCTGGGGGAGCTCGGACATCAATGATAGAGGGGAGGAACTTTTCGAATATTTGGTAAGCTCTTCACTTCATACACTAAATAAAGGCAATGCTCCCACCTTTGTGTATGCTAGGCGTTCGTAAGTTATTGACGTAACTATAGCTACTAATGGTACTTATAAGAGAATTACTAACTGGCGAGTGTCTGACGAAGCTAGTGGTTCTGATCACAGGTATATCTGTTTTAGATACGATACAGAGGACTCCTTTCCAGGAGTACGGAGAAGAAATCCCAGGAACACTAACTGGGAGGCGTACACTAAGGAACTAAAAAACTAGTTAGGATCAGTTAAAGGTAAATTGAACTCTACGGTTGACATTGAACTTGAGGCTGAGCGGGTTGACAGAGCCATTAAAACGGCATGGTACACAAACTGCCCAGAGAAAGAAACGAAAGGAACTAAGGTTCCGTGGTGGACGCCAGATTTAGAAAAGAAAAGACAGGCAATTCGCCGCATCTTTAACGACGCAAAGTCCAAGAGATGTTTTAAAGAGTACTCCCGAGCACTTACCGAGTACAATTTGGCAGTTCGCAAGGAACGAAGGAAATCATGGCAATCTCACTGCCAGGACATCAATACTGTTCCTGAAAGTTCAAGATTGGTAAAGGCTATGTCTGTAAGCAGAAGTAATACTCTTAATGCAGTTAGAACCCATGAAGGGAGACTAACTGAATCTGGTAAAGAAACCCTAAAGATCATGATGAAATAGTAGATTGTTAACCGAGGGTGGAAAGAATCAATTCCCGAGGTATTTAGACGCCCGAGCGCAGCGAGGGCGGCTATAGTCCGAGTCGGAATTGATTCTTTTACCCGAGTTAAACACTCTACTTTTCATTTCAAATACGAGGAAAATAAAACTAATAATAAGGTCCAAACCTTACCATAAAAGATTTTTACCAATTGTTTTGAATTCTGTTACAGATAAATAACAGCTACATTATGTCGACTTTTTAAATTTTAAATATGGAACTCACCGCATAATTGTTGCAGAGATTACCGGCCCCATACACGTACAATATTATTGACTCAATAATATTGCCACAATATTTATTTCCATCCGAATATAGTCTGTTCAAACCTCAATATTACCCATACACGGTCAATTTATTGCTATATTGATCAATATTATTGTACGTGTATGGGGCCGGAAGAAATTTTCGCTAAGTTCACACTGGCTGTTTGGAAAGTCGCATGGCCGCAGCATTTTTTTTTAATTTTTTTTTTTACACAAATCTCATCACTATCACAGCTGACCTGACAGCAGTTCTATTTTTAAAGTTCATTCCGGCCCTTGGGTGGGAAGTAATTTGTATGAGTTTTTCCCTCCCTAGGGAGGGAAACAGCATTTTCCACCCAATAGACAGATCAAGAAAACACTATTTTCCGAGTATGAGAAATGAAAACACATTTTTCCGGACTGTAAGATTCATGATAATTCTGGCACAGATGATCCCATGCCCGTAGAAGAGCAAAACATGCGAACTACAAAAGCAGACTGGGATGTTGCAAAGAAGGTAGTAGAAGAAAGAAAACTCAGTTGGGTATTGAAAAACTTTCAACCTTATAAATCACCAGGTCCGGACGGCATATACCCGATACTACTACAAAAAGGTCTTCCTATACTAGGCCCGCACTTGATGCGGCTTTTTAAGGCCTGCATAGCCTTTGGATTCATTCCAAAGATATGGAGGGAAGTAAAGGTAACTTACATTCCGAAACCAGGGAAGGATAGCTATGAAGAGGCCAAGTCGTTTCGTCCGATAAGTGTCTCGTCTTTCTTATTAAAAACCCTGGAGAAATTGGTAGATCAATACATAAGGGATGGGCCTCTCACAAAGAAACCATTTCATAAGCTACAATGTGCCTACCAAACCGAAAAATTAACCGAAACTGCGTTGCACCATGTAGTCGAGAGAGCAGAGAATGCTATTGATGGTCAAGAGATTTGTGCGGCTGCGTTTCTGGACATTGAGGGAGCATTTGACCGCACAACATTCGAATCGATTATGAAAGCCGCAAAAGAACACGGCATTGACCCCACCCTCTGCAAATGGATTGACTTCATGCTGAGGGGCAGGAGAGTAAGGTCATCTCTATTAGTAGATGAAATTCACGCCACAACGACCAAGGGATGCCCTCAAGGAGGGGTATTGTCCCCCACACTGTGGTGTCTGGTAGCAGACTCCCACTGAATAGAGGGGCATGCTTCGCTGTGGGATATGCAGATGACATAGTTGTCATGATCAATGGTAGATTTCCGGAAATTGTCTCGGAACTTCTGCAACAGGCTTTGAAGGATGTGGAAGAATGGTGTGCTGAATATCATCTAACCATTAATCCCAGCAAAACTACAATTCTTCCTTTTACAAGAAAGAAGAGGTTGAGCAAATTAAAGAAATTGCTTTTATTTGACACAGAGTTAGAATGGTCCACCAACGTGAAATACCTTGGTATGACCTTAGACAAGGAGCTCACATGGAATCTGCATGCCAAGAAGGTGACTGAAAAAGCCATGAGAGCCTTCAATATGTGTAGATCGGCGTATGGCAAAACCTGGGGCCTGAAGCCCAAGGTACTGTACTTCATTTACACCACTATGGTTCGCCCAATTTTAACCTACGGCAGTGTTGTATGGTGGACAAGAACCAAACTAACATCGTGCTTGGAAGAATTGGGCAAACTACAGAGGATGGCCACTATGGCTATCACAGGAGCGTTTAAGTCCACGCCTACAAAGGCGTTAGATATAATACTAAACTTAACCCCTCTTCACATCTTCATACAACAGGAGGCGATCAAAACCTTATACAGACTAAAAACGGCAGGCGCTTTTAACTGCAATAGGCCAACAACGCGGCATACAAAAATGGAGCTTAATGATGAAATTCAAAGGAAGATGCATATGATTAGCGACGCTATGCCGTGCATAAAAATCTTCAAAAGAAACTTCAAAATACATGTCCCCACAAGGGAAGACTGGAAGCAGGAACTGCGCTCACCAGATGCAGACTGCCTCATCTGGTACACAGACGGTTCAAAAACGGAATCTGGTATTTACTCAGAATATTCACAACTTTGGAGCAGCCTGGGTCAGTACACCACGGTCTTCCAGGCCGAGATGTATGCCATCATAGCATGCGCAGAGGAAAATCTGAAAAGGAGTGTAGAGAACAAGACCATCTACATTCTTAGCGACAGTCAAGCGTCACTAAAGGCCTTAAATTCCTACAAGGTCAACTCAAAACTTGTCCTGAATGCAGTGAAAACCCTAAACAAACTGGGCCGCAGGAACAAGCTGCGACGGCTCTGGGTCCCAGGCCATGTAGGAATAAAAGGTAATGAGAAGGCCGATGAGCTAGCTAGGACAGGATCGGCAAACGCCATGCTTGGACTTGAACCATGTATGGGCCTACCAGCATGTACATTAATAAAGGCCGCTAAGGATTACGCTGATAATAAACACATGCAAGAGTGGGATATCAGTCAAGGGCTACTACATTCGAAGAAATTCATAAGTAGCAGAACCAATGAGACTTCTAAATTTATATTGAATAATGGAAGAAGCAAAGCTCGAGCTGTGGTTGGTGCCCTTACAGGGCATTACGGAACCAACGACAGGCTTTTTAAAATGAAGATCACTTCAAATAACGACTGCAGAGCCTGCGGTGATGTCAAGGAAACTATGGAGCACATCCTGTGCGAATGCGACGTCTTAGCAGCGAAGCGTATGAGCCTCCTTGGGAATGCTTATCCCAAACCGGAAGAATACAGGTTTCTTCCTCTTAGTGGGATCACCGCGCCAATAGACCACTTCTTCAAAGAGTAAGAAACATTAAGGTAGGGGCTAACACAAAAGATCCCACTGGGTCGAAGTGTTGCTGACTTCGTCAGCCCCCGATGTAAGATAAGAAACCTATTTTAGTTAAAACACACTTTAAGTCTATTGCTGTCTCTAACCAATGACAGAGTATGGTTAGAGACAGCACTGCATTGGTGACCAGTAGCGTCGAAATGGATAATTTGAACTGCTAGACCGTCAATGTTTAAAACGCTTGTGTTTTTTTTTAACAATTTCCGAACGCGCGGCCCAAGGAAATTATATTTTCCACTGGGACATACATAAAATGCCAGATAATGCCCTATCCTTAGGTATGATTTTAAATAATGACATATTTTTAGATACTTACTTCATTTGTACTAATAAACGATTTAGGAAAAAAATTAAACTAAAAAACCAATCAGTTTTTGACAATCCAACAATCATTAAAAAACCGGCCAAGTGCGAGATGAGCTCGCCCATGAAGGGTTCCGTAGCAGCAAGTAACATAATATAAAAGTTCTTGTAGTTTTAACTTTTATTGATGTTTTAACACGTTCGCAGTGGTAGGTAGTGATTTTTCTCGGCGAAAATTGCGGTTTATGACGTATTAAAAAAAACTACCAACTCGATTTCGTTCAAACCAATTTTCGTTGGTAGATTTTATGGCAATGTACATTATATTTTTTTTTTTTAGATTTATCATTTTCTAAGTTTAGAAGTTAGAGGGGGCGGGGGGGACACATTTTTCCACTTTGGCAAATTCACTTTAGAATAAAATTATTTAAGAAACCTCAATAGCATTTTGGAAGACCTATCTATAGATACCCACACGTGTAAGATTGATGAAAATAAAACTTTTAAGTTTCAGTTCTGAGTATGGGGACCCCCAAAATTAACTGCTTTTTTTCTAGTTTTATATAAAAATCTTGATGCAGTTCACAGAATACATCTACTTAGCAAGTTTCACCAGCATAGGCCTTATAGTTTCGGAGAAAATGGCTGTGACACACGGACGGACAGACAGACAGACAGACATGACGAATCTATAAGGGTTCCGTTTTTGCCATTTGGCTACGGAACCCTAAAAATGAATGAAATTTTGGGAAGTGGACATCCCAAGGAAATTAGAAATTTGATGTAAAGGGCTAGAGACACGGTCAATAGTATTGAGTCAAGTCAGACATATATATGAATGGAAGTTGCTCAGTGTGCGTCATTTCACGTAATTTCTTTGCAAGTGTGCGTGCATAGACGGTGTATGTACACAATATATTGACGAGGCATGACAAGCGCAGTTGTACCGTGTCGCGAGCCCAATAATGATAACATAATGTTAATTATTATTTACAATTTTATATATTTGACTAGCTGTTACCCGCGACTTCGTCCGCGTGGAAATTACCTATGTTATAAGCAAAGTTTTAACCGTATTCTATCGAGCCTCTAGGATAAGTCGTAACCAAAATGTGGGGACAAATTTAGGACATCCTCCAACTTACCCGGGGAGCTATGCGCTAGATGATTTTTTTTTAACGTGAGGAAAATCCCATGAATGTACTATGACTCCTACTGACTAAAAACCACAAGTATCCTAGCTAACAGCCTACGGTTGGGAGCCCCGGGTAAGCTCCCTAAAGGATACCCCAGGACTGCGCTAGATGGATAGGAAGAGACTTCATGGTTTTAGTGGGTCCAAGGCCGGTATGACGTACGTGTTTATTAATTAGCCCCTTTAATTAATAATAAAAAGAGTAAGAAGTATGGTAAAGCGCGTATCCGAAACGTTTGTTAGATTAGGGCCACAAAGATTTGAGATGATTGAAATTTGATTGATGATTTGAACTAACGCTAACGGTAGCCAGTAATTTATGTACCTATGTCTCTGTAGCCAAAGTTCAACATTTTCCAGTAAAGTTGTATCTTTAAGAATGTTCATTATAAACTACGTTTGTGTGGCGTGTCGGCTTAATCATGAAAGAGCTTAATGGTTAAGGCTATTATAATAACCGGCCAAGTGCGAGTCGGACTCCCGCACGGAGGGTTCCGTACCAAAAAACAACAAAAAGTCGCACCTATTTGTTGCATGGGAGCCCCCTTTTTTCTTTTTAACCCCCGACGGAAACCCGGAAGGGGTGTTATAAGTTTGA
The DNA here is from genome assembly GCA_933228765.1 of Miltochrista miniata. Lineage (NCBI taxonomy): Eukaryota > Metazoa > Arthropoda > Insecta > Lepidoptera > Erebidae > Miltochrista > Miltochrista miniata. Next base: position 41,107,351 of record OW121747.1, read on the forward strand.
CATGTGTGTGGGTGTGTGTGTGTGTGTGTGTGTGTGTGTGTGTGTGTGTGTGTGTAAGTCTGTCTGTGGCATCGTAGCTCCCAAACGGAGGAACCGATTTTGATTCTGTTTCTTTTGTTTGAAAGATGGGTTAAGGGAGAGTGTTCTTAGCTATGTTTTATAAAAATCGGTTTAGCCATTTCAAAGCTATGAGGGGTGAAAGTGGTGATGAAAAATTTAATGTGTTCAAATATACCCGTGTTGGGTATCAAATGGAAGGTCATATCTTATACATCACGATACCGTTACTTGTATGAAAATCGGTTAAGCCATTCGAAAGATATGAGGAGTGGAATGTATTGCTACTTCTGTAACCACACTCCGCGCAATTCGCATTAGCTCTGAATAATTGTTGACTGACTATTCGTCATTGTTGACATTAAAAACCCCTATAAAAAGCAAAAAATAAAAAAATTAAATTAAAAATTTAAAAAACCCCCGACTCACAAAAAAAGAACAATAAAAAACCTGTAAAAAGTAAAAAATAACTATTATATTATGAACTATCTACCCTAAGTATTGAACCTGTATTATTATTATAGGTAGCTATATTATTTACCTATTCATTTTTTTAACTAACAGTTTGTCTCGTCGGGGACCGCTCACCTAATCATAACCTAACCGTACGTCTGTCTCTGTTTAGGTATAGAGCGGTCCCCCCGACGAGACCAACTGTTAGTTAAAAATATGAATAGGTAAATAATATAGCTACCTATAATAATAATACAGGTTCAATACTTAGGGTAGATAGGTCATAATATAATAGTTATTTTTTACTTTTTACAGGTTTTTATTGTTCTTTTTTTGTGAGTCGGGGGTTTTTTTAATTTTTAATTTAATTTTTATTTAACGAGATGGAAAATCCTTAATGGATGATACTCGTACCGACTAAAAACCCCCACGTAACGGCCAACAGCCTACGGTTGGGAGCCCCGGGTAAACTCTCGAAAGGATGTCCCAGTAAAGGTCCATTTTGTTTTAATTATTATTTTTTTTATGAAAATACACTGCTCGATATTCTGTGTATTAACACAGAGCAACGCGCGCCTTAGACAGTTCGCGTTGCTCTATAGTGTTATACAAGGCGCGTCTTAAGACAGTTCGCGTTGCTCTATTATAAGTATTAACGATCCTTGTATAGATCCTCTACGGTAGGTACAGTATATATTTCAAAAAGAGTTTGTAAACTCTATGTTTAATTTTGTTTTACTGACAACCGGCTTTCATTTCGAGTAAATATGTACCTTTTTTATTTAAACAAAAAAATAGGTACTGAGTAATAATATAATATCCCCGCAACGGCTGGCGGCGCGGGGTGGCGGCGTGGCGGCGCAGCGCCCGTTATCTACTAACGATTGAGTGAGACGGGTGTAGAAATTTGAAAACGAGTAAGCGGCGTAGACAATAATAATCGGCTCATCACATGTTTCGTCAGTGATAGAATCACAGAATTCTAGTCTTTCTAATCATTGCGTTAAATTTTTGATTTACAAAATTAAAACTATTTTTCGATTTGAAAGTACTAGTCAGTCTCTAGTACACTAGTACTTTTCGTACATTGTCAAGTTGTGTTAAACTTTGGAAGTTCATGTTTGTCTCTATGCGTGTAATAAAAATCAAAGGTATAGATAATTCAACTCATCAGTGCGCGCGGCGCTATGTGTGTGTGCGCTAGTAATTGTATAGCTTTAATTTGTGTGGCAGTGATGCGGCCGTCTTCACAGAGTACATTTTTATATTATGAGGTAGAGACGTAACTCGACTTATTGACGACACCAGCGGTGCCAAGCAGTCTTTGCAGGAAACGCTCTGCGTGGCCGCGAAATAAACATCATATTTATACAAAAAGCATACAGCGCCATCTACCACGTTTGTAGGCAACTCTTACGTTATAATGAAACGAAATCAAATATCATGACAAGTCTGAATGTAACTGCAACGTTGAGATCCTGTGTAACTTGGTCACATTATAATTCATTACATAGTGTTCTTAGTGATAATACCATGGGTACAGTCGTTAAAGAAAATGTCTAATTCTTCGCGGAGAAAATGTTTAAGAAGTCAGGTAAATATTTTTTATGTGTCAATTCTCTCTAAAACAAAGTCCCCGCCGCGTCTGTCTGTTCACGATAAACTTAAAAAATACTGCATAGATTTTCATGCTGAGATCACCAATGATTCTTGGGAAAGGTTAACGTATATAATTTGTTGAGTTTTTGTATACATTGACTAAAATATAATGATATTAGTTGGAGATGTCGGAAAAAAATAAGGTGTCTGGGAGCTTTTAACGAAAACGCTGCCTAAACCCTTCGAGGCATAAAAAAATAATGTATGGTAGAATTGCAATGATGTTATAGTAAAAAAGAGGTAGATATCGCATTACCGCTCAAAAACTGTTGCGGACAAAGTCACACAATTGTTATAATTCCATTGAGTCGGCTAATAGCTGCGAGCGAAACAAGTCGTGTTGTGGTCGGCTGCTGTGTGCAAAACGACACAGATAGCTATCCCTCTCTGTTTTAAATGTTTTGTATTCTCTATCGCATTCATAGAGAAAATCTATTAGGTACCGATAGGTAAGCACGTGAAATTATAACTCAACAATAACGTAATGCTGTTTTGTATGAAGGTAGCATATCTTTACTTAAATATCATTGTAGAATTGTGTAACATAAAAAGGCCTACAAAAAAGTCATAAATGATAGAGCTCCAAATTCTAATGCAATAAAAATAGAAATGCAGAGATGGTCGACGGAAAAAAACATTGCTTATACTGCAAATATGACAAAAATTGTACTGCATAACTTGATTTAAAAAATAAAAAAAAACCATATCTATACATCTAAAAAAAACTGTTGAGGGTCGAGAGTCTGTACATGGAAGATAATTTGAAAATTTTAATTGTAGGGCGTTCTCTAATCGATACTGAAGCTGAAAATGTAATTAGAAATTTTCATGTCTGTCTGTCTGTCTGTATCCTGATTATGAATTGATTGAAATGAAACTTGGTACAATCTGAGCTTATGATCCGAGGAAGGTTCTAGGATACTTTTGTTCCCGATATATTGCGCGGTTCCTTTGGAAGAGGCAGGGCAGTTTCACACGCTTTTCGCACACCTTATGTGTCAGCTAGTTTGTTATAAGATTAATGACATACTTCAGCCATATGGCTTAAAAGTTCTTTGGCTAACAAATTATAATGCTTCGCATAAAATCGAGCAAAATGTGATGGAAATAATGAAATTAATAAACGAACGTTTAAGTAAATTGATGAAGAGATGTGGAGTTATACTTGTCGACACGCCAAAGAAGAAGAATACTATCGACATTTTGATTGAATTTATAATGAACCTTGGAGAGAGCAGCGAATTCTAAAGGTGCGGTTAAACGGCCCGCTGTAACACGAGCCGCACCGCGCTGCACCATCCGTGGAGACCGGTGGAGATGCGGCACACATCTCGCTGTTGAACCGCGCTGTCCTTCTTTTTCTTCAAGTCCCTCACAGAACTTAGTTTTTTATTCTTGTCCAAGCATCGTGCACATTGTTGCGATTTTTGTGACCCGGATCTTTTGCATTCCATATCGCTGGTTCCTCTTCATATTATTATAGTTTAACGAAGAGTTGAACATTTTCATTGCTCCACTCCCATTTCGTACAAACCCAATTCTTAAAATAAAAACGCAGCTAAAAAACAAAAGAGGTCTTCCTTCGTCGCGCGCTCTGGATCATCTGTCTGTTTAGACGGCGCGTATTAAGACAAGCCGAGCCGAAGATGGCGCGCGCGCCTTTGATCCGTGTCGAAAAAACCGACAAGTGATGGATCGTGCGAACTTTGCCGAGCCGCGCCGAGCGTAGTTGTTTAAACAGCGCGTGGCGCGCTGAATCACGAGCGAAGTCAGGCTCGGCTCGCGTGTTTGCGCGCCGTTTATTCGTACCTTAAAATGCCTCAATTTTATGCTTCAAACAGCGATACACCCATTGATTTTTATTTTAGTTAAAAAAGTGTTTTTGTATTTTGTACTTCACTGTACCTCATGTCACACATACGAAGTCACTGTGTTTAGACGAGGCTTACCTACCTACCTACCTACCTACAACCAGACTCTTGAGACAAACATTTATGGGTCACACAAATATTTGTCTCGGGTGGGAATCGAAACCACGACCTCCAGCGCCGCAGGCGGTGTCAATACCGACCGCGCCACAGAGGCAGTCATACGGTGCTAAGTGTACTGTAATATCGGTCATCCACAAAGAAATGAATACTCTTGAAACATACCTAAATCATTGCTCTCAATTAAATAACTACGAACTGACAACGGAACTAAATGTACTACCTACACGTACTAGAGTTCTGAACTAGTTTTTTTTTTGGATATTGTACTTTATTGGATCGCACCGTTCACTGACTGAGCAAGCACAAGTCTAGTTTTAAACACAAGACACGCCGTCCATTCGTCTACTCGGCACAATCGCGACGGCGGACGCTGCTTGCGTGTTGAAAGGCCTGCCGAAAACGAGAATCGTAGGTATAGCTTGCGCTTCGTCCGTTTGTAGGGAGCTGCAATACTGGTTAAACAACATATATTTATACTGTGCGTGCTCGTCCAACTTCGTCACTGATCTGTATTGGAACGAAGTTCCTTATCGCGCGTTGTGAAAGGGGGCTAGACGGAAAAAAATCTCACGAAAAGTTGTAACGACACTTTTGGTAGTGATAGTGGTAGTGATAGTGGTAGTGATAGTGGTAGTTATAGTGGTAGTGATAGTGGTAGTGACAGTGGTAGTGATAGTGATAGTGGTAGTGGTAGTGATAGTGATAGTGGTAGTGATAGTGGTAGTGATAGTGGTAGTGATAGTGGTAGTAATAGTAGTAATGATAGTGGTAGTGGTAGTGAAGTGATAGTGGTAGTGATAGTGGTAGTGCTAGTGCTAGCCAGGGGATGAACATGAACTCTACGAGCAACACCAAAGCAAATAGGAGTTTCGCTCTGTTCAGTTTTAGTCGCGCGTAAAGGATACACGCACTCACTTTTTTTTTATATTTGTTTTCTTTTTGTTTTTGTTTCTGTTTTTGTTTTTGCTTACAATAAAATTTTAAAATTATTATTACCACAAAATGGTAATAATACAGATCAGTGAACTTCGTTCAACTTCGCGAGTAATGTGGAGGAAGCATTAGAGATAAACAAGCAGCTATTATATCGAGACTTGTCTAGTTTTCTTCAGAATGTTTTTGGTGGGATATTATTGACCGAGTCCGGAGCCCATTATTATCTATGACAAGGCTTGACTGATTGGCATTTTCATTGCAGTGAAGTTGGAGTGGATGGATCAGTAGAGTGGGAACGAGTACGACGCGACAAAATTATGACGTTTTGTGTGTGGAGACGAAAGTGCAAAAGTCAAAAGAACTAAGAAGTTTAGGTATTGAAACCTGGAATAAAATTCTAAATGCATTGAAACTATCGGTTGCGCATATAATTATACGTGTGTGCATTTGGATTCAATGTATGTGGTTAAAATACCTTGTTAATTCTAATGAATTGATGTGTATATAATTTACTGTTGCTACCTGTGCAGTTCTCAACTTCTGACAATGGATAAGACTTTGTCCCTTCAAGAATTATATGCAAAGTATAAAAAATGGGTAATTAGTAATCCTGGCGTTGTTACCGATGTAGAAACAGTAGCAACTTGGTCATCATACTTTGTGGCCGGCAAAATAAATAAATCTCCTATTGTGTCGGAGCTCGTGTATTCGCTCTCGAAACTCGTGTCTCTGTTTAATGACAGGCTCATTAAAGAGGCTTACGGCAATGAAGAAGCTTACTATGGCCTCCGAGAACAGATCAAACTGTGGTTAACGATTATACATTACTGCGAAGTGTTTGTGGAACTTTTGGTAAAAAATCGATGGGGCTCCCGTGGGAAGTGGACTGTAGCCACATTACTACAAGTTTTTAAATGTTCGTCAGCACTTATATTGTTATTCAGGTATAAAGAATTACCTATATCACACCCCCCCATAGCTGTTCTGCAAAGAAAGAAATTTACAGAAGGAAAAACAATTGATGTTAATTCGAATTCCTTCTTCACTCTCCGTCGTTCCGGAAGAATTGTTCGCAGCATTGATGGCGCACCTTCGGTAGCGTTCCGCAACTGGGAGCCTGTCAAAATCAATGATGATAGACCAGGCAAGGGTGTCAACATAAAAGATTTGGTATATGCAGAGTCTCTGCATATTCTCAAGCCTTTAATACATCTTGCAGCAATGAGAGTATTTGGTACAAAAGCATGGAAGCAATGGTTCATAGCTCTCAGTATTGATCTAGCAAGCATGAAGTTGTACAATAAACATGTGAAAGAGTTATCATATGAGCAGCGATTAGAAATAAGCCGAAGGAAACTTAGTTTAGTGTTGTATTTATTGAGAAGTCCAATGTATAATGGGTACTCGCAGAATGTAATAGAAAACTTCTTGACGTCTATGTCTAAAAAGTTGCCTATTACTGCCTTTGTTAATGGGCCCATTATTCAGTACTTGAATCACTGGCAAGAGATATATTTCTACATGTGGGCATCTTAAATGTAGGGTTAGGATTTTGGGTTTGGTATTTTTTTTATATTCCATGGTTGAATTGAAGATTGATAGAATAAGATTAACTTATATTGTAAACTATAATCATGACATAATGTGTATTGTACTATTACACAGCTGAATAAAAATATTACAACTTTGGTTTCATATATTCTTTTATTTAGAACTATCCTAAAGATGTCTCCACTCATCCATAGCTGAATAAGGTGAAAATGTGTGTCCATTCAATAATTCAAATGCGGTCACTGACATCAGATTTTAGTCCTGTAGTATTTTTTTTTAAATTGAATTTCTAACATGAGATCGCTTCGGCCACCTAGGAAACTGGAGTTTGGTAACTGGTTTCCATTAAGGATTTTTAATACGCCTACGTAACTGGTTACCATGAAGGATTATTTAATACTGCTATGTAACTGGTTACCATGAAGGAGATTTTTGTACTTCTACGTAGCTGGTTACCATGATATAGTTATTAAGTATGGCAACAGAAATGCATCATCAGTGAAAATTACAGCTGTCTATAAGGGTCTTGACTCATCATATCGTTTTTGTCCAGTCGGTGTCGAGACCCTAGGTCCATGGGGTCCAAATGCGCAAAAATTTTTCAAGAATTTGAAAAACGCCTATTGGAGTCGAGTGGTGCCCCAAAGGCTGGCAGTTTTCTCGCTCAGTGAATAGGTATTGCTATTCAAAGGGGTAATGCTGCTAGTCTCTTGGGCACAACGCCACGGGGCCTTATTTAGGTTTTTTTTTGTTGACGCGGGGAACGCATTTACGCGCCTTCATCCCAGCTGCGGGGGCAGCTGGGATGGTGTGTGGGACTCCCGGCCCGGTCCGGAATGGACCGTCCTACCCACTAAACTCCGCGGTGTTCCTCCTCACCCTTTAGCCGGGCCGAGGGATATCAAAAGATTATTCACGTCGACCCGGCTAGGGGCGCCCCGTTTATTCGAGGCTCTCCTCGGGGGAGCCAGATGGGCGGCTCCCCAAAGCTCCCTAAGGAGCTGAAGACCACGCCTGCACCGCTCTCGAGCGCCCCTCTGTAATAAAGGAGACAGAGAGCGGCTGGCGCAGGCGTGCGCTAATGGGCACCCCCGGAACACGGGAAAGGTGCCCATGTGACCGTTGGTGGGCGGGATCCCCCGACCTTACTTACGCCCACGGTCAAGAAACAATTGGGGGCGCGCAGTGACTCCGAACTGCACGGCAGAGCGGGAGCATTATCGGTTACTCCCGCTCCCCCGCACAGTGCACCTCCCGCTTTGCCGCCATCACCTCGCCAACTGCCGAGGTGACAGCAGCACAGCACTGTTGCCGCCGGTCGCGCCGTTATTCACGGCCGGCCGCCCGAACCGCATGGCAGGGCGGGAGCATTTACCCAAACTCCCGCGCCCCACGCAGTGCCTCTTCCACTTTGCCGCCATCGTCTCGCCAGCAAAAGTGGCGAAGCAACGGCGCGACCCAGCATTGCTGCTGCCGTCCGTGAATAACGGCACGGCCGGCAGCAAAACACACCACCGAGCAACCCACAGGTGGGTTACTCCCGCCTCGGCCGGAATTAGCCAGAGTAGCACAACTCCCCCACAGAGGAAGGGGAGTGGTCGCTACTCCGTTGCCCAGGCCAGGATGCACCACGAGGAGGATCCGACCCATTGGGGTCCTTAAGATGTTAGTAGGACCCCGCATCCCTTATTTAGGTTTAGTTTAGATAGTAATAATGTAAATATATTAATAATAAATTAATAAAGCTTTATTTATTCCCTTTCTTAATCTATATATTACAAAATTGTTTACTTAAGAATTACTAATTACTATATTTCATATTAAGAAATGGACCCCAATTGGGTAAAAGCCTCCTCAAGTCCCTTCCACTTTCCTCTATCTGTGGCGAAGGTCCACCAGTCGTTTCCTGCGACCTGCACTATGTCGTCGGCCCATCGTTTCTTTGGTCTCCCGACACTTCTCTTTCCCAATGGCCCGGACCACACAGTCGTCCGTGAGGACCATCGTCCGTCTGTGCGCCGTGCAATGTGGCCCGCCCATTGCCACTTCAACCTCAGAGCGTGTTTGAGGGCATCTTCTAACTTTGTAGAGTTCCTGATGACTGTGCTTCTAACTTTTTCTATTTTTCTTATAATATGTAAATATATAGATATGTAATAATTATGTTTCTTTGTAATTTTTAACAATTAATGTTTTTTTTCAACTGTCTAGCTTTAGTGATTCATGAGATACAGCCTGGTGGCAGACATATGGACCCAGTAATAGGATCCTGTTTTACCCTTCGGGTATGGAATCATAAAAATCAGTCCACTCGTTCACTAGTTACTGCTGGTTTTAATGTTTTAATTTTTCTCTCGTGAAAAACCTGACTTTGTTACAAAGTTATCTATAAATAAGTACTAATATTATAAAGAGGAAAGATTTGAATGTTTGTTTGTTTGTTTGCATCGCATAGGCTCCGGAACTACTGGACCGATTTGAAAAACTCTGTGTAGGCAATCTAATTTTCACTGTTAGGAAGCTACACTCTTTGCGCTGAACATAGGCCATATTTTATTCCCACCCGAACGGGAACTACGCGGGTAAAAGCGCGTGGCGTCCGCTAGTTTTTAATATTGTTAATTTTGCTTTGCTTACCTACTTATAACGTCGATGGTCGTGGGTTCGATTCCCACCGGAGACAAAAAATTGTGTGACCCGTAAATGTTAGTCTCGAGAGTCTGGGTGTTTCTATGTATGATAAGTATGTACCTACTTAAAAAAGTAAATATGTATTAATATCCGTGGTCTGATACCCATAACACAAGCAGGTTATTCCTAGCTTACTTTGGGATCAGATAGCGTTGTGTGAAATGTCCGTGAATATTTATTACTAGCTGACCCGCGCAACTTCGTTTGCGTCACATGAGAGTGAGAAAGAGAGATGTATGGTATTAATATTTCGAGTATTATAATGTTTCCCGTTGCATTTACCCCCGTCGCGTCGCGTCGCTTGTATTCATTAGAGCTGAACCGCATATCTTCGTTTGCGTCACATGAGAATGAGAAAGAAAGAGGTGTTAAAGTGATATAATGTTTCCCGTCGCTTTTACTTCCACCCATCCGTTTTTCGGTATGGAACTCATCGTGAGCGAGTCCGACTCGCACTTGGCCGGTTTTTATCGTTCAGTTGACTGACTACCACTGCAGACCAAGTTTACTCCCGTCGCGTCGCTCATACTTTAAAACTTAATAAGAGGGTTATTGTAAGTGAATCTTAAAAGATAGGCATATGCTGTCAAGGACTTATTTTTATAACATTTTAAGAGGAACAATTTTGTAATACACAATTTTTACGTAACTTTAACTATTTATGCAGCGTCCGCAACGGGAGCTCTCATAAGAAAGAAATAATCCCCGTTCTCGAAACATTATTCATGGCTGCTCCGCTCCTATTCGTCTTAGCGTGATGTTATATCGCCATAAGCCAGCCTCAATAAATGGAATATTAAACTATAAAATATTTTTTTTAATGCAACCAGTAGTTTCTGAGATCCTAGCACAAACAAACTCTTCAGTTTCATTATATCGTGAGCGAACCTTAAGAGATAGACATATTAGGTTATTGTGAGCGAACCTTAAAAGATAGACATATGCTGTCGCGGACTTTTTTGGAGAACTTTTTAAGAGAAACAATTTTGTAGTACACAATTTTTACCTAACTGTAACCATTTACGCAGCGTACGCCTCGGAAGCTCTCAGACGGTAAAAAATATTCCCCGTTTTCAAAACATTCTTGATTGCTGCTCAGCTCCTATTCGTCTTAGCGTGGTGTTATATAGCCTATAGCCATCCTCGATAAATGGACTATCAAACTGTGAAAGAATTTTTAAAATCCAACCAGTAGTTCCGGAGATCCTAGCGTTCAAACAAACAAATAAACAAACAAACAAACTCTTCAGCTTTATAATATTAGTATGGATATGGATATTTATTTATTACTAACTGACCCCGCAACTTCGTTTACGTCACATAAGGTGTATGAACGGAGAGGTATTTCTTCATCAGACTCATCAAGCAGCGCGTGAAACTGCCCTGTTTGCTTAATCATAAAAGAGCTTAAAGATTAAGTCTATTTTAAAACAATTTAGTCCACGCCCGTCGGCGCGGACTGAATTATTTTAAAAAGTCGCCAACACGCCAGTTTGGATTTACCCTCACATTCAAAGAAACCTCTACAATTAAAATTTTCAAAATATCTGATTCTTAAAAGTGTTATAACTTTTTAATTTATAAATGGATTGACATGAATTAAACCCATAATGTTAAGTGGAGCAAACCTCAACACAATAAAAGAAAGCGCATTGCAATCTGTTGAGCGCTTACTGAGATTAGCGTGCACAACCGTACAGACAAACAGATATACAGACATACAGACAAAAATTCAAAATATCGTTGTTTTGGGTTCCATTGCGTTCATGAAGCCCCCCTATAATATTTTTTTGTTATTTATCTTCTATGTACAGAAAGCAACCCGTTACGATTTTATTATAAACTGACCCCACAACTTCGTTTACGTCACATAAGGTGTATGAACGGAGAGGTATTTCTTCATCAGACTCATCAAGCAGCGTGTGAAACTGCCCTGTTTGCTTAATCATAAAAGAGATTAAAGATTAAGTCTATTTTAAAACAATTCAGTCCACGCCCGTCGGCGCGGACTGAATTATTTTAAATAGTCTTAATCATTAAGCTCTTTTATGATTAAGCCAACACGCCAGTTTAGATTTACCCTCACATTCAAAGAAACCTCTACAATTAAAATTTTCAAAATATCTGATTCTTAAAAGTGTTATAACTTTTTAATTTATAAATGGATTGACATGAAATAAACCCTAAATGTTAAGTGGAGCAAACCTCAACACAATAAAAGAAAGCGCATTGCAATCTGTTGAGCGCTTACTGAGATTAGCGTGCACAACCGTACAGACAAACAGGTATACAGACATACAGACAAATACTGATCACTGCAGTAAGCAATATTTACTATGGCCGAATATGGATGGGTGACCACCACGTGGACCACTTTGTGACATTTATTTACGAGCGTTTCCGTGCTTCGGAAGGCACGATAAGCCGTTGGTCCCGGTTGTCAGTAAAATGACAGTCGTTAAGCCAAGTTGAAGGCCTTATGGGCGGCTTGAAAAATTTCAACTGTGGGTCGTCACAACCTGCGCCGGGTCGGCAGCGCGTGTGTAGCGCCTCTGGTGTTGCAAACGTCTATAGGCTACGGTTACCAACCTTCCGGTGGGCCGTAAGCTTGTCTGCCACCTAAGTAGTATAAAAAAAACAGACAAAAATTCTAAAAATCGTTGTTTTGGGTTCTATTGCGTTCATAAAGCCCCTCTATAATATTTTTTTTTAATGTACAGAAAGCAACCCGTTACGATTTTATTATATACTAGCTGATGCCCGCAGCTTCGCCCGCGTAAAACTTGTTTCCGTGGGAACTTATTCCCGGGATAAAAAGTAGCCTATGTGTTATTCCAGACTATAATGTATCCCTGTACCAAATTTCAGCCTGATCCGTTGAGCCGTTCAAGCGTGAAAGAGTAACAAACATCCACACTCACAAACTTTCGCATTTATAATATTAGTAAGATTGTATTGATTGATTGATTGATGATGATTGATTGATTAACACCGTTAAAATTCTATGTTGCTTTGTAAGGCCTTTGTTACACTGATAGGCGTGATTTTCTGCCCAGAAGCCATTCCAGTGATCTAGATCTATGGTTAACTTCATCACGTTCCTTTTGAATGTGTGTTTTCCATGTTTGTCTTCGGTCAAGGTGGAATCCAAGGTACTTTACCGTTGTGCTGTTGGGTAAGGTTAGTCCTGTAGTTACAGTTAACCAACTAAATCTCTTCCAAATTCCACCACAACACATGGTCTTGCGCTTTCAGCTCCTGGGACTCCCAGTGACCTTTTTCAGGTCTTATACGGTTATCAAGCATTTCATAATTTTTGCAACCCTCGCTACCAAGTATGTTATTTGAAAATTGACTATTTTACTGTGTAGGAACTGTCATCTATACCTACTAATATTATAAAGAAGTAAAGTTTGTGTGTTTGTATATTTGTTAAATTGTAAGGGGTAGATAATCTCGTGATCTACGGAACCGATTTTAAAAATTCTTTTACCAATAGAAAGCTACGTCACTGTCATAGGCTATATAACATCACGCTAAAACGAATAGGAGCGGAGCAGTAATAGTACCTAAATGTTTCAAAAACGGGGGAAAAGTTGTTCCTTTTGAGAGCTTCGTTGCGTGTGCTGCGTAAATATTTAGGTATAGTTATGTAAAAATACGTACTACAAAATTGTTTCTCTTAAAAAAGTTCTAAAAAAATTGCGCGATAGCATGTGTCTATCTTTGGGTTGGTGCACAATAACCATTATTGGACAATCAATTTTTTTCTACAATAATGCCACGGGATACCTCTTTCATACCTAAACGGAATTGTTCTTAAAAATAATGCGACGGGAATACACGCGACGAGAAACCTTTCTCTCTCTCTCTCTCTCACGTAGTATTGAATATTAACGACCAGACGCTACAGGAGTTAACGCAACGCGACGGGAGTAAATGCGACGGGAACAGGTAATACTCTCTCTTATGTGGCGCAAACGAAGTTGCGCGGGTCAGCTAGTATACTATAATTTTCTTCGGTACATAGTTGCAAGACAATGTAGGATGGTTTTAAAGCACAGATATCAGAAAAGAGATTTTTCTGATTTCTGTGGTTTAAAGAAATTTGTAATAATTACAATTGACATAGCTATTATTAAACCCAAGGCAATTAGTAATACAATCAAGGTGTAAAGTTGGTTATATTCACGCCTCATCCGTCTCTGTTATCATCTTGAAGACGTTCTCTGGTGGTGGTATGAGGATCAGAATACCCTGAATACCATTCAGGGTATTCTGATCCTCTAACTGGACGGCCATGGTAGCGATATCGTACAAACATGTCAGCACCTCGATGTCTCCAGTCAATACGACATGCCTGCAAAGCCTGAATTACCCTGGTTTCTATAAAGTCGAAGGCTTTTTCGTAGTACCTACCTACACAATAGCTGAAAGTCATACATAGCAGCTGATTGTACTCTTTTGTCTTCTGTACAGTCTGCCAAGCACTATGAAAATGGTCCAACGATTAGAAGCCTTTTCAAAATCCCACTTGCGTCTTTGGCAGAAATTCATCGAATTCTTGATTAAAGTAGAATGTGGTACATCCGATACAAACTTTAGTAGGTATAATAACAATGATGGGATGTGACACACGCTACTATCTTAAGCTTTTAATCCTGGGCGGTAGCAGTGGCGGATACAGGGTAGGGGCGCGGGGGGCGCGCGCCCCCCCCTTGGATGGCTGACGCACGCGTCGTTCGTCCACGCCGTGCCAGGACACCCAAAATATTTTGGTCTTTAACTATGATGCTTCCTCTACATTACTCGCGAAGTTGGACGAATACGATCTCTGCCTCGGGCAACTTTGCCGACTTCGTTCAACTTCGCGAGTAGTGTAAAGGAAGCAAAACAATCTAATGCGGACGGCGCGGACGACGCGATCGTGTGTGTACAGTGTCTATCCTGCTCTTACATAAGTTAGAGCAGAATAGATACAGTGTATGAAATACTACGAATGTGACAATCGTTGGCGGGCACACACTCAAACGGTAGGCAGAGACTATGGCTTTCCACTTGTCACGATCCTGACATATCACTATTGTTTCTTCTACTTTCACAAGTGTTTTTATACATGCTCTTCGATTAAGGGTACTCTTGACCTGGCCTTTTTACCAAAAGGTGTCCAATTTGGTGGACATAAGTGCGACGCGGTCGACCTCTACCAGATTGTCCATTCGCTCTCGCCTAGAAATCTCTTTTGTCAGTCTGTTTCCATCCATTCTCTCCACATGTCCGAACTATCTGAGCATCCCTTTCTCTATCTTAGTCACTATATCTTGTCAAGCCGCAATGATCCCTAATCACACAATTTCGTTCTTTATCCATCAATGTCACTCCAGCTATACTTCTCATTTCCACTGCATTAATTTTACTTTCATGCTTCTTCGGCAACACCCAACTTTCACTGCCTTGCATAAGTGTAGGCACAAGCTCTCCTCTATGTACAGCCATCCTTGCCTTTTTAGACACATCCTGACTGCTCATAAAGGCGTGAATGGCTCCATTCACTTGATTACCTGCCAAAACTCTTCGTTAAATATCATAGTCACACTTTCCATCTCTTGGAAATTTACACCCCAAGTACACAAACTCTTTTATCTGTTCCACTCTCTTTGCCCTTCGATGTAAATTGGGCAATTCGTCATTATTTTCTTCTCTTTCAAAAACCATTACTTTCGTCTTTTCTACATTAACTTTCATACCTCTACTTTAAAGCGCATCGTGCATTATGTTAACCATCAACTGCAACTCCTCCGCCGATAAAGCTAATATCACCTGATCGTCCGCGTATGGGGAGGCATTTGATGGTCAGCTCATTCATTTTTAAACCATACGCACACTCTTGCAGTTCTTTCAAGCAGCTGTCCTTGTACAGGTTAAATAGACACGGTGACGCTACACAACCTTGTCTCACACCTTTTTCAATGTGAAAAAAGTCCGTGCAAGCTCCGTTTATCCTGACACAAGCACTGGAGTCTTCATACAGAGATTTCAGTGCTCGTATCAAGGTTCCGTTTACTCCATACCTGGACAGTGTTGTCCACATTTCATTCCTCACTACTCTATCATAGGCCTTTTCCAAGTCTGCTACACACTTAAGGAAAAGACCTGATCCGTTTATCCCCTTCCTTTCCGAAATCCTGCTTGCACATGCAATAAACGAGTACATAATATATTCAGGAATTTTGCATATAGTTTGCCTACGACACTGAGCAAGCTTATGCCGCGGTAGTTCTTGCACTCTTGCTGCGACCCTTTCCCTTTGTACAGCGGCACTATGACAGATTTACACCATTCCTCTGGTAGTCTGCTACTTCGCCAGCAAAAGTTAAAAGGCGGTACAGCTGGCAAGCTACCACGCCAACTCCAGTTTTCAGCATCTCGACAGAAATCCTATCAATTCCAGCAGCCTTTCCTAATTTCATACCATTCAATGCTTCCACAATTTCTTTCATACTTAAATCGCTTTCATCGTCAACTTCATTCCATTCCAAGACATGAGTCTCTCCTTGTAACTCCTCTTTTTCAAACCAACTTTCAAAATATTCCTTTCATCGTTTTAGCACACTTTCCTCTCCTCTCACTAAACTTCCTTTACGATTTCTGATGTGTTTTAGTTGTGTGTAGTCTTTTGAGCCCCATTGATCTTATAGACTTTCAAAAGAATTTCATATTTGCTTGGAAGTTATCAGATAACCGGTTATGAAATACATTCCTATCATCCTCTCTCTTTCTTTTTATGACCTCTTTTACGACATTCTTATACCTTTTATACTCATCCTTTGCTATTTTTACATCCTCATCCGTTGCCTTTTGCATTTTCTGATTGGCTTTTGCAGCCAGCCAGTTTAACCATGCTTTCTTCTTATCAGACAAAACCTTCAAAACTTCTGCACACATTCTCTTTATCTGGCATCCTTGGCTCCTCTTGCATACCCCGCATACTTCAACTGCCACTTCAACGAGTCCTTCCTTAATCGACTTCCATAATTCGTCCATTTCACATTCTTCATCTAAATTTTCAAACTTCCCGCTCAATTTACTCAAAAAATCTTCTTTTGCGCTTATCTCTTGCAAATTTTCTACTTTTATGCGCTCTAGTACACTAGCAAGTTCACGCACTCGATGCCGTCACAGCTGAAACAGATGGCTGATAACCAAGAAGTGATCTGTGTCAATCCCGGCACCGCCATTTACCCGGTTGTCCAGCACTTTCTTTCTCAGTCTTGCGTCTACTATCACAAAGTCTTTGTCTCTCGTATACAAGTCTTCTAAAATCTTTGTAGACAAATATGGTATTAGTTACCACAAGATTCCTCTCCAAATATACTTCTAGCAGCTTTCTCCATTTTCATTCACTCGTTCATCACTAAACTTTCCCAGTACACTTTCGTATCTATCGCGCTTAACTCCCACCCAACCATAAAATCACCTAACACTACTATCCTCTCGTTTCGTTTACATTTATCCAGAATATCACCGGTGTATGTGCATCGCCATTGAGAGAGCCGTGCTCGTGGAGCTCACGGTGCCGTGGGAGACTAACATACCTAAGGAGCACGCTGTAAAAACAAATGCTTTGAATGGATCAAGAATGGCTTTGTAGTTATTCTCTAAGCCGTAGAAGTAGGAACAAAGGGAATACCAGCTAAATCTCTATATAACCTATTTAAAGACCTAGGATCGTCAAAAGCTTCAGTACCTAAACTCTTCATTAAAACGAATATCCAAAGCGGCATTGTTAGGATCTTATCAAATCAGGTTAGGCAGGAAACATTGTAAATGTTTATGCGTATCGAAAGGTGGTCACCCTAAACCTACTCAAATGGATCGCAAGTCCCAGACACCTTCACAGTATTTCCCTCTGTACCACGCTATGGACCCGGCACGGCGCGGCGCCCGCACTGTGAATCCATGGAATGCCCACATGGACGTGTTTTTCGTTAGGTCCCTTGAACTTAAAAATTGTATTTTTACTGTATTATAATCATTTCAAATACAATTTTCAGAAACATCACATGTTACTTGGTTACTTTTTATTGTAAAGGTAGCTTAAAACTCAAAATATCTTTTGCGCCCCCCCCTTGAGATTTTTCTGTATCCGCCACTGGGCGGTAGACCCGTTAACAATACCTAAACGAAATGGTAAGATACGATCAGTTCGCGGGCGCTCGTGCCTCTTCCTCAGCTTGCGAACAACCTACATTGACGGACGGATGCTCTTAATAAATACGACTTTGTTGTTCTAGAAAAACTGTGTTGGCGACTATTTTGCGAGGTCATAGATAACCTATTTTAAGACATTTGGTGCAAACTAAAATCGCCAAAATGTAGTTCCGACTTTGGTAATAGCTGCGGTCCATCTACACCTACACAACACTCCTGTCATCTACTTAAATGTTGATGAACTACGACGATGTACGTAAACACCTGCTTGTCCATCGTAATTTAAATAGATGGCAGTTTCTAAAAATTATTGAATAGGCGAAAAATTCTAATCTATGGGATAGCCACGTCGCTCGTCACAGATTTATTTCCCTTGTTACTTAGTAGACGTCATGCGGTTTCACATGCGAAGTGCGTGTACCCATGGGGTACAGAAATAAAATAGGTATAGCCTATGTTCACCAGGGTTGACGTAGCTTTCCAACAGTGAAAGAATTATTTCAAAGTATAGTAGTTTCGGAGTCTATTCAATGCAAACAAACAATCAAATCTTTGGTCATCTAATGTTATGCTTTGGCTCAATAGAGGTCGCCCACGAGCCACCGATCTCATCTAACAGGGCAGGGACGTAATGGGACCATCAGAAACAGTTCTGCCTCGTGGGGGACAAAATAGTGGGACCACGTGGGAACAGGGAAATGCATTCTGTGCCACCGACCACAACCAGAAAACGTCGCCACCGCTGGCATATTTTCTGTAGCCACACACTAAACTGCTCCCTTTTCTGCCACATGCTTTCCTTACGCTGAGCGCACATTAAAGACACGACTGTCTTAAGGCAGACTCTTGCTCCCTGAAAATCCGATTTTCAGTGTAGAAGTCGACTGCCAATTATTTGACGTCTCGGCATGCACCGTAAAACAGTGTTGTCCGTGACAAGTCTCCTTCGCGTTGCATAGATTTATAGTAAAGTAGGCAGTCTGTCTGGAGACAGTCTTGTCGCCAATATGCTCACAGCCTTAAGCCTACATGTAGGTATGTACACACACTCCGTATCATCAAGGCTTTAGTCAAACAAATATTTTTTATCAGAAAGTCAAAAATTCAATCCCATCCTGCGATTTCAGAAACGATTTTTCTTCGTCCCGAGTTCATTGCGATGATGATACTGCGTGCATGATTTGAAAACGTTGCAACCACCGGCTTACACCAGCAAACGCCAAATAAATTCTTACTATAAATAAAATCCAAATCTGTGTCATGTGATGAGACATGAACGTAACGACATTCTACGGTTAATCATGATGCCCAAAATTGAGGGAAACCGACGACGCGTTGGGAGACGTAGAAAATCATAGCTCAGAAACATTAGAGAATAGACTGGAATAACTAGATCAGAGGAGCACTTCCGTGTGAGTTTAGAAGAACGGCTAACCTCCGGTAGCGAAGAGGCACTGAAATAAGAAGAATACAATAAACGCGAACATTTGTATGTATGGATGTTTGTTAGTCTTTCACGTGGCTGCATTGATATGGCTGAAATTTGGTATATGGATAGATTAAGTATGGAGTGATGTGTGGGCTACTTTTTATCCCTGGAATAAATTCCCATGAAATGTAGGAACGGGAGCACAACTCTTCACCTTCAAGTTTAAAAAATAAAACAGCTGCATTCAATAAACTATTAGGTACTTTATTTATTCCAATTTAATATAATTATTATTGATGACACTTTGATAGCTTATATTCAAAATATTTCTGACGAGCTGTAAGCCCAATTCCTTATAGTAACTATCGTTAGTAATAATAATATATAATTTAGCAAGGTAAGTAATTATTTTAGAACATAGTAAATATTTCTTTCGGAATCTTAAAAGTAAAAAAATATACAATTTAATAATCACTATAAATAATTATACAATATTTTGTACATAAAATAATTGATCTTAAAAGTAGCAAAGTGATTAAATGTATTTGCCACAAATATATAAATTGAGAGCCTAACTAGTTAGATCGTTTTGTAATTTCGAGGGTCGTTGTTTAGGGGCTGAGTACACGAGCGACAGGTCGCAGGGATATTATCGTCGGGATATATCGATATGATTATAGCGACGAGAGAATACGCCGCGGTCGTCCCTGCTTGTGACGCTCCTAGGACAACGGGCGATGCCAATATAAACCCTTGCATTATAAGCCTTGTAATGTATATAAACTTTTAGTAAATATCACGTCACTAGCTAAAGTAGGACCAGTCAATTGATAAACGCAAATAAACTACTATCGTATAATCGTTTTAGAAATCGTAATAGATTTTTTATAAAGCATAAACGTATAGGACGGCTAAGTTGGAATAGTTCCTAGTTCATAATGATTTATTTCGAAATGAATCTATATTGATTTTTTCTATCTATATATTATAATTATATATTGGGGTCAAATATTCGTATACAGGATGAATTTTTCAAAAGGGATTGGATGGCCAAATCCGAAACTATAAGGAATAGCGAAAAATGCTCAAAGGAGTCACGAGCCCGATTTTGATGAAACTTAAAACCTCATCATTAGATTTTTGAAAAACCAATAATCCTAGCTGGGAATCGAACCCATTGATTTTGAAAAAAAATACACACCCTATATTATTACACCATTCGATAGCGTTGCTATTAAGGATCATATTCTGGGAAGTAATTACATACGGCAAACTAAGGGAAAGTGCTCATCTTTCGTATTTTTCTTACGTTAACTGATGAATTGTTCAAAATGTAGACCATTGTTTTTAACACATATCTGGATTCGAGACCTCAACGATCATACTGCAATTAATATTATTGATTTCGTTTAGAATATTCTCCAAAGAATCATTCTGAGCATGATTTAAAACACGGAATAGTTACGAACTATTCTGGAAATTCGAACGAAATAAATTATGATACAAAATTTAGGTACAAGAAATATGAATTCCACCAAAATTCTAAACTTTCCTTAAATTTGCCGTATATCATTACTTCCCAGAATTTGATCCTTATCAGCGACACTATAATATGGTGTAATATAAAGGGTGTGTTTTTTTTTCAAAATCAATAGGTTCGATTCCCAGCTAGGATTATTGGTTTTTCAAAAATCTAATGATGACGTTTTAAGTTTTATCAAAATCGGGCTCGTGACTCCTTTGAGCATTTTTAGCTATTCCTTATAGTTTAGGATTTGGCCATCCAAGCCCTTTTCAAAAATTCACCCTGTATAGTTAATAGTGGTAAATTAATGAGAATATTTAAATGTATATTAAATTATAGTGCTTTATCACAGTGAGTGATTATTGTATGAAATTAATCAGCTACCTATCATAATATTATTTTGATGTGATACCTTTTAGGTATGTATATGTATGTAGGTATAACTATGTTACCTACCTAATTGTTCTATAATGAGCTTATCAAAGTGAATTAAGCAGATACTATGAATAACAGTTGCCTGTTGTTGTAATCTCATTTTAAATTAAGATTCATTTAATATATAATTTTTAGCTTAACCACAGAAACCGCTAAAGAATTTCAATGAAATTTTGTATTTCTTGTATAGTTTATAAATTTTAGTTTGGATAGTCATGCATCCGGAAGACGCAAATATAGGTACATATTTTAACTTGTTTAATATTATGTTTACTTGCCAATATTGAGCGAATAACATTATTGGCCGCAATAGAAATAGCATTAAGTATCTTACAGCGCGTTCAATAATGGAACGGAATGCAATTTGGCTAGTCATCATAGTAACAATAAGAATAGGTTGAATTCTTAGTGTAACGTTTGAAATCAGTGCAGAAAAACTCTGCGCACTTACACAAACAAAACGTATTAAAAGTACTAAAAATTCAACCGCTAGACCGATAGTATTACAATAAAATACACATAAGATATGTATACTCCAAACATATAATTTGACTAATAACTCTAATAAGTATATTAATCTAAAACGACACTGCACATCGAGATATAGGTACATCGAGATATTAAAAACGCGTATAACCAACTGAAAAGCCTAGTCGCATCGGCTACCAGTCAAATACACATCTGCGGTCACATTCACGACAGAGTTCACATCGCCTTGAGCAAATAGCTGCAGTCAAATAAATTATTACCTAATTAATCCTCAAGGTGAAAACTTACGGAATGTTTAATGTAAGAACAATCGATAAAAGATCGATATACCTGACCGTACACGATTACTATAATGCAGTGTAAGTACAAAGGTTTCAAACTGCATTATCTAAGACGACTTAAGACTGTTTTTAGCTTTATATCTAAAATGCGATCGGTTCTACTTTCGGCGTAAACATAGGTTACGTTTTTAGGCATGAATGGACAAATCCGAAACCATGAGAAATAGCGAAAAGAAAAAAAGTCCGATTTTGATTACACGGAATTAACACGAAATTTGTACGTAATAAAAGATCGTAGTCAGGTCACAAAACTCATTTTTCAATTAGTTATGAATGAGAAACAATTTTTTTAAAATTAATACGATAAACCTAAAGAAAACAATAGATTTTTTAAGAAATATCTCTTGAGGATCATGGGTTGAGCAATTATATAGTCAAATTTAAGAACGTCCGTAGTGGTAATTAAGATATAATCCTCAAAAACACGCCCCGTCACTTATTTCTTATTGTTTTAGATTTGGCCATGCGTGTGCACTTGGCAATATCGTTCTGTATGGAGCAAATCCAATACAGAAGATGTAATATCTACTTATGTTAACTCAAAATACTTAAAAATCATGGCAAAGTGATGTGAAACTGTCGTACAATATGAACGATTGTCATCTACAATACAAATTCCAAGGGCTTTATAGCCACAGACTGTCAAAAGCTCTGTCCAATCACTCTATATTTATTTTGATGATACTTACCCCCTTATTCATAATCGTTTATTAAACCTATTTTAGTTAACACATTTTAGGTCTATTGCTGTCTCTAACCATACTCTGTCATTGGTTAGAGACAGCAATAGACTTAAAGTGTGTTTTAACTAAAATAGGTTTAATAAACGATTATGAATATGGGGGTTAGAGTTTACTCCGCATAAATAACATTTTGCTTACCATTCTTCTATAATATATTATCTAAATTATGCTATATAATTGTTTGCACAGACAAATACTTATACATTGTTAGAGGCCGATTTAGGCCACGACTACTGCTAATAGCTCGACCAAAAAGAAGTCAATGTTAGATATATATAATATTAAAGGAACGTCAAGAACGATATGCACTAAGTAGCAAAAATTCACGAATTAGGCTCAAAACGAACTATTTGCAAAACATCTCATTATTAAAACGTCTCACCTGCAGAACATGTTTATTTACAAAATGTTTCTTTTGAATAAAGTTTCATTAGCAAAACATTCCATTCGAAAGCTCATTCTCAGAAGTTCCAATCTCAAAACATCCCATTCGCAGAAAATCTCATTCGCAAAAAGCCCTTTCGCTGAAAATCACATTCGCTAAACGTCCCATTCACAGAAAAATTCTATTTCAGGAACCTCCCTATTTTCAAAACAGAATCTTAATACTATCAATGATTTCTATAGAAGCCTAAATTCGGCATTATGCCGGTTGAAGACATTTTATAATTTTAATGAGCAGATATTTATATGTCTTTTGTAAATTCGTGCCTCACTTGTGACATTGGTACAAAACGTCTTTCCCGTAGTATTCCAGTTAAATAATAATCATAACTATAGATTGAAAAATGCATAACTATAATTCAAGTATTATCAATAAAAGTTTCAAATCGTCAAAATCTCAGGGAGACAAAAATGAAATATTTGAGTTACATCATATTCAGTGATAAATAGGTGCCCGTCTACGAAATTGTAATTTAATAAGGATATCTAGAAAATAATGTTTGTGTGGAGAGGACGGGATGATTACATAAACAACTGGTAGGTACTTGAGCAAAAATCGTTTTCATTCGTGAAAAATCGTGTTCACACGTAGATCTATTATTGTTTTGGAAAATTGGTGTCTAAACGATGCATTGTTCAGTAGAAAGGGATAATCAGCCTGAATTCTTTAACTATTAGATTCTTAAATTATAATTTAACATAATTTATGTTAAAATTTGCTATTAAAACTAATGTATTGGCGTTATTTTTATAGTATACCCATGATAATAATACTAAATTGTATGTGTTGTTTGGAAGAGAATTTACTGCACATTCGTGTATATCTTTTTTTAATAAGACAACGAACATAGGAATGTTATTGTTAACTTTTAAAAACACTTTCATTTATTATTTCAATAACAAAGAATTATAGAGTAATAAGGACAATTTGTATCGCAAGAATCGTAAGCCCACACCCACATGCACAAATAGGATGGTATTGTTTGTTCGTGGTTTATCGTTGTATGACATAGAGCAACATGATCTATGACATTGATGGAGGGGAGGCGCCATACGCACTCTCTGTCATTGTCAATACGTACTCCAAATGGTATATGGAGTGTGTCTGAAATTATGTGCAAGTTCTGTAGTGAGACTTTACTTTGTGGTACTCTTATGAAGAATATAATTGGAAAATTTAATACTTGGGATACTGTCACTGGTTGCTCAAAGTTTGCCGAGAAAACTATGGTATCTTTATAAAGTATGTGTTCAGCAACACATTTTATTTAATACAATATTTATATTGTGTAAGAAAATGGATCTTAGACCAATACCGATACTCATGTTTGAAAGGTCGCACAATACAACTAAAAAATTGTGATAATCATTTGGCCAATGCAAGAAACAGCTGTTATTTGTGATTAAGAAGATACTGTTTAGTTGTTCAACCAATCCCAAGAGTCTTCCTCGGAGTTTTTCTTCTTGATAATGATATTTTTGATGTCCGGTGGAGGACTAGACACTCCTACCTTGGATAAATCGCGTGCGTCCATGTTGTTGCGAGCAGCCACCGAGTCTTTCCACGGCTGGACCTCCTCATTCCTGTATTAAATATATATTTTTAAATATTTGTATTTGTGTGATCCATGGGTGTTGTATGTATGATATTAATATTCGTGATCTGATACTGCACAAGCAGGTTACTCCTAGCTTACTATGGGATCAGATAGCGTTGTGTGAAAATGTCCGTGAATATTTATTTATAGGTTAAAAAATATTTAAGCATATTTCTTTACAGGGCAACTTACCCTAAAATAAGCTAAGATTAACCTTTTTGTTTAATGAGTAGCAAACAAACATTCAAACAATATAGTAACGCCTTTATCACTGATGTGATAGACAGAAGCATAGTAAACGCCATTGAAAGGGGTAGTTTCGAGATTGCTTTCTATAGCAGCTTTCATTAATCAGCGCTTACGCCACTACATATTGAGAAATGATGGTGATAAATGTCGGGATGATAAACCTACATTAAAATATAAATAAAACCGAGTCGGGCACGGAAGGTACCGCACAGAAAAAAACAAAAAACCATGTTAGTTGTACGTGAGCCCCAATTATGATTACTTTTGTGATTTTAGTATTTTTTGTTATAGCCGCAACAGAAATACATCATCTGTGAAAATATCAGCTGTCTAGCTTCGAGTGTCACGGTCGGTTACTGAGTTACAGTCTCGTGACGGACAGTCAGGCAGACAGACAGACAGACGGACAGTGAAGTGTCATGAATAGGATCTCGTTTCTTACCCTTTGGGTACGGAACCCTAAAAACGGTAAATAGATTAAGTTTGTTGTTAACCCTTAATTATGCATTATCTATACTAATATTATAAAGAGGAAAGATTTGTTTTTTTGTTTGTTTGTTTGTTTGTAACGAATAGGCTCCGGAACTACTGGTCCGATTTGAAAAATTATTTCACTGTTGGGAAGCTACACTCTTTGCGGGTAACATAGGCTATATTTTATTCCCGTATTCCCACGGGAACGGGAACTACGCGGGTGAAACCACGTGACGTCCGCTAGTCTGTTATATTTGTTGACATCGGCAATAGAAATACATAATCTGTGAAAATTTCAGTCCTTGTCTAGGTGGTAGCATTGTTCATTCAGCCAGACAGCAGTCTCACACAGGCGGAAACTCCATACAAATGATTCGTTTTCAATTCTGCCTCCTACACTAAAAACACGTTATGTTTGTACAGAGCTTGAATGTGTGTGTGACCACTAAGGCTAAACAATTCGTTTCCTCAAAATACCCTCCAACTATAATGACAGCTGTGGCGGGGGTGAGGAAGCTTGCTCGGTGGGGGGCAGGGAGTCACCTATCTGTATGTCATTCTACTAATATTATAAATGTGAAGATGTTTGTATGTTTAGATGTTTGGATGTTTGTTACTCAATCACGCTCTAACGATTAAACGGAACGAGCTGAAATTTGGTACAGAGATAGCTTATAGTCTGGAACCACACATAGGCATTTTTCATCTCGGGAATATGTTCCCACGGGAAGCGGGAGTGGGTACTGAATTTCACGCGGGCGAAGCCGCGAGCATCATCTAGTACTATTGTATTATCTTTCGTAATAGGGTGAGGTATTTGCTATTTGCTTACGGAACCCAGGGTACCCTTGGGTGTAGTGGGGCCCTACCAACACCTACGGGCCCAAGTCAACCTCACGTGCAAGCTCGTGCACCTGCTGAACAACGGACGAGGCTCTGACGTCGGCGGTCCATTTCAACACGGCGATGGGCTCACCACCTGTCACGTGGGACCGAATTGTACACGGTGAAATGTGGGCCGGTATAGGCCTCTGCCTACCCCTTCGGGGATTAAGGCGTGAGTATATGTATGTATGTATTACGGAACCCAAAAAGAAGGAAATCTTACCACTGCGAGTAAGGTTCCGAAGTAGAGTTCTTCATGGCGCCGTAGCTGGGCGACTGGTAGGACGTGCTCGAGTTGCTTGCTCGGCGCGTCTCTGAAGCGCCGCCTAGCGAGCTCCAGCCGCCGCGGTTGTTTACCTTTTATTTATTTATTTATTAGATCACGCACAAACAAAAACTTAGCCTAAAGCTACTGGAGCTTGTGTGTGATACAGTAAGTTCTCACTTCAGTACATTCATAACTTTAAATTTTGATTAAGTACTTAATCAAAAACAAATAAGAAGTAAAATATAACTTTTATACATTACTAGCTGACCCTCACAACTTCGTTTGTGTGATAAAGATGAAGAACCGCTCGACCGATTTTGTGCAAACTTCACATAAACCATCTACTAAATAGTCCGAACAAAGCCTAAACATTTGGTTTGGATAGGTGAGCCCGTTCTTGAGTTATAAAATTACAACGAAAAGTGGCATTGATTTTTATATATATAGATGAAGATGATGGGTATACATAAATGTAAAATCAAACAGACGGAGAACAGAATACAGAGTCGTTCATTTTAGCTGAATATAAGGTAATAAATAAATAAAAAAATAAAGGACTTCAGTTTTTATTCAATATTCCGCTCATTACACCTATCACGCGCATATGGGGTGGTAACTGGTACATTTTGAAGGTACTCAGCACATTGATCTGGCGCTTGAAGGCGCGGACATCATTCTGTTTTAATCAAATAATATACCAAACAAAGCGATAAAGTCGTTATTTGATAGAATTGAACGGCCCTCATCGGCCGTGCATGCCATTTCGACGCCCAAATCAAACAACAAAATGCCGGTTTTTACCCGAACTGCCAAAGACGGGAGGGTAATGTTTTTCGAGATAAAATATAATAAAAATAATAAAAAAATAATATAATTGATAAAATTGGTATGTATGTATGTATGCATAATTCTTTGTCACGTCCTACAGCCTGAACGGCTTGACGGATTTCGACATGCGAGGTGTCATTTGATTCGTCGTGATTGTGTGAGTGACACCAGGTCACCAGCTATATTAAAATTTCTGAAAAATTAAAATGGAAGACTTTTGGCGCTAAAATGTAAAGTTTGATAATTTTTCTTGGACGCTCTACAGCCTGAACGGCTTGATGGATTTTTAAATACAAGGTGTCATTTGATACGTCGTAATTGTGTGCGTGACACCAGGTATAATAAAATTCATGGAAAATCAAAATGGCGGACTTTTAGCGTTATAATTATTTAACTGCGATGAACGCAAAACTACTTAACCGATTTCGATGCGGTATTATGTGTATATAAGGCCTTTGTCAGACTTCAATTCTAACATTTGTTTGATTGCAATCGATTGAGTTAGCACCAGAAATATTACCAAAAATATAATAATTAAGGTTGAATTTTGGTGATGTCCCTTCACTACACGAAAATTAATAACTCCACTACTAACATAACTAAAAAGTTTTAAATAAACTTAATTACCTATTTAGAATACAAAAAACCCGACTGCCAAGTAAACATACAACTGAAAAGCAAAAAACAAGCTCTACATTTCTTTTGTGATTTTCTTTAGCTACTTACTGTTTAACTTTGTCGGCAACATTTGCAGGCGGGAACAAGCTATGTCAAGCGAGTGGTGGTTTACACACAATAGTTATGAACGATTTTATTTGGACAAAATCGATGATTCGTTTTACGCCTTGAAATAATATGAGAACAAGAATTGGGTCTAAGACAAGTGGGTCTTAGCCGCACCCTCATACCGGCTTATTATGAGTGTCCAATTCGTTACAACACTAAAAAAGTTTTCATTGGTCCAGTGCATTTGTACGTGCGGTACCTAAATATTTTTTTCTAATTCGCCAAAAAAATCAAAAGTATTAACGATCAAACTGAATTTTGTTCTGGTTTACATCACGTTAATTTGTTACAAAATGATTCCATTGTATGTTTTATAAAAAAATAACGAGAAAATGCCTCAGAATTACCTTCTCAGTGACAGTGGTGGCCATTTCCGAAACCTTCTGCGTGGCGATACCGCCGTACTTGACGGCGTTCTCAGTGGCCGTGCGGGCTGCCTTGCTTACTGACGACGCGAACATCGACCAACCCTGCAATGTCAGTTACAAACATTACTTAAAGTATGATTCCGAACTCGGCAGCAAGCAGCAATGCTGCCGCTGCAGTGCTGTCCATGGTCCCCATACATTCTTTTTAGATTTATATGCATTTAAATTATATAGTAGTGTCGCGACAGACCAGTAGTGACGTCACCGCCGCTACTATGGTAAGTACGAAAATAATTTACTGATTCAAAAGAGGAACAATTAAAATATGACTTTAATGGATATATCCGTGGCTGGCGTGAATAAGTTGACCAGTATAAAATGTCAATTTTAGAGGGCGGCCATTTGAAAGTTTGACCGTTTCTGGTAAATCGGTAAATTAGTTAAATTTAAGAGTATGTATTGTTTTCCATATTATTTTAGGCCAATTCTAAAACTATGATAGTAAATGAGACAAAATCCTTACAGTTTTGGCAATATTAGACTTGTCAAGTTGTTCACCGACGAGTTATCAAGTTAATCACCGAATTATCAACTTGTTCTCAGCAACTATGTTTACAGTGGTTATCAACTTAGGCACCATCAAAATAAGTATTGTTTTCTTGGGCAAGCAATGTTTTTTATAATACATGATACCTAACTGACAAAAACAAGGGAGGTAGGTACTTACTATTTAAACATCATTATCAAAATTCAAAAAAGAAGAGGTAACTGGATAAATATTAAAATCAAATGCTATGATTCTATTAGTTTCATATGGTAAAAGGAGTAAT
This sequence comes from Miltochrista miniata, assembly GCA_933228765.1. Taxonomy (NCBI): domain Eukaryota; kingdom Metazoa; phylum Arthropoda; class Insecta; order Lepidoptera; family Erebidae; genus Miltochrista; species Miltochrista miniata. The sequence goes on from OW121747.1 coordinate 41,136,592, forward strand.
CACTGTAGAATAATCAATTGCTTCGTCCAAATCTGGATCAGTGTTAGATGTCAAGGGGTCATTAACTGTTTTAAGTTGCAAAATAAAAGTCTTTTAAAGACTCGTCGATTAAATCAAGGACATCCAACAAGTCCTTTTTTTTTCATTACTTATTGGTAAAGTCAGTTTTCATCGTACTGGAGCCATTGAATTGGTTGCCAGAGATATTTCTCCCCTGAGTCGTCTAGCTTTATGATTACAAAAGGTCCCTCTTTTTTTTCTTACTCCGTCTTGGCTGTATGTTGCCAGGGTACCTGGTGCAGCCTCGAAAGGAAATTCCAGGGACCCTGACCAGCCCTGGTCGCCATTCACCGGCGACCCCTCCTCGTGGAGAGAGATCGCACATTGCCTCTTCTGTCTAATTGAGGTGCGTGCCAGAATACGTCACGCGTCACCACCCTGGGCCTGTCTCTGCCAGGGCGACAGCTAGCCCTGAGTGTCGCCCCCAGGCTCACGCTTATGGGGGACGGAGATCGTTCTGAGATCTCCGATTCCCAGCGCGTCTTCTCCTGCGGCTCGGAAGATTGCTGTTCCTCTCCCGTTCCTTCTCCGCCGCCTCTTTTGCAACCATCACCTCCTCACAAAACAAGGCGGCGGAGTTCCATAAACTTTCGCTGCTGACCATAGCCTGAACCATGGCCTGGAGCGTGATATTTATCACTCCTAAGGCCACTGAAAGGCCACATCGTTGATCCGTCCACTCTGGGCAATCTGCCAGAGTGTGGAGCACCGTATCCGGTAAGTAGCCAGAACAGTAGTGGCACTCTGGCGGTGGCTCCCGCCTTATCCGATGCAGGTACACACCGAAGCAACCATGCCCGGTGAGTAGCTGCCTCAGCCGATAGGAGAGGCAGCAATGGCGCCTCTCCAGCCAGTCCTTCATTACAGGCCTTATCGCCTCAACTATATCATGCCCGGCTGTGGGTTGTCCAAGTCGCTCCTTCCACTCCTCCACGACTACCTGGCGGAGCTGAGACCTCTGTCCCTCGATTTCCTGTGAAGCAGGTCTCAAATCTCGCTCCCCTGCCTCTTAGCACCACAGGTATAGTGCTGCAAGGGCCCTCGCTTCCAGGTCCCATGGAGGTGTACCGGCTGAAAGAGTTGCCGCTTCAAAAGATACCGTGCGGTATTCTCTTATAATCCTGACGGCCAGCAGCCGCAGTGGACGTCGCAGTATTGCCACGTTACTGGACGTTAGATTCCCTGCCCATACCGGAGCCCCGTAACGAGCCATGGATCGCACGAACGCAGCATAGGCTTCTGCAAGAGGAGTCAGGCCCGCTTAAGTTAGGCAGTAGTCGTGATAACGACAACGCCACTCCCTTCAACTTGGGGGCCGCACGATCTCAGGTGAGGCGTAATGTCTCCTAGCCGGGACCCCACCATGAGACCTGGAAGCGAGAGCCCTTGCGTCACTGTTTAGATGGCGCAAGGAGGCGCTGGGGCGAGGTCAAAGGCCTGCGTCTCGGGAAATCGAGGCCCAGCGGACCCTGCTCCACCAGGAAACCATGGAGACATGAAGGTGACGACTTGAGCAACTAAAGGGGGTATTCGCCACATTCGCGGCCAAAAGACCGGTCATGGACGAGATCCGAAGTCGACGTGTCTTCGCCGAAGACTATCGGCCTCCATGACCGGGGGCCTGAGGACGGTGAGAGGGCTGCTCACCGTCTTTATAGAAGCAGGCCCATGACGGCAGCGTGACGTGAGGGATGCACGCACGCCCCCCCCTTAGAAGAACACCCTAAAATCCCTCAAAGACGCGGGATAGCACCCGAACCACCCCCTAGAGGCGAGGCCGTAGCGGCGGCCGTGGGTCTGTTGGGAGTCCTGGGACATCCTTCAGAGGGCTTACCCGGGGCTCCCAACCATAGGCTGTTGAGCGTTACATGAGGTTTTTTAGTCGGTAGGAGTCCGGCATAGCATCCATGAGGATTTTCCGTCACGTTAAAAAAAAAAACTCTGTACATTTTTGCTAAATAAACGCTGTTCAACGCCTAAATATTTATTACCAGTCGACTTTCTACAATAATGGCTCTCATAGCTGGGAAATGTGGCCTTTAACAAGCTTTAAATCTTGAATTGATTCTTTATTTTTCCTTTGTTTACCAAATTGCGAGCTAGGAATGTGCGGCCATAACTGGACATCTCGATATGTCACGTATTGAACAGAAATATTCAACCTGTTCATAACTTGACATCATAACTTATCATGAGTTAATTTGAGGAAGACGGCTGTCTATAACTTGATATCTCATTATGTCAGAATTCAAACAGAATATTCAGTTCGACATAACTTAATATATCAATTTGTCATTTTTAATCTCTCATTTTTTCAGACAGTCATAAGTGTGTAAGTGGAGATATCCAGAAACCGACATTATCCTGGTAGCTAAGTATATCTTGATATCATATCAATCTTCGTTCACAAAAAATAAATAATCGATAACTAGGCATGTAGATTTATCAAATTAGAGACGATAAAATGCGAGATGTCAACATACTACCAAGCGTGATTACAAAAAAAAAAATGTACATATTCAGTTGTAATTTTTTTATATATAGATTCATACCGTTAGGATCGTATTAAGATAATATAAAGAAAATCATACAAGTCGAGATGTCAAGTTGTTCACGCCAGCCACGGATATATTCACCCCTTTATAATAGCGGTCATAAAATTAGCATTATAATTTAATTAAACATTTTTTTTTATACCACTAAGGTGGCAGACAAGCATACGGCCCACCAGAAGCAGCCTATGAACGTTTGCAACCCCAGAGGTGCCACATTCGCGCTGTCGACCCTGTAAAAACCTTCTAAGACCCCTTTTGAAGAACCCCATACTGTAGGCGTTTGGGAAAACCGAGGCAGGGAGGTCAATCCACAACCTAAGCGTGCGCGGAAGAAAACACCTATCGGATCTAACCGTGCTGGAACGCACGGGACGCAGAGTGTGAGGATGAACTCCCTGTCTATGCGATGATAGAACGTAGCCGTGGGCATCATATCAAACAATTCCTCAGAGCACATACCATTGTACAGGCGGTAGAAAACGCATAAGGAGGCAAAGTCTCTCCTGTCGCGAAGAGGTTTCACACCAGCTGTAAGTACAGGATCGTTGACAACTCTTACAGCTCGTCTTTGCACCGAGTCAAATGGACGAAGCTGATATACAGGTGCTCCCGCCCAGAGGTGACAGCAGTACTCCATATGCGGCCGCACTTGCGACTTATAGAGAAGCAGTGTTTGCGCCGCAGTGAAGTACCGCTGCGCCCTGTTGAGCACACCTAGCTTCTTGGACGCCAGCTTAGCCTTGTCCTCCAAATGACTACGGAACTGAACGTCACTGGAGATGTCAACGTCAAGGATCCCTATACTTTTGGAGATGGAAAGAGATGTGCCCTGAAATTGCGGCGCTACAGTAATTGGGGTTTGCTTAGCGGTGAAAAAACACGTCTTGGAGGGGTTGAACTGGACAAGATTTTGTCCACCAAATCGGAACAGTTTGTGTCTTACTAGAGTAGCCTCGATTTCAGACACAAGCTGTTCACGATTTTCCTCCACTGTGTCCCGAGAGACACTGGGGCGGCCCGTGTAACAAGTGTCCCCCGTACTGTCGTCCGCATAACAATTAATGCCGTCAATAGACAACATGTCATTGATATGCAGCAGAAACAGAGTAGGGGACAACACTGAGCTTTGCGGTACTCCAGCGTTTATGGCCATGCAGTCTGAACAGCTGCCGTACACGATGGCCCAGATGCTTCTACCGGCCAAGAAGCTGGACACCCATCCGCATAATCTCTCGGGTAGTCCATATGAGGGCAATTTCGTAAGAAAACCACGGTGCCAGACCCGATCAAAGGCTTTAGAGATGTCGAGGCTCACTGCTAGAGCCTCACCCTTACTCTCAATAACCGCCGCCCATCGGTGTTAGGTACACAAGAAGATCGCCCGTCGAGCGACCGTGACGGAAACCGTACTGCCGGTCACTGAGCAGGTCGTGTTCCTCAAGGTACCCCAGGAGCAGTGTATTAATTACACGCTCCATCACCTTGGATAAAAGGGAGGTGACGGCTATAGGCCTGTAATTGGCCGGGTCGGTCCTGTCACCCTTCTTGGGTACAGGATGTACATACGCGATCTTCCACGACGCCGGGAAAGTGTGAAAAGATGTGTAAGTACCGGACACAACTCTGGACCACAGTGCTTAAGTACAACCGCGGGAATGCCGCCTGGCCCACTCGACTTATGAACGTCCAGGGATTGAAGCTCCCGTCGGATATTCCGCTGTGTTTTAACTTCCGGCATGGAAGTGCCACAACTCGGAATGCCCGGCGGTAAAGCACCCCCGTCGCTCATGGTCGAGTTAGAGGCAAAGAGATTACCCAAAAGGACGGCTTTCTCCTTGGCACTCTGGGCCAAACTACCGTCGGATTTAAGCAAGGGTGGTAAACCTGACCCGACAGAAGTTTCCCTCGGCAGCCTTGGCAAGCGACCAAAATTCACGACTTCCTGAAGGGTTACCTGCTAACCGTTCGCCAATTCTGCCGACGAAATCGAACTTGGCCCTGACAATTGCTCTTGTACTGGACCTCGAGGCGGCATTTAATTTGCGTTTCACCTCAGAGATTTTTGGATCTGAATTTGCACGAGTCATAGAATGGGTGGAAATAAAACCTGTAGCCTTATGCTAATGGGATTATTAGCGCAAGGCGCCAATTCTAGATCGTACCACATAAATGCGTATACGAAAGTTTACTGGTGAAGATTTGGTGTGGATTTGGTTTGTCTCATGTTTAGCCGTTTCTAAGGCCTCATACTGCATATCACCGGTGAGCGGACGATGGCTCAGCGGCCAGAACGCTCGCGTCGATGTTGTGCGTGGCTACTATGGATTATGATTTTAAGAACCTCTACCGTCCCTACCCTCGTACAGAGACGATGTTAATTTTTGGACAACATCTAAATCCAAAGCAGATTAGGCACTAGAGTACTACACCGACTCATATAACGTGACCGTTGTTCGGGTACCGCTGACCACACCACACAGTCGCCCCGCTGTCATCCAGGTCGCTTAAGACGCTCTGCTATCGCCCCGCTCGTCGCTGACAACCGATTTGAGGTCTTATAGAACTGCTTACAGGGAAGTACTGTCGTCCCGAGCACTCTGGAGGCCAACTTGCCTCGATCAATCAAATCGTCCTATATAGCAGTTCACTGTTGGACGTAGGCGTCTCCCAACTTACGCAACAACACACGCATCCAGTCTCTCCTGCCTGCAACCCTCTCCCGGTCGTCGGTCTAACTGGTCCAACACTACTTACCTCGTAAACATTGGCAGAAATGTACTTGAACCTATGAAACGGGGTTGACTACATGAGTTTGTTATGCTACCTCCACACTGCTCGCGAAGTTGAACAAAGTTCCTCGGCGAAGTCGCCCTAAGTAAGGTAAAGTTTCGTTGTATCGTATTCGTCTAACTTCGTTCAACGTCGCCAGTAGCGTGGACGAAGCTTAAGAGTGGTACCGACTAAAACCACACAGTGCTGCCTTAAGTTAAGGAGCCATTTGCTCCAAAGGGAAAGTCCCCAGGGGCGATGTAATACGAGTGAGAAGGTCGAACTATTGTTTATTTTATAATTAAAAACTACTGCTATTTCGTGTAATGTAACTTGAGACTATTACAAAAGAGAGACAGTGAGTTTTATTGCCAGGTTCCTTTCAGTTTCTTGACAGGCTCTATCTATTGTCTAGCGAATCTGGCAGTAAATATAACAAATGTAAATATGTAAATGCAACAAATTTGACGTTCATAGTTGTTACTTAATAAGCTAAAAGATATTTTCATATTTCGCAAGTTGTGTCACTCGTGACGAAGGCCTGTTGTATCCAGCTGCGAGCGTCAAATGACTACCTACGATGATGATGATTATGATGAGTAACTAATAGTCATTGAGGTTCTTTCTTTACCTACGAATGGTCACATAACTTCTATTACATTGGTTCCTAACCTTTTCAGAGCTGTTACCCCTATCGCATGTTAGTGAAACAGATTTTACCCCAAATTAAAAAAAAATTAAAAAAGCAATACAGGCAAGGAAAAATGTCTTTATTCTTAAAAAATGCATATTTAGAATACCACTTTGTTAGGCAATACGGCTCACAACGTATTACGTGGGACAAATTATAAAAAGGTGAAATGTGGGTATATAATATGCCTCTGCCTACCCCTTCGGGGATAAAGGCGTGATGATGAACCTGAATTTGAACTTTGTTACCATCATTACGTTAGTTGACCCCCGACGAAAAACAATGGGTGTTATAAGTGTGTCTGCCTGTGGTACCCTAGCAACTCAGCGGATGAACCTCTTCGCCAGGTCCGTTTTTCTAGGTCTGGAAAGCGTGGAAACTGGTTCTGATCCGAAAGGCGGGGCGGCCGGCAGACGCGGTACCGGCCGATGGTGTTGCTCAATAAGGTGTGCAACCTCTTTGAGCGTATTATTGCAAAGCGCCTCGTCGGGCACTTTACACGCGTGGGGTCATATCTGGCGGAATAACCAGTTTGCTTTCCGTCAGGAGCGCTTCAACGTGGACGCGAACACGCGCATTTGAGATCTGACGGAGGAAGTAATATCGCAGGACGACGCGGCGACGTGGTGATGCCGATATCTCTTGACATCGCCAACGCCTTCAACAATTGGGCCTGGAGCTGCGTTAAGGAGGCGCTTGTTTATCATGGAGTGCCTTCTTACCTCCGTTGAATTGTCGGGGCTCATCTTTTCCAGAAGGCCATTGATTTCCTGACTTGGCTAAGGCCCGTTTGGCAGTGTTCCGCAGGGATCGGTCCTAGGATTGCTTCTGTGGAACATCAGATATGATTGGATGCTGCGCGGCCAGTTGCTAGTGACGCGCGAGAGCAACGCACCGAGACGCAGCCCTAAAGTCCACGGCAGGTGTAGCTCAAGTTGTGGGTCGAATACGGCGGCTGGTTTTTGAGGTCACCCTTTACAAATCCAAGGTTCTGTGCTTTCATGGACCTTGGAAAGGGCCACCTGCGGGATCCAGCATACTGGTAGGGAGCATCAGCATCTTCATCGAGCCCTCGATGAAGTATCTGAGGCTCGTACTCGATGGCCGATGTAACTTCAGACACCACTTTTGAAGTATTGTTTCAAAGCTGAGGGGGCAACAGCCGCACTTTCACGGTTGTTGCCCAACATAAGAGGACCCAACGCTCCCTGCAGTACCTCGTGCTGAGTACTTTACTTTTGTCCCTATACGGGGCCCCCGTTTGAGCGGAAACATTGACGGCCCGCAATGCGGCTAGACTACTTAGCCTGCAGAAGCCCAGAAGGTAATAGACGTCAGGGTGATAAGGATACCGCACGATCTCACGGGGACACATGAAAACCACGGCTGAGTGTCAGCACTGCGAGTGAACGCAGGGAGGACACAGAGTGGAAACAATAGCGCCAGGTCCTCGTGGCAGGACTGAACGTGAACAAATTTACGCTGGAGACAATCTCCGGTGGGAGTAAGTGGGACACCGCTGCGTCTTTCTGCGAGCAGGTCATGCTTTTGAAAAAGGCGGCGGGGAGGGAACTGGAGAGAACTCTACCACCCGAATTCCGCAGTCTGCAGCACCCTTGCAGCAGACTGTGAAATTCAGTGGTGAGGAACTCAGGTCTGGAGGTCGACATTTTCTCACTAGAGACCTTGGTGTGAGCTATGATCTCCAGCGGGAGTAAGTGGGACTCCGCTACCTCTTTCAGTAAGCATGTCATGCTCCTTAAAGAGACTGTGGGGAGCGAGCGGGAGAGAACTTTCCCACCCGAGTTCCGCAGTCTGCGGCGGGGGCGCCGCAGATGTGTTTTCGCCCAAGACTATCGGCCTCCATCTCCATTGAACTGAGGATGGTGGGGGTCTGATCGCCGTCCTTTCAGAAGCAGGCCCAAGACTACAGCGTAACGTGATAGTTTTACAACCTCCCAAAAACGTGGGATAGCACCCGAACCCCCTAGGCGAGGCAGCAGTGGTAGCCAAGGTCTGTTGGGAATCCTGGGGTCATCCTTCCGAGGGCTTACCCGGGGCTCCCAACCATAGGCAGTAAATAAGGAGCGGTGGTTGTTATTCGGTAAGAGTTCGGCATGGCATCCATGACGGATATTTCGGACGGATCAATTTTTTACTCGGTTTTCTTTGTGCGAAAACCGTTGAACGCTCAATGCGCATCTCATACTACGCTTCCCGTTCAGACAGTTTCTGGATCTGTTTTCAATGTTACCAGAGTTGAGAAATCCGCTCTCGTATCTACAAATGGTAGCAAACGGTACCAACATGCTCAGAGCTCTGTTAGCAATAATTGTGTATTCGGAAGCTGTTTTTCGCCAAAATGTTCCTAGTGCCTGGGGTTGAGGGAGCACCTTCTAGCTCCATGCTTCATTGAGATTTTACGAACAAGATTGATATTTGATTTTATACATAAAATCATTATTTTTATTGTGGATTCATCTTTTTTAGGCATCAGCACTGTTACCCCCATAGAATTACTGTTTTACCCCCGCGGGGGTAATTACCCCTAGGTTCGGAACCCATGTTCTATTAGATTGATTACTTACGGTAGCTAAAGATGACAAAGTGTTGTCCATAATTTCATTGCCGCTATGCGCTGGCGACATCGGAGTAGATTGAGATTGCTTAGGTGTGTTTCCAAAGCCCGTGTAGCGACCACTGCCATACTCACTGCTGTAAAAAAAAGTGAAGAACCGTCACGCTTTATTTAGAACACCTAGTTTCCGCGAGGCTAGTACAATTATCTGTGTAGTTCACGCCGAACTGTTATGCCGAAGACGTATAGATTGTCCTTTTTCATTTCAGCTCGCCACGATTCGATCACAGCACATAACTTATTCCACGATATTCTATTCTTATGGTTCTTGGATCATAGATATAAAATGGATTCCAAGTATCGGGTAGTTCCTACCATTATTTCTGTATTTCTAGATCAGGCAAGAAACTTACTGATAGCTGATATTGCTGTCCGAACCACTGATAGGGAAAGTATTTTCTTCCGAGGAGTAGAAGTCGCGAGAGCCTCCCCACTCTTGAGGTTTCTCAACAGTCTCAGGCTTGTAGTCCGAGGGGCTCCAGGTTCGTCCCTCGGCTAATGCTGCTATCTGGAAATAAAAAGAAATACTTTACTGAATTTTGTTTCAAATGAGTTTTCTTAGTATTCTAGAAAGCATTTTTACTTCATTATAAGATTAGTTGACGCCGCCGGTGCCTTCTTTAATTTTGGCGAGTCTCAAATACCTTTTAGAGTTCCGTACCCAAAGGGTAAAAAACGGGACCCTATTTATGAAACTTTGCCATCTGTCTGTCTATCTGTTTGTCAGTCACGAGGCTGTATCTCACTAACGGTGATAACTAGAGAGCTGAAATTTTCACAGAATACATGTATGTTTCTGTTGCCGTTATAACAAGAAATAGAGCTTCCCCTACAACACGTGATTTCTTGTCGTTTTTGGTATGGAACCTTCCGTGCGCGAGATCTCGAGTCGCACTTGGCCGGTTTTTTTAAATACCGACTTAGTCAAATATTTCACTTCTAAAATTCCATAAATCACGAACGAAAGAGATAGTTCATAACAAACAAACAGAAGGACAAAACATTTTATATTATAATGCTTTTTTGGGGGTAGTGAGTCACAATATAATTAGGGAATGCAATACCGGGATACCGCAGTATTTTTGCGGGACCAGTCCCGCTAATCCCGCGGGATCCCGCACGTAAATCGTGCGGGATCCCGCGTGATTAGCGGGACTGTGCAAAGGTAAACGCCATGTGTTGTTCTGTAAGCGCAAACTGATTCGGTTTAAGAAACTTTTTTGTAATTGTGACGTAATATACATAGAAACCTAATAATGTACTTATTTGTTTTTATTGATTTAATCAGGGAGATGTGACATTTCTTGTACAAGAAAAGTATTCAATTATCTCGTAGGTACATTGCTTGCAGGCTATCTGACATGTAAAGTTAGGAGTCGTTTGGCATACAAGAATTTTGACATGCTATGTTTTTTGCGCTTCTAATATTTTGCAGTAGGTATTTTATTACTTTATATGTATATCTGTTTAATAATCTCAATACATAAGTAATATTAAATAATTAATTTTTCCTTGTGGCCCGCGGACTCAGTGTTCTGTAAAAGATCACTGCAGTAAGTTACATTTACTATGGCCGGTCCTTAAATGGGTGACCACTTTGTGACATTTATTTGAGCGTTGCCGTGCTTCGGAAAGCACGTTAAGCCATTGGTCCCGTTTGCCGGTAACATGGCAGTTAAGCCAAGTTAAAGGCCCGGCTTGAAAAATTTCAACAGCAAACAGTCGCCACCTGCCACCAATGAAGACGGCAATTCGGCTCAACACATATTACGTGGTACGAAATCTTAAAAGGTGAAATGTGGGCATATAATATGCCTCTGCCTACCTCTTCGATGATTAACGGGTGACTATTTTTCAGTTCTAAATGGATGTATGATACAGAATTCTATTCTTTTCTGAACGACTTTCAGAAATATGCCGGATCCCGCAAATACCGGGATCCCGCGGGACTGAGATCCCTCAGTCCCGCAAATACCGGGATTACAAATGTGTTGTGGGATTGCATTCCCTAGTCACAATATTTCAGGAATAGGGTCGCCTTTTATCCCTTTGGGTACAGAACCTTAAAATCGTGCCAATTAAAAATGTTTTTTATCATACCATAGATCTTAGAGGTCTTAGAAGGTTTTTACAGGGTCGGCAGCTTGAGTATGGCGCGTCTTTCTGGTAGGCCGTATTGCTGTCTGCCACTTTAGTAATATAAAAAACTATTCCATGTGTAATAGTCACGGCAAGACCGGCTATTATGCGGTCGTAATGCCAAGATATAATGTTGCATTGATGCGCTTCCCGAGTTGCGTTGTGGGAGTAGCTCGGCATAGCATCGATAATACAATTACAGCATGGCAAAAAAGTCTAGAAACGGAACTAATAATTTGCAGGCTGGCTACATTGTCAAAAAGCTGCCAATAACGTCACATATGTCTGTCAGTCAATGACGTTATACAATTTGATTGGTGGGTTTTATTGACGGTTGTTGACAAATAATACTGATTGGTGGTTCTCTTAACTGGTTGCCATATGAACAGCACAGTGCCTCCTCCATTATTTTCTTCTCTTTTTTTGCCAAGTTTGTACGGCGCGTTCCCACTGTGTCACTTATATCACTTATCGTTGGGACTACTATCGTCTCTAGCTGTTTTCATTATATCGACAGTTTGTCGTGATTAAGTCGTTAAATTTTTCGTTGACAGTCGAACTGTGAGTTCTACCTGGTCGCGGAGAATTCTTATTTCATTTTATTAGCAAGAGTTACAAACAATAAACAAAGATGTGAAATAACACTTGAATCCCTTGGCAAGGGCCCGGTGGTATCGAAAGCCAGCCGGGAATCCTGGTATATCCTCCCGAGAAGGTACGAGTACCTGGGGTTGCCCGGCGCTAAATGGATAGGTAGGTATGGACTGTGTGTGTGTAGTCGTTAAGTCTGACATGACATCCGTACGGAACTTCACATGTCAAAATTGTGGGCCGTCACGTGGCGTCCATTTTGTTAATCAATCTAATCAGCCTGGGGAATGAAGAACTGGAACTGAAAGCCACGCGGGCTAGGTTGCGAGCATTATTTAGTGTAAGAACAGGTACCTAATTATTTATTAAGTTACTAGCTGTTCCCAGCGGCTTCGACCGCGTAGAAGTCGTTATCGCGTAAAATCATTACCCTTTTGCGCAGTCGCACAGTGCGGGAATCTCGCAATCTAGCGGGATTTAATTCTAGATAGAATTAAATAAAAGATATAGTTGAAAATGAATATACCTTTGTATTTAAATAACAAAGACATTTAAATAGAGTTAAAAGATGCAACAATATTTATTTATATTCCATTTATTTTAACACAACTGTTAAAATAAATTCGATATAAATAAATATTGTGTTTTTTAATCACCGATTCCTCTCGGCTTCGTTTATGTCCCAACATACATTACTGTACCCATACAGAAAGCAATATCAGGACCTCTGGGTCTAGAGGACTTCACTTTCTCTTCATTATACACCTAAGACTGGATATGAAGGGTTCTGATGGTATAAAAGCCTATTAAAGCAGATCGGTATAAGTAAGTGTCTATTTGACGATCTATGTCTAGTTGACGATTTTCTAGTAAAACATTACCTTAATATTCGGTTATTTTTGTTTCCTTCATTCCCAGTAGTTCCGCGGCAGTTGTTCCGCGATGGAACTAGTGAGACTTTTTGTCCCAATAGTTCCGTGGCGGAACTAGTGAGACTTTTTTTTCCCAGTAGTTCCGCACCACGGAACTACTGGGACATTTTTATTCTCAGTAGTTCCGTGGCGGAACTAGTGAGACTTTTCTATTCTCAGTAGTTCCGTGGCGGAACTAGTGAGACTTTTCTATTCTCTGTAGTTCCGTAGCGGAACTAGTGAGACTTTTATATTCCCAATAGTTCCGTAGCGAAACTATCATGGATAGTTATGGACATTATATTATGTCCACTTTAATATCTTAAAGCCTTAAAGTATTTTATTTTTTATGAATATGGATCTTTTAGGACATGCGAGTGGAAAAAAATCCATTATACGAAGAACATCTAATTTAAAAGTATAAAGTAGTTAAGTAATTTTCAAAACAAATAAAGATCTATAAAAACAAATGAAGATCGACAAAAGCAAATGAAGATCGCCGAAACAAATGAAGATCAGCAAAACAAATGACAGTTGGAAAAACAAATAACGATCGAAAAAACATTATGCAGATCAATAAAACAAAAGACTATAAGCAAGTTGATAAAGTCAAAAGTTACTTGCAGCCATGTTTTGTAATTAAAATGCGATTAGCATTAAAAAAAATAGGTGCAAGCAATTCTCGACCTTAATGGCACTTATTTAAAAATGTGGTTTTAGGCGTTTATAGGCATCACAGATCACGAATATATAAAAAATAAATAAATATTATGCATGCTCATAAGGTCGAAATTGGCATGGACCTTTTTTTGTAATCTAGATGCGATAACCATTCAAAAAAATGGCTGCAAGCAATTCTCGACCTTAATGACACTTCCCTAAAAATGTGCTTTTAGGCGTTTATAGACATCACAGATCACGAATATATTAAAAAATAAATAAATATTATGCATATACATAAGGTCGAGAATTGCTTGCACCTATTTTTTGAATGGTAATCGCATTTAGCTTACAAAATATGGCTGCAAGAAACTTTTGACCTTATCAACTTGCTTATAGGCTTTTGTTTTATTGATCTGCATAATGTTTTTTCGATCGTCATTTGTTTTTCCAACCGTGATTTGTTTTTCCAACCGTCATTTGTTTTGCTGATCTTCATTTGTTTCGTCAATCTTCATTTGTTTTGTCGACCTTCATTTGTTTTGTCGATCTTCATTTGTTTTGTCAGTCTTCATTTGTTGTACCGATCTTCATTTGTTTCGTCGATCTTCATTTTTTTTTATTGTATGAGAAAATAGCCGTGACACCGTAGGGAACCAATGGGAACATAACATAAGAGATGCTTTCTCCCGCGGGACTACTGGGACTTGATTTATTAGTTTTTAATTTATGCTTTGTTCCGCGGAACTACTGGGACTTAATTTATTAGTTTTTAATTTATGCTTTGTTCCGCGGAACTACTGGGAATGAATTTATTAGTATTTCATTTCTACTTTGTTCCGCGGAACTAATGGGAACTGAATTATTGATGCTTTGTTCCGCGGGACAACTGGGAAAAAAAGTCTCACTAGTTCCGCCACGGAACTACTTCAACGGAACAACTGGTGACACGCTTCTGGGAAGTCGAGAGTGATCCCAGGAGTTCCCAGGCGGTTCAGTAGTTTAGGTGAGGGTATATAATTTGTCCTGGAGTCAATAATGCAAATACTACAGAGTATTATTATTTTTAATTCAATTCCACAATATTAAAACTTATATCTAACTTAAAAACTAGGTACTCATCCGAATCCTTCAGGGATGGGACTTCCTTCCTTCAGGAATATGTACAATATAAGAATATGGCTCTACGCATATATTATTCATAAATAGCTGCCTTACGGGTATAGGCAGGGTTTTTAAACAAAGACTTGGAAGCTCATTCTGAAAAGAACAAACAATATATTTTATATACACCCTCTTCAACCATAGATTTCCCTAAACTTTCCCTTACTATTATTTTTAACCCCATTTTAAAACATTTAATATACAAAGAACATTACCCCCTTTTCTAAATTTCACAAACGCCTGCCTGATAAAATAAATTTACTTAAAATATACTTTTTTACATAAAAATTACCCACAATTAATTTACTTAATAAAATTGATGAAATTGATGCTTACCAGAGCTTCCGTTTTCACATATAAAAATTTAGTTAAATACTTGGGCTATTAAGCCACTCACTGATTATTTCAGTGGAAATATATTTTACAGAATAATTTACTTTGATGTAAATTTTCTTCGACAGTATGAAGTAAAATAAAAAATTTAGTTAGTTCCTGATTTTTTTTTATTCTACTAATGCGCACGCCTATATAAAGCTTACATCCCACCATATCTCCTTCCATCAAATATCCCTACTATGACACTATTAAGGACACACCCCTTATACCGACCTAAGTATAACCATTATACCTACGCTTAATAGCGCCTAATAAACTAATTACAGCAAATCTATGATTTACGCCACAATATCCCCTCCCCAAGAGAAAATTTTGTCCCTATAGACAAAATTTAAGAATACTAATTCAATTTAAAAAATTTGAATTAGTATATAACAATCAATCTATAACAACTGTATTACTTAGATAATGTCTCCCCAAAATAAATAATTTAAATATTCCAATAGAGTAACTCTGATGGTGTTCACAAGATAGATAGAAGAAAAGACGTATTTAAGGCTTAATATTAAGAAATCCAGGTAATACGAACCGCCTGAATGTAATATAGAATATGGCTTAAATTGAAGACTGAGATTTCTATAACCGTCTCAGAGAAGAAAATTTATATAACAACATATACAACGATGTAATAACATTGTATATGTCTATATAACTGAATGCAATATATTTGCATATGATAAGCAAGCCTTTAAGAGCTTCCTATAGTACCACGTAAATCTGCGAGGGCAAGCTTACCGCTTCCGAGTGGCAGTATTTACTACAAAAAAACCAAGAAACAGAAATATAGCACTGAATACACCTACAGAATCATCCTACCAGAATTCTAACCAAAAATATACAAACAACCCAGAAAAAAAATCACATTTACCAACCTTAACATTTCACTGAAATCCAAATCCAATATGTAATAACGTTTTCAAAACGTATGCATCACTATTAACATAATGCATGTGCATAAAACTTTCATAACTTTGTAATTCTTAATACTTTGTAATTTTATAAACTCACGGCACGTACACAACTTTCACATAACATGACAATGAATTCACAATGTGACCTCAAGCTTAACAATATTTCGAAGTACCCTCATAAATTTTCACAATTATTCATAAGGTCTCTTACACACTGACTTAAGTTTCTCGTGTATGTTTGACTGTCCGCGACAACATCCTAAAGTAATTCAACGTTCATTTTTTTTATAACTGACCTGACATTGTTATTCTTGTCTTACTTACTTTAATTTAACTTGATAAAACTTAAAAAAAAATGACGTTAATTTTATTTCAGAATAGGGAAAAAAAATTTTTTTTTTTTTTAGCGATGCAGTTTATTTGTATGCAAAGTTACCTACTGACTATTTCAACTTTCATAATTCACCGGACTCACCCATTTCTTTGAATAATGTGCCTTTCATACCTCACGTATTCATACCTTTCATATATTCCCTTCATTCCCAGTAGTTCCGCGGCAGTAGTTCCGCGACGGAACTAGTGAGACTTTTTGTCCCAATAGTTCCGTGGCGGAACTAGTGAGACTTTTTTTTCCCAGTAGTTCCGCACCCCGGAACTACTGGGACATTTTTATTCTCAGTAGTTCCGTGGCGGAACTAGTGAGAATTTTCTATTCCCAATAGTTCCGTAGCGGAACAACTGAGACTTTTCCATTCCCAATAGTTCCGTAGCAGAACTAGTGAGACTATTTTACTCCCAGTAGTAAAAAAACAAAGATCGAAGATTGGTAAAACAAATGAAGATCAACGAAACAAATGAAGATCAACGAAACAAATGAAGATCGATCAAACAAATGAAGATCAACAAAACAAATGCAGATCGGTAAAACAAATGAAGATCGGTGAAGATCGGCAAAATAAATGACGGTTAAATAAACAAAAGAAGATCGAAAAAACATATGCAGATCAGCAAAACAAAGGACTATAAGCAAGTTGATAAGGTCAAAAATTACTTGCAGCCATATTTTGTAATCTAGATGAGATTAACATTCAAAAAAATAGGTGCAAGCAATTCACGACCTCAATGACACTGCTCTAAAAATGTGCTTTTAGGCGTTTATGAACATCACTGATCACAAATATGTAAAAAAATAACTAAATATTATGCATGTTCATAAGGTCGAGAATTGCTTCCACCTATTTTTTTGAATGGGTATTGCATCTAGATTACAAAAAATAGGTCCAAGCAAATTTCGACCTTATGAGCATGCATAATATCAATTATTTTTTTATATATTCGTGATCAGCGATGTCTATAATCGCCTAAAAGCACATTTTTAGATAAATGTCATTAAGGTCGAGAATTGCTTGCACCTATTTTTTTGAATGGGTATTGCATCTAGATTACAAAAAATGGTGCAAGCAAATTTCTAACTTATGAGCATGCATAATATCAATTCTTTTTTTATATATTCGTGATCAGCGCTGTCTATAATCGCCTAAAAGCACATTTTTAGATACGTGTCATTAAGGTCGAGAATTGCTTGCACCTACTTTTTGAATGTTAATCGCATCTAGTTTCCAAAATATGGCTGCAAGTAATTTTTGACCTTATCAACTTGCTTATAGTTCTTTGTTTTGCTGATCTGCATATGTTTTTTCGATCTTCATTTGTTTATTCAACTGTCATTTATTTTGCCGATCGTCATTTGCTAGCCGATTTTCACCGATCTTCTTTGTTTCATTGATCTTCATTTGTTTCGTCGATCTTCATTTGTTTTACCGATCTTTATTTGTTTAGTTGATCTTCATTTGTTTCATTGATTTTCATTTGTTTTTTTGATCTTCATTTGTTTTACCGATCTTCATTTTTTTGTAGATCTTCATTTGTATTCTTTTTAATTGTATTAGTTAATAGCCGTAAGACACCGTAGGGAACTAATGGGGACATAAATATTCGTATGTAAGTGATGCTTTCTCCCGCGGGACTACTGGGACTTGATTTATTAGTTTTTAATTTATGTTTTGTTTCGCGGAACTACTGGGACTTAATTTATTAGTTTTTATTTTATGCTTTGTTCCGCGGAACTATTGGGAATGAAATTATTAGTATTTCATTTATACTTTGTTCCGCGGAACTAATGGGAACTGAATTATTGATGCTTTGTTCCGCGGAACAACTGGGAAAAAAAGTCTCACTAGTTCCGCCACGGAACTACTTCAACGGAACAACTGGGAATCATACATCTCATACATTTCACGCTCATAAAACACTCATGCACACTTGTGTCATCAATACAATCACATGATGACGCAATTCTTATATACAAGAGAATTTAGCTTTATTTTACACTAAATCTCAACATTATTCATCAAAACCGTATCCTGTCCTTACGCTTATGGAATTATGATAGCATGATGAAATGCAGTCTGTAAAAACCCTAACGATATTCACATGATATTCACAACTACCCATATTTAGGAGAAAAAAAAATAATGATACTACGATTTACTTAGAAAAAATATTTTTGGTTATGAAGTTAATTTATTGAATTATTTTATGCAGATTGTAATTAATTATTCTTTGTAATTATATATTTTAAATATTCGTATTGCTAACTACTATGCAGCATTTTTGAAATGATGTAATGATGAACTTTGTAACCTACCCCAAAGATTTTTTATATTACTAAGGTGGCTATCGATATAGAAAATATATAACTTTATGAAGGTGGCAGATAAACATACGGCCCACCAGAAATACTGACGGTCACCGCCGCCTATGAAAATTTGCAACCTCAGAGGCGACAAACTCATGCTGCCGACCCTGTAAAACCCTTTTACGACCCTTTTTAAAGAACCCCATACTATTTTTGCCGTAAAAACCGGCTCATAACCGCGAATAACTACTTCACCAGTTAATTGATTTTTACTGAGCAAGAAATATCTAATTTTATTGATATCCATATTAAACGGCTCTGGTAAGCACCGAATCACTCACAATTTTTAATACACAAATCACTTTCTCTATTCACATAGAACTACAATATCATTCAGATTTTCCTGAAACAATACACAAATTATACAAAACAAAACCTACCGTGAATGTTTTGCATTAAATATCTTTAAAACATTAACAACAATTTTAATTCTACAATATGGTTCGTAACAATTTTAATAATGTGGGTATATTTTTTGCGTTAAATTTATTACAAGGAATTGTCAAAAACAATGAGGGTAGAATTGTTTCCTTACGATGAACAATACAAAATATGAATATGATTATAAGCCAACAATATAATAAAAGATATACTACTATTACAGTTTGAAATAAAATAAAATAACTGTAATTAAATTTGGGGACAAACTACGTTAATAAAAATGATGTTGAGAATTTTCCAATTTCGGAATACCCGTTTAGCCAAAAAAATTATGTAAAATGCAAAATAAAATGATCAAATTTCGGGCATCCAGACTAGCATAGGCCAAGGGCGTCTAATCCTTGAAGTAGCACGAATTTCGGGGGAGGCTACCTGCTAGCGGGCAACAAATTACAATAAAAATTATTAATTATATAGGAGTCACTAGACCCAGCAAATCTGTAATACCCAAATAAGCTATCAACTCCAGGACAATTAATTAAGTTCGGGCGCCATGACACGCTTCTGGGAAGTCGAGAGTGATCCCAGGAGTTCCCAGGCGGTTCAGTAGTTTAGGTGAGGGTATATAATTTGTCCTGGAGTCAATAATGCAAATACTACAGAGTATTATTATTTTTAATTCAATTCCACAATATTAAAACTTATATCTAACTTAAAAACTAGGTACTCATCCGAATCCTTCAGGGATGGGACTTCCTTCCTTCAGGAATATGTACAATATAAGAATATGGCTCTACGCATATATTATTCATAAATAGCTGCCTTACGGGTATAGGCAGGGTTTTTAAACAAAGACTTGGAAGCTCATTCTGAAAAGAACAAACAATATATTTTATATACACCCTCTTCAACCATAGATTTCCCTAAACTTTCCCTTACTATTATTTTTAACCCCATTTTAAAACATTTAATATACAAAGAACATTACCCCCTTTTCTAAATTTCACAAACGCCTGCCTGATAAAATAAATTTACTTAAAATATACTTTTTTACATAAAAATTACCCACAATTAATTTACTTAATAAAATTGATGAAATTGATGCTTACCAGAGCTTCCGTTTTCACATATAAAAATTTAGTTAAATACTTGGGCTATTAAGCCACTCACTGATTATTTCAGTGGAAATATATTTTACAGAATAATTTACTTTGATGTAAATTTTCTTCGACAGTATGAAGTAAAATAAAAAATTTAGTTAGTTCCTGATTTTTTTTTATTCTACTAATGCGCACGCCTATATATAGCTTACATCCCACCATATCTCCTTCCATCAAATATCCCTACTATGACACTATTAAGGACACACCCCTTATACCGACCTAAGTATAACCATTATACCTACGCTTAATAGCGCCTAATAAACTAATTACAGCAAATCTATGATTTACGCCACACTGGGAATAATCGTTTTTGTTTCTAGTCTCTTGTGCCTCTTCCGCTAAATTTCCAATCGGCAAAATAAACGAAGATACAGGGAGTTTTAACCAATCTTTAATTTTTTTTTTCAATATTTTTTTAATTTAACATTTTTTTTAGCCAATTTTTTTATTTTTTACATTATAATTTCATTTTGATGTACTAATAAATCAGCATCTACCATCATGCTCAATGCTTCATTAGTCGACACAGTGACTTGAACACTTTCAGAATTTATTCTTTTACGTACTTTTCATGATGGAACCTCTCTTAGGTGAACTCATGGAAAGTTCTTTCACGATCGCTGCAGAGTCCTTTTTACCTTCTTTTCGAAGATTACACTCATGGGCTATCATAATTTCCTCAGGGCTAGTAAAAGATAATAAAATTTATGTTTTTTAGTTTTATTGCAACATTCTACAAAACTTTTTGTGAGGTCTACCCGATGCATGGCCAGATGTAGATGGTATTTCATCTAAAACACGTTCTAGTAATTATATTCCCACATTCAACCAAGTTGTATTCTTTTTTAAAAGCGTTTGCGATGTCTATTGCTTGCTGTCCATTTTTCGTTTAATTTCTACCATCATCTAAGTAAATAGAACTTAATCTCTTTTTTGGCACCTTCTGTAAATAGTACTTGAGGGTAATTATCTACTATGAAACAAGAATGGCTTCAATTCGATCATTTTTGCCATTTGTTGTCCATATATTAAATATTTGCTTTTTTTGTAATTTGGGCAGTCATTCTGAAATCAGAGAAAAAATGTATGAAGGCGCAAAAAGGCGCGGGTGTTATCAATTGTTCATAAAAGTCAAGACTATAAACTATAAATTAAAACATTAAAAACACCGGGTTAATCAGATCAATTTTTTTATACACCTTTGATTGTGCAAATCATTTCCAAAAATTTGAAAATTTTAACTCTGCTTTCAAATGATGTTTTAAGATAAATGTTTACATTATTTAAACTTCAAATATATACAAAATACAGTAGACAATCAATAAACAAGACTATATACGTTGATTTAATCACAAAACTCAAATGAAGTAACCACTTAAATGTTGTTATTTATGTTGTGAGATACAACGATTATTATATACCCACTTTATCATTTTTAATTATTTTTTTGAAACCCACAACAAGAATTTTTGATATGTAGCTGTAACAGATAGGGTCTTAGGTAAAAATAAATAATACTATATTATCAATTATTCAAAATTGATATTTGAATTAAATCCCGCTAGATTGCGAGATTCCCGCACTGTGAGTCGGTTGAAAAGTAGCCTATGTCCTTCCCAGGGCCTAGAACTATCCCTTTAGGTTCATTACGTCAACTGTGCCAAAACGTCAACTTCCCAAAACGTCAACTTCTGAAATTAACTTCCCAAAACGACAACTTCCCAAAACGTCAACTTCCCAAAACGTCCACTTTCCAAAACGTCTACTTCCCAAAACGACAACTTCCCAAAACGACTACTTTCAATAAAACCGGCCAAGAGCGAGTCGGACGCCCCCATGACGGGTTCCTTCCGTAGCAGCATAAGGTTTATGTTTATGAAATTAAATGTTTTTTTAGAGTTAATGGAATGAAAGGAAAAAATTGGGGTTTATGACGTACTAGCTGATGCCCGCAGCTTCGCTGGCGTAAAAGTTTGTTCCCGTTCCCGCTTCCCGTAGGAACAATAATTAAATACAAAATATATAATACAAAATATATACAAAATATACAAAATATGCAAAATATACAAAATAATAAAGTATACAATAAATAAATAAAACAAATGAAGACTGACAAAATAAATGAAGATCGACAATAAGATCAATAAGATAAAAGACTTTAAGCAAGTTGATAAGGTCAAAAACTACTCGCAGCCATATTTTGTAATCTAGATGCGATTGCCATTCAAAAAAATAGGTGCGAGCAATTCTCGTCGTTTATGGACATCACTGATCACGAATACATAAAAAATGAATAAATATAATGCAAGTCAAGAATTGCTTGCACCTATTTTTTTGAATGGCAATCGCATCTAGATTACAAAATTTGGCTGCGAGTAGTTTATCAACTTACTTAGTCTTTTGTTTTATTGATCTGCAAATGATTTTTCTATCTTCATTCGTTTTGCCGATCTTCTTTTATTTCATTGATCTTCATTTGTTTTACCGATTTTCATTTGTTTTATTGATCTTCATTTGTTTCATTGATCTACATTTGTTTTACTGATCTTCATTTGTTTGTTGACGTAATGAACCTCAAGGGTTTTACCGATCTTCATTTGTTTCATTGATCTTTATTTGTATTATCGATCTTCATTTGTTTCATTGATCTTCATTTGTTTTGTCGGTTTTCATTTGTTTCGTTTGTCAGGTACCGGTTCTATCACACCCTGACCGTTGGACCACTATTTACGACACACCTGTATATACATTCCTCTACGTAGAAATAGAGATCCTTAAAATCCTTAGTAAATTGCCGTAAACTATGTCAAGTAGTTGTTGTCACAGTCGACGTATTGGGAAGTTGTCGCTTTGGGAAGTTGTCGTTTTGGGACAGTCGACGTTTTGGGAAGTTGTCGTTTTGGGAGAGTCGACGTTTTGGGAAGTCGTCGTTTTGGGACAGTTGACGTTTTGGGAAGTTGACGTTTTGGGACAGTTGACGTTTTGGGAAGTTGACGTTTTGGCACAGTTGACGTTATGAACCTAAAGGGAACTATCTCTATACCAAATTTAATCTCAATCGCTCCAGTGAAAGCGTAACAGACCCCTTCGGCCAGATTGGAAACCAAAGTTTGGAAACCAGAGTTACTTTTGCTTTTACAATATTAGTAGGGATGCAAAAAGTAAACTCGATTTTGAGTTAATTACAGAGACAACCCTAACTAACACTTGTGTGAAGTGTAGGTACTTAATCTTCGATTTAGGCTTAGTTACACTACTGTTTAATTTGTTTTCTGTGGCGTCGTCGCTGTGTCGCTCCTTTTGTGATACCGTCGTTCCTTTATTCGTGTCGCTACCGCAAAAAATTACCCCTCGGCTACAGATGATTCACATCACAAAATAAAATGTCTTCATGATTAGCTGTCCTTGTTTCAAAGACCCTATTTTCACAGCAATAATGCAGTGGACAGCAAATCGTGCCGTCCTATACTCGTATGTTCACTTTCATTTAATTATACAGAGAGAGCGCTTTAATTTGAATTTCAATTTGAAGCGTGAAAGAATAAATTTGATTGCGGAAGAGAAGCTGACGAGGAACTTCGAGACAAATACCAAACTCTTTTGGAGGGAGGTCAAGAAGTCTCGGAGCTGTTCGTCAGTTTCCAGAATGGATAAGATAAAGAGTAAAGCTGGGGACATTCTTGCGAACCCATTAGAGGTGTTAGAGCGGTGGAATGAGTACTTTGGAGAAATGTATGAATATCTCCCGGATGCGGGCACTGCGAGGGAGTCGATGACTGATCTTGCGGTGCAAGCATCAAGCGGAGATATTACTTTGGAAGAGATTGAATGGTCGATACGAAGCTTGAAAAATGGAAAGTCTGCGGGAATTGATAGGATATCTGCTGAAATGATCAAATTAGGTGGTCCTTGCGTCCGAGACGCCTTCTGGTCATTGAGCAATCTATGCTGGAAGACTGGAAGGGTCCCAATGGACTGGAGGCGTGCTATCATCGTGCCCTTGTATAAAGGCAAGGGCTCACGTATGGAGTGCGCCAACTATAGGGCCATCAGTTTGATCAGTATAGCAGCTAAAGTGTATGGCAAAATTATTGAAAGGAGAATGAGGGTGGAATCTGACGGATTACTGTGGGAGGCGCAGGGTGGTTTCCGAAATGGAAGGGGATGTATGGACCAAGTTTTCTCTCTCCGCAACATCGTAGAGAAGCAGCTGGCTGTAGGCCGGAAGGTTTTCTGCGGTTTTGTGGACATGGAGAAAGCATTTGACAGAGTTGTACGGAAGGATCTCTGGGATATATTGCCAGGATACGGGATTGATGGTGCGCTGCTTCGTGCTGTGCAGTCTACATATGTGGGATGTACGGCATGTGTGCGGGTGGGCGGCAGCCTGTCTCCCTGGTTTGACATCAACATTGGCGTCCGACAGGGCTGCGTGCTGTCGGCTCTGCTGTTTGTCCTGTACCTGGACGATTGTCTTAAGAGAGTAAGATCGATGAATGTTGGATTGCGAATGGGTGACTTACTTGTGAACTGTTTGCTGTATGCAGATGATGCCGTGCTCATAGCCGAATCGCCATCAGAACTACAGTCACTAATCACAACGATGAAAGATGATTGTCTAATGAGAGGCTTACATTTGAACGCGACTAAAACGAAAGTGATGGTATTCGAAAGAGAAGAGGACAGAACGAATGCCAGGATAACTGTAAATGATGTAGTGCTGGAACAGGTGGATGAGTTTGTATATCTTGGATGTGCATTTAGCAGGGATGGACGGTACACCGCTGATGTAGAAAAGAGGGTAACTGCGGGCAATAGTGTGAATGGAGCGTTAGGCAAACTTTTAGGTACCAAGGGCTTAAGTCAAAAGGCCCAGCTCGCAGTACACAATGCGGTGCTGATACCTACGCTAACGTATGGAAGCGAGATTTGGGTATGGCAGGAAACGCATGAAAGTAGAATAAACGCGGTCGAGATGCGCGCGCTACGCAAAATCTGCGGAGTAACGCTCGCAGATCGCGTTCGGAATGAAGATGTAAGAAAGAGAGTTGGTCTGAAAGTAAGTGTCGGTGTTAAAGTAAGGAAGGGCATGCTACGATGGTTCGGGCATGTGGAACGAATGGGAGATGAAAGAATGACAAAACAGATATACAACGCGAAAGTGGATGGACGTAGGAGTCGGGGAAGGCCACGACACACCTACCACGACCAAATTAATCGTGTGTTAGTTGAAGGTGATGTCAAGAGCCGTAGGAACCGACGTGCATGCATGAAAAGAAAAATGAAAGTTGAAGAAGCAAGTGAGGTGTGTATGGACCGTGCCGTGTGGCGCTCGGTTCTTTCTGCCTACCCCGCAAGGGATTTGGCGTGAAGATAGATAGATAGAGAGCGCTTTACCTGTACGACTATTTGTTACTATGACCAAGTGCAATCGCGCCCTTACCGATACCGATACAATCGATTACCAACTGCAGACCGATGACCCAATTTTAATATTCAATTCACTAGGTACCAGTCTTTACCGCCAGTAAATTGATTCCCGTTTTACTACCGGTAATAAACTGGGACAATAATATCGTTACGATGAATCAGATTTTTCACATTCGCCTGATTCGAACTTCAGATAGCGTATTTGCAGGACAATATCTAAGGATTCAGTAATATGAGGACACTCCTTTCACATTCATATGTTTGATAGTCTTAATTAAACGCGATCATCCGAACAAATTTACACGTCCAGACGGGCGATCATTATAGGTGATATATATTGATCCTGAATAGGTGTCTAATACGCGATTGTGCAAATGCGATGGGGCGGTGACATCGCCCGCTCGAAGCAGTAGTTGCATAGTACTTCGACACCAATATGTACTGGAGTGACTAAGGCCTCGTCCTATGCATAGTACAGCTGCCGCTGCATTTGGAATAGAAGCAACCTCGACCGCAGGCATCACTCCGGTCAACTGCATTGTCGCCGTATACACCCCAACGAGATTTCCGGGATCCAAGAAAGCCTCACTTACGGTACTACTTAAACACTACTTTCGTTAGTACGCCTCGAAGTGTTCGAACTGTTTGCAGCATGACACAAAATCCAAATTTTTCGTAGTACCTAAATACCCCAATCAAACTGTTTAGGGCACCTAGACACTACACTACGTCATCGCCACAAAGAAGATTGCAGTCTGAAAATATCAGGGTGAAAATCTAGCACAACACTCGACACAAGTATAATCCGAGCGCAACGAGTAGAACCAAGTCAAAGAAAATGGTAAATTATATTCTACACACGCGGAGAATCTACCTCAATGCATAGTAATATTATACACTATACATTATATACCTTAATCCTCACAAACGTGGAACTTCAAAGATCTCCTAGTATTGAATAGATACATTTGCACAAAGGACGCCTGTATACAATTCCTAGAGGCAGCAGGCAGCAGAGGGTTTAGTTAGGTTGCATTGCTATTGATCAATAGGACGTCGTCTCTTTGACGTAGAACATCTAGTTAATCTTCACTTTGATGTAGCTATACATACGGCTTTTAGTAGGTGAATAAGGGGTATTTAGTTGTATTAAACAGAAATTCTCAGCAACGACAAGATCAAACAGGGGCATACTGATAGAGGCGTGAATAGAGAACATTATTTATTTATTTAATAATTTATAACGATTTAACAAGAGGAACATTTTTGGTCATTCATTTCAGAATTTCGTACCCAAAGGTTACCTACCCCTATTATCCAGACTTCGCTGTATGTCCCTCCATCTGTCACCAGGATGTAGGTATCTCAGAAACCGTGATAGCTAGACAGTAAAAAAAAAAACAGATAATGTATTTGTCGGTCGGGGATTATTATAATAGCATCCATGAGGTATTTCAACACAGAAAGTACACAGTAGGTAATAATCTATACTTATAATAAATCTGTAGAAGTGAAAATTCTGTACATTCAAAATATCAAAAAAATAAATAGCAGGGGGTGTTACTAGACCGACACCGAACCCAAAAATGTGATTAAAATTTTTTTTGTCTGTCTGTCTGTCTGTCTGTTTGTTCAGGCATCACGCAAAAACTACCGGTTCGATTACGATTAAACTTAGTACAATTATTCTTTAATAGCCTGGGCACCACACTGGGTACTTTGTATCCCGGAAAAGTGTATAGAATTCAAACCAAACTTAATTTTGCGGTTCGATCCCTAGACCCAAAGATATTATCAATTATTGCTTAAACGGTTAACGGTACGATAATGAAACTAAGCATGAGCGTTGTTTGTTAGAATATGAAATAAGTAATTTTAACATTTTTGCAAATTCCACCTCCAAAGGTATAAAAAAGGATGGTAAAGTTTGTATGGGACAACGTGATTCCTTGGTCCGATCTACTTAAAATTTGGCATATAGCATTATTATCATAATTGATGGAAGACGTGTTTTGTATTTTATTGAATTTTATACTATAACGAGCTAAAATGTAAATTATTTTGGGGTGATTTTCTCCGGAGTTGATATCAATACTCCTTAAATACTCTTATTTTATACTTAAATTACTTTTTATTTTGACACATAATTTGCGAAAGCGTTGTCATTTATTGGTTTTACTTCAGACTTCAAAGTGACGATTTTACTACAAAGTCATAAAGTTAAATAAAAAGCGCTATTTTGGTATAATATTAACCAAATATGCTATACGGAAGTATAATTGTTAATTTATTAAGAATGTGACAAAAATACATTTGTGCCGCATATAGTGCTGACTACATTCTGTCAGGAAACAGACTCACTAAGTCTTTGTAAAATACGGGAATGGCCTCTACGAAGACTACATTCGAAAGGACTGAAAAGAGCCATTACAATGACCATGAACGCTCAGCTGATGAAATTTACATTGTTATTACGTTACCAGGTCTTGATTGGACCATCTGTATTAGGAGGACAAAGCCTACAGTAGTTCGGTGTGTCCAAACGTCTTAGGCTGGGACTACCTGAAGAAGGAATTAAGTTACGATGTCTATTGCTTAGAAGAGAAGTTGTGTCAAGTAGTAGTTTAGCCATTGAATAAAGAAATGTATTTATTAAATAAATTTACTTGGCTCATATATTATGCATTATGAATTTGTTAATCAGAAATCTATCTAACTAGGTATTATTATAAATGCGAATGTTTGTGAGTGTGGAGTGTGGAGTGTGGATGTTTGTTACTCTTTAACGCTGTAACGGCTGAACGGATCTGGCTGAAATTTGGTGCCTACAGAGATATGTTATAGTCTAGGAACAAAATTTCACGCAGGCGAAGCTGCGGGCATCAGCTAGTAATATAATATAATAATAATATAATATTCACGGACATTTCACACAACGCTGTCAGATCCCAAAGTAAGCTAGGAATAACCTGCTTGTGTTATGGGTATCAGACCACGGATATTAATACTTATATACTTTTTAAATACATACATATTATACATAGAAACACCCAGACTCTTGAGACAAACATAATACTGAGGTACCCTCCGTGTGCAAGTCCGACTGGCATTCGGCGAGTTTTTTTATTTCCATATTTATCCACATAAATGCTGGCGCTGCCTCTCGCTTTGTCGAGGCGTATGTAGTACTATGTAGCAAAATAAATAAATTAATGTTAACCTAATTTAACGTTATTTACACCTTGTGAACGACTTGAACTAAAAACGTGCTAGGACCAAAATTTTAGAGTAGGAAGTTAGTTAAACAGTTGTTCATGTTGAAATATCTGAGAAAGTTTAGAAATAATATTATAACACCGCAACTGAAGTACCGAGGTACTGGAAATTATTTCAGGCGTGAGGTTCACTTGAGGCCCGGGGACGTAGTTGGTGCCCTAGCTCCGAGCTATTTTTGTATCATAGCAATTTGTACGAAGTATAGTGTTTCTTTTTTGTATATAGTGGAGTGCCATAAAACGTAAAATTGTAATACCTTGGAATCCAGGGCCTCTTGTTAAATCTTTATAAAATATTTTGGGCTGCATTGTTAAAACCTTAAAAACACTGTTTAAAAATCAAGAACCTGAAATCTTTCCAGAACGCACCACGTTCTGGAAATAAACGCTACACTTTCTTTAAAAATGAGGAATTTCTCATGTAAAATTACAACCCCTATTTTAATCAGAGTGTTTTGTGTAAAATAAGGAGAACGCACAATTTCTTTTTCACTTTTTTATTTGAGCTTTTAACAATGGATTCCGAGGTCAGTCGAGGTGTAAAAGTTAAAGATAAATATACGGCCCACGTGATAAAAGTGGTCACCGTAGCTTATGAATGTTCGCAACAAGGGAGGCTTTATACCACAGCCGGTCACCCATCACAAGATTGAACGTGGTGAGCGCAGTGATATGCATCGTAGTTACCATATAACTGAGCTGATGAGGTTAGCGTCGCTCCACATTTCGCTATTCAACGTATTCTAGTGACGAATTGTTGGTTGCACAAATCATTAGGTACCTTCATATTAAATTCCTGACATTAAAGCAAGTACCTATATATGTAACAGAGACAGCGATACAATTGCACAGCGATCAATACTGTATACCTAATTTCTGTACCTAGAAAGTTATGTGCGTACATAAACGGAATAAACAAGTAAGTCAAAGTAATCCGTAACAATTATGATAAAACACGAGCGCCGGATCTCTCAGGCCCTCCCCAGCTCCTTAGAACAACTGCCTACGGAGCACAAAGTAAAGATAAAACAGCCTTTGTGGACCTTGAATTTCGCCTCGGCAGTTTTAAACACAAGAGCGTCTCTAGAGCAACGACTGGTAAGTATATGAAGTAGGCAATTCACAATTCATGTTAAGAGTTAAAATTTGATTGTGATAAGAAAATGAAATCGTCACTTTTCACACTTTTTATTTAGCAAAATAGATATTCATGAATTGAATAATTATACGATGTATATAAAAATAAAAGTATATAACACTGATTGGCACACGAAGTGGTCTGCCGTTTGGGAATGTTAAAAATTTCTATGCACAACCGACTTTACCACAGCACTACACCAAGTAATTACTATTATACATTATGTATGATCATCAGTAATAAAGATTTTAGAAACGTTGCTTACCTTTCAGCGTATGAGCAAGAAGCGAAAAAGTTTCAAAAATAAGACTTGAAAGACATATCTTTTCAATACAGTTCACAATCTATACTTTTGATGGCACATCAGTGTGACGTCTTGGAATATTATGAATTTAGAGTATAAACAATCTAGACTCTAGACATAAAAATTCATTTATTCCGCTATGGGTCTGGAGCAAATGGAAACAAAGATTGACAATAGATGGCTCCGTTCGATTTAAATTCAGGCTATCGTTGTGTTTCATCCGATGGTATAAGAACTCGGGATAGGAATGACTTTGTCAAATCCGATGTTGTACCGATTAATCTTGCCGACTTAAATATAGAAAATTTTTGGGAGTTCTTGTTCCTTACGTCAAGAACTTTATTAAAGATTAGAATTAGAATTAGTTTACTACATTTTCCTTTATTATAGAACAATAAAATATTTATAATTATATTTCAGGCCTGTTCATATAAAACGTTAATGGCATATAATCTGAGACAAAACATCACGGTACGCTAAGGGTTAAACCCAATTATTTTCAAGTAATAGAATACGTTATCTTCCATAATATACGTCATACCGACATAAATAAAAGGCAACCGTAAGGGGCTGATCATTCTAAAGCAAAGCTGAAAGAACTGTCCAAATTTGGCATAATTGATGGTTAATAATAAGCCGTAGATAATAATACGAGCGGATGCCCGCGTAAAATTTGTTCCAGTAACTTATTCCCGGGATAAAAAGTATCCTATGTGTTATTCCAGACTATAATGTTTTCCTGTACCACAGGGTGGAAACTCCATACAAAAATGTTCGTTTTCACCCACACTAATATAGACGTAATGTGAATGCTTAAATCAAGCTTCAATGTGTGTGTGTGAGTATTCTAGGGTCACTAGCTATGGAAACAAAATAATAAGGAACAGAACGCAATCTCATGTATGTAGGTACTTTTTTTCAAATCTACCCCGGCTAAGCACAAATTAAACCAAAGCAATAGCCCAAAGCACTTAGGTAGTAATACGTAATGCAACGCAGTGACACTCTCTCAAGAACTGACACGGGAATTGACACATTAATTTTGCGGGGGGGGGGATGGGGAAGCTTACTCAGGTGGGAGGCAGGGAGTTGCCGATCTGTATGTAATACTATTATATCATAGATATATTATAAGTCAAGATGGAGGGTCGCTCTACAATCGACATGAACAAAACGGCTTACGATTTCGCAAATGTGTGCGTGCGCCGTCGAGCGGCCAGTGTCTTTACACTGTGCGTCGGCTTTTCTGTGTGCGTAAATAATGATACCAGCTTCTCCCTAAAATTGCATTAAACTAAGTCTTATTATAGTTTATGTAGTTAATTTAATATATAATGAAGGATGTATAATATTTACTATATCAATATTGTATACATATTTGTTTATTGGGTATGAGTATTAATACAAATAAATAAAATTGAAGTGTCTGCTTGTATTTTTTTTTGTGTAAGTAATAAAATTGTTCACGCGTCTTGACGGCATAGTGATGTAGGTAAATTAATAACTTGTATACCTATAACCTGTCCGTTACACACTTTCTATTGTTTTTTTTTGTTTCTTAACTTGGTGGATACCTAGAATCTACTGAATTCTAATATAATGTATTAAACAAATCGCATATAATGCACTGAAAAACTCCTGAGTTGTGTGGCTTCATATCCTTCATTTATTTTAAGCAATTTTTCAAAACTATAATAAATGTGTATAAAACGGAATATTTCGTGTTTGTTTGTATATTACGGTTTATTTGTTTGAATGCTAGATTCTGAGGAACAACTTAAGTACTGGTTTGATTTTGAAAATTCTTTTACGGTTCGATATTCCCTTTAATGACGACGAAAAGTTTTAAAAACGGGGAACATTTATTACTTTTGAGAGCCGAACAAGTGACGGGAAAAATACTGATGCAAAACGAAGCTCTGCAGTTCAGCTTTTCACTAAATAGATATATGAAAGTACTAGCTGACCCCCGCAGCTTCGTTTACGTCACATAAGGTGTTAACGTCACAAAAATCTAAATAATGTGTATAGGTAACTTCTTTTTAATAAAAAAAAGGATTATAATAAACCGATTCCACAAGTATCAAGAGTAACATAACCCAGAAATAACTGTAACTATGAAATAATAAGTTCCTATTAGGTATTATTTTATTACATAATTCTTCATTCAAAAACTATGTTAAATTAATAACACATGAACTTTCGAAATTGATTTATTAGATCCAATTCATTATAATAAATAATATATTAGTACGTAGTGTATTAAGAAATCAATATAAGTAATCATTTCCTAGACAAACTAGTTAGGTATACTTACCCCTTTCCCAATTGTTAAGTTGGGAGAATAAAACAATAAAGTGGCAACACTGATGAATATTGCGAGATTAATAATGAAGAAAAGAAAAATTAAAATAAGCTTTATTTTGGGTTCTTACCGATGATAGCTGACATGTTTAGAAGTTTTTAATCTCCTACTATAATTTCTACAAATTTTAATTGCACAAAACGACATTTTAGCTAGATTTTCGTACACTACCTACTTAGCGCGCGTTTTACGTGGTGACGTTAAAGCGACACGATCGGCACTGAGCGGCGGGTTAGACCAATTCATGTAACAGTTGCATGAATTTTTTTGCGCCGTTTCTGCGCCTTGACCTTCCATCTAGACTTATAATATATCTATGTATTATATTATCTTTGCCTGTACCAAATTTCAACCAGATTCGTTCAGCCGTTCGAGAGTGAAAGAGTAACAAACATTTGCATTTATAATATTAGTAAGAAGTAAGATAGTGATTGTATTGCTTCGTATGTGTTTTGGCAAAAATTGGTAGAGGCCAATCCAGCAGTGGACTGCTATAGGCTGATTTGATTGATTATGACGTAAGCATTTATTATGAAAATATTTTTATTAACTTATCAGATATCCGAGTTTCAAAGAACGTCACGGATAGGGTAGTTTTTAGGGTTCTGGACCCAAAGGGTAAAAACGTGACCCTATTCATGATACTTCGCTGTCCGTTTGTCTGTCTGTCCGTCACGAGGCTGTGTCTCAGATAAAATCAGGAAAAAGGGAAGATTAAGGGGGTCTCCCATACAACAAACGCGATTATTATCCGTTTTTTGGTACGGAACTCTTCGTGCGCGTTTTTTAAGGTAAAGGGCGCTGGTAAAAAGGCAGTAAACCTCAGTAAACCAACATAGAAAAGGTTCTAAGAAATAAAGTAATATTGCAATGATTATACGGAACAACGTTCGTTCCATATACTCATCAGAACTCCCAAAAATTTTATACCTATGGTATATTTACTTACTTTTAGACAACTGAAGAAGTCCAAGCTTGAGATTGTCACGGGACTCAATGTAAAGAGTAATGAAATACAACAAAGGTTAAGAATTCTATTGGAGTTGAAAGTTTATAAAGGCCCCCCACACAGACGCTCTATTGTCGGTCGATATTATAGCATGCGTTAGTGCAATATCGGTTTGTAGTACATTTTGTATGATGACGACTTCGAAAAGTCGCTGATGTGATAATAACGAAGCAAGAGAAGTAGAAAGCATGCGTTCTTCCGTCCAGCGATATTCCGAAAGTAATAACTTAGAACATTTGTATCACAGGTAAGGTGTCTATGCTGTACAGTGTGATTTAACAACTCTTTTTACGAGCAGGTCATGCTTTTGAAAGAGGCGGCGCACATAGGAGTATTTTCATGTAAAATCCGGTCAAAATTATTCAATGGCTTATTTAATAATAAAACATGGTAATATTATATACTGTTATTTTAATAATAGTAAAATGTACAAAACATGTATATTTTTCACTTTTTTTTTTCTTTCGCATCGTCTTCCTCTGTGTTTTCGTAGCTGTTTATATTCTGTTGTTGATGTTAGTGGTAAAGATGGTAAAAAACTGTTGATGGTGGCTCAATTGCGACCATCAGATCATGCGCGTCTTTCGAGAATCTTTCCGTAATTGTGGTTTGGGCCTAGCTCTTGTTGGCGTTGCCACTATTGCTTTTATGATTACTGAAGTATCAGTGTTTCCATTAATGCGGTGCCTGACGCTAGCTGCATATATTATGTAAGTTCGTCAGCGGATATTTGCCTCCACAATTCGTCGCTTTTAACGCTTAATTAAGCTTTCAGGTGTTTTTGCTGACCAAATAGATTTGATTTTAGCTCTGTACCTACTAATATTCAGTAAATGGATGGATGATGTTTGCCATTTACTGTTATTACGCAGAAAACGCTCCTTTTTGCCACTGGCTTTGTTTAAATTCGATCTTAAAATACCTGAGAGCACGTGAAGGGCATTTGAATCGCGAAGGGCATTCACTGATTTCAATTAACTTTATTTCTATTTTTTTTCACCTGTTCTTCGATTTTATTACTTTTGCAGTTACGCATAATGTCAAACAAAGCTCTTCTGATGAAAATAACATTAGATTCTATAAAATCTGAAAATAAAAATGAAAACAACATTCAAGTCAAATATAATATCCATATTTCACAATGCCATCTTCAAATCATTGAAAACAAAAATGGTGAATATAAGTGAAGCAAAATCTAATTGTGTTTATTAAAACAAACCCTAGGCAATATATTAATCGTAAAATAAAAGCCCGACAAGTTCCGACAAACAAACAAAAACACAATTTAAAAAACTATATTTTCTGAAATTTATATCAAATATTCTGATTACCTTTCTGATTTTTTTAATCATAAACACGAAACATAAATGAATTAATTTTTATTTTAAAATAATCTACATACCTTGCACTTTCATATTAGCAATGTTGTTTTTCCATAGTAAATCACACAAAAGTGTAGTTTACAGTTCAAATACGGTTAAAAATTACAAACGCCGAGAATTAAAACATACGGTTTACATAACGACTGGGTTCCGACTGCTAGTACGATAGGGCACTACTACCTGCGTTATAAATTTGTGTATTAGGCGATAGACCGGCTAATAAGCTGCAAAAATATGTAAAATTTGTACTACCTTTATTTAATTTTTAAATTTGACTTTTGACCGGATTTTACACGAAAATACTCCTATGTGCGGCGGGGCGGGAGCGGGAGAGAACTCTGCCATCCGAGTCGGTGGCTTGGGCGCTGCCAACGAAGACTATCGGCCTTCATGACCGGGGCCTGAGGTCGGTGAGTGGGCTGCTCACCGTCCTTACAGAAGCAGGCCCATGACGGCAGCGTGACGTGAGAGATTCACGCATGCTCCCCTAAGAAGCGGGATGACACCCGAAATCCCCCAAAGATGCGAGATAGCACCCGAAGCACCTCCCTAGGCGAGGCCACAGTGGTAGCCGTTGGTCTGTTGGGAGTCCTGGGACTGAGGGCTTACCCGGAGCTCCCAACGGGCGTTACGTGAGGTTTTTTAGTCGGTAAGAGTTCGGCATCTCTAAAATCTCACGTTTAAAAAAACTGTGATTTAATACGAAATAGAACTTAACCGATGATAAAAAAGAATCGCTACCTATACCTATGCCTGCGATATGTGACGCCACACCATAACAAATGTGATATTAACGATCTATAATAACGCGTCTATGTGGAGCAGCCTTTATTCAGAAGCGTCCATGATAGGGGAACTGTTTTTAATTTAAATCTTAATATTATAATACAGATACATTTCAATTATAATAGGTACTAGTAAAAATAAGGCATGTTGCTGACGCAGAATATTCCAGCTTCGTTTATATAAGTCCTTTATTAAATAACGCTGCACTTCTCACTGAGCCTCCTGAAGAAACGCAATAGGCGACTTGAACTTGGGATCTCCCAAGTTCAAGTCGCCTATTGCGTTTCTTGCTTGCTGATTGTGCGTTCGTCGGCAAATGTAGATTTGCCGACGAACGCACAATCAGCAACAACTTTGTTGCACATATGGAGCATTTCTTGGCATTTACTTCTTAGGCCTTAAAGCATTCCCGTCCTTGACATGTTGTATCTCTCTGGTGCCGTATTGCGACAGAGCTTGATAACAATAGGCGTACGTATTCTATAGCACCTATAGTACCCATTTTAGATTGGTGTTTGTGCAAAATCAACAAAATTACGAGCAAATGCGAAGAAACATTGCTTTTCGTAGTCATTGAAGAGAAAGTGATTGGATTTTGAGACCTTAATCTTCTTCAAGTACTTTTGAGTTGGTAAATTTGTCAATGAGTGAAATTATATCTTGAGTTGCTTAAGATCTTCTAAGTTCTAAATTTATGAACTTAGTAGGAACCAAGACTACATAAATTTCAATTACTATGGAGAACATATGGAGAAAAACCGCTGACCTTAGTGGGCTATCAGTAAAATCCGTATCAAGTATTATAGATGTCATTGCCCCCCACTTGGCAACTGTGTTTAACAATTGCGTCTCAAGTGGTGTATTTCCTGATTTGATGAAACACAGTAAAGTTATACCACTGTTCAAGGCTGGCAGTACTTCAGATCCGGGTAATTTCAGACCTATCTCGGTGTTGCCGACCTTGAGCAAGATATTTGAAAAACTAATACTAGAGCAGATGCTGATCTATTTTAATAGTCACAAATTGTTTCATGAGAAACAATTTGGCTTCACTAAAGGACGCTCGACTACCGATGCTGGTGTAGAGTTATTGAAATGTATTTACGAGGCCTGGGAGAATAAACAAGATGCAATTGGTGTGTTTTGCGATTTGTCCAAGGCATTTGATTGTGTCCAACATGAAACATTAATCAGGAAATTACACCATTATGGCATAAGAAGCAAGGCTCTCGATCTTCTGACTTCATATTTGAACAATAGAATTCAGAGGGTTGATGTTAATGGTACACGCTCGGAGGGCTCTGTAGTTACTATGGGCGTCCCACAGGGTTCAATACTCGGACCATTTTTATTCCTTATATATTTTAATGACCTACCCTTTTACGTGGGGGACAACAACAGGATTGTTTTGTTTGCAGATGATACTTCTTTGATTTTCAAAGTTAAAAGACAAATAGATAACTATGACGATGTCAACAACGCAATCTTGAAAGTGGTTCATTGGTTTAACACTAACAATCTTAGACTGAATGATAATAAAACTAAATGCATAAAATTTACCTTGCCTAATGTAACACAGTCAGAAACCAATGTTCAACTTAATGGTCGGGTGTTGGAACTTGTGGAATCAACGACGTTCCTAGGGTTAACGGTCGATGCTGGTTTACAATGGGGTCCACATATTGTTAAACTAGCAAATAGATTAAGTTCAGCAGCATTTGCTGTACAAAAGATAAGGCACTTGACGGATGTAGATACGGCTAGAATAGTCTATTTCAGTTACTTTCATAGCATAATGTCATACGGTATTCTACTGTGGGGCAATGCTGCAGATATAGATAAAATTTTTATTTTACAAAAGCGGGCCATAAGAGCTATATATAGATTAGGTCCAAGGGTCTCTCTGCGCGAGAAATTCAAAGAGGTTAAAATTCTTACAGTAGCATCACAATACATTTTTGAGAATCTTATGTACGTACAAAGAAATTTACATAGTTTCGCTAAGTTAAGTGATAGACACAATGTGAACACTAGAAATAAAAGTAACCTTGCTGTTTATCATAGCAGATTGCACAAAATCAGCAATTCTTTCATGGGTAACTGTATACGCTTTTACAACAGGCTACCAGAGGAAATTAAAAGTATGTCCCTTAATAAATTTAAAAAGGTTGTAAAAAGTAAATTGTACTGCAGGGGCTACTATACAATTGGTGATTATTTGTTGGATGGAGAAGCCTGGAAATGACCTGCTCTACTGGATTCTCAAAAAATTGTCAAATGCATAGTTTTTAGATTCATTTTGTAAATAGAGCTCTAAAAAGAATAACCCGCTGAGTTTCTTGCCAGTTCTTCTCAGGTGGGTCGCGTTGTGAACTGGTGGTAGTTTTTGATTTATATTCTGGACGTTTTACAAGAGCATCTGTAAATGCCTATGTGAAATAAATTTCTTTTTCTTTCTTTCTTTCTTTCTTTCAACAAAGGCGTCGGAAATCAGAGTCTAACGAATTGTAGTCCAGGGGAAAATTGTTCATTGTCTGTCGGGTGGTGTCAGTCTGGTGAGAGACAGTTGGAAGCGGAGTCTCAGTAATAGGATTCTATTTTTACCCCTCGGGTATGGATCCCTAAAAAATGACCGACAACGAATCCACGATGCCTCATAAATCCATGGTGTCAGCTATCTGTTTACTAAATATCAGCCTAATTGCCTACTTGAAAGAGAATGAAAACACTTATGAAAGTAGAAGAAAAAGTGGTATGCCAGAATTGTAGCAAGTGGTAAGCCATAGTCTATGCCTGCCCCGATAGGAGACAGGCGTGATGACATGTATGTACGGTACGGTAAATCGAAGCAAGGCTATACTAGAGAATAGGCCGTACACTAAAAGTAAAGTAAAAGTGTAGTAACTACCAACAACTAACAAGCATAACGTAACTATAGCCCCATACTGAAGTACTCAACTCCAGTATGGTTACCATTGTTATGTTATACTTACGAGGGCTGATCAATAAGTCCGTGACTTTTTTAATTTCCCGCCACTTTATTGAAATGGAAACTCTGCTTCTGTCAACGGGCAACTGTCAGTTGACTTCTGTCAAAATTATTTAGACAAGCTACGTCATTTTGTTTGTGTTTGACAGTTGTTGATAGCAGACTAGCGCGCTTTTTGAGAAGAAAATGGAAAAATGTGAATTTCGTGTGCTTATTAAGCCTTATTTTTTCCCGAAAAAAACCATCACTCAAACCAAGACTAAGCTTGATAAGTATTATGGGGACTCTGCACCATCTATTTCCATGGTAAAAAAGTGGTTTACCGAATTCAGATGTGGTCGTACAAGCACGGAAGATGCGGAACGTTCTGGACGTTCATTTGAGGTCTCTACATCCGAAACCATAGAAAAAATCCACGATATGGTTTTAGCCGATCGGAGATTGAAAGTGAGAGAGATTGTGGAAGCCATAGGCATCTCACATGGCACAGTGGTTTCAATTTTGAATGAACACTTGGGTATGAGAAAGCTTTCCGCAAGATGGGTGCCGCATTTGCTCACAATCGACCACAATAACGCAACCGTGTAACAATTTCGCCGGAGTGTTTGACGTGGTTCAACCGCAATATGGACGAGTTTTTGCACCAATTCGTAACCGTGGACGAAACATGTATCCACCAAAATACACCAGAGACCAAACAGCAGTCAAAACAGTAGGTTTCTCGGGGGGAATCAGCGCCAAGGGAGGCAAATGTGGATTTGTCAGTCAGTAAAGTCATGGCGACCGTTTTTCGGGATACACGCGGTATAATCCACATTGACTACCTTCAAAGGGGGAAAACAATCAATGGCGAATATTTTACCAACTTATTGGGTCGATTCAATAAGGAATTGCATAAAAAACGATCGCATTTGGCCAAGAAAAAAAGTCTTTTCCATGAGGAAAACCCAAGGGTGCACACATGTGCAGTTTCTATGGCAAAAATCCGTTACTTGGGAGACGAATTGCTCCCTCACCCACCCTATTCTGCAGATTTAGCACCGAGTGACTATTTCTTGTCCCCGAACCTAAAGAAATTGCTTGGCGGAAAGAGATTTGACTCTGCCAACAAAATCATCTCTCAAATAAATGCGTATTTTCATGAC
Organism: Miltochrista miniata; assembly: GCA_933228765.1. Classification (NCBI taxonomy): domain Eukaryota; kingdom Metazoa; phylum Arthropoda; class Insecta; order Lepidoptera; family Erebidae; genus Miltochrista; species Miltochrista miniata. Next base: position 41,176,202 of record OW121747.1, read on the forward strand.
CTCGACAAATCTTTTTTTTCGGAAGGTATGGAAAAGCTGGAGAAACGTTGGATTAAGTGCATAGAACTCACAGGAGACTATGTTGATAAATAAAATAACTTTTTATCTAAAAACCTATTTTTCATTGAAAAAGTCACGGACTTATTGACCCGCCCTCGTATTAGTTGTTGGTAAAATAGAAAATCATTTTGCTTTTAGAAGAGGTGCAAGTTATTCTGTAGTATAGCCACAGGGCGGAAACTCCATACAAAAATGTTCGTTTTCACCCACACTAATATAGACGTAATGTGAATGCTTAAATCAAGCTTCAATGTGTGTGTGAGTATTCTAGGGTAACTAGCTATGGAAACAAAATAATAAGGAACAGAACGCAATCTCATGTATGTAGGTACTTTTTTTTCAAATCTACCCTCGGCTAAGCACAAATTAAACCAAAGCAATAGCCCAAAGCACTTAGGTAGTAATACGTAATGCAACGCAGTGACACTCTCTCAAGTACTGACACGGGAATTGACACATTAATTTTGGTGGGGGGATGGGGAAGCTTACTCAGGTGGGAGGCAGTGAGTTGCCGATCTGTATGTAATACTATTATATATTATCTTTGGTATAGCCTCACTCCGAATTTGGTCGATTCCAGCCTTAGTAGGATAAAGAATTCAAGCAAAGGTTTACTACATACGCCGTTATTAGAGCAATTATTTCAGTTTCCTCTTACGTAACTAACAAGGCCCTCAACTTGACTTAACGACTTTTATTTGACTGGCAGCCAAAATCAACAGATTCACGTGGTATTGGAAATGCCCAGCAATGGTGGATGTTTGAAACACAGTGATCGACATAACAACGAGTATTGCTTACTCGTCTATGAGCTTTCATTTAATATAAACCTATTTCTAAGAGAGCTATGTAATTAAATATCAAAGGTACTTTGATACACTTCAATAAAATTCCAGTCTAAAGCCTATCTTAATTTATTTTAATAGGTATTGATTGATTATTTCATCTTGTAGGTACTCGTAGGCATTTGATATTGAAGAAATAAATCTTGTCTCACCAAAAGCTTTTGATGATTAATTTGTACCGTATAATTTTCTGAATCTATCTGAAATTACGCTCATAAATATAAATAACAAGAAATCTTTAGTAAAGAATAAAATATAGATAGAGTGAACGCACCTTACAATTTACTTCTAGAATTGCGTGGGATCACATAAATCAAATTTCATTTCAAATTCTGTCAGAACTTAATCTTGTCAAAGCAAACAGCAATGCGAAACCATTTTCACTTGAGATCGTAATATAACCCAACCTAGTAGATACTCTGTTTACTTACACGATTTTTCCTGTTGAAGTATACAGAGGAAAAAAACCGGCCAAGTGTGAGTGAGTCGGATTCGCGCATGGAGGAGGGCTTCGCACTAAAAACATTGGTGGAGGAGCCTCCTTAATATTTTCTTATTTACCTGTTTTATTATATTATTGCAGCAACAGAAATGCATATTGGTGAAAATTTCAGCTTTCTGGCTTATCACCCTTCATTCATGAGATACAGCCTCGTTACAGGCAGACAGACGGAAAGCGAAGTCGTAGTAATAGGGTTCTGTTTTTACGCGTTGGGTACGGAAACCCCAATTACCTGATCCTTAGTTTGCAATATGGCGGCTTGCTAGCCAGATCGCAGAGGTCAGGCCATTCTCAGAGGTCATCTCTTAAAGTAATTTTAATTCAATCTTATGTACTTTAACTATCACTATGTGAATTGTGGACCGTGTCGTTGTCCTATTTATGGGAAAGAATTCTGATTTCATTACACAAAAACCTGATGGACCCCCGGTAAAACTTGAAGGTACGGTAGATCGAAATAATATTCCGTTACTGCCATTGTGTATATGAAAATACACGTACTTGGCAAGCTACGTAGGTACTGAGTCTTAGTTTCTTAGAGTATTATATTACTACACTACTTACCAACCGTAGGCAGTCACAACCTTCTTCTGTCCATCTCAACACGGCAATACGGTTCACCACCTATTACATGAAACAAATTCTAAAAAAGGTGAAATGTGGGCATAGAATAAGCCTGTGCCTACCCCTTTGGGGATAAAGGCGTGACCATATGTATGTCATGACTACTTACCAAAATCACAATTAGCTGACGCTAATGGCCCGTCCCGCGTAACGCTTTTGTTTACCGTTTACCCATACTTTCCCGGTTCAAAAAGTAGGTGTGTACCCATGTGTTTATACAGGGTGTGAAACCTACCTTTGTGGTAATCCAGGTTGTTCCCCTGGGGGTAGAGAGTGATTGAGTAGCAAATACAAACTTCGTGATTTTATTAGGATTGGCAATTATTTAAAGAAGAATTATAGCAATCTTATATTTTATCAACTACAATTTTCTTCCATCAATATTATAAAGAGAAAAGATCAGATGGTTTGTTTGTATGTTTGTTTGCATTTACATGCTGTATTTTATCTTCGTATTTCCACGGTAAAGGACCTACGCGAGAGAAACCGCCTGACATTCGCGACTATAATCCAATACACACATCAAAAAGTTATTGTATTTAGTAGAGTTAAAAGAGATCTGTTTTGAACACATTGACAACATTGTCTTTAAACTAAGTTAGTTTCCAACTACGAGGCTTGAGCGGGTTGCTTCTACCGAGTCGCTACATAACATTAAACGTTATTTGAAGCAAGCTTGTGGAACCACGTAGTTTTACCATAAAATATTTATTCTGTTTATACAATTCATGCATTATTAATTGAGGGAATATATTTATGAAGAATTGAATAATGTACTCAGTTAAATGTTGATGGATGTTATGCCGGACTCAAACGACAAACCTAACTAACCGCCTCTTTTCCACATTCCGGACCCGGCCGTAATTTGGAATAATGGGGAACTTTGTAACAATGCCCAATATGACCATTGTACGTTAATAATTATGTGATTCATTTCTGTAATTTTCGATATGGTGTTTTCTATTCTATCCTATGTCTGAGACTTGTGTGTGACGCTATCGCTCAATTCCTATGTCGCCACCTTAAACCTACATGGTTTAGAGTGGCGTCATTGTGGTGCAGTAGCGCTCACCTCCACCGTCAGTAAAAATTCTCCTCTCTGCCTAACCAGATTTCGTAAGATTCTATCATAACCCTCACAGTAAGGAACTTTCTGAACCTTTTGGCAACCCGAGGTCTTTCCCCTTGCTTGCCTGCTTAATAAAAAAAAAAAAAAAACATAGTTCTAATTTCAAATCATGTTTCAGTCAGTTTCAATCATTCAATGTTCATAATTATAGACTTTTGGTAGGTATGTTAGAGTTCCACAAGTACTGCGCCCTTATGTAACCTCGAAAACTAGAACATGTTGGGATAGGACGGCGAGGTATATTTTCCGCGATTTTATAGTGCTTTGAGCCCCTCTCTATAAAATAGATTGCAGAGGGGCTTATGGTGAGACTTTTGTCTGTAGTCTGTGACTCTGTTGCATTAAACTACGTCACTAGATCACGTGGATCATCTGTTCCAAGTTGGAAATAGAACAAAAAATGACAACGTCAATCGTATTGAACTTTTACAATAAACGTTTTAGAGAGGGGCAGTCGGGTAAGACCGTCTCACGGCTTCTTGTTTATACGCGTCTAGGGGTAGGGTTCAACCCGCAGAAAGCTATCAAAGCTGAGTAAGGCTTTTGAGGAGATTTATTTCAACAGTCTTTCTTTACAAATGCAATGTAATTTCTTTTGTGTCTGTTTTTTTTCAGTCCCTTTCTTGTTCTAGCTACCGCCATACTTAAGCTTCGCGGTCGCGGCCCGCACATATCTTTTCGTTACCATTATAAAATTGTAAAAATAGCTGTGACGGTACATTCAAGATAAATAAAAAATAACTGTAATCGACTAATTTAGGGCTTCTGAGTCCGAATCCATATTTTTCTGGGGATTGTTTCCCTCCCAACCCATGGTACACCTCATTGGTTCACCTGGGTGGACCACGACCAATTATTTTTTTCCGTGGTACACCTTGGTCCACCTTGGTGTACTACAGGCAGAATTATTTACCCTTGGTCCACCTTGATAGTGAACCTTTTATAGAAATAAATTAACATTCCGTATTACGTTCTATTCTAAACAAACCTCTTTTGTCAATCACCACTTTATTCTAATCTTAAGTAGGGACGTAGGTACTTACCTACCAACCTTCATATGCGAAGCGGAAAAGCACATATGTAGAAAACGACGACGACATTATGAACATACAGATGCAATTATTAAATAATGATATTTCTGTTGGTTACGCATTAGAGAAACTGCGATAATTAATTCACGTATCAAGTAGTTCTTAAGGAAGAAGTTCTTCTTTGACGCCTGATAGTCCTCATTTACCTAATTATTAATTTTATTTTTATGTAGCTTAATTTAGTTTAATTAGAATTTAGTTTATTTTATTTCTTTAAGTGTTAAACATTTAATCCTAAATGATAAAGGCGTTTAATTTCAAATTAAGTACCTACTTACCATCTAAGTTGACGCAGGTGAACCACGACCAACATAATTTATTTAAAAAAATATACGTTTGATTAACGTGTACCACGGAAAAAAATAATTGGTCGTGGTCCACCCAGGTGAACCAATGAGGTGTACCATGGGTTGGGACCTTTGTTTATTTGTTCGGGGTTGGAGCAAAATTCAGTAGCTTGATCATATTGTACTATTATGACTTTGTAGGTGTTTTTTTAACTTAAATATGGCTTTATGTTTCAGCGGAAATGGTAGCTTGACCTATGTCGTACATCATACTAGAAGCCCTATTCATTGGACAGGTCAAAGTCGATTGGTTGATAGTTAGAATAACCTCGCAAACGAAGTCGCTGGTAAATACAAACTGAACCAAGTGAAAATTATTAGGAGACTTGGCCCTCTGGTGGCTTCTTAAACGTCATTCTGAAGTTATTAGAGCAATTATTTCAATATCTTTGTAACATTCGCATCTTATTTGCTGAGAAGGTTCTATCTACAAGATGTATGTATGTTGCATAGAGAGACGTAATATCCTTAGCACAAAGTTGTTGAATTCTTGATTGTTGGCACTCGGTGGAACTTGTTGCTGAAACACTTGTGCTTTATTTCACAATATTAATTATCTATACTTATAATAAATCTGTAGAGAGGTCAATTCTGTACATGAAATATATTTTCAAAATAACTATCAGGGGGTGATTAGTGATCGATACTGATGCCAAAAATGCAATCAGTAAAATTTTTGTCTGTCTGTCTGTCTGTATGTTCCTTATAGAAACAAAAACTACTCGACGGATTTTAACGGAAATTGATACAATTATTCTTCATACTCCTGGGCAGGTTATAGTATACTTTTCATCACGCTAAAACGAATAGGAGCGGAGCAGCAATCAAGAATGTTTTGAAAACGGGGAATATTTTTTACCGTCTGAGAGCTTCCGAGGCGTACGCTGCGTAAATGGTTACAGTTAGGTAAAAATTGTGTATTACGAAATTGTTTCTCTTAAAAAGTTCTAAAAAAAACTCCGCGACAGCATATGTCTATCTTTTAAGGTTCGCTCACAATAACCTAATTTCTCTATCTCTTAAAAGGTTTGCTCACGATATAATGAAACTGAAGAGTTTGTTTGTACTAGGATCTCAGAAACTACTAGTTGCATTTCAAAAATTATTTTACAGTTTAATAGTCCATTTATTTAGGCTGGCTAATGGCAATATAACATCATGCTAAGACGAATAGGAGCGGAGCAGCCATGAATAATGTCTCGAGAACGGGGATTATTTCTATCTTTTGAGAGCTTCCATTGCTGACGCTGCATAAATAGTTAAGGCGAAGTGCAATAAAATTGTGTCTCAAGCGATTCGGAGGGGGTGAAGCAGACGCAAGATGTTCGGGACGCTCCGTGCGTCGGAAACGTTTTGGCGCGTTAACCCGTTCACTACGCAATTGAAATCATTGACAGAAGTACAAGTTTACATAACAATTTTTTTCGCTCTGTTTAGATAAACCTCTTTAGATCTTCTACTCGTGAGCAACTACGTAATTGATTTTGATGCATTTTTTATCACTTACATGTAATGAAATTCATTTTCATAATAAGAATAGAACATAATATATTTAAGAAGTACTTCAATTTATTTTTTACCTGTGACGATTTTTGCCAGGTTTATTGAAAAAGTAAGAATCTGCTGCCCCTATCCTTTGTTTATATTTTTGGTACTTCCTGAAAAGGAAAAAGGAGGGTTCTGTACAAAAAAAGACTGAAAAATATACCTGTATGGGAGCCCTCCTTAATTTTTTTTCTGTTCTTAGGATTCGTAAATTTCAAATGCCTAGCTATTGCAGTGGTGCATAAGATGACAGATAGATAGTCTCAGTAATAGGGTCGCGTTATTACAGATTATTGATACTGTTGGCACTTGGTGGAACTTGCAGCGCATATTGAATAACCACCACTTGTACTGTTTTACAGCATTTATTTACTCTACACCTGACCGTTTTTGCCTCTTAGCATTTTCAAAAGGCAAAACTTTCTCCTCGTTCCATTTTTACCCTTTGGATACGGAACTGTAAAAACGGCCGAGGTTCAAGTTGGACTGGCACACTGATGAGGATTTCTTAACAAAAAAAACGCCAGAAGATTACGTTGTATGGGAGTAACCTTATTTTTTTCTTTATCTAGTGTTATTATAGTCGTTACAGCGGTAGCAGAAACATATCTTTGAAATGTATTACTGCCTAGTTCATGAGATACAGATGAACAAACGGACTTCAAAGTCTCAGTAATAGGGTCCCGTTTAGCTAAGAAAACGCAGAATATACAAAAACGAATATTGCTATTTGCATATATGCAAAGGTGTAAAGCAATAAATTTCGATACTAGTTATTTAAACTAGACTAGGCTTTAGTCCTGTCCAAATGATTACCATTTCCTAAATTAAACATTCTACGTTTCACTTCGCATAGCTATTGCCCGCAGCTTCAGCTGTGTAGAATTCTGTTCGCGTTCCCTACTACCATTGGGTCATATCCAGGGATAAAATAGCCTTTATGCTATTTTCTAAATTATCTTACTTCTTACTTAATATTATAAATGCGAAAGTTTGTGAGTGTAGATGTTTGTTACTCTTTTACGCTCTAACTAACGGCTAAACTGATCTAGCTGAAATTTAGTACAGGGGTAGATATAGGCCTGGATTAACACATAGGCCACTTTTTATCCCGGCAATCAGTTCCCACGGAAAGCGGAAACGGGAACAAAACTAGACGCGGGCAGAGCTGCGGGCGTCAGCTAGTGTATAATATGTCCAGGAATACATTGCAGTCTGGAAAAGCATAAAATAATTATAATAGGCAACCAATTACAGCCAGATCTGCTCAACCGTTGGAACGTGATTTTGTCACTAACATCTTCACAGACTTTCATATATCATAATTAAATAATTCGTAAGTCATATTAAATCATCAGGCCTTTTCAGTAAAATATATTCACAAAATCATCTTCTAGCGCTTAACATACTATCCATTGAACATTGAATTACTATTTTACATTATGGCTTAAAAACAAAGTTAGGGTTGTATTGACTGTATGGGGTTGTATGTAAGCTGTTTATTTTCAGTTCACTGTTGGTTAAAATTCAAACTGAGGTGACGGGAGGCCTCGAACCGTTTTGGCGCCGCGAAGAACCATAGCGTCCTTGGCTGCCTTCTATCGAATGTATCACGGCGAATGTTCTGAAGAGCTCTTCAACCTGATCCCACCCTCTTCTTTCCGATCCCGAACAACACGTGCCGGGCAAAGATGACACTCCCACACAGTGGAGAGAATCTTCGCCAGAACTGAACGTTTCAAAAGATCGTTCCTCTGTCGAACTATAAAAACATGGAACGACCTGCCCGCACACGTGTTTCCCTCATCTTACAATCCCAGGTTCTTCAAGAGGAGCGTGAAGAGGCACATCACAGGGCCAACTTGAGGACCACTGTCAGAAGTGGCCCCCAATCGCTAGATGCGCCACGGCTTTTCATCAGGCTGGTGGCGACGTCAATTTGGCGAGCTAAATATAAAAAAAAGAAACTCATACTTACAACTTCAAATTCAATACCTACCTACATCAACTACGACGTACGAGTAGTAAAGTAAGACTACGAGAATATCAACAATACGCAATACGTGCCTTGAAAGCTGTAATTTTGGATAGAAGTTTAATTTATTATATACTCAATTAAGGTTTATACCTACTGTTATATTGTAAATTTAGGAGAATTGGCCCACTGATTTATCAGTCATTAGTATTATACTCGTTATGACATTGATTTTACTTAAATATTAATTTAAATAATGTACATATTATACGCTCGGTCAGGGCGTCACATACATGAGCGCATTTATAGGTGAATCTTCTGGACTTATCTATTATGTGGCATCAGGCAAACTTTGTATTGGAAAGTATGAAAACGTTACTATAACTTATATAATACACCAAAGAAACTTCCCCAAACAGATGCGATATTTTTACGCTCTTGAGCTTAAGCCTTGAATACTTCCTTTTTTGGTTTTTTTATTACCTATTTTCGTTACTACGGCAGCGAATTACGTCAGCGGGCGTGACAAAGTTGTATACGGGTGTCCTCAACGAAGCCTGTCGGCTGACTGAGCGGGCTCTGTGAGGTGGCTGATAGCGGCAAAATGCACTCCCGCTCAACAAAACGTTTTTTTTATTAAAGCAATATGTTTTTAATTAATAATTAACTACATAGGACCTCGAGGTAACTTATTAGGGACATGGAAATAAAAAAATAGTGTGGTACATTATATAACTACTGAATGAAATTGATTATAGTCAAGGCGGTCACAAGTAAATTTACAGATTCGAGGGAACTTTGGGATTATTTTCTATCGAGCCGAATTTACTCAATCGTGTTTTGGAGAGCTGACATCCCTGGTCAATATACTTAATAATAATTATCCATTTAAAAAATTGTGAAATCTTTGTTAACACCGTTGCAAAATTGGTTCGAAATATGTCAAAATTATGTATTTTGAGTCCCACTTCACCTTAAAGTTACGTAAAAATTGTATACTACAAAATTGTTTTTCTTAAAAGGTTATATAAAAAAGTCCTTGACAGCATATGCCTATCTTTTAAGGTTCACTTACAATAACCCTCTTATTAAGTTTTAAAGTATGAGCGACGTGACGGGAGTAAATTTGGTCTGCTGTGGCAGCCAGTCAACTGAACGATCAAAACCGGCCAAGTGCGAGTCGGACTCGCACGCAATGAGTTCCATACCGGAAAACGGATGGGTGGAAGTAAAAGCGACGGGAAACATTATATCACTTTAACGAGAGGTGTTAAAGTCACATCCTTCTCAGATACATGTGATGCGCCATAATGAATACAAGCGACGCGACGCTACTATAATAAGCACGCCGGGGGTAAATGCAACGGGAAACATTATAATACCTACTCGAAATATTAATACCATACCTCACTCTCATGTGACGCAAACGAAGTTGCGCGGGTCAGCTAGTTACTAAATATAACCTAACTGGTTTTACTTCACAGCATTTTCAAAGCTAATATTTAAAAGGTTTTTTTTTTCTTTTTAGTAGATAATAATTAAAGTTGTGGAATAAAGTTTAAGCGTTTCAGCAAAAAGTGCATAATGTATTACGTGCTAATTACCCAGAACTTTACCGACACGCCGCGCATGAAGAAGCCTATTTTTATATGATGTACCTATCAGCATAAAGACGAATGTCTTTGAGAAATAGAATAAATCTTATACTTATGACATCAAACGATGTGGGTTGGCCATAAGCCTCTATGAATAACATCTTTGACTTTGAAGAGGCTTTTTGTAAACGTTGGAAAACAAATCGTTTGTACTCAGATGTTATGCTACGTTTACTAAATTTATTTGTGCGTATATTATGCACGTTATAGAAAATAATAATGTATAACCTTACTAATATTATAAATGCGAAAGTTTGTGAGTATCGATGGATGTCTCTCTTTCCAGGGATGTCTTTCCCTGGGAACGAGAACAGAATTCTAGTTCTCCGCCATACTAATATTATTTTGTTATAATCTAGCTAGTACGAGTACCTAAGTAAATTATAACAAAATAATATTAGTATAGATAGGTAAAATAAATATTATATTTGTGGACATTCTAAGTTATAACACAACATCATCTAGCCAAATTAAATTAATATAAGCTTGTGCTATGGGATCTGGCTAGTCGACTGATAAACATACTTTTTAGGGTTTCGTAGCCAAATGGCAAAAACGGAACCCTTATAGATTCGTCATGTCTGTCTGTCTGTCCGTGTGTCACAGCCACTTTTCTCCGAAACTATAAGGTCTATGCTATTGAAACTTGGTAGCTAGATGTATTCTGTGAACCGCATTAAGATTCTTATATAAAACTAGAAAAAAAAGCAGTAAATTTTGGGGGTCCCCATACTCAGAACTGAAACTCTAAATTTTTTTTTTTCATCAAACCCATCCGTGTGGGGTATCTATAGATAGGTCTTTAAAAATGCTATGGAAGTTTCTAACATCATTTTTTTCTAAAGTGAATACTTTGCGCAAGAGACACTTCCAAAGTGGTAAAATGTGTGTCCCCCCCCTCTAACTTCTAAACTAAAAGAATGATAAATCTAAAAAAAAAAAATGATGTACATTGCCATAAAAACTACCAACGAAAATTAGTTTGAACGAGATAGAGCTGGTAGTTTTTTTTTAATACGTCATAACCGCAATTTCCGGTTAGTGAAATCACTACCACTGCGAACGTGTTAAAACATCAGTCAAAGTTACAACGCACTATAAGAACTTTTTTATATTATGTTACTTGCTGCTACGAAACTCTTCATGGGCGAGTCCAACTCGCACTTGGCCGGTTTTTTTTATTTCTTAATACATGCATATCCCTGATAATATTATAAATGCGAAAGTAACTCTGTATGTATGTCTGTTTGTTTCGCTTTCACGCCTAAACGGCTGGAGCGATTGAGATGAAATTTGGTATAGGGATAGTTCGAGGCCCTGGGAAGGACATCTGCTAGTTTTTAACCGACAGTGCACAAGGAGAGTTATGATTTTACGATATAACGATTCTTACGCGATAACGACTTCTACGCGGTCGAAGCCGCGGGGAACAGTCGGTTGGTATCTGTGACGAAGACACCGGGAAACTACGGCCGAGTGTAAGCACTGCGAGGACACGGCGCTCCACATGCTGGTGGAGTGCACGGCGTGGGCGCAACAGCGCCAGTTCCTCGTAGTGGGTCTGGGCGTGGACAGTCACTCGCTCGAGACCATGGTGCGAGCCATGATCTCCAGCGGGAGTAAGTGGGACTGCGCCGCCTCTTTCTGCGAGCAGGTCATACTTGTGAAAGAGGCGGCGAGACGGGAACGGGAGAGCCACCCGAGTTCCGCAGTCGGCGGCGCCGTGTCTTCGCCGAGGACTATCGGCCTCCACCGGGGCCTGAGGACGGTGAGAGGGTTACTCACCGTCCTTACAGAAGCAGGTCCATGACGGCAGCGTGACGTGAGGAACTCACGCACGCCCCCCCTTAGAAACCCCCCAAAGACGCGGGATAGCACCCGAACCACCCCCTGGGCGAGGCCGCAGTGGTGACCGTGGGTCTGTTGGGAGTCCTAGGATATCCTTCCGAGGGCTTACCCGGGGCTCCCAACCATAGGCTGTTGGGCGTAACGTGAGGAATTTTAGTCGGTAGGAGTCCGGCATCTTCCCTCACGTTAAACAAAAAAAAAAAGTCGCGGGGAACAGCTAGTTATAGATAAATTACACCCAGACAGAACAAATCAATGTGCTCATCATACAAAGAGACTTGTCCTGGGTGCAAATCGAACCCACGAGCGCCGAATCCGTAGTCAGGTACACTAACCATTGGACCACGAGGTATTGGATACACTTTCTTTTCGTCTTCGTATTATCCGAGTCGCAATTTAATGTGGTAGAGTAATATTCCATGTTCACGGAATGCCTGGAAACCTGAAAAATAATTACACCAGGAAATAATAAACCAGGATTTCTGGTCTAATTTTAAGTCATTACTATCAAGGTAATTTTACTTGAGTAGCTTCAGTTTGACGAGACGCCCAAGTGCCCAACGTATATTTTACAATATTTCTCAATTGTGGTGGCTAGCAAGGGTAGCAGGGATAAAAATTCAGCTTGACGATTCACACAAATTTATTACTAAAATTATAGGGCCATGTGACTGTGAAATAATTATATTTTGTAAATAATTTTTCTTTACAATAGAAGCATTACTAATATGTACCTACCTATTGTTACCAAGAAAAAACCGGCCAAGTGCGAGTTGGACTCGCCCATGAAGGGTTTCGTAGCAGCAAGTAACATAATATAAAAGTTTGTTGTAACTATGATTGAGGTTTTAACACGTTCGCAGTGGTAGTGATTTTTCTAACCGAAAATTGCGGTTTATGACGTATTAAAAAAAACTACCAGCTCTATCTCGTTCAAACTAATTTTCGTTGGTAGTTTTTATGGCAATGTACATCATATTTTTTTTTTAGATTTATCATTCTTTTAGTTTTGAAGTTAGAGGGGGGGACACACATTTTACCACTTTGGAAGTGTCTCTTGCGCAAAGTATTCACTTTAGAAAAAAATGATGTTAGAAACCTCCATAGCATTTTTAAAGACCTATCTATAGATACCCCACACGGATGGGTTTGATGAAAAAAAAAAAATTAGAGTTTCAGTTCTGAGTATGGGGACCCCCAAAATTTACTGCTTTTTTTTCTAGTTTTACATAAGAATCTTAATGCGGTTCACAGAATACATCTAGCTACCAAATTTCAATAGCATGGACCTTATAGTTTCGGAGAAAAGTGGCTGTGACACACGGACGGACAGACAGACATGACGAATCTATAAGGGTTCCGTTTTTGCCATTTGGCTACGAAACCCTAAAAAGTATGTTTATCAGTCGACTAGCCAGATCCCATAGCACAAGCTTATATTAATTTAATTTGGCTAGATGATGTTGTGTTATAACTTTGAATGTCCACAAATATAATATTTATTTTACCTATCTATACTAATATTATTTTGTTATAATTTACTTAGGTACTCGTACTAGCTAGATTATAACAAAATAATATTAGTATGGCGGAGAACTAGAATTCTGTTCTCGTTCCCAGGGAAAGACATCCCTGGAAAGAGAGACATCCATCGATACTCACAAACTTTCGCATTTATAATATTAGTAAGGTTATACATTATTATTTTCTATAACGTGCATAATATACGCACAAATAAATTTAGTAAACGTAGCATAACATCTGAGTACAAACGATTTGTTTTCCAACGTTTACAAAAAGCCTCTTCAAAGTCAAAGATGTTATTCATAGAGGCTTATGGCCAACCCACATCGTTTGATGTCATAAGTATAAGATTTATTCTATTTCTCAAAGACATTCGTCTTTATGCTGATAGGTACATCATATAAAAATAGGCTTCTTCATGCGCGGCGTGTCGGCACAGTATAAAGAGTACTAACCAGTATTGTAGCTCCCTACAAACGGACGAAGCGCAAGCTATACCTACGATTCTCGTTTTCGGCAGGCCTTTCAGCACGCTAGCAGGCGATTGTGCCGAGTAGACGAATGGACGGAGTGTCGTTTTTTATTTAGATAGTAACCGCGCGTGTTTTATTTACTAAAAATATTTAATATGACAACTGGAGTCTATTGTGCTTGTTTTGGTTGCATGAATTCGTCAATACCCAGAGATAACGTTTTTTAGATTACCTGGAAACTCCGAAAGGTAAGACTATAAATTGATTTTACTTAAGTACTAATTGGTACTATACTACTAGTTGACTAAAGTTAAACAAAGTGATTGACACGAGTGAACTGGGTAGTTACATGAAGTAGGTATGTTTGTGTTTAAAACTAGACTTGTGCTTGCTCAGTCAGTGAACGGTGCGATCCAATATAGTACAATATCCAAAAAAAAACTAGTTCAGAACTCTAGTACGTGTAGGTAGTACATTTAGTTCCGTTGTCAGTTCGTAGTTATTTAATTGAGAGCAATGATTTAGGTATGTTTCAAGAGTATTCATTTCTTTGTGGATGACCGATGTTACAGTACATGCTAAGTGTACTGTAACATCGGTCATCCACAAAGAAACAAACCGTATGACTTTGATTGACAGCATTTTTGTTACCTTTGATTTTTATTACACGCATAGAGACAAATATGAACTTCCAAAATTTAACACAACTTGACAATGTACGAAAAGTACTAGTGTACTAGAGACTGACTAGTACTTTCAAATCGAAAAATAGTTTTAATTTTGTAAATCAAAAATTTAACGCAATGATTATAAAGACTAGAATTCCGTGATTCTATCACTGACGAAACATGTGATGAGCCGATTATTATTGTCTACGCCACTTACTCGTTTTCAAATTTCTATTCCCGTCTCACTTCATCGTTAGTACATAACGGGCGCTGCGCCGCTACGCCGCCGCCCCGCACCGCCAGCCGTTGCGGGGATATTATATTATTACTCACAAAGTATTTTTTTGTTTAAATAAAAAAGGTACATATTTACTCGAAATTGAAGCCGGTTGTCAGTAAAACGACAATCCTTAATACAGATTGAAGGTCTTGTCTCGAAATCTACATCTATCTAATCTCGAAAACTACAAAAAATCGTAGAACATACATGGGGGTTAAATCGATAGGTATGGAACCTTGCTACCAGCTAGTGGCGGCTTGACACCCTAAAAGAAACACCCAGTATACGCGTACGTAAAACTATAAGGTAAAATGTGGGCGTATACTAGGCCTCTGCCTACACCTTCAGGGATAAAGGCGTGCCTATATGAATGTATGTATGCACATATTTACAATCGCAATACTAAATAGAAAATCAAAGTAGGCACATATTATTAAAATGCTGTAGGTGGGCAGCCCTATCGCATGCTTACGTACCGCGCGGCTGTAGGCATTTATTTCTAAAACCCGGCCGAGTTAAACTACAGTATACAGTGGTGTCGGTAAAGTTCTGGGTAATTAGCACGTAATACATTATGCACTTTTTGCTGAAACGCTTAAACTTTATTCCACAACTTTAATTATTATCTACTAAAAAGAAAAAAAATACCTTTTAAATATTAGCTTTGAAAATGCTGTGAAGTAAAACTAGTTAGGTTATATTTAGTAATAATTAATGTTGTGAAATAAAGCACAAGTGTTTCAGCAACAAGTTCCACCGAGTGCCAACAATCAAGAATTCAACAACTTTGTGCTAAGGATATTACGTCTCTCTATGCAACATACATACATCTTGTAGATAGAACCTTCTCAGCAAATAAGATGCGAATGTTACAAAGATATTGAAATAATTGCTCTAATAACTTCAGAATGACGTTTAAGAAGCCACCAGAGGGCCAAGTCTCCTAATAATTTTCACTTGGTTCAGTTTGTATTCGTTCTAATTTACTGTCCTATGTAAAAGTGTAAATGTTGGGCATTTTCTAATAATAGTCAATTATGACTAAGAAACTTTTTAACCTCCATGTTTCATATATGATAGGATATTATAAACCACTAGCTCTTACCAGCGACTTCGTTTGCGAGGTTATTCTAACTATCAACCAATCGACTTTGACCTGTCCAATGAATAGGGCTTCTAGTATGATGTACGACATAGGTCAAGCTACCATTTCCGCTGAACCGATTTAGATGAAACATAAAGCCATATTTAAGTTAAAAAACACCTACAAAGTCATAATAAAACAATATGATCAAGCTACTGAATTTTGCTCCAACCCCGTCGTGGTCCACCCAGGTGAACCAATGAGGTGTACCATGGGTTGGGAGGGAAACAATCCCCAGAAAAATATAGATTCGGACTCAGAAGCCCTAAATTAGTCGATTACAGTTATTTTTTATTTATCTTGAATGTACCGTCACAGCTATTTTTACAATTTTATAATGGTAACGAAAAGATATGTGTGGGCCGCGACCGCGAAGCTTAAGTATGGCGGTAGCTAGAACAAGAAAGGGACTGAAAACAACAGACACAAAAGAAATTACATTGCATTTGTAAAGAAAGACTGTTGAAATAAATCTCCTCAAAAGCCTTACTCAGCTTTGATAGCTTTCTGCGGATTGAACCCTACCCCTAGACGCGTATAAACAAGAAGCCGTGAGACGGTCTTACCCGACTGCCCCTCTCTAAAACGTTTATTGTAAAAGTTCAATACGATTGACGTTGTCATTTTTTGTTCTATTTCCAACTTGGAACAGATGATCCACGTGATCTAGTGACGTAGTTTAATGCAACAGAGTCACAGACTACAGACAAAAGTCTCACCATAAGCCCCTCTGCAATCTATTTTATAGAGAGGGGCTCAAAGCACTATAAAATCGCGGAAAATATACCTCGCCGTCCTATCCCAACATGTTCTAGTTTTCGAGGTTACATAAGGGCGCAGTACTTGTGGAACTCTAACATACCTACCAAAAGTCTATAATTATGAACATTGAATGATTGAAACTGACTGAAACATGATTTGAAATTAGAACAATGTTTTTATTTTTTTTTATTAAGTTTTTCATGTTATTTTGAGGAAGTGAGTGCTTTTATTGACCGTTGTATAAATTCAAACATGATGTAAATCGTTATTGAATAAATAAACAAACAAACAAATAAACAAACAAACAAACAAATTGATAAATTAAATACTTTGACTTGGCCAATGAGTTAACCAATCGCAGCAAGGGGAAGGACCTCGGGTTGCCAAAAGGTTCAGAAAGTTCCTTACTGTGAGGGTTATGATAGAATCTTACGAAATCTGGTTAGGCAGAGAGGAGAATTTTTACTGACGGTGGAGGTGAGCACTGCACCATAATGACGCCACTCTAAACCATGTAGGTTTAAGGTGGCGACATAGGAATTGAGCGATAGCGTCACACACAAGTCTCAGACATAGGATAGAATAGAAAACACCATATCGAAAATTACAGAAATGAATCACATAAATATTAACGTACAATGGGCATATTGGGCATAGTTACAAAGTTCCCCATTATTTCAAATTACGGCCGGGTCCGGAATGTGGAAAAGAGGCGGTTAGTTAGGTTTGTCGTTTGAGTCCGGCATAACATCCATCAACATTTAACTGAGTACATTATTCATTTCTTCATAAATATGTTCCCTCAATTAATAATGCATGAATTGTATAAACAGAATAAATATTTTACGGTAAAACCACGTGGTTCCACGAGCTTGCTTCAAATAACGTTTAATGTTATGTAGCGACTCGGTAGAAGCAACCCGCTCAAGCCTCGTAGTTGGAAACTAACTTAGTTTAAAGACAATGTTGTCAATGTGTTCAAAACAGATCCCTTTTAACTCTACTAAATACAATAACTTTTTGATGTGTGTATTGGATTATAGTCGCGAATGTCAGGCGGTTTCTCTCGCGTAGGTCCTTTACCGTGGAAATACGAAGATAAAATACAGCATGTAAATGCAAACAAACATACAAACAAACCATCTGATCTTTTCTCTTTATAATATTGGTGGAAGAAAATTGTAGTTGATACAATATAAGATTGCTATAATTCTTCTTTAAATAATTGCCAATCCTAATAAAATCACGAAGTTTGTATTTGCTACTCAATCACTCTCTACCCCCAGGGGAACAACCTGGATTACCACAAAGGTAGGTTTCACACCCTGTATAAACACATGCGTACACACCTACTTTTTGAACCGGGAAAGTATGGGTAAACGGTAAACAAAAGCGTTACGCGGGACGGGCCATTAGCGTCAGCTAATTGTGATTTTGGTAAGTAGTCATGACATACATATGGTCACGCCTTTATCCCCAAAGGGGTAGGCAGAGGCTTATTCTATGCCCACATTTCACCTTTTTTAGAATTTGTTTCACGTAATAGGTGGTGAACCGTATTGCCGTGTTGAGATGGACAGAAGAAGGTTGTGACTGCCTACGGTTGGTAAGTAGTGTAGTAATATAATACACTAAGAAACTAAGACTCAGTACCTACGTAGCTTGCCAAGTACGTGTATTTTCATATACACAATGGCAGTAACGGAATATTATTTCGATCTACCGTACCTTCAAGTTTTACCGGGGGTCCATCAGGTTTTTGTGTAATGAAATCAGAATTCTTTCCCATAAATAGGACAACGACACGGTCCACAATTAAGTACATAAGATTGAAATAAAATTACTTTAAGAGATGACCTCTGAGACCCCCGTTCCCAACCGACCACCTGAGTTATCCACCTGGTTGGTCAGTTAGGAATAAAAGTTCCTAACCACCCACCTCGTGCACATGGTTGGTCAGTTAGGAATAAAAGTTCCTAACCACCCACCTGGAACTGTATAAAATAAATAATGTCCATAATGTCTACTTTATCAATATACCTACATGTCTATATGGCAAAACAAATGAAGATCAGCAAAACAAATGAAGATCGACAAAACAAATGAAGATCGACAAAACAAATGAAGAGCGACAAAACAAATGTAAATCGACAAAATAAATGAAGATCGACAAAACAAATGAAGAGCGACAAAACAAATGTAAATCGACAAAATAAATGAAAATCGACAAAACAAATGACGGTCGGATAAACAAAATAGTGACGATCGGCAAAACAAATGACGATCGAAAAAACGAAGATTGACAAAACAAATGAAAATCGACAAAACAAATGAAAATCAACATAGTAATTCTTTATTTATTTAAGAAGGTAATTAAAAATAATATAGGCACATTATATGGGTTATACAAGAAACATAAAATTATAACTACTTAAAACTAAAATAAAATCTAACTACCTACCTATCAATATATAAACTTGGTCCCTTTGGTAATGTACCTACGACGCAGGCAGCATTCCCACGTTGAATAGCTATAGAGAGCCTTTGCGCGAAATAGCTGCCTGCGCGGGGATCACGTGTCTCTTCCCTCAGACGCTTACTCAGAGCCGTGAAAAGACCATGCGCACCGCGACCCCATGGACCCAGTGTCTCGACACCAAATGGAACGAATTCGTATTGGGTACCGAGACAACTGTACTTGCCGATCTTTAACCGCTCGCGAGCATTAGCCGCCGCAGCAGCTCTTTTGCTAGTAGCCGGGAGGTAGGACGCCGCAAGAGTATCGGAGCAAGTGGCATCCCACACCAGCGCACGTCCCATTCTCCAGGGTACTAATGACATCCCGTCGGGTCGCTTACCATCATCCCGTATGATTTGGGGTTCCAAAATCGCGGGGACATTAACGGTGATAAGGGCCCGTCTCAGGATATCATTCAGAGCTGCGTGACGGGAAATACGGCCAGCGGAAAAAGAACAAACAAGTCCATGGAGTCCGAGGCGGCACACATGAGCTCAACACGATACACACGAATGTTCAACACACACCTCAGCACCCAACCGGAGACCGACCGCTATGCGGAGTGTAGTGGGGTCGATAAATGTGCCGGTATTGGAAGAGGGATATGCATGCAGCCAATGCCCAGACTCGGGTCGAGAAACGGCTAAAAGCCTGGCTCGATTGATGCCTGACGAGGTTTCAATGATTTCATTGAGGAAAACAGAAGAGGCTATAGAGTCCCAGGCCCTTTGCTTTTTGGGTGTGGAGGGTAAATTTGGACTTGGTCCAGCTAGCCAAGCGTTCAAGGCTTCGTCCAGATTTGAAATCTCACAGTTTGAGGCTACAGAAGCCTTTAAGACTTTACCTGTGAGGTCACGAGTGCTGAATATTGAAGACAGGAAAGCCGGTAAAGCTATACTAGAAATTTTTCGGGTCCCCAAACCACCGAACCTAATTGGCAAGGAAGCTTGAGACCACGCTTGCTCATTCAGGTGAATGTTCAAAATACTTTCAATTTGGGATTTCAAAACATTTTCTATGGGTAACATAAGATTAGGAAATTTCCAAATGGGGCAGCAACGAAGTAGGTAAGTAAATTTAGGTACAAATAAGCAAAATTTTAGTATAAACAAAGCAGAGTGACTGCTAATTTTGAGAATACGGTCTGAATATTTATTAAATTTTGATACCGATTCCCTTAAGAGAGGAGGAATGGCATCGTCGAAAATTGGGGATCCTAGGAGATACAGATTCTCTTTCGTTAACAATTTAATATCAGGACAAACAAAGTTAAAATTTTGATAAATTTGAGAAACCAAAGTAGTGTTGATTTTATTTGAAATATATAATTCACATTTCTCAAAATTTAAATTCAAACCAATGGTATTAAATTTGTCTATGATTATAGCTAAATCTGTGAGAACAGTCTGTGAATCGCCACCTAATGTACCATCATCTAGGTACCAAACGTTTAATTTTGAATTTAGATTATGAATAATAGAATTTATAACCAAACTAAATATAGCTGGACCAAGGGGATCACCTTGCTGACAACCTACAGTTGAAAGAATTTCATTATTTTTGTGAATTAATTTAGAAGGGCAGTGATAACACTGAAGTAAGAAATTGTATATTTCAGGAACATGCACATTGATTTTGTTAAGCAAAGTGTCCCGATTAACCGTATTGAAGGCATTTTTGACATCTAACTTTAAAAGAACCTCACACTGTTCAGTCTGTGCAAAGGTGCGAACAGCATGAACCGCCGCTTCACAACCTCCACGGGTACCAAAGCCAAGCTGAACAGGTTCGAAAATGGTCTGTAACTTGGGGCGTGATAATTGGACACAAACTTTAGCAGCTAGTCGGCGAAAGGTAGAACCCACTGCTATGGGACGTACACCACCTCCTTTCTTTGTGATGGCTATCAGGTTGGCTCCATATAAAATGGGAGTTATATCTTGACAGACATCACCCAGCAGCATTAGGTTGACTAATCTCGTGAGGGCAGCAACCAGACGTTCGCCAGTAATTCCAGTGCCATGGCACGTAAGGTCTACAAGGTGCTGAGGGGAGATGCCATCTAAACCTGAAGCAGAACCTTTAGGAAAAGAGGCGAGAGCACTAACAATATCTCTTTGACTTGCTTGAATGCAAGTCAGAGGATCGGTAGGCGGATCGACGAATAGTGGAGTGGAAGGGCCTGGCGGGTGCTTGGACCGCAGAGCAGCTATGGTCTCCGGTGTATCTGGAGCCAATGAGTCATCGCAAAATAAAAGGCGCGTGGCACCTTTGAGATCGCCGTCGTTGATTTTTTGCTCTACTTTTTTAATTATATTAAATGGGCGACTATTAGTTTTGGGGGATGAAACGAAATTTGTAATGGGACAATTATTGGCCACATTATTTTTAATTTTTTGCGTTAATGATATGTGGTTTGTTCTATCATTTTCTACGTGCAGATGTGAATATGAAAAAGTAAGCAAATTATTCCAGGAAGTCTTATCATTATTTTGAACACATTTAGTTATACTGTGAGTTAAAGCCTCGGCCACTGAATATCTAGCCCCACGCGGTATCCTTTTTATTAAAGGGGTAGACTGTTTCAGCTGGCCGAGAAGAGTATGTAAGGGAATGGAAACGTTTGATGTGGATGAATTTTGTGATTGAATGCCAGAATTTGTGGTAAATGAAATGGACTCTAAAATACGTACCTGATGTGTGCGAGACTGGTGTATATGCAAGCCTCGGAGGGAAGAAAAATTTCTATTGCACACTGTGCAGTTCATCACTATTTACACTGGTTATAAATTAATAAAAAATACAAATTACATAAAAATAAATCACAAAACTAAAACTAGGAAGACATAAATGTCACTTGAATATTTATTTTAATTTGTCGACAGGCTGTCGTCAGGACAGCGAAGACTTCATCCATTGTAACCATGGCGATAATGTCATGCATTGGCGTCCTTTCAAGCATCTCTCCAACTCTCCAATAACAAATCTGATTGAGAATGGGCTAGTCGCCCAAAATTTCAAAGCCAAAACGGCAGACAACAACGGAGAACTGTTTTACAAAAATCTCATATGCAACAATGTAATATTGCTCGTGATAAAATATATTTAAACAATTATTTTTGATAAGATCAAAAAATACTTTCAGCCATATTTTGTAATCTAGATGCGATTGCCATTCAAAAAAATAGGTGCAAGCCAATCTCGACCTTAATGACATTTCTCTAAAAATGTGATTTTAGGCGTTTATAGAAATCACTGATCACTAATATATAAAAAATTTAAAGATTTAAATTTGCTTGCACCCATTTTTTTTAATCTAGATGCTTAACCATTTAAAAAAAATAGGTGCAAGCAATTCTCGACCTTATGGACATGCATAATATTTATTTAATTTTTACATATGCGTGATCAGTGATGTCTATAAACGACTATAAGAACATTTATAGAGAAGTGTCATTAAGGTCGAGATTTGCTTGCACCTATATTTTTGAATGGCAATCGCATCTAGATTACAAAATATGGTTGCAAATATTTTTTGATCTTATCAAATTGCCTAGTCTTTTGTTTTATTGATCTGCATATGTTTATCCGACGGTCATTGGTTTTGCCGACCGTAATTTGTTTATCCGACCGTCATTTGTTTTGTCGATTTTCATTTGTTTTGTCGATCTTCATTTGTTTTGTCGATCTTCATTTGTTTCGTCGATCTTCATTTGTTTTGTCGATCTTCATTTGTTTATCCAACGGTCATTTGTTTATCAGACAGTCATTTATTTTGCCGATCTTCATTTGTTTTGTCGATTTTCATTTGTTTTACTGATCTTCATTTGTTTTGTCGATCTTCATTTGTTTTGTCGCTCTTCATTTGTTTTGCTGATCTGCATTTGTTTTGCCATATAGACATGTGGGTATATTGATAAAGTAGACATTATGAACATTATTTATTTTATACAATCCCAGGTGGGTGGTAAGGAACTTTTATTCCTAACTGACCAACCAGGTGCACAAGGTGGGTGCTTAGGAACTTTTATTCCTAACTGACCAACCAGGTGGATAACTCAGATGGTCGGTTGGGAAAGGGGGCTCTGAGAATGGCCTGACCTCTGCGATCTGGCTAGCAAGCCGCCATATTGCAAACTAAGGATCAGGTAATTGGGGTTTCCGTACCCAACGCGTAAAAACAGAACCCTATTACTACGACTTCGCTTTCCGTCTGCCTGCCTGTAACGAGGCTGTATCTCATGAATGAAGGGTGATAAGCCAGAAAGCTGAAATTTTCACCAATATGCATTTCTGTTGCTGCAATAATATAATAAAACAGGTAAATAAGAAAATATTAAGGAGGCTCCTCCACCAATGTTTTTAGTGCGAAGCCCTCCATGCGCGAATCCGACTCACTCACACTCGGCCGGTTTTTTTCCTCTGTATACTTCAACAGGAAAAATCGTGTAAGTAAACAGAGTATCTACTAGGTTGGGTTATATTACGATCTCAAGTGAAAATGGTTTCGCATTGCTGTTTGCTTTGACAAGATTAAGTTCTGACAGAATTTGAAATGAAATTTGATTTGTGTGATCCCACGCAATTCTAGAAGTAAATTGTAAGGTGCGTTCACTCTATCTATATTTTATTCTTTACTAAAGATTTCTTGTTATTTATATTTATGAGCGTAATTTCAGATAGATTCAGAAAATTATACGGTACAAATTAATCATCAAAAGCTTTTGGTGAGACAAGATTTATTTCTTCAATATCAAATGCCTACGAGTACCTACAAGATGAAATAATCAATCAATACCTATTAAAATAAATTAAGATAGGCTTTAGACTGGAATTTTATTGAAGTGTATCAAAGTACCTTTGATATTTAATTACATAGCTCTCTTAGAAATAGGTTTATATTAAATGAAAGCTCATAGACGAGTAAGCAATACCCGTTGTTATGTCGATCACTGTGTTTCAAACATCCACCATTGCTGGGCATTTCCAGTACCACGTAAATCTGTTGATCTCGGCTGCCAGTCAAATAAAAGTCGTTAAGTCAAGTTGAGGGCCTTGTTAGTTACGTAAGAGGAAACTAATTTATGAGGCACTTAACGACTCTGTCAAGCTGAATATGATGTGATAAATCGACACGTAAAATATGTATAATAGGGTGTAAGGTTCGTTAGATGATATTTTTACTGAAGGATCAAAGTGTGAGGTAGGAGTTGATCATAAACATTGCTGCTAGTATGCCTTTGTTCAGCACATTGAAACTTTTCAAGATGTGCATTATGCTTATACGAAAGTATTGACACATTTTAATGCATCGTTCAATTCTATTTGTACTCTGTAGAATATAATATCAATTTTTTTAGTTATTTTATCAATCTATATATTTTTTATCTTCAAGCTGACCCCGCAACTTTGTTAACGTCACATAAGGTGAAAGGAGAGGTATTTCTTCATCAGACTCATCAAGCAGCGTTAATTTATAAATCGATTGACATGAAATAAACGCTATATGTTAAGTGGAGCAAACCTCAACACAATAAAATAAATCTCATTGCAATCGGTTGAGCGCTTACTGAGATAAGCGTGCACAACCGTACAGACAAACAGATATACAGACATACAGACAAACAGACAAAAATTCTAAAAATCGTTGTTTTGGGTTAGCGTTCATAAAGCTCCCCCATAATATTTATTTACTAGCTGATGCCCGCAGCTTCGCCTGCGTGAAATTTTCTCTTTTTCGCGTCTCTTGGGAACTTATTTCAGGGATAGAAAAATTTATTATTCCCGACTATTATCTATCTTTGTAGGTAGGTACCAAACTTCAGCCCGATCCCTTCAACCGTATCAGAGTGAAAGCAGTAACAAACATTCGCACTCACAAACTTTCCCGTTTGTAATATTAAAAAGATAGATTTTTGATTAACAAATTTAAAATTCATATCACTTTGAGCTAAGTAAATTTATTGATTAAGTACATCCTGTCTTCGGTAATTTGCTAGAGAGACACGCCACAAAACTTCTCCTAAGTCATCGACATCGTAAATTCGCTCTTCTTCAGGTAATTCCAGTTATATTTCAAGCATTCACATTATGGCAAACCGTACCTACTGCTGTAGGCTGTGTCCTCTTAATGCTAATACAGATCGTCCTACTGTGACCAGTCCCACGGCAACGGGAACTACGCGGGTGAAACCGCGTGATGTCTTTGTTTTCAATGAAATGCTAGAAAGCCTTTGCAGTCGTCGTATGAAGTCACCATACTTATAAGTATTTTTACTCAAGAACTTAGTGAGTCTGTAATCTGAAAGATTGTAGCCAGCATTATAGAATACAGCTTACGCTTTTTGAATTACCAGTCCCTTATGGCCATACGGCAGTGTTTGTCGTACAAAATTGAGATGGTAACACGGTAACATTTGGTGTTACCTACCTATTCCGATGAACATTGGACACTTTACGTAAAGCGTGTTACGTACTTATATCATTATTCGTGGCTTCTTCGCATTATCTACTTTTCACAAATTATTTTTTATTGTAAAAACATGAAAACATATAACATTATTACGAAATCGCTTTGCTGACAGCATGCCATTAAACAACAATGACACTGTCAATCGGATTGAACTTTCAAAAATGTGTCACAATGAAAAGTAATTTAAATCAAAAATAATGAGTATATGGAGTATTGATATCAACTCTGGAGAAAATAAGCCCCACATTATCGTACATTCCCTTTATAGCTCGTTTTAGTATAAATTTTAATAAAATACGAAACATGTCTTTTGAGAAATAAGTTCATATTGTTATAAGTTTATTATATACCAAAGTTGAAGTAAATCAGACCAAGGAATCACGTTCTCCCATACAAACTTTACCCTTCTTTTTTATACCCTTGGAGGTGGAATTTGCAAAAATGGTAAAATTACTTTTTTCGCCGTAGTTTCATCACCGTACAATTAACCGTTTACGCAATAATTGATAATAACTTTAAACGACAATAGTTCTTTAATCTGCGATTCGATTTCGATGCAATATAGCCTAAAGCCTCCCCCAAGTTGCGTTAAATCTATTTTTGAAAACAGCGAATGAATCCGTTCAGTATCTTCGGATATCCTGACGTTCATACAGACAGACAGACAGACAGACAGAAAAGACGTGTGGCACTCGGGGACTGCCGCGGTAAAGCTATTACATAGCATTTTTTACCGACTACGCTAGTATATTTATTTCTATATAAGAATACTAGCTGATGCCCGCGCTTCGCCCGCGTAAAATTTGTTACCGCGGGAAGTTATTCCCGGGATAAAAGGTAGCCTATGTGTTATTCCAGACTATAATGTATCTCTGTTACCAAATTTCAGCCCGATCCGTTCAGCGGTTTGAGCGTGAAAGAGTAACAAACATCCACACTCACAAACATTCGCATTTATAATATTAGTAAGATTTTAAGGCCTATGTTCAACAAAGTAAAGTACCAAGTACCTACTTGACTGTGGACATTTGGGCTTTTGGACTTTTGGCCTATTGGCCTTTTGGACTTTTGGACTTTTGGACTTTTGGACTTTTGGCCTTTTGGACTTTTGGACTTTTGTACTATTGGACTTTTGGACTTTTGGACTTTTGGACTTTTGGACTTTTGGACTTTTGGACTTTTGGACTTTTGGACTTTTGGACTTTTGGACTTTTTGACTTTTAGACTTTTGGACTTTTGGACTTTTGAACTTTTGGACTTTTGGACTTTTGGACTTTTGGACTTTTGGACTTTTGGACTTTTGGATTTTTGGACTTTTGGACTTTTGGACTTTTGGACTTTTGGACTTTTGGACTTTTGAAGTAGCATTATGTTATGTAGCCTATAGCCACTATCAATTAATGTACCTACTTACTATCGAACAGTTTTTGAAACCCTACCAGTAGTTTCAGTAAGACTTGCCTTGGTATGATGTGATCGTGGTCCCTTTGCAGCGTGTGTCCAATCTAGCGCAGCAGCTACACTTCCGACGTTTGATCTGTTGGTGGATAGGGGTCTCACTGCAGCGTTCCAATAGTCTTACGTTCGTGATGTTCTCGGGCCCGTATGTACCGAGAATCCATTGGAGGCAGCGTTTGACGAAGACTTATTGCTGGTAGCTGGTGCGAAATGTCTTTAGTGACCTTCCATGTCTCGCATCCGTATAGCAGTTAGCAGTACAGTTTTAACGTTTACTTTGTTTTGAGTTTCACTCTTCGTGTCTTTTGGACTTTTGGACTTTTGGACTAAAGTCCAAAAGGCCAAAAGGCAGGAATCTTAGCATTATGTTATGTAGCCTATAGCCACTATCAATTAATGTACCTACTTACTATCGAACAGTTTTTGAAACCCTACCAGTAGTTTCAGTAAGACTTGCCTTGGTATGATGTGATCGTGGTCCCTTTGCAGCGTGTGTCCAATCTAGCGCAGCAGCTACACTTCCGACGTTTGATCTGTTGGTCTCACTGCAGCGTTCCAATAGTCTTACGTTCGTGATGTTCTCGGGCCCGTATGTACCGAGGATTCATTGGAGGCAGCGTTTGACGAAGACTTATAGTTGGTAGCTGGTGCGAAATGTCTTTAGTGACCTTCCATGTCTCGCATCCGTATAGCAGTTAGCAGTACAGTTTTAACGTTTACTTTGTTTTGAGTTTCACTCTTCGTGTCCATTTTCGCAACTGCCCACGGGGCGCGGCTGTGTAAAGGTTGTTCTGGCCTTGGCGAGACTCGAAATGATGTAAGGTACTCTTCTATCCCATCAGTTTCTGACACGACACTCCCGAGGTACGTGAATTAGTGCCTCCACCACATCTCTTGCGTCTGTCGATTTTAATTTCAGTCCAGCCATTCGCTGCCTCATCCTGCTCGTTGTCCTGCACGTTGTCCTGCAGACATGCATGACGGCGTGTGTGTGCCTCAGCAGGCACAGGACATCGGCATCATTTAAATCCTCCAGGATATCAGTATAGGCCCCATTCTATGCCGCGCCGATTGTTCTTTGCGGTATTCAGCATTATACCATCTATTTTCTATGGATGGTTGTTAACTATCCTGTTATCTTCATAACGATCCTCTAACGTAGGTACAGTACGTATTTTCAAAAGAGTTTGTGAACTCTATTTTTAATTTCTTTTTCAGAATATTGATGACATTTGATTGATGTCATTTTATACACGTTACGTCTACTACATTGATACATGTAATAAAATTCTAACACGCCGGTGTTTGTATGTAAATTGTTTATACTGAGGAAAATTCTGTACTGAGGAATAGCTTTAACCATTAAGCTCTATTTTGATTAAGCAAACAGGGCAGATTCACACGCTACTTGATGAGTATGATTAATAAATACCTCTAATTTCATAGACCTTGTGTGACGTAAACAAAGTTGCGAGGGTCAGCTAGTTAAAAGATAAAACAATAGGTTTCTTCTTAAAAACTATTTTTACAAATTTTATGGTAATAATAGACATTCTTTGAAATATGCATGTATGGTATTGTTGTGACTTTTATGACACGTTTAAAGTACATAGGTATGAGATAGATGGCGCTCGCGGCTACGTCAGCGTGAAATTTTCTTCCCGCTTCCCATGGGAACGTACTCCCGGGTTTGGTTATCTTTATAGCAGTATTATATATAAATTAACAAAACAAAAAATAATACTGCATTGGTGATAATAATAATAAAATGTATGTATATAGAGTACTCACCTCTTATATTTGCTCCATGGTACTCACTCATTTTCTTTCACTATTTTTCGTGACTTTCTTCATTAATAACTGCACTTTGTTTATTCATATTTAAAACACTTTTTACACAAATTATACGAGTACAGTTCACTGTTGTACATAGATGATGAATACCTATACACCTATAGTCGAATTTTTATTTAGACGAAGTAAATTGACAGCAACTAATGTAATTGACAGCATCGAAATTGTCATTTCACATTATGAACTCTAAATTCAACCAGCACTCTTAATTCAACTTTGGTCGAGTGGTTAAGACGCGGATCGGTACGCAGAAGGCGCAAGATCGATTCTGGGTACAAGCATCAATTTTTGGATTATTTGACACAATATAATAATATTATAACGACTGCAGAGTTCATAATTGACGTAAACAAAAAAATTATGAAGTGCGAGACGAGATACACGAACGTGGCCGAAGGTAGCTGAGAGTGTGACTCATTTTCGTGACACAATATCTGGATTCGGTCTCCACGCAAGGCCCGCGATAGAAGCTATGCAATAGCTTAAAAAGAATTTTAAAAACATCATTTTTGTACTCTATTGGTGTTTTCATACCGCCCCCGCTACTTTTTTTTTAATTTTATCAATTGTACAGACACACGATTTCTACTCTCTTATTATAGTATAGATTATTTATCTTCTATGTACATACAGCGACCTTTTACGATTTTATTATATGTATTGATGTATTATTATAGTGTGTTCTATAGATAGTACCACTAAAACTAACCTTTTGGCGGTACATGGCAGCCGCCTTAGTGTTGTATTTCTGCGGAATCGTGAGACCCGGCTTGTAGTCACCTTGGCTCTCGAAGAACTCCCGGGCCTTACTGTTACCCCCCACCTGAGAATAAAAAATAAGTATGTAGTACCTTACAGCAGCATGGTAGATAGGACTGACGTGTCTTTTAGGTAAGTTTCTGCTCCTGGGGTATCCTTCCGAGGGCGTACCCAAGACTCCCAGCCATAGGCAGATGGAAAGGCACCGCGTGGTTTTAGTCGATATGAGTCCGGCATAGCATCCATGAGGATTTACACACGTAAAGAGTAAGAAAGCTAAGATGGTGTATTTTTCTCGTAAAAAAAAATCTAGTTCTAGCGTTAGAGCGTGAAGAAGCGCTGCAGTGCAGTGGTGCTTAGACGCGCCACCACTAGTTTTTAACAAAGAAGCGTAGTTGCAGCGCCACTAACGTGCCACATGCACTTCATTTCTGTATAGGGAAGGGACATTAGTTATTATAGAACCTACTTATACTTTGATTTTAAATTATGTTTTTATAATTATATTTTACAGACTGAATAAAAATTTCTTAAAATAATATTCCTTTCAATTCAACTACATGAAAAGCGTAAATAAGTCAAAGCCCTCGTCCATTTGTACTGGACTGGGATTTAGAGGACAAGGGGCCCTACTTCAAAGTCAGTTTTGCTCCACAAGAGCGGTAAAAACTTTCCTTACTAGGGTTTATCGCGATACAAAAATGATACGTTTCGTGTTATTAATAATAGTAGCAAGAGTAATGCTTCTTCATCGGAATCCATTTCGTATCAAATTTAATTAACGAACATCACTAGAATTTACTAAAGCACCACTGACGCGCGTCTACTGCGCCACAGACGCGCCACTGCAGCGCTTTTTTTTAGTGGCGCAACTGAAGCGCTTCTTCAAGCTTCTAATTTGAAGGCGCCCTTACAGACAACAATATTCCTCACATATATGTGTAGTCTTCTGCTGTGTCCGACTGAAAAAAATATCAACGACTATAACAATGCAGCATCTTCGGTATTTCAATATGAGCAGCAAGCAGAGTATTTTAGAGAAATGATAAGAGTTTTCGTAAATAGTATCAACTGAAATGTTCTACGACGGGCAAAAGCCACCGGCCCCTTCGAAAACAGTTTCATATTAATATTTGAGTTCGTTGTTAACATTGTAAAAGCTCCTACTTCGCGTCCCACGTTTTTCTGTATTGCCAGGAAATTAATTACCTTAAACTTATTTAATATTTACTTTAAAATCATTCGCCTATTTTACACTATTTATTTATGGTATGTAGGTACTGGGACATCCTTCCGAGGGCTTACCCGGGGCTCGCAACCATAGGCTGTTGGGCGTAACGTGAGGTTTTTTAGTCGGTAGGAGTCCGGCACAACATCCATGAGGATTATTCCTAAAAAAAAAGGGTACTTTTAGAAGTAGTGAGAGTAGGTAAAATAGGATTGAGTGCTCACGAAAAGTTTGATTTTCGCGAGTGCCTTGGAGATTTCACGTTATTCACAATACTGCGAATCTGAAATTGTATTTATCTAATGCAGCAAACACCAATGTATGAGTACAACATAAGGTAAATATTGGTACCTATATATTATTTATTGTTTTATTATTTTTGCATAGGTAGTTCGCAATGCAGCCTAAAAGACTTTGCTTTCCAGGGGATAAAAATACTTTCGCATTTGTATTTCAATATTTACATTAATTTGAAAACGCCTTACGAACCAAGGCCCATTAGCAGATCTCTGAAATAGCTTACTATAGTCATTGTGGTAGTTGACAATGTCCATTTGCAGCGGTAAAAACTTTCTATCAGGATGGTCGGAATCGGAAGTTTATCTGCAAACTTACTAGTACTAAGAAAACCGGCCAAGTGTGAGTCGTACTTGAGCACAGTGGGTTCCTTACCAACGGCATAACATCACGGTGGTTTTATGGGAGCCCCCCTTAATCCCCCCCTTTTTATGTTTTTAGTTTTTTTTTGTCATAGCGGCAACAGAAATACATCATCTGTGAAAAATTGCAGCCATCACGGTTCCTGAGATACAGTCTCATGACGGAGAGACAGACAGACAGACAGACAGACAGACAGACAGACAGACAGACAGACAGACAGACAGACAGACAGACAGACGGACAGCGGAGTGTCATGAATAGGAGTCTCCCATTTTTAAACATTGGGTACGGAACCCCAAGAATTACATCGCAATTACTGGCAGCATCGTCTCGTCACAACAGCAAAAATCGATATAAACACTCTCTTTTTATCCATACACAGACGTTATCTATGCCAGTCATAATAATGGCATTAGAGGCATTAAGGGACTTAAATATCTCTCGTATTAACATCATGTTATTATGAACTAAAACTTATATTTTGCGTTCAAATTCTGGTCAACGACAACACAGGATCAGAACAGAATGTCACAAGTCTGCTATGGGATTAGAGCTGATTATGTGACAGGTCAAAACACTCAAAACGCGCTTAGCCCAGAATCGACATGGCTACGAAAATTCAACTACATGAAAACAACTTCACTTCACTACACTTAATCTAGACATTCAAACATTTCGACATAGAAGAGTATGTTTACGTGATAATCATAAAAAAAACCGGCCAAGTGCGAGTCGGACTCGCCCATTGAAGGGTTTCGTAGCAGCAAGTAACATAATATAAAAGTTCTTATAGTTCGTTGTAACTTTGATTCATGTTTTAACACGTTCGCAGAGGTAGTGTTTTTCTAACCGAAAATTGCGGTTTATGACGTATTAAAAAAAACTACCAGCTCTTTCTCGTTCAAACAATTTTCGTTGGTAGTTTTTATGGCAATGTACATCATATTTTTTTTTTAGATTTATCATTCTCTTAGTTTAGAAGTTAGAGGGGGGGGGGGGACACACACACACACATTTTTCCACTTTGGAAGTGTGTCTTGCGCAAACTATTCACTTTAGAAAAAAAAAATTAGGAACCTCAATAGCATTTTTAAAGACCTATCTCGTTAGGGGTTCCTATCATCACGTATGGGTCTGATGAAAAAAAAAAATTTGAGTTTTAGTTCTGAGTATGGGGACCCCAAAATTTACTGTATTTTTTAGTTTTATATAAGAATCTTAATGCGGTTCACAAAATACATCTAGTTACCAAGTTTCAATAGCATAGGTCTTATAGTTTCGGAGAAAAGTGGCTGTGACACACGGACGGACAGACAGACAGACATGACGAATCTATAAGGGTTTTTGCCATTTGGCTACGAATCCCCAAAAATAGGTGCAAACACTGCCGATAGTCGATCTTCATTTGTTTTGTCGATCTTCATTTCTTTGCACAGTTATAAGTGATACCATCATGGTAATGAACGAGCACTATGAATAGCGTAACGATAGCCCGACTGTAGCCCCTATTGTGTTGCAAACGTTCATAGGCTACGGTGACCACATTTCATCAGGTTTTTCTGTCACCACAAATACTACTAATAGTGGGTATAAAAAGCTAAAACAGAACCAAACCTCTACTATGATTGATGAGCTCGAAACCTCCCGGTTTCCAATTACCCTAATATTATTTACGTGGGCGCAAGTACATACTGAAGTGCCTTCAATGTTCACGTGCTCGGCTCGACTATAATAGCCATCGATGGATAATGATTAATACCAAAACCGATTAATGTGTTACGAAATAATTTGTGCAGTATGGGGTTTAAAAGAGCTCTTAGAAGACTCTCTGGTGTTCTAAACGTCCATAGGTTGCAGTGAGATAAGTACTTCTTTATCGAAGCAGAATGATGTAATGTCGAAAAGGGGTAAAACAAGGATTTCAATGTAAAGTGCGAGTTTTGAGTACAGTAATTACATACATACATACATATACTCACGCCTTTATCCCCGAAGGGGTAGGCAGAGGCCTATACCGGCCCACATTTCACCGTGTACAATTCGGTCCCACGTAACAGGTGGTGAGCCCATCGCCGTGTTGAAATGGACCGCCGCCGTCAGAGCCTCGTCCAGTAATTAGTCCTCTGAGTACAGTAGTCCAGTCAAAATAGACATTTGAAATAACTATTATTCCCGGGAGTCTAATTTTGGTGGAGAGCTGGGGTTTGCCATTACAAATAAAATACTAAATGTCCCCATCGATCCTGTGTGCTACAAAAGTTATTTGGGGTCAAAGGTCAAAATTTGTGGTTTTACGTAAGTGTTATCAAAAAATCACTCATGTCAAAGTTGTAGATCTTAAAATTCACCACAACAATGGTTTACATAATATATCACACAGAAATAAACTTGCATTCGTCGCAAATATATTAAATCCTTTACCTAGCCCTAGGGAAAAGCAAATTAATGAGAAAGCTTATAAATGAACAAAGGTCTCGAGCTTATACTAATCTTCCATCTCACGCATTGTATTGAGAAAATAAGATGTACCTGCTACTATAATATTATCAAAACAAGTTAGATAGATAATAATAATCATATAAATTGGTAGATCAACAGTAATCGGATCGTTTATTAGTGGCAACTGTCCATTAGTGCCTCCAAACCTTTCCATGACGGCGGTATCTAGGAAAGCAATTACTTAGATCGACCTTCTATTCCGTAGATGACTTTAATTGTTATGCTGATGGACATTGATTACAGAAAGCGAATGTATTAAGTAGCGGAATGAGCACTAGGGAACAATTATGGAGTAAGTGACACGCTCTCGATGGCCGCTGGTCGAGCTTAAACAACAAAGTAATCCTTATAAGCAAACATTATAAAGTCTTCCCATCGCGGTATTATAGCGTGTTTGTCATACACAGGTAAACTTAAAAAGTTAGTAACATATTTTACAGGATTTTCACACTTACATTAACGGATAATAAAGAAAAAGATCTCAATATGTTTCCTATTTAATGCGTTACAAAGACAGTCTCGAGTTAATTCACTAGATATTTGGTACAGTTTGTCTGATTTACAGCCGGGTGGAGACTTGGAGAGTAATGACAAAGGCAGGCACAAGTACATTATGTACAGGCTTATAGAACCAAATAACGCAAGAATACTATAGCAGCATTTAATATTCCCGCTAACCATCTAAGCTAGGGCCTAGGCTAACTGGATCTCGCGTGTGGGATGCGGGGTCCAACTAACATCTTAGTGAGTGAACACCGTGAGTTTGGATAGATGCTCCCGCCCCGCCGCCGTGCAGTTCGGGAGCGCCTGCGTTAGCTCGCGCGCGTCCCCCGAATATTTGTTGACCGTGGGCCTAAGGTCGGGGGACCCAACCCACCGACGGTCACATGTCGGCGGGCATCCTCCCCGTGTTCCGGGCGTCCCCATTAGCACACACCCGCGCCAGCCGCTCTCTGCCTCCTCTTCCTACAGAGGCGCGCTCGAGAGTGGTGGAGGTGCGGGCGGTTTTCAGCTCCATAGCGAGCTCCAGGGAGTCACCCATCTGACTCCCCCGAGGAGAGCCCTGAATTCACGGTGCGCCCCTAGCATAGTCGACGTGAGAAATCCTCTCGATATCCTTTAACCCGGCTATAGGGCGAGAAGGAACACCGCGGGGTTTAGTGGGTAGGACGGTCCTATTCCAAGTTCGGGAGTCCCACACAGCGTCTCAGCTGCCCCGCGACTGAGATGACGGCGCGTAAATGTATTTCCTGCGTCAGAAAAACTGGATGTCGTGTTAGCAATTTAGCGTTGAATTTACTTCCATGATGTATTAACAGGGAGTCTAACTCAGACCGGGAAAACATAAATTGGTACAATTTAATAAACACAATAAAACTTTTTGTTAGTGTACCTACCAATATCTACGATGAGG
This sequence comes from Miltochrista miniata, assembly GCA_933228765.1. Taxonomy (NCBI): domain Eukaryota; kingdom Metazoa; phylum Arthropoda; class Insecta; order Lepidoptera; family Erebidae; genus Miltochrista; species Miltochrista miniata. The sequence continues at coordinate 41,211,536 of OW121747.1, forward strand.
AACACAACATGTTTTCTTCAGATTAACTAAAGACTTTTTAGATAAATGAAGATTGACTGATGATTAAGTGGTGCCTAAGTCAAATTATTACAATATATACCTACCAATTCAGATGCCAGTTAATTAATATCAATAAAAACAATTGGGAATGATTGAGATGACCACCCGAAGAGACACGTGTAACCACCAGAGGGTGCCTTCATATATATGTATCGGTCTAACCATGAATCTAATTCAGCCCAATTAAGATTACAGATACAGCATCAAAATATAGTATTGGTAATCCCATGGCGGTATGCGTGGTATATTGAATGATATTATGACGAAATTCTCAATATTTTTTAGCTAATATGAAAGATAGGTACAATCCGGGAGTCCATTAATATCGCTTCGTATTCGAACTCTCTTTTTTCCCAAGTTCCAGAATTAAATTAAATTGAAGCAAAGTTGAAGTAGATTTGTCCCGGGCGGCGCCGGACGACAGGTACTTACGTTTTATTTTCAAAACAGACGTTAGGAGCGCGACACACTCCACTTAACCGAAGCAAAAGATAATATAGATCGAATGCGATTTTTTTATCTACAGAATTATTTGTGGACGAAAGTTCATATACATTCCATCTTCACCATGGAAATTGTGATGCCTCTAAAATTCAACCCCTTCCCGAATATTTGCATCTAGACATCGTTAAAACAGTTGGCAGAATCCTGAATAGTACATCTAGTCGTATAGACTTGGTTAAAACTAAGTTACTTTATTAGTTACTAGCGGACGTCACGCGGTTTCACCCACGTAGTTCCCGTTCCCGTGGAAATACGGAAATAAAATATAGCCTATGTTCACCGCAAAGAGCGTAGCTTTTCAACAGTGAAAGAATTTTTCAAATCGGTCCAGTAGTTCCGGAGCCTATTCGTTACAAACAAACAAAAAAACAAATCTTTCCTCTTTATAATATTAGTATAGATTAAGTTTTTGTTTTTTTTTAGATAAAGTTTAGCGTTCGTCTGTCGAACTATAAAAACATGGAACGACCTGCCCGCACACGTCTTTCCCTCATCTTACAATCCCGGGTTCTTCAAGAGGAGCGTGAAGAGGCACATCACAGGGCCGCCAACTTGAGGACCACTGTAAGAAGTGGCCCCCAATCGCTAGATGCGCCACTGCTTTCTTACCATCAGGCTGGTGGCGACGTCAATTTGGCGAGCTGAATATATAAAAAAAAAAAAAAAAAAAAAGTTAGTACGACTATTGCAAACAAAGACATCAAGAACTGGAAGTTTCAAATATATATAAATAAGACCCGAAAACCTCTCGAGAAATCGAGGCTCGGCGGTTCCAGCCAGGTCCACCAGGAAACCGTGGAGACCAGGAAGGTGCGACTTAAAAAAAACAAAGGCCCGAAGACCAAAATGAATACAAATCGTGTGAGTTTAAAAATATTGTCAACTATATCATACTTTTCTTTCTTACTTAAAAATACCCAGACCTCGGCGAGTATTGATAACGCGGTGCACAAACGTGTACTTACAAAGATTTCACATCAATTGAATAAGCGGCACTTGTGCAATTCCTATCGGAGTATTATTTACGAGAGACCTATAGTATCCGCAATACGAACTGGCACTTTGGGTCATAAATGTCACTTTCTGTAGGGGTTGAACCATGTCGGTAAAATATTTAAGAATTTGTCGATATGTCGTAATCTGATATTAAGTGGGTAATTTGCTTTTAGTCGTAAATATGATATTAATAGCAAATAAGATTTTCTTAAATAATTAGCTAAATTTTAACAATAAAAAAGTAAATTTGAATTTTTTTTAGTTAGTAATTCACCTACTCAACCTACTTATTTTAATATATTTATTTTATTTAATACATTTGTCTTAATAAATCAATGCTGGTATAAAAATAAATAAATAAATAAATCATATTTAAATTTTTCATTTCATTACTTTTGTCGATACTGATACGGAATACGTAAAAGATTACCTGCACAGCACTATGGGTGCGAGTCCCGCTCCATAAGACTGTGTAGGTGCGAAAGAGATAGCACGAATCCGATGATTTATGGCCCCACGTGCCAGTTCGTATTGCGGATACTATAGTGATCATTTCGAAATACAGTTTACAGTCAAGGTCACGACTTGACAGTAAAAATTGACTCTTTAGTTACATACTTGAGTTTGGGTACGATTAGGAATAACCAGAATTATATAGGAATCCATCCAAAATATAATCCACGAAGAGCCATTGCTGATAGCGACAGTATGGTGTGACATCTAAATTTGACCTAAACGCAGTATTACTTCAATCTAAATCCATATTATTGGAGAAAGACCTAAATGTTTGCTTTTTGAGTGTAAGCTGTTAAAAAACTTTTGACCCAGAGATTTTAAGAATCCTTTTTTTTTGCGTTAGCGAAAATCCTCATGGATGCTATTCTAGACTTCTACAGACTAAAAACGCGTCCTGCCTACCAGTCTACGGTTGGAAGCCCCGGGTGAGCCCTCGGTAGGGCTACCACTGCGGTCTCGCGTGTGCAATACCGCGTCTTTGGGGGGTATTTCGGGTGTTATTCCACTTCTTAAGGCGGGCGTGCGTGAATCCGTCAGGTCACGCTGTCGTCTAGTGCCTGCTTCTATAATGACGGTGAGCAGCCTCCTCACTGTCCTCAGGCCCCGGGTCATGGAGACCGATAGTCTTGGGCGAAGTCACGTCGGCGTCACCCCCGCGCGCCGTCGACTGCGGAAACTTTAAGAATCGTACCAACCGCAACAACCAACCTGAAGTTCTGCCAAAAAGAGAGAAAATGACAAAAAACGGGCATCCTATAATCATCATTTCTATCGTAGCCGCACGTGACAAATACCTGAGAGACTAATTTTAAAAAAATCACCACAATATAGTACCAAAAGCACATAGTTTATAACTTAAAAAAATAAAATCAGAGAGCATTGGATGACGACGACCACCCTTAAGTGAGAAAGTACGTTACAAGTCGAATCCCGGATTATTTGGAAAATTCGCTGTGGCAACATAAAAGCACTTTCGAAAAACGATAATGGCGCAAGCTCAGCCGCTAGCAACACTTATCATCTACATTACTATCGCCAAAGCAATTAATTATTATCTTAGGGAAATTACGACGTAGGACATGTTACAATGGGCACCTCCTCTATCAGGTTGTATACCCATGTAGAACAAATATTTGTATATACCAAGTAATTATATTTCAGAAAGTGGCGTTCAGGTGTGATTTATCGAAATTATCCGTCATCGATGTATCTCGTGGTTAAAGTTATTCTTGCATAATGTACAATCTACAATGCCGAAAATTTAGGACCTATGCACGCTGCGTATTTTAATTGCACCCTAGGCGTATTTTGCGACCGTACGCTCTCTGCGCTCTAGGCGACCAAAAAGCAAAGATTTCAACAAAAAACTCACTCCCTTGTACTATTCCACAACTTTTATTATAATTTTAATAATACCTGACCGGTTTCGCTATTATAGCATTCTCGAGAATTGTCGAGAAAGAAAAAACTTGTTATTTACATTATGAAAACTCACTCCCTTTTACATATTTTATAAAGTTTTCATAATGTAAATAACAAGTTCTATCAAGTGCCAACAATCAAAAGTATAAAGGATTTCAACAAATCTATGGTAAAAGCGAAGTTCATTTATTTTGCGTTTATGACTCTCTGAAAACACAACATCCGAATTCACGAGGACATGTAACCTCCGCGCGATCTTGGATCTTTAATAATACATAGATAGATGATAGTTTCAGGATGTAAGCTTGACTCGACTTACAGAAGTTATGGCTTATAAAGGGCTAGCGACACGTCACGTCAATTTCACGTGTGCATACACGTCGATGCACACACACATGCAAAGAAATCACACACACTGAACGCAACTTCCATTCATATTTAACGTGCATGACAAGTGCAGTTTGACCGTGTCCCTAGCCCTTTAAAGCTATACTGCGAAATTCACGAGGACATGTAAAACAAGAAAGCCGTGAGATCGTTCTCACCAGATTGCGCCTCTCTAACACGTTTATTGTGAAAGTGAAAGTTCAATCCAATTGACGTAGTCATTTTTGTTTTATTTCAAACTTTGAACAGATGATCCACGTGACCTAGTGACGTAGTTTAATGCGACAGAGTCACAGCTACAGACAAAGTCTCACCATTAGATACCGCACTCTATTTTATAGACAGGGGCTAAAATCCACAATATATGCTGTCGTCGAATTGAAAACCTTCTCTTTAAAGAAGGCGGATAGATTTAATTACTCGGTTTACGTAAATACAAACCTCGTCTCCGTAGATAAATATTGAACTATCCTTATTTCATTCCAATGGCCCTCGAGATATCTATGTAGCGGCAATAATGTGGAATCGTTTGCTTAAAGGGATTATAGAAATTGCTAGCGAATTGTTTTGATTAGTACATTACTTATTTATTTTGTATGTAATTACTTATCTTCTAATTTATTTATCCCTGCTCTTGAATCAATATGAGAAAGCTCCATGATAGATCTTGCTAATGGATTTTAGTGGACCAAGGGTAACAAGTTTAGTCTTTGTAGTTTTTACGGGTACCTTGCAAGTGGCAAATTATTCAGATTTTCTGAGATCACATGATGTGACGCGGCTGGTTGTCACATTGTGACAACCAGCCGCGTCACATAATGGCCCAAGCTGAACACTTGACTCCTGTATTCCATTTAAAATCCCCACAAGGTATAATATTCCTTATTATAATTACCTACATAATATAGACCCGCGGTCTTTGGAAACACATAAACGTACTCTGGCTGTGAAATATTATTACAAAGAAGCCCATAAGCCCAGCCATTTAAAGGGCGCTTGCACACTGCCACGATATCGTTCAACGATATCGTCGCGATATCGTTCAACGATAAAGCCGAACGAAATTGACACAATATAACCCACAGCTTGTTATTCGGTTAGTAGCTTTGCGCCACGAAAGCAAGCGGGAACGGGAGAGAACTCTCCCACCCGAGTACCGCAGTCGGCCTGGGCGCCGCCGACGTGTCTTCGCCGTAGACTATCGGCCTCCATGACCGGGGGTCTGAGGACGGCGAGAGGGCTGCTCACCATCCTTACAGAAGCAGGCCCATGACGGCAGCATGACGTGAGGAGTTCACGCATGCCCCCCCATAGAAGCGGGATCACACCCGAAACTCCCCAAAGACGAGGGATAGCACCCGAACCAACCCCCTAAGCGAGGCCGCAGTGGTGGTCGTTGGTCTGTTGGAAGTCCTGGGACATCCTTTTAGGAAAGCTGACCATTTGAAAGTCTGACAATTAGGAAAGCTGACCATTTGAAAGTCTGACAATTTGAAAAGCTGACCTTTTGAATCTCTGACCATTTGAAAATCTGACCATCCCTACTAATATTATAAATGCGAAAGTAACTCTGTCTGTCTGTCTGTTACACTTTCACGCCGAACGGCTGGAGCGATTGAGATGAAAATTGGTATAGGGATAGTTCGAGGCCCTGGGAAGGACATAGGCTACTTTTTAACCAACTGCGCATGAGGGTTATGATTTTACGCAATAACGACTTCTACGCGGTCGAAGCCGCGGGGAACAGCTAGTCTGAAAATAACGGAGAATAGGACTTGTAACGTATATAACCACTTCTACAGGGTGTCCCAAAAGTCGACGTCAAGCCGGAATTGGGTAACAGGCTAGGTCATAATATTTGTCAAAAAAATATTTTAAAAAATATAGGTCTTGTATTTTAAAAATTATGGACTTCAAAAACAGTAGAGAAATTCTACGCCTTGTGACGGCTAGAGAAATTGATTTTAAATTTCAGTTTAGACTTTAAAGAAAAAGTATTCAGGGTTACATTAGAGAAAAAAAAACAAAACAAAAAGTACATATCTGTAGCACCAGGAATGAAAAAATATATAAAATAGATTTTTTTAAATACAAGACCTAGATTTTTTTTTATATCTTTCTGACAACTATTATGACCTAGCCTGTTACCCAATTCCGGCTTTCACACCCTGTATACGCCAGCGGTTGCAATATCCGTATTAAGACTAATAAGTAAGTATACACCAATAGTTTTCTATGGCTGCGTTCTGGTCTTGTATATGTCACCGTAAAATTGTAAAAACCGTTAGATTGTAATCTACCGAGTCAGTATGCTTACTGCATTGCGTTACTGCATCTAAAAAAAAGAATATCGAACTATAGAGAATAACTTGTACTTATTCTAATAGTAAAGTGATTTTCCATTTTGCCACCAACTAATAAAACAACGTAATTATGGTAACAATACTGAAGTAGTCATCTTTAGTATGGCTGGTTAAGGTTACTATATAGTACGAGAGCCCACGACCAAAACCATGTCTCATAGCAATACGGCAAAAACCCTATAAAAGATTGTATGATTCTGAACCCGACGACGGTAGTAACGGTCGAAAGTGTAGCAACTGCGTGTGAGGCCATTGCTGCTGTGTCAAAAAAAAAAGGCAGTCGGTATTATAGCAATACGTCTGATAGTGAAAATGTACATAGATTTTATAATTGTATTACGAAAAAGTTGGTTTTAGACATTTTGCGCGTAGCACATAGCCTGAGCGCATTTTTGAAAAAGTCAACAAATTTAGCCGACCTGTATCATAGCAATACGGATAATTTTTTTTTTTTAACTTTTCGTATTGCTGCCATGATTACCAAAAACCTGTTTTCAGACACTTGTAAGTGTAGCATATACTCCCAAAAACGAAAATAACGTTTCGGAGTCGCCTGGCCGACGCCTCGGTTAAATGTTTTTTTAAATTTACAGCCTTCATAGATATTCAAGAATCTCCCTTGTCTATTATATGTACTTTGACAGATGACAGATATCATTACTTATTTCTTTTGTAAAAGTTACTCAAGTGTGCTTTAAATAAAACCAAAACTATCAAATCAATCAGTATTTAATTTTAACAGCCTCAGCGCTTGATACGCTCCTGCCCCTTTCTTACTATTATACAGCTCACAAAAAAGTATCAGTATTAGTATCAGTATCGAAAAGTTGTCTGATAGAGAAGGTGCTACACTTAATTTGTCTGATATAAATTTTTGCACATGTGGACAACTTACTTTATCATGTCCAACAATTTTCAGACATATTGCTATGATACCGATCGGTAAAATTTGTTAACATTTTCAAAACGGTCTCAAAACTTAATGCGTTCACATTTCCGTCTGAAAATTGTTTTGTTCGCATCAAATAACCAAAATTTACTAATAAAAAAGATTTTCAGACGTATTGCTATGAGACATTTTTTTTGTCTCATTTTTAATTTTTTTAAGTGATTTTACAGGTTTGCGCTACACCACTAACGTCCGAAAAATATGTTTCCGGTATCTCAGAACTATCATTCAACTACAGTCTGCAAATCAGACATATTGCTATGATGCAGTTCGGTAAAATTCTTTGACAATTTTGAAAATTCGGTCAGATCAAACGCTACGCGGAAAATGTCTGATATTGGTATTTTCGAGTTCAGGATAATCGTATCTATCGATTTGATGCGGTTTTGGCTGTATTGCTATGAGACAAAAATTTTGGTCGTGGGCTCTCGTACTAATAGTTCCGTTGTGCTTATTTTGTCGATGAAATAGAAAATCACTTTGATTTTAGATTTTGTACAAGTGAGCCCCTTTTCACACGTACCGGTTGCCGGGTACCCGGCGGCGAGTGTATGGCATTACCGGGCAAATTACGCCGGTACGTGTGAAAGCTATACATGTACATAGTACATGCCCATACACTTCGCCGCCTGCGCGATACCCGGCAACCGGTACGTGTGAAAAGGGGCTTATTCTCCAGTACTTATAGCCTTAGCCCCTTTTCACACGTACCGGTTGCCGGGTACCCGGCACCGGCTACCCGGCAACCGGTACCCGGCAACCGGTACGTGTGAAAAGGCACTTACTCTGATTTTGGTCGTATCCGGCCTAACTACGTAGAAAAGAATATTAAAGAGTGCGTGAATTGCGTTATGCTTCCGTATCATTCCCACAAGTTAAAAATACACCTGCATGTATTTTAAGCCCCTGACATAAAACGAGGGGTGTTATAAGTTTGACCTGTGCATCTGTGCATGTGTGAATAATACTTAATTATGTATTTGTGTGTGGTATTTGGTTGTTTTATTTTGTTCGAATGCCGATGTGACGGGGATGGTTCCCGTCACATGGGCATTCGAATTCTTTTTTATAAATTGTAAAGATCATCAGCTCACTTCCTCATCACTCAGGAAGTGAGCTGATGATCATCAAAATTTAGAAGGGATATCACTAAAATTTCCACGACATTGTAACCAGGAACTGGTTAATGCAACAATTAGTCTACGGGATATTCAACTCCTCTGACAATTATAGGAAACATACCATGTTTGGGCTTATTAAAAGTCTCAAGATTGGGGGTTTTCATCATCAACATGATCATCATCATTATCAACATCATCATGACCATCACGACCACCATCATGATCATCATGATCATCATGCTCATCATAATCATCCAATCTGGCCCGGGAATCCTGAGCAACGGAATAGCGATCACTGTTGTCGCTTTTCTATTGTTCAGGATACGGGATACCCCGCATCCTAACCGCGCCAGCCTGGAGCGGATTACTTGTAAATTAAAAACCCCGGCCTGACTTTTTAAAGTTGTGGGAATGATACGGAAGCATCTCTCACTCTATATCCTTCTACGTATTTAGTAGAGTACTACAGTTAAACCATGTTTTGTAATAAGGCCGTGTAGGTTTAACAATCTAACGGTTTATTTCCCACTAGCTGAGCCCGCAACTTCGATTACGTCACATAAGGTGTATGAAAGGAAAGGTATTTCTTCATCAGAGTCATCAAGCAGCGTCTGAAACTGCCCTGTTTGCTTAATCATAAAAGTTTAGGTTCACTCACATTCAAAGAAACCCCTACAATTAAAATTTTCAAAATATCTGTTTCTTAAGTGTTATAACTCTTTTATTTCTAAACCGATTTACATAAAACAAACGCTAAATGTTAACTGGAGCAAACCTCAACACAATAAAAAAACCGCATTGCAATCGGTTGAGCGGTTACTGAGATTAGCGTGCACAACCGTACAGACAAACAGATATACAGACATACAGACAAACAGACAAAAATTCTAAAAATCATTGTTTTGGGTTCTATTGCGTTCATAAAGCCCCCCTATAATATTTTTTCCTATTTATCTTCCATGTACAGACAGCGACCTGTTACGATTTTATTATATGTATTGATATTGATATTGATTGATATTGATTACATTGCAAACTAAGGAAATGAAATATTACAAAAGATAATATGTACTAATCTGATGCCCGGTTTTCGCTGCCGCGGCCCGCTTTCTTGCCTTCACGCGTTAATTGGTCACTGTAACAACCTAACTTTACCATCTTCGGTTCACACTAATTCCGACAGTTTACAATCTCGTTAAGTAGTTTGCAATCTAACTGTTTTTATACTTTTACCGTGACATATGTAAAACCGCGATGTGGCTTTTTGTCAGTATTACACCGAGATCATAGTCTATGTATATTAATTTTAACTACTGAATGAAACCGCGTTATCAGTGCCGGCCATTGAAGATAACGCTAGCATGACTGTAATATCCATTATATATCACTATTCTAATTTATGGTGCCCCCCACACTCGCTGTAGCAAAATGTTAAGTAACATTTCATTAACAAATGGGACTGTTAAAAAATTATCAGTAACATTTGGCGTCTGGATGTATGGAATACAACTCTGGGGTAGAGCCAGGAACTCCAATATCTGCATCTTACAATGAATGTAAAATATGGTTCTTAGATCAATATCCCAAGTAGGTACCGTGGCATGTTACAAATAATGAAATTCATCATAAATTTTAAATGAATACAGTCAAAGAGGGAATCTCGTCAACCTCAGACTAAAAGAATGAGAGTTATTACTTCAGTCTGAGCTCGTCACATCCAAAAGAAACCAGACTCGGCTACATAAATAACCTAACTTACTTGCAACCAAACGGACTCAACCGATATACATCAAGCGCCTAAAAGAAAGGTCGTATTGAGCCTACATCTCGCGAGTGACTGAGCTGTGGACCTATGTAACAGATGTCTTTGCTGGAAAACTGCACATTATAACATTATCACCCAACATATCAGCTTATAGTTTAGCCTTCCCTGAGCCTTCGACCAAGTAATAGTACAGACAGGCCCATCCATACATTAGTTTTCAAGACATGTAGTCGGTGTTATTGTTCTGAGGGTGAAACACATGTGGCAAGATAAGACATTTTAAGCAAGATGCCTTCCTGTGCGTTCCTGAAGTGTAAAAACGCTACCCTACACTCTAGAAAAGAATCGGGAATTATTTTTCACTCGTAAATACTAATTTTGCATCTAGTAATGTACATATTTTATATTAAAAATTTGAAGCTAATAGCAAGTAAAAGAGACAAACAAAAACAGATAACTAAGATGGCGGACGCTCACGCCCGCCATCAGCTAAAAAGTACAAGCTATCTCTTTCTTTCACACGATGTTTTGTATTTCCTCTCTACTTAAACACAAAAATGTATGTGTGCATGTTGTGTCATTGATGCAATATCTTTGTGTAAAAAAAGTACAAGCTATCTCTTTCTTTCACACGATGTTCTGTATTCCCTCTCTACTTAAACACAAAAATGTATGTGTGCATGTTGTGTCATTGATGCAATATCTTTGTGTAGTCCACTTTCTGAGTTCGTAATGTATGACGTGGGCCCATCTATTATATACTATTACTTGGTCGAAGCCCTGAGCTAGCTAAGGCCGTTTTCTATAAAATTCATACTTATTTTTTTATTTTTTTATTTATTTATTTATGTACACACAAGAAATAAAACAAAAAACAATATACAGAGATATAGGTACAATGGTACTGCTTATTTCTATAAGAAATATCTACCAGCAAACCGGCGAAAGGAGAACAAGAAGGAAAAAGAACGTTCAAAAGTGTGTAAATAAAGGAATAGGTTAGAACTAAATTAATATACATACAAATTAATAAAAGAAAAAGTATATAAATCTCAATATGTCATTGATAGGTACAAATATATAAATATGTAAAAATATAAATACGGTATAGATAACATAATATATACTTACATAAACTAAATAAATACATAAACAGGTTTATAGTGTAGATATATAATATTCACGGACTTTCCTTCTAAAGGTAGTGATAGTTTTACTGTCTCTGATGTTAGGTGGTAGTGAGTTCCACAATCTGACCGCATGCACAGTAAAGGATTAAGAATAGAAATCGGTTTTGTGTCTAGGAAGTTTGAGGAGAAGGCGGAGGTTAGTCCTGCAGGGAGCGTCGGGAGAGCGTGCAAATGAGAACCGCTCCCGCAGATAGGAGGGTGAAGATGGATTGTAAAGGATATTGAAAAGGAGATTGAGAATTCGAGTGTTCCGGCGAAGACGGATAGGGAGCCACTTGAGTTCTTTGCGAAAATGGGAAACGTGATCATACTTTCTGAGATTGAATATGAAGCGTATACATAAATTTTGCAACCTCTCAAGTTTATCTAGAAGCTCCTCGGTGGCGTCTAAATAGCAAGCGTCAGCGTAGTCAATAATAGGTTGTAGGAGAGTTTGAGCAAGATTTATTTTCGTCCTCAGGGGCAAGAGGCTCTGGAGACATCGCAAAGAGTGAAAGGAGAAATGAACCTTCTTGCTGACATCGTTAATGTGAGTACTCCAAGATAGCGTGGTATCCATAATTACACCCAGGTTCTTCACGGAGTTTGCAAATGGAATGTGAACACCTGCCAATAGCACCGGACTCAGTTCCGACACCGGAAGTCTGTCGCATTGGTATCTACTACCAATGACGATAGCTTGGGACTTAGATGGGTTAATGAGTAAACCGACCGACCTGGCCCAGTCACTTAGTCTTTCCAAATCCCGGTTTATCGATGAAATTCCAGAAATTGCGTCATAAGTCGTAAAATGGCGATACAACTGCAAGTCATCAGCATTAGGGCTTGAATATCGGACTATTTTTCAGTTCCGGAATTGGGTTTCGATATTCAGTATTTGAATTCCGGAATTCCGGAATTCCGGAACTCAATCAAGTTTCGTTTTGTACAAAATAGTGATATGTAAAAAAAGAAACGAGAGCTGGCAGTCCTACGTGATTAGTGATAAACTACTTTGATTCCCAGTAAAATTACTTATTTTAACGTAACCAACTAAAAACCGTACGTTTCCTAACTATTGCCTACGGTTGGCCCGGGTAAGCCCTCAGAAGGATGACCCCAGGATTCCCCACAGACCTTGACTATCACTGCGGCCTCACCTAGGAGGTTCGGGTGCTATCCCGCGTATTTGGGGCTTGTTCAGATGTTATCCCGCATCTCAGGGCGTGTGGCGTGCGTGAAACTTTCACGTCACGCTTTTGTCTTGGGCGTGCTTTTATATGGACGGCGATTAGCCCTCCCACCGTCCTCAAGCCCCCGATTATGGAGGCCGATAGTCTTGGGCAAAGACATGCGGAATTCGGATGGGAGTGTTCTCTCTCGATCACTTTTCGCCGCATTAACTGATCACAGAAAGACGCAGTGGCGTCCCACTTACTCTCATTGGAGATCATAGCTCGCGCAATTTTCTCCAGCGAGAGAATGTCCACGTCCAGACCTACCACGAGGACTTGGCGCTGTTAAGCCCACGCTGTGCACTCCACTAATGTGTGAAGTACAGTGTCCTCACTGCGTTCCTCGCAGTGCTGGCACTCAGGTGTGGTTTCCCGGTGTATTTGTCACAGATACTTACAGAAGCTCCCGTGCCCGGTAAGCATCTGTGACAACCGGTAGGACAGAGCACCCGCACCGTGGCTTCTCTCTAGTCACTTGCCCATGGCCGGTCTGACCGCCTTGATTGTGGCGATTCGGCGATTCCCCCCTTGTGTGATGTGAGGTGGCGATTCGGTTTGTTGCTCAAGTCCAGGTCTCCACGGTTTCCTTGTGGAGCTGGAACTGCCGAACGTAGATTTCTAGAGACGTAGACCCCGCTCCAGCGCCTCCTTGCACCAGAAAAGAATAAATTAGAAATATTATTTATTTATTTAAACAAGGACGCAAGTTGCCTCGCTGCCAGATCCTCGAGACATGCCACCTCTGAGCAACGAACCACGCAGCACTCAATCGTAACCGATGTTCCACAGAAGCGGTCTTAAGACTGATCTCTGCGGAACACGCACGACGTATCTCGCTGACCCGGCTGGGCCCTAGCCAGCTTGGGTAAGTTATGGCCCTCACGGAAAGATAGGCCCCGACAATTCGACGGAAGTAGGGAGGCACTCCATGATAAATAAGCGCCTCCCTAACGCAGCTCCAGGGCAAGGTGTTGAAGGCGATGCCCACCTCACCCTGCGATGTTACTTCCTCCGTCAGTCTTCTAATGCGCATGATCGCATCCACGGTGGAGCGCCCTGGACGGAAACCAAACTGGTTATCCACCAGATCGTGTGAGGTGCCCGACTGTGCGCTGTGCAATAATACGCTCAAGGAGCTTGCATACCTAACGAGGTATGCAAGCTCCTTGAGCTTATCATTGTTGGGGATCGACCGATCCGGGATCGGCCGGAGTTGCTCAACGGAGCACCACGATCGGGCGATCCCCGGATGGGTAGACTGCCGACCACCTTGCCTTTCGGATCAGAACCAGTTTCCCTGGCTTTCAGACCTTAGGATTCTGGCCTTTTTCGAGGCATGCACTAAAAATGGGTCAGTTGAGCGCCTTGGTGCAAAGTTTGCCCCTAATTATAAGGTACGGGCGCCATGAGTTCCGTCAGAACTACTAGAACTATGCTGAGCGAGACCTCTGTCAAATTCTTACAGCGTTTCTATCAAGGTTAAATTTAACTCGTAGTATAAGTCAGAGCTAAGTCTAAGTTCGCACTATAAATTGAAGTCTAAATGTAAAAAAATACAAAAACTTCATCAATAATATTATTATTACTTGAATAGTAGTTTTTCTATCAAATACCATTAATTTTACGGATTTACTTTCTTAGTAGGTTTTAGAAATATCATCAAATAAAATGATTAATACCTAAGTACATAATCGAATTAGTTTGTTAATAGAGAAATCCTAAATTATCAATATTGTAGTAATTAAAGGTAATTAATTATATTGCATATGAAGCTTACTTTTTTGTTTGTAATGAAATTAAAGATTTTTTTTTTCAATATCGAAATACCGGTATTGATCTCGCCAATTCCGGAATTGAGAACGATATTAGATTTTATCGGAATTCCGGAATTATGTCAATTCCGGAATTCCGGAGTTCAAGCCCTAATCAGCATAGAGATGGAAGTTACTGGAAATGTGACTCGTAGCAGAGTTGATGAAGATAGAAAAGAGAAGAGGAGATAGAACGCCACCCTGAGGAACGCCCGCAGATAGTTCGCACCAATCAGAGGATATCTGACCGATACGAACACGCTGAGAGCGACCCCGAAGGTATGAGTCAAACCAGGATATAGCGGTGGAGGACACATTTATAGACCTCAGTATACCAATCAATATGTCAAAGTCGACAGAATTGAAGGCACTACTGAAGTCAAGAAGAACTAAGAGTGTTAATTCTTTTCGCTCCATAGCCCATCGGATGTCATCTGTCACCTTAATAAGTGCAGTGACGGTGCTATGTCCAGCGCGAAATCCTGACTGAAAGGGGCTGAGGGAGTTAGAAGACGATAAAAAGACTGTGAGCTGCCGATGAACAATATGCTCAAGGACTTTGGAGAGAAACGGAAGTATAGAGATAGGTCGATAATCAGTCAGCAAGCAGGGGTTTGTTCTTTTAGGCAGAGGCACAACGTACGCTGACTTCCACACCTCAGGAAAGGAGCCAGAGGATAACGAAGAATTAAAGATATGAGTAATGACCGGAAATATGACAGGAAGAATAGGGAGGATCATCCCTGAGCAAATGCTATCGCAGCCCGAAGCTGAAGAAGTAATAGACAGAAGAGATCTCCTAACGTCGGACTCGGAGACAGAGGCAAATTGAAAAGGAGAGGTCCGGGGCGCAGGCTCGCCCATAAGTCTAAGTAAGGTAGCAGTCTTTACATCTGGATCCAAGGAAACCGGTGGTTGTGAGAAGTGCTTATTTAGAGCCGCTATATCGATGTCCTTGGCGTCAGAAACTGGAGATTTGCCTATGCCCACGGACCGAAGAAATCTCCAGGTATCAGCAGTGTTCCGACCGTTAAGAGAATCGTAGAAGTGGCGTCTCCTTGCATCCCTACACATCCGACTGCAGCGATTTCGCAGAGACTTAAAAGCTACAAAATTTTCTTCTGAAGGGCTATTTCTAAAACGCTTTTTGGCTCTATCTCTGCGAGCCATTAGGCTCTTTATCGAATCATTTAACCAGGGTGCCGGATAATGTTTGATTCGAACACTTTTAACTGGGGCATGCCGGTCGAATAACCCAATAACCGTAGCATTAAAGATGTTGACCTTATCATTGACGTTATCGGAGTTGAACACCAACGACCAGTCAGCAGAGCCAGCATCTCTTTGCAATGCCTCCAGATTCAAACCCCTGAAATTACGAAGAAAACAGATTTGTGGTTTACGTTTAGGGGGCGAACGCGATAAGAGAGGAAAAGTAAGTCATGTAAGGAAAACGGAGCAGGCAACTGACCATGTGTGCCCACATCGTCAGGAGAGGAAACTAGGATGAGGTCAAGTAGTGAGGGTTTACAATCGCGGGCATGATGAGTTGTAGAGAGCGGTAGAACATGTAGATTATAGGCAGACAATAGAGATAATAATTTACGAGAGCGGCAGTCATTTTTTACCAAACAAGTATTGAAGTCACCCATTATGACTACGTGACTATAGGATGGGGTAAGGTCATGTAGGAGGTTATCAAAAGAGTTGAAATAGTCTATGTGCATATCAGGGCTATAGAAAACTCCAAGAAGAAGTTTTGTGTGAAGTAACGAAATTTCCAGAAACAGGTGTTCAGCTGATTCAGTGTAGGCATTAGGAGATGCGCTAATAATCTTATGTGGAATGTTAGCACGTAAATAGATTCCTACACCGCCACAGTGCACACCCATTCTATCTTAATGCTCAATGTCTGCCAATTAATCTGTTATCTTGTTGTAAAAATGATTTAATTGAATTTTGTAAACTCCTCGAGGTTAAACCTGCTTGTGGTTCTGGGTAAATCATAACCTCATAATAAGACAACTGAGTTATTTTTAAAATCTGGAGAGGAAATATAATCTGTATTTACATATTCATCCCTGCCACAATATTTTATCAATGATGGTATAGGACAGCAGTCACAGTTTAAAAAATCAGTCTACTAATGTGCACTCAATATTATATGCTATTCATCATTATGTCTCTGGAGGTGGGGCACTTTTTTTTTTTCACAATTTTGAAAATACAGAAAGTAAACTACATTTTCCAAAGTAACAGTCTGCAGTTGCTAGTCAAGCACTGTCAATGCCATGAGAGAAAAAAAAAAAAAAAATTTAATCTCGCCGGCCTTATGGAAATCCGTGGCGCATCTTGCGATTGGGGGCCACTCTCACAGTCTGTAAGACTTCTGACAGTGGTCCTCCAGTTGGCAGTCCAGTAACATGCCTCTTCACGCTCCGCTTGAAGAACCGGGATTGTAAGATGAGGGAAACATGTGTGCAGGCAGGTTGTTCCTTATAGTTTGACAGAGGAATGATCTTTTGAAACGCTCAGTTCTGGCAAAGATTCTCTCCACTGCGTATGAGTGGAACCTCTGCTCAGCTCAGACAGGGTGGGATCAGGTTGAAGGGTTCTTCAGAACACTCGCTGTGATACAATCGGTAGGCATATCTGTGTCTTGAACAGCAAACTGATAAAAATCTCTGGTGTGGCGTAAAGTACCACCTCACCTTATTAAGGACCCCTAGTTTTCGTGAGGCCAGCCCAATACAACTCTATGTTCTTCAACATATAGTACAGATTGCATTTTTATTATAATATCCTCAAAGGGGTACGCGGAGGCATAATATATGCCCACATTTCACATTATAGTTTTATGTCCATGTAATAGGTGGTGAGCCTAATGCAATGTGTGCAATGGAGAGGTGCAGTTTGTGTCATTTTATTGACAATCAGGTTTCATTTCGAGTATTTCTTCTCTATGAAATAGATCATTTTGCGAATGTATTCACTTAGTCGCCTCTTATGGTGACATTTTGTACTCTTTCCGGTCAACACCGGTGTGAGAAAAGTGTGGTATTCTAATATTCTAAATGTAGGTAATTCACTCTGGATTATTTCGTAACAGCAATTGGTTAATGGGCTTAACTTTGTAGGCACTTAAATCACATAGTGCTTCATCAGAAGTCAACCTTGGCTTCTAGACAGTACACCTGACAAGTAACAAATGAGACAGGCGAAACAAAAATACAGGAGTGTAGCTTTTCAGCATCAACACCAGGATAACTTTATTGGGAACATAGTTTTTAAACCATTATGAAATAATCGTTTTAAATGTAGAAGATATCAAAATGGTTCTTTTTATAGGAAATATATGAACTTACCATCATTTTCTCGAGTTCGATGTCCTTCCACTTGTCCATTGTCACAGATCGAACAAATGATAGATGAACGCCAACGCTGCGGTGGATGCCCGAGCACTCCAGGCAAATCCATATGCCATACGTTACAGATACCCATTGGGGATTAAGTGTTCCGCATTCAAAGCATTTCTAAAATTAATAAGAAAAGTAAATTAATCGCCTAACATACTTTAAATGTGGACATAAATTGCTCAACTCTTCATCTCGAAAGAAAGGATTTTAAATTAATGTAATAAAGTCAAAAGTTAAACTTACATTATTCTCATCGATATTACGTATGGAGTTTAATTTACGTCGTGTCCGTGGAGATGCCATAACGGCAGTTTCAATTCAGAGCACGGTAATAAAGACTAATAATCGTTTCAAAAATTGCAAACTAGCTCAACATCTACTCCAAACTAAAAGTCAAAAGTCAAAACGTCTTCAAATTTTGCAGACGTCAAATTTTGTAGACGTCCTGCCACTTGCATTGGCATCCGTAAACAATTAAAAACTTTTTTAAAAGCCATAGACAAGACTACTTTAAATACTATAGTTTTGGTTCAAACATGTTCAAACGGTTAAATTCAGGCGGTCATAATGGGTTCCAGACACGGTCAAACGGCACTTGTCATACCTCGTCAATATCATGTGTCCATGTCTTAGACCATATATCACAGGACTAGCCTTTGCGAACCACCGCATACAAAAATATTCTGCCAGTTTTCATACAAGTGAAGGGGGAAACACAAAGACATATAGAATTTCATTGCATTTAAAAATGTATTAATCGACAAACGCGTAATGGCTGTTGTGTGTTAATTTTTATTGTACAGTCAACTACAATGAAATGTACTAGTTTAATCATATAAAATGATGTACTGATATACAGTGCTTTTTATAAAGCCAAAAGACCAAATGGTCTATTGGCTTGGCAGAAAACAATTGTAGTGGAATATTGGGCATTCTGTCCCACTTTAAGTTCGCATCGTCGCTATCGCTCCTTGCTCACGTGGGACAGATCGCCCAATATTCCACATTTTAAAAATGTAACCTAACCTAACATAATTATAAAAAATAATTTAAAAAATAAAATTTGCTGAAGCTCCCTCCATGTTCATTACTTACCATTTATAACCCACAACGTTTTCTGTATCCAGTTGGGTTCGACTACTTGTAGTTATAAATATTTATGTTATAAATTCATCTTTTCATTATGAGTCCATCAGTATTGCATAGCAAACATGAAATTCGTTAAACAAAGACAATCGTTACAGGTCAATACAATCTGTGACGATTTGACAAAAAACAAATTACGTCATGGAGAATTATTACCGAATACTGTACGTTGCATCAATTGTGGACCATCAAATTGTGGAAAAACTAATTTATTAATTGGTCTTCTATTGCATGAAAATGGCTTGACATTTAAAAATGTTTATGTATACTCTAAAACTCTACATCAACCAAAGTACATCTTTTTAGAAAAGGTTTTACAACGAGTACCAGATATCACTCTTCATAAATATCAGACAAATGATGACGTTTTAAAAGTTTCAGATGCAAAACCAAATTTTGTGATTATTTTTGATGATGTAGCATGTGAAAATCAAAGTAATATGCGTGATTATTTTGCCATGGGAAGACATAAATTGATTGATAGTTTTTATTTAAATCAAACTTATACCAAAATACCTAAACAACTTGTAAGAGATAATGCTAACCTAATTGTGCTTTTTAAGCAAGATGAAGTTAATTTGAAACATGTTTATGAAGAACATGTTAACACCGATATGACATGGTTGAAATTTCGAGAAATGTGTTCCTTAATATGGAAAGAACCTTTTGATTATGTGGTAATTAATAAAGATTGTTCTAAAAACAATGGATGCTATAGAAAAACGTTTGACACATTTGTATTATTAGATGAAATTTGAATATTTAAGAAGACTGCAGTCTGTTTATTGTTATTCTTTAATTGATTCTTATTCGATTACCACCTATTTTACATAATGGATAAATCATTGAAAAAACAAATTGTTGATGCGACACAAGCTGTCAAGAAAAAAATACGTAAAATGAAGGATTTTGAAGATAATAATAAGCATGCTCTTGATACAGTTTTTAAACCTGTCACAGAATCTCTCAATTTAATAGCCAACACTAATAACCACTTAGCTCTAACAAAAAAGGAGGAAAAAGTAGAACCCAAAGAACCGCAAGACCAAGATATGAAAGAAACAGATGATAGCAGTATTGCTAGTAACGAATCGGAACCCTCATCGGACTCTTCATTTCAGTCATTAGTCGGTACTAATCCAGATGCATCATCTTGGTCGTTATCTTCACAAGTACTATCAGATGTTCCATTTGGTATAAGAAATGAACGTGGAAAGCTAATGTTGGGTTCCTCTAACATAACTATTGGGGATAAAGTTATTACTGTAGCCGGACACAAATACGAAAGTACACCTGGGTTGCGAGAGTTACTGTTAAAAAAAGACATTGATCTGAGCTTGGTTAATGACTGTGACAAGCAAAATTATAAGACAATGTTACTTGTAACGAATTCACATCGTCGTGATTTCGATTCAAAAAAACCAATTAAAAGTAATAAAGGACAAAAATATTTGCAAGTTATTAAACCACTTTTCGATCAAGAAAGTAGAAGTCCAAGTTGTAGACAGAAAGTAGGAAAAGGATTACCTTCAACAAAAATGTGGAAAAAAAAACACAGATTTTGTATATTGGGATGATCCCAATGAATTGGTTGATAGATTAAAGTTATTAATTGCTTCTCGAGATGCCGGTAACACAGGACTAGACAATGAAATAATATCTATCATTGAAGAACTACGTGAAAGCAAAATCATTAAATAAATACATCTACTAATGTTATATGTGTGTCATTTTACTATATACCGTTCAACATAATACACCTTTAATATGAATGTAGACAAATTTGGACATTATATTCATAAGCGAATGCGGATATCAGAAATACTTGATTTAATGATAACGCATTAATAAAATCTGAT
This sequence comes from Miltochrista miniata, assembly GCA_933228765.1. Lineage (NCBI taxonomy): Eukaryota > Metazoa > Arthropoda > Insecta > Lepidoptera > Erebidae > Miltochrista > Miltochrista miniata. The sequence continues at coordinate 41,232,255 of OW121747.1, forward strand.
TATGGAGATTATGACTTGAAGACATCAAGGCTAAAAGGTGTTAAACCTCCTCAAGACGCAGATGATGCAGTAAATAAAGCATATGTAGATGAATTGAAAGGTGTACTAATCCATGACTTACGAAAATTGCAAAGTTCTATTCCAAATAGTGTTCAAAACCACATAGAGAAAGCTTTAAAAACAATAATGTCTGAGATAGACACTCATTTGGAAAGCAAATTTTACACAAGAAAAGCAGTTGATAAACTAGTTCAAGACGCAATTCAATCTATATTAAAAGATCGAAAAACATAGCCCTTAAAGTTTGTTAAAATGACGAAACAACAAATCGTCAATGAAATACATAAAGCAGCACGAAAAAATTTTCCTCGACGATCTGTAATTTTAAAAGGTATTGATGATTTGTGGCAAGCAGATTTAGCTGATATGCAAAACCTGAAAACCTTTAATAAAGGATATAACTATATTTTAATAGTTATCGACTGCTTCTCCAAGTACGTTTGGGTGGAACCATTAAAAACTAAATCCAAACATGATGTCTCTCTTGCATTTGAAAAAATACTTTCTTCTAATCACAGGATACCAAATCATCTGCAAACTGATATGGGTACTGAGTTCTATAATTCTACATTTCAAAAGCTTTTACAGAACTATAATATTAATCACTACTCTACATTTTCAACCAAAAAGGCTTCAATTGTAGAACGAGTTATTAAAACTATTAAAAATAAATTGTACAAATACTTTAGCTTGAACGGACACTATAAGTGGATAGATGGTGGCTTGAACGGTATTGTGAAGACATATAATAACACAAAACATCGTACTATTAAATTTGCACCTGTTAATGTCAATAAGTTTAATGAAACTAACATTAAAAATAATATTACGAATTCCATGATAAAGGTAGTCCAAAAATGCCGTCCAAAGTTTAAAATTGGTGACAAAGTTCGAATTAGCAAGTACAAACATATATTTGAGAAAGGATACACTCCTAACTGGTCAACAGAATTATTTACTATAAAAAAGATAAATAACACTGTACCAATAACATATCGCATCGAAGATAATCAAAAACAAGTCATATTAGGAACTTTTTACGAACAAGAGCTTCAAAAGTCGTCCTGTCCTGGTGTCTATTTGATAGAAAAGGTATTAAAAAAGAAAGGAAACAAACTGTTTGTAAAATGGTTGGGTTTAAATAACAAAGAGAATAGTTGGATTGATAAGACTGCAATAGTGGAATGAGTTAATTATATAAGTGATATGTAATTTTAAAGTATATTCATTATTCTTTGGACGATGCAAGGTGGTGGACTAATAAACAATATCATTAATCATTTACCATTCGAACTACACATACCTGGTTATAACTATTGTGGACCAGGAACAAAGCTTTCGAAACGATTACTACGGGGTGATAAAGGTGTAAATAAGTTAGACGAAGCTTGTATGCATCACGATATTGCATACGCAAACTACACAGACTTGCCTAACCGTCAAAAAGCCGACTTACGTCTTATAGATATGGCTAAGCAAAGACTTAAAGCAAAAGATGCTCGAACAGGGGAAGAGATTAGTTCGTGGATAGTAAACAAAGTTATGAAAGCTAAATTGAAGTCTGGTGCTGGTGTTAAGACCTTTAATAACTTTGTTAAAAAAATAAAAAGAAAAATCAAAAAACTCTCACCTAAAGATGATAAGTCATTAATAAATATAGCTTATATGGTTGCCCGAAAATTAGTTCCATGCATTCCAAAAGTTCGAATACCTCGAATGATACCTATACCAAAAACTGGAGGCATTCTACCTTTAATCCCAATTTTTGCTGGTTTATCTGCTTTAGGAGCATTAGCTGGTGGTGCAGCTGGTATTGCAAAAACTGTGAATGATTATAAACACGGTCAGAAAAAATTACAAGAAACTGAACGTCATAATAAAACTATGGAGGCTATAGCAATAGGTAAAGGTCTATACATTAAACCGCATAAGCAAGGTCAGGGATTGTTTATAAATCCATCAAAAAACTAATTGATCAGCTACCTAATCGCGCTTTAACTAATATCGATATTCAGAAGTATGGTCATTGTATTCCACATTTTCGAGGAGTTTATATGAAGGATCAGTTACCAAAAACACCTAAACGAATTGAATGTGCTATAGTTAACCTAGATAATTCGAGAAATGATGGAACGCATTGGGTAGCTTATGTTAAAATAAACAATTATTGTGAATATTTTGATAGCTATGGTGATTTAAAAGCGCCAAGAGAATTAATGCTATATTTTAAGAACTGTGATGTTCATTATAACTATGATAGATATCAACAATTTAACACAATAGTTTGTGGACATATGTGTTTAAGTTATTTGCAAACTTTTTGGATTAAATACTATAAATCTTTTTTATAATTATAATACTTTAAATAAAAATACTATAAATCTTATACCACTCTTTCATTTCCATCATTTGCAAGATGTCACTCACCTTATCGATAACTGGAAACTCATCGGTATTATCTACCTATTATCCAGACACGTTGCCATTAGCTGAGGAGTATGAATGTGCATTATTACATTTCTCTACATAAAATATAATTCTATTCCAAATTTTGATAATACAAACAATAAATTATACTATGGTTCTAAAAATGTTATTGAGATACCTGAAGGAACTTATGAATTACAAGATATTAGTGACTATTTAAAAACTGAGATAAAAGATGCATCTATAAAACTCAATTGTAATAACAACACCTTAAAAACTGTGTTATTTTGTACATCAACTATAGATTTTACTAAAGAAGATACATTTGGAAGTTTATTGGGATTTAAAAAGCAGATCTTAGAAGCAAATAAATATCATGTATCAGAGTTTCCAGTAAACATTTTGCCAACGACTGTCATAAGGATTGAATGTGACATAGTTAGCGGTTCCTATATAAACGGTCAATCCAGTCACATCTTACACGAATTTGCACTTAATGTTCCACCTGGATACAGAATTATAGAAATTCCGAAAAACGCAATCTACTTTCCAATAAATCAAACCAATATAAGCTGCATACAGATAAGGTTGTTGGATATAAATAATAACTTAATAAATTTGCGAGGTGAAGAAGTGCAGTTGTATCTACATATCAGAAGAAAACAATGATAGATTATAATAAATATGTGGTACATCCAACTAAAAATAACAGTTCTACTAAAACTATCAAACCAATAAGAGCTCGGTCCAAAAGGGTTATAAAATTGAATAACAATAATAAAGCATTTCTTAAAGCGATCGGTTTGTTGAAATGAATATACTAGATGTTTTGTCCACTCCTGCATACAACAACGCTGTGGAAGGAATTGAATTTCACTCTTACAAGCCTTACGTAACAAGTTTCAATAGAAGCGATGAAATCAGGATACCTATTAATCAACAAGACTTGTATATATTACCATCAGCAAGCACTTTGTTTTTGGAAGGAACTGTTGTTGTAAACAAGGGTGGAAATTCGAAGGAAAGAGTCAGTAGCGTTCATTTCACAAACAATAGTCTACTTTACTTGTTTCAAGATATAAGGTATGAGATAAATGGAGTGGAAATAGATAAAATAAAAAACGCTGGTATAACTACCACAATGAAATCATTAATATCAATGAACGAAAACGAGGCTAAAGCATCTAATGCTTGGGGATGGAATATCGAAGGCATAAATAGTGCAAATGGGGCAAGCTTTTCTGCTTCTATACCCCTCTGTACCATTCTTGGTTTTGCAGAAGATTTCAAGAAAGTAGTGATAAACAGTAAACATGAATTAATATTGTTACGAAGTAATACTAATCTGAACGCCCTTAAACTTAACGATGGTGAAACTGTAGAAGATATTATTATAAATAAAATAATATGGCGTGTACCACATGTCAAAGTGTCCGATAGGGAAAAAATAAATATGTTAAAACTGTTAGAAAAAGATCGACCACTCCAGATGATATTTAGGAATTGGGATTTATATGAATATCCGGCTTTACCAAAAACTACTAAGCATACTTGGTCCATAAAAACATCGTCGCAAATAGAGAAACCAAGATTTGTTATTATTGGTCTGCAAACAAATAGAAAAAATAATTCTAAATTGGATATGTCTAAGTTTGATCACTGTGATGTTCGTGATGTTAGAGTATACCTAAATTCAACCTACTTCCCGTATGAAAATTTGAATTCAAGTTTTTCGAATAATCGAATTGCTTTAATATATGAACAATATACTAGATTTCAACAGTCGTATTATGGACGTCGCGCCGAGCCGTTATTAAATGAGAAACAATTTAAAAACATTGCTCCGTTATTTGTAGTAGATTGTTCTAGACAACCAGATAATCTTAAATCAGGTCCTGTTGTGGATGTTAGAGTGGAAATTGAAAGTGATATTGATATACCAGATCAAACTTCAGCATATTGTCTTATATTGAACGACTGTATAATCGAGTATAAGCCGTTAAGTAGCGTCGTGAGAAAGATATCATGAACAAAAATAATATTATAGTAGATGTTCAGGGTTTTAAAGATCGTTATAATAACTTTATAGTCAAAGAATTAGCTGTAGCTACGTTGGAACATACTCATATATTCTTAATAAAACCTCCTTACCCGTTCTCCTCGCTAACTGATGAAGAAAGAAGACACATTTGGTGGATTGAAAGGAATAGAGGTTACCGCTGGAGCGAAGGATATATAGACTACAGAGAATTTTCTAGAATAATCAAACCCTATTTGAAGGAAAAAAAGGTTCTTGTTAAAGGTAGTGAGAAAATTAATTGGGTTCAAGAGCTATGTGGTCATAATAATGTTTCTGACATATGTGAAAATAAAAGTATTCCTAACTTAAAGACTCTTAGTGATCTTTACTGTAAAGACCTATTTTTGTATAATTGTTTTGCTCATAAGAACTATTGTGCTTTAAGGAATGTATTGTGTATTAAACAATGGTGTTTAGAAAATAATTTTTGTATTTCATAAGTTTAATAAACCGAATAAATGTTTTATTACTATACTGTGTTTGTTTTTCATACTATTTCCTACCCAAGTCGAAATTGAAATGAAAAAAAAAAATTAATCATAATACCATTTATTTAATGTCTTAAAAAATTACATTGATCTTAAACCTAACACAATGATATAAAATGACGCGTACAAAATGTTGAAACGTCAGCAGTACATCTCTAAGTATTAAGGTGATGTGTAACTTACTTAAAACTAAAAACACATTAGTTAAAATGATAAGCTATCACCATGAATTTTCTTAGATATTTTCTTAATAATACCTTCAGCCATGTCCATGATTTCATCAACTGTATCATGAACTACGTATTGAGCACTAAGTATCACACTGTCACTATCTTCACAAAACGGCAACGAAGGTTTGTCTTTGTCGCTGGTGATGTCCAAGATCTTTATCTGAATTAGCTTGACTCCTTTTGGTTGGTTGCTGATTACAGAAGATTTATGAGCTGTCTTTTTAGATTTTCTACAAATAGTTGGTTTTCTTCTTTTTGGTTCAACTTGCGTAGGTGAAAGAGGTAAAATATGTGAGAAGTCAAAGGGGTCTTGAGCGTATTGAACAATACCGTCACCATATGCATCTGCCATTATTTATAATGTATTAATGTTGAGGTATATCTGGTTGGCCTCGTCCTCCTCTGCCACGATCTTCTAACGTTTTAAATATTTGGCTCAGTAATTTCTCTGTTTTATAATATATTTCATCCCACTGATCGTAAACAATATATTGGGTTTTCACTCTTGTATGTATTTCTACTTCGTTATCTGATGTATCTTCAGCTTCTAATACATCTATTTTAATTACGTATTTTGGAATCCTCCTATTCCTTGTAGCAAAGTAACTGGTTTGAGGTTCAGAGATGCACTGCTGTTGCTTCAACATTATTAATTAAAAGACTGCTTTGTGTGAATGTAAAGAGAACAAGTATGAAACTGAATGTAATTATGAGTAATAGGTGAATTAAATAGAAACATGACCCGCTAGTGACACATACACTGTACTACGTATTAATTCAAGTTCTGACCTGTTGATTTAGTTTATTTTGCAATAAGTTGTAACGAGATACTCCCTACAAGTTTGCAAGTGTCATCGTTCACTATGACGAACATGTTCAAACATGTCTTAAGAATGATGTTAATGCACATTGTTATGTACTTACTTAAGTTGCGAAATTTTTATGAATTGTAAACGTGTTGTAACGTGAATGATGATGCATATCATCAGGTGCTATGAGGTTGTGACTGTCGCTACCAAGGTCCCAGGTTTTGAAGATTTTTTTTCAGAATGTTCAATAGTCCACTACTACTAACCATAGATATCCAATTTCACATTTCTAAGAAATTTTACTTCGAAGTATGTAACTTAAGACATCATAACATACATACATATACATATTTTCACACCTGTTTCCCATCAGGGTAGGCAGAGACTAAGGATTTCCACTTACTACGATCCTGACATACAAGTTTCATGGCGGGCATAGCCAGCGCGACAGCGGTTTCCCGCGACCGCGAAAATCTTTCATGGTACATGATAGTAGGTATTGCAAATGTATTAGGAAATTAAAGAAAAAACAGAATACTATATTTATAATAATGCATTTTTTCCAAATTTCTCAGTTTTACTTAGTTTAATTTCTTAAGATTAGGTACTTATAATAATACAAAACAGCATATAAATTTTACAGTTTTAGTTAGTTTAGTTGATTACAATAATTATAATTTGCGAATACTATGTAAAGACAGGATAGCACACCTATTTTTTGTTAAAAATTAAAAAATATCGGTATGACCCCATGCTCTTACTTGGTTTAATTTCTTAAGATTAGGTACTTATAATAATACAAAACTGCATATAAATTTTACAATTTTAGTTAGTTTAGTTGATTACAATAATTATGATTTGCGAATACTATGTGAAGACAGGATAGCACACCTAATTTTTGTTAAAAATTAAAAATATCGGTATGACCCCATGCTCGAGTTGAAATCTTATCTTTTGCAATAACTCGTTTATCATCATCACCAGACAGCGCAATTTTTGTTACAGCACATGTAAATAGCTCATGTTTTATTGACTTAAATAAAACATTTGTTTTATGAACAATTTCATTGTTGTAAAGTGTTTTTTTGTAATCGAAAACGTTAATGTCACGTACAACATTCTTTTTAATACCCTTGGCTTTTTTAATAGTGCTATCAATGGTTTTGATACAATATAACTTTGATCTCAACCCAACGAATTCGCTTATTATTTTACCACCCATTTCATCTTTAAATAAGCCTGGTATTTTTTTGTTCTGTATGGGTAAATAATACACATTATTTTTACAAAAATTGCTGGTGTCGAAGTAAGATAAAAAGTTATTTTTTATGTCTTCATAGAAATCATGGGTTTGTATATGATAAACAAAACTATCTGTGTCCGTGTAACACATCCGTATCCTATCCTTGTAAAAAGGTTGCATGACTGAATAGTGAAAGTCATACATATGACTTTTTGATAAAACTATTTGTTCAGGATTTAACTGCACCGCTACTAGATTTTTTTGTGAAAACCGTTGCACTATGGAAATTTGGACGAGCAATAAGGTTTTGAGCGCATTTTCTTCGTTTAGTTATGTTTTCGATATCTTGCCACTGAGAAACTAAATGGACATTAACCCTGTTTTCAGTATTTTCTAAAGTTTTTCCAAATACACTATTATTCAAGAGCTTAAAAAAGTCTTGTTCAAAAGTGGAAGAACTTTTTTGTTTCAGTTTGGTGTTTAAATCAATATATTGTTTTAAATATGGGCTTTGTAGAAAACTGATTATTCTATGAATCTTCTTCACTATCAACCCATGTTTCATACAAGTTTGTAAATGCACGTAATGTATGACATAATTAAATTTATCATATAAATTAGGTATTAGCTTAGAACTCTTTCCCCCGGGGGGTATAAATTTTTCGGAACAAAATGGTAAATCATTGTGCAAGTTATGCAAATGCTTAGGGTATACTATATCCACTTCCAAAATATAACCATAATCAGCATCAATTGCAATTTTAGTTATATCTAAATTATCAATTTCTTGTTGAGTGAGAAATTTGAAATTAGATAATGGTAAGTATTGACACATACTGTACCCATACAAATTATTACAATCTATATAAGAGATATAGGAATCAGGTTCCGAAGATTTGTAATTAGCTAAGTATGTGTTATTTGCTTTAGCATGCCTGTGAGAGCAGAGGCACACTCCTCCTCTTATACCACTTTGTAACATGCGTATCATAGACAAGTCATTAATTAGTTCCAATTCAACACCTGTTTTTAATAACATAGCGTCGAAAGATAAACTGGGTGCAGTTAAATAAAAAGATGGATCTAAGTGATAATGTTGTTTGCATGTCTTTCTAAAATTTTCAAAAATATCTGCTAAAAAAAGCACATCAGTTTTTAGATATAAATCCGTATATTCACCTAAACTAGTAATTCTAAATTTTGACCAAACTAAATTTGCATACCGGTAATCATCTTCAGAAACATTTTCATCATTAAGGGAACTATAAAAGTATTTCTTTGGAGGTAAAAAATTTTCATCATACCGTTTCCACGAATCCATATATATCAGTATGGGGTTCTTCAAAAGGGGTCTTAGAAGGTTTTTGCAGGGTCGGCAGCGCGAGTGTGGCGCCTCTGGTGTTGCAAACGTTCATAGGCTGCGGTGACCACCGGTCCTTTTGGTGGGCCGTATGCTTGTCTGCCACCTTAGTGGTATAAAAAAAAAAAAAAAAAAAAAAAAAAAAGCTCCTCGATAACGACCGGTAAGATGACAATGATCGCGGACTTTGTCACAAAAAATAAAGTTTTGGCAGATATGACAACGTGTTGCATTTTCAAAATCACACCTGTCCTCCGAGGAAAATATCATTGCAGCAGGCGACTTAATTATATCATAAATTTTTTGTACGTCTTTAGTTATATAGTCAACAAAGCGCTTATCACAGTCTCTACCTCGATATGACACGTAACGATTATGACGAGGATCATCAGAGCATACAATATAATAACCAAAAGCAACCGGCACGTGTTGGTGGAATATATTCGTATTTTTACTAGAACAATTATTAGGCTCAGTATTTTTTTGTAACATCGATTCAAAATCTGCGGAAATACAAAAAGGCATAGTTTGTTTGCGTTCATAGTTTTTAAATTTAATTACTGAACCTTTATTTGGGAGGAGAGGTATTATACCTCCACATAAATGGTTGTTAAGTTCGTCAGCGGTATTGAAAAATATTAAACATAAATCACAAAGATGTAATCTGTTGTGATGAGATGTGACTTGACTTCTAAAAAGTCTAGAACAGTCTTTGATCAAACAATAATGACAAGAGCTGTTATTTTCAAGAAACAGTAAATGAATAATTTTTCCTTTGTATTTTTTATCGATTTCAGATTTATACAAAGGACCTACAAAGGTTTTATGATTTTTTAAACCATAAATTATAAACTTAATACATGGATTGTTTCTTTCAAATGATTTAATATCATTAAAGGTCACGGGAAAAGACATTCCCTTTAAATTAAATAATTCTCGAAAATTAGGATAAGAATGCGTTCTTTCAGGGTGTTTTTTAGTTGGATATAAAGCCGCTGTTACACACCATAAAAAACAATATCGATCTTTATTCATAATATTCAAACACGCTTTTTTAGCCCGAATTGATTTGGACTCGACCCACCAAGTGGTTGGTATTTATTGAGATTCATCTCAACATACAAATGATTTATAAATGTCCAACCACTATCACGACCTTCAAACTCTTCAATATTTGTTTTTAAATAATTAACTGTTTCAATATAAAATTTTTCGAAATCAAAATTAGAATACAATATTTTATTTTTGGTTCCAAAAGATTTCACTTCTTGGGAATTATCTTTGAATTTTAAAAATGTACCAAAATACTCAAAGTTTACCTTAACACAATTATGCTTAGCAAGAAATTCGATTAGAAGAGATTTTAATTGGTCACGAATATTTAAAAAAAAAGATTCTACTGACGCTCCCTGAAGTTCATCGCAAGACAATATTTTATATGTTAATATACGATTGCGAAACGCTGAGTTTACGATTTCTACTCCATCACTATGTTTTATTGTATGAGTACTTTTCCTATGCAAACTACTTCGTAAATGTCCTATCCATGATTTACTGGGTACGGATGTGTTACACGCAGTACAAAAAGGCATTATTATTATTATTATATATAACCCAATTTATAAACCGAATACATACGAAACTTTTTCAGTCTATAGCTCAATTTATAAAAAATAGAGAATAAAACTACTTTATAAAAATCTTATCAGAATAATGCACTGGTTCAGTGTCTTGGAATTCTGTATATGCGAGTCCTAGAAAGTCTTGAAGTGACTCCCAAGATAGTAAGGACTCGTCACACTGTAGTTTTACAGTCACCACAGATATGTAGTCGTTAGTTTTATACAGTTTAAAATCAATCACATACCCTCCTCGGATGTGTTACACGCAGTACAAAAAGGCGTTATTATTATTATTCTCTTTATTTAATTAATTAACTTACAAATTACATTTTTAAATATAGATATAAAAACAAATACATTTAAAAATATAAGATATAGTATCCCACCGGCATCGGGTACAGGGACCAAGCTACCGGTGGTCAGGGCTCCAGAGACAGGAACCTCCGCACAACGCGAGCCTCTGAAGGTGTTGGTCGAGGCTCTTAGCTATAAGACCATTAACGGAAATGACTATTGGAACAATGATTGCCGCATCAACCTCCCACATGTCGACAATCTCGCGAGCTAAGTCAATATATTTTATTTTTTTATCGCTCTCAGCTTTCACAAGATTCTCGTCATGGGGGATGGTGATGTCAATAATCATTGCTCGCCGCTCAAATCGATCTATGACCACAATATCAGGCTTGTTGGCAACAACAGTCCTGTCTGTGATAATAGATCGATCCCAGTACAATGTGATATGACCATTTTCAAGAACTGGCTCAGCTACATACCTGTAATATGGAACCTCAATCTCCACCAGGCGATACTTCAGAGCAAGTTGCTGATGGATGATCCTGGCTACTAGGTTGTGCCTGTGCAAGTACTCGCCGTTAGCAAGACGAGAACAACCAGAAATAATATGCCTGAGGGACTCACCAGGATGATGACATGCTCGACATACATCGATCGTGCCATCCCTCAGTATATATTTCCGGTAGTTGTTTATTATTCTTATTCCCTTTATTTACATTTATAAACTTATTAATTTAAATTTTTAAATACATTCTAAAAATAAAAAAATATGTTTAAAAAAATAAAAAAATAGCGTCCCACCGGCATCGGGTACAGGGACCAAGCTACCGGTGGTTAGGGCTGCAGAGACAGGAACCTCCTCACGATACGTGCCGTGTCTAGAAGTACCGCCTTTTGCATCTGGCCCTTGACCCAACTACCTAACGCGAGCCTCTTGAGATGTTGATCGAGGCTCTTGGCAATTAGACCGTGTGCTGAAACGACTATCGGAACAATAATCGCTGAATCTATATCCCACATGTCGACAACCTCGTGAGCCAAGTCTAAATATTTTAATTGTTTGTCTTTTTCGGCTTTCACGAGGTTTCCGTCATGTGGAACCGTGATATCAACGATTATTGCGAGGCGCTCTGATCGATCTATTACCACTATATCAGGTTTATTGGCTACAATAGTCCTGTCAGTGATAATAGATCGATCCCAATACAACGTGGCAGGACCATTTTTTATTATTATTATTATATATAACCCAATTTATAAATCGAATACATACAAAACTTTTTCAGTCTATAGCTTAATTTATAAAAAATAGAGAATAAAACTACTTTATAAAAATCTTATCAGAATAATGCACTGGTTCAGTGTCTTGAAATTCTTTATATGCGAGTCCTAGAAACTCTTGAAGTGACTCCCAAGATAGTGAGGACTCGTCACACTGTAGTTTTACAGTCACAAGGGCAGTCCTATAGCGCACATCAGCGGCGTGTGATATGTAGTCATTAGTTTTATACAGTTTAAAATCAATCACATACCCTCCTCCCGTCTTCTTGGAGCGACGGGACGTTCCCGTTGCAACACGGCTCGAGAAACTGGAAGTTAGTTCACGTCGTTCTGGTTCACTGCAACTGGCTTCTTCGGACCGCAAAATATTCAGGAAGTTTGGTTTATTTTTTCTGTAAAAGAAACAAAGTGTTAATTATAAACGTACTGAATCAAAGTGACTAAGAACTTGGGATCAAAGTATACTAAGTATGAATGTTAACAATCAAAACACAAACTTAGTTGAAAAAACTTGAAGTTTTGAAGCGCTCGTGGCCCCGCGGTCTCAGTGTTCTGTACACGATCACTGTGGTAAGCAAGTTTCGCTGTGGCTGGTCCTCGATGGGTGAGCAATTTGTATCAATTCTTTGTGCGAGCGTTTCCGTACTTCGGAAGGCACGTTAAGCCGTTGGTCCCGGTTGTCAGTAAAATGGCAGTCGTTAAGCCATGTTGAATGCTTTTCTGAGCGCCTTGAAAATTTTCAATAGCAGGTAGTCACAACCTGCGCCTATCCATTCCAACATGGCAATACGGCGTTCAGAGTCGGCAGCGTGGGTGTAGCGCCTCCGGTGTTACAAACATCCATAGGCTGCGGTGAGCACTTACCATCAGGTGGGTCGTAAGCTTGTCTGTCACCTTAGTAGTATAAAAAAAGAACATAGTGAAACCTACCTCTGTGTGGTTTTAAGGTCAGATGAATTTCTTTTTCGTCGAACGCTGTCTGACTCCAACGGCGGTGAAGTGAGGATCTTCGATTGTTTTTGCTTTTTCTCCACCGGATTACGTTTCTTTGGTGCAACAGACTCCACTACAGAACACGTTTCAAACTCCGAATCAGACCTGTTAAAATACAATCAAATCATAAATAAAATATTCTCAGATTTTCAGTACATCAGGAATAGATAGGACATGAAAGTTAACACAGCCGACAGACAAAAACCGGGTTCGTAACTGAACAACATCATGAGGAATAGATAGGATATGAAAATGGGTGCATGAGGTCCAAGCGTCCTCACCTTTAAGCGGTGCACCTGTTGACTAACGGACGAGGGAACGATAAAGGCATTCCTAGGGGGTTGGGATGTTAGACGGCAATCGCTCCCATCAATGTTGAAAATCAAAAGTCAAACAATAGCTGCTCTAGCAACCAAATAAAACTGGACCCCAGGCTCCAAATCCCAGTAGGGTTTGGTAGCTACTGAGAATGCACTAAGATGAAGAGAAGATGAAAATGAACACAGCTAGCAGACAAAAACTAGGTCCATAGCTGAGCATTTCTACTATTAAAAGAAGAACTTACTCACATGATAGAAATCTGGTTATTTCTTGTCACTTGTCACTTGTCACTTGTGAGATACTGGTTCGAATGTGATTTTTCATTCAAAAATTCCGAGTTTTATACAAATAAAATCTCGATTCAGCAATAATTTACCTCACTACAAATTGAACCTTAATAAAATATATTTGCAAGTGTATCATTATATTTATGTTGCTTACGCCCGATTGATCATGAATCATATTTTAAACAAACCTAATCAATTTAAGTCTTTTATAACTGGTACTAGTGGGCGTCCGTGGCTGATATTTTACCGGTGAAATATATTCTCAGGATAAAAGTAGTCTAATATTATACATTATTACACCAACTATCTGTCAACCAAAGTCATGGTTTCGAATCCAGAAATTTGTTTGAGATCTTAGCGATGAATTCAGCACCTATTATGTTGGTTGGTATGCCTGTGCCTACCTCTTCGAGGAATTTTAGATGCTTCGTTTCCACTTGTTGAAACGTTTACTCCCCTGACCGTTAGATGACGCTAGCTGTCTTGTTAATTTGAAAACACATGTAAGCATTTGTATCATATATTTATTCTTACACGTTTAGTCAAAAGCTGTTGTTTAAAATTAAGTACACACACACTTTTATTTTATTTATATGTAATATTTTAGATGATAAAAACAATAAAAAACTATATTTGAGATTGAGCACAGCGCCATCTAACGGATATTGGACACACTTGTTAAAACGTTTACTCCCCTGACCGTTAGATGACGTTAGCTGTCTTGTTAATTTGAAAACACATGTAATCATTTGTAACATATATTTATTCTTACACGCTTAGTCAAAAGCTGTTGTTTAAAATTAAGTACACACACACACTTTTATTTTATTTATATGTAATATTTTAGACGCTGAAAAACAATAAAATCTATATTTGAGATTGAGCACAGCGCCATCTAACAGATATTGGACACACTTGTTGAAACGTTTACTCCCCTGACCATTAGATGACGCTAGCTGTCTTGTTAATTTGAAAACACATGTAAGCATTTGTATCATATATTTATTCTTACACGTTTAGTCAAAAGCTGTTGTTTAAAATTAAGTACACACACACACTTTTATTTTATTTATATGTAATATTTTAGATGATAAAAAACAATAAAAATTATATTTGAGATTGAGCACAGCGCCATCTAACGGATATTGGATACACTTGTTAAAACGTTTACTCCCCTGACCGTTAGATGACGTTAGCTGTCTTGTTAATTTGAAAACACATGTAAGCATTTGTATCATATATTTATTCTTACACGTTTAGTCAAAAGCTGTTGTTTAAAATTAAGTACACACACACTTTTATTTTATTTGTATGTAATATTTTAGATGATAAAAAACAATAAAAATTATATTTGAGATTGAGCACAGCGCCATCTAACGGATATTGGACACACTTGTTAAAGTTGTGTGGGTAAATGTTTACTCCCCTGACCGTTAGATGACGTTAGCTGTCTTGTTAATTTGAAAACACATGTAAGCATTTGTATCATATATTTATTCTTACACGTTTAGTCAAAAGCTGTTGTTTAAAATTAAGTACACACACACTTTTATTTTATTTATATGTAATATTTTAGACGCTGAAAAACAATAAAAACTATATTATCTGAGATTGAGCACAGCGTCATCTAACAGATATTGGACACATTTGTTGAAACGTTTACTCCCCTGACCGTTAGATGACGCTAGCTGTCTTGTTAATTTGAAAACACATGTAAGCATTTGTATCATATAATTATATATTCTTACACGTTTAGTCAAAAGCTGTTATTTGAAATATCAGCAGTTGCATTTTTTATACTAGGTATGTTGAAAATTATTTATTATGAATGTAACATTATATGCAATTCAAACAGGAAAAGAGTCCGATAACATTATATCCAATTTAAACAGGAAAAGAATTCGATAACATAAAATTAATTAGACATAAAATATGATGAATGGATGATTTCACAAAAATGTTGTTGTTGAAATGTTTAAGCGGAAACGGAAAGTAATATAATATTCAACAATTAAACTAACTAAAACTGAGAAATTTGATATGAGTGATGTGTTTACGTTTGACGTATGTTGAAACATAAAAGATACCTATTTGCTTCAGCCTCAGTGTCTTAAAACAAAGGTGTACAACCAATGTGTATTACCCGTGATGACTTATGGTTCTGAGATGTGGTGCATCACAAAAGGTCTTTTCAGACGGCTTAAAGTCGCGCAGCGAACTATGGAGAGGGCTATGCTTAGCATTTCTCTACGTGATCGAATCAGGAATGAGGACATCCGTAGAAGAACTAATGTTGCTAACATAGCTCGCAGGATTAGTAAGCTGAAGTGGCAATGGGCCAGCCACATAGCGCGAAGATCGGACGGTCGATGGGGCAAAAAGATCCTTATCCACTCAAGCCGTGCACCGGCAGGCGCGGTGTGGGACGGTCACCTACCAGATGGACCAACGACCTGGTGAAAATTGCTGGGTCTCATTGGATGCAGGTGGCAATGAACCGGTCTGGCTGGAAATCATTTAAAGAGGTCTATGTTCAGCAGTGGACAGCGATAGGTTGAGATGGTGATTTGCTTCAGCAAGTTTTATTTTATAAATTATTTTTTATAAAAATGTTAGGTTAGGTTACATTTTAAAAATGTGGAATATTGGGCGATCTGTCCCACGTGAGCAAGGAGCGATAGCGACGATGCGAACTTAAAGTGGGACAGAATGCCCAATATTCCACTACTAACAATGCTTAAGTAAGGCGCATCCTGTGGTTAGATGATCTAAGGTCCATGTCGATGCACAGACGTATGCAAAGAAATCGCGCAAACTGAGGCAACTCATTCATATTTATCAGGCATGACCAGTGCAGTTTAACCGTTTCACGAGCCCATAAAACTAAGTCAAACGTGCTTATAAAAAATTCAATTGTGGGTCGTCATGACCACGAAGCTATAGGTAAACATGGAGGCCACACTTCGAACAACCGCTTGAGTCAAATACCTACGTATCTCTATCTCACTCTCTGTGGGCTAACCTTCTCTTTCTAGAAAATTGTGCAGTGCTGCTATCTTCTTATTAGTATCTCCTAGAAAATAATAGGAATTGACCATACTAACCAAAAATACAAGTAAAACAATTTATAAATAGCTCTATAGTTCGACTACGATTATTTAATGCGTAAATTGAAATATTTTATACAATAATATGCATGATTGGGTTGTCGAATCAGTGAATTACATTCCCATTTTCTAAGGATTCTGTAATGTGGCAACATTGGTACTACATGTCAACTGTCAAAGTGTCAACGAACAATAGAATGGCGGTTGACTTCATTGTTTTCACACAATAGGAAACGTTGTGAAGTAGTGTGACTATATTGAGGATTTATCTGGGACTTCCTGTGTATTATTAGAAGAAACACGAATGTCATTATTAGAGTAAATAAAATAAGTTAAGTATTGTTATCGTATGTTAATGATGAATAATTGTCTTAGGTTTCCTAAAAATAGTATTCAGCGAGAAATATGGTTATCCATTGTACCATTAAAAATTAAGTTAAGATATCTATACTAATATTATAAAGAGGAAAGATTTGTTTTTTGTTTGTTTGTTTGTTTTTAACGAATAGGCTCCGGAACTACTGTACCGATTTGAAAAATTCTTTCACTGTTGGGAAGTTACATTCTTTGCGGTGAACATAGGCTATATTTTATTCCCGTATTCCCACGGGAACCGCTTGACATCCGCTAGTTTTTTATAAAAGCAATTAGTATGCCAACTGATCATAAATTTTATTTTCTCGCGTACCTTATAAACGAATGGATATAGGTGCAATTCTATACATTCGTGTCGTGTAACTTTCTTAAAAGTGCTGGTAGATGGTGCCTCCTTTTCCATATTTAAAAAAAGTGAAGTTCTATGTAAGCGCCAGGATTTGCAATTTGCATGTTCAAAAAACCGATTATGATGTAGTAACAAAGCGCTTAAAACCATCAACAGTTCCTAACTTATTGTCCAATAATCCTGTTCCTAATTTATTGTCCAATAATCAACTTAAAAATACATACATAAAAATAAAATAAATAGATTAAATAACTAAACTACTAAACTAATGCCTACTGAACATACCACCACTGATCATACTAGGCGCAAAGGTGCCCTATACACTTGCAGCGTTGCCGCGCTGGATAGCTATCCTTTGTACCAGGTACGACCAGACGTGGGAGCCATGCGTCTTGTGCCTACGGCCGATCTCCGAGACCAGAGCCTTAGTATCACTCCCGCAACTGCCCATCGTTTCTACAGCTGCCGCCGCCGGTGAATGGACGGTACGAGCCAAGTGACTGGCGGCGAAAGTGCTGATGCATGTTGCGTCCCACACTAAGCACTTGCCGTTCTTCCATGGCACAAGGGTCAGACCGTCCGGTCTCTTGCCGTCTGCGAGGGACAAACCTGGTGGTTCAAGGATACAGGGGACCTCTGCCGACCCAAAGCCCGCCGGATTAACTAATTAAGAGCGTGGTTACGCGGATGCCTATAGGTGCAGCGACAACTCAAAGCATGATGACCATCGCTATCCACCATGGTACCGCAGATGCATTCGTGAGGTTCACACACCTTGCAGCCTAAGCGGAGAGCCACACGATCAAATTATTTAAAATCTTCTTCCAATGACTTTAGCACTAACATTTCTTTATTTTGACATGAAGAGACATGGGCAGACTGTGAACTACCACGAGCTGCTGCGGCAGACTGCGAGCTACCACTAGCTGCAGCGGCAGCTTACGTCTCAGCCTGCCACAGAAAGCCGCAGCGCGCGAGACGTACAGTTGATTAACCTAGAAAAATAACCCACTTGGATGAATAGCTTCGTTATTCGCAATGTACCTATGCAATCTGCAGAGAATACTACCTATCAGTGTTCGTAAAAAACAGAGAAAATAGTTAATCTCGCCTTTGTACATCTAATTTATATAATACATTTTCACCACGTATTCCGTGGGACCAATTCTTAAAAAGGTGAAATGATAATATACCTCTGCCTACCCCTTCGGGGATAAAGGCGTGACCTTATGTATGTATGTATTGTAAATCTAATTGTATCATGACTATATATTGTCTTTATTGTGCACAATAAAGAATATATAGAAAATAAAGTATCCTGGCAAAAATAAAAATAGGGCTACCCTACTTAGAAAGAGACGTAGAGCCCACACAGAGCAAGACAGTATTATACAGACTACGCTTCAAGTAGGTATTCGAAGTGTGGCCTCCATTTATCTATAGCTTCATGGTCATGACAAATATATTTTTTTTTCTTTGTAGCTTCTCTGGTGTTGGGAAGTGGGCCATAAGCTTTCTGCGACTTCAGGGTAATTCGCCAAAACTATTTCATAATTTCTTCCATAATTTCTACGGTGTAATTATTTTTCTGAAGTAATGCCAACTTGACAGTCCAATGGATAGAAAAACTTCAACAATATTTTTTAAAGCTAACGGGTTCTTTCCAGGTGCTTCCAAAAAAACATTTAAATCTGATTTTTTTAGGCAAGGTAAATTAGAATGAATTTAAGGAAATTACTTTTCCATTTTAAGGAAACTATACAAATGTTACGAAATTAAAACAGGTAGGTTGTACTGGTTTGCTCAGAGTGGGCGCAACAGTGCCAGGTTCTCGTGCTAAGTCTGGACGTTGACATTCACTCACTGAAGACCTTGGTGTGATCCATGATCTTCGGTGGGAGTCGCGTCTTTCTGCGAGTAGGTCATGTTCGGGAAAAAAAATCGTGGAGATGGAGCGGAAGAGAACTCTACCATTGTGTTTACCAGTCTTTGACCTCGTCCAAAACTCAGCCCAACCATGGCTGGGAGATCTGTGAACTGCGAGTGGGCTTCTCAACGTCCTTACTGTAACATACCTAAGACGGCGGTGTGACGTGAGAGTTTCACAAATGCCTCACATCCAGGAAGCGGGATAAAATTCGAACCAGATCCCAAAGATGCGAGGACTACCTGAGTCCGTGGTACTATCCAAAGTCAGACGGGATTCTTCGTACATCCCTTCGTGGGCTTAAGCTTACCTACCCCAGGCTCCCTGCCGTAGACATTGTTAGGTCATCAGGTGGTTTTAGTTGGTAATAGTCAAGAGTCAGGCATGGCATTAGTGTAGAGGAGCCCTTCCATCGGGCGAGTCACAGATGCAGCTAGCCCCCGCGTCATACCTCTTACTGCTTCAGCAAATGAAGGCCCTCTTCACGTTACTCTTCATTGAAAAGCATGACAGATTACAAAACTTAGAATTCAAGGCGGAGTTCCTTAAAATAGCGTCGCCTCAGTGCATATTAGTTCTATCGACCAATTTTTTCGAATACGAACTTAAAATGCAAGTTTGTTAAGACATTAATTTCAATCTTGTTAGTCAAAGAAAATTCAAGACTTTTTATAACTAATACAACAAAAAAATAATTTGAATTTTATTTCTGACGCGACACTGTAATTAAAATTTTGTGCTTATTGTTCTATGTCCAATGTTTGTCCTTTAACTTACATCGTAAGAGATGTTGAGTGTTCTATGTCCACCCAAGCGACCAATCACAGCCCGCGACGCCATATGTACCATTTTATTTGATTTGCCATTGTGGCTCGAAACTTTAGTAGAATCTTACAGTCGCTACCGAAAATCATTTCAAAATCTTATAAAGTGTTGCGTTTTCATCGTCAAATTGGTTCAGACAAATACTACATAATGTTAAAAACAGGTTATGAAAAACTATGTATTGAGACGCGGCCGCAAACTGAACAGCAAGTACTTTTTAATTTACACTCAAATCCGTTTTGAATTTAAAACAGGATGATGGTTTTTAGCACCCTTCAAATAAGTGGGAAATCATTTCGACCTACAGGTCGAATATATCAATATTACATACATATACTTAGGTACACCTATATGTATGTAATATTTTTGTGTTAGTAAAATTCTATAATATTCTAAAATGTTATGTTTGGAAGTCCAATAAATATTAACCAAAAGCTTTTGATTAAAAATTTGGCAATTTTAGTTTCAATTTCTTCTCTTTTTGCGTGTGTTTTCTGTGACCCTCCGTACTTATGTAAAGAACTAAGACGATCAGCAAACTTATATTATTAGGAAGTGTAATTAATACCTAATGTGTTTTGTCTTCTATTTTCCAACTCCAGTCATAATTTTAACAAAAAATATTAACGAAACATTCTCAACTTAAGTGTTCGTTATGTATGACTATCACGGTGAAATATGCACCACCTGTATAGAAAATCAGGGAGTTAGCACAAATAAGCACGCAAAAATGAAAGAGCCACTTTGTCCTATCTCCAATGAGGCAGTGTTCTATTGGGAGTTCTGGGACATCCTTCCGAGGGCTTCCCCGGGGCTCTCAACCACAGGCAACAGCCTAACCCAACCCTAAGCCAACGCCAACTTGACGTCGTCTTCTAACACCTCGATTAGGCAGATGGGACAAAGTTTATAAGCAGCTACCTACGGTTCCAAGACGTGCACACTCTCAGTGATGCTAGTCTGCTAGTCCATGCCCTTTAATTTGCCTTGGGGTGTCTCTGAGGGATAAAAAACTAAACGATGTAATCCGTCAGAGAACAGAGTTTGAGTTTTGAAGTGGAAATTTGCTGGCCGCATCTGTAGAAGAACCGATAGCCGATGGAGCAAACGAGTTTTGGAGAGAAGACGGCCACTTGGTAAATGTGGGTTAGGACGACCACTTGCCAAATCGATCGACGCACAAAACCCGGCTCTCCACGGAACTCCTCCTTCTCCGTCCGTCGACGGCACGTAGATCATGTTTCTGTGAGCCAGGTCTAAGGGTTTGTATACCGTTTTTATTCCAGGGAAGCTTAGATAAGGAAATTATTTCAGGACTTTAGTGAGAGGGCTAATTCCTGAACTGTTCCTGAACGATGAGCTAGTTCTGGGGGACTTCAGTGGTCACCACACTCGGTTCTTGGGTTCCTTCAAGAACGATCATGCCACATGATCATGGACTGACCACCCACTCTCTTACAGGCTCTCTTCTATAGTCTGACTTAAGTTTTCCGTGGCATCTTCCTTATACCAAACTGATCGCAGCCATGTGCCCGCTCTGCTGGACCTGCTGCTGACAAAATGTCCACCTGAGTATAGTGTGTCACTGTGTGCCTCACTGGTTGCCTCCGACCTTTGATGTGAATGATTTTATACAGGTGTCTTCTCCTGCACGTGCAGAGATGCACTATCGTCGGCGGATTGGGACGAATTTTATGATTAATTTGCATCTGGCCCGTAGAGTCACTGTTAGTTTACAGGTAAAGCTTCGTCGAATAGCGCTAGCGATGATGGAAAGTAATTATTTAATGATGCTGTCGGTAAGGAAAGCTCTATTCGTCCATATGGCGTAGGTCGACCATAGATTTAGAATATTTCGCTACTCTCCAAATCAATTAAATGAAAGCAGTTATGAAAGTAGAAGATCGTGGCAATTGGAAAGCCATTGTCTGAGCTTATCCCGATGGGAGACAAGCGTGATTATGTATGTATAAGTAAGTATGTATATAAATTCATGAGGCGGACTAAGTGCAGCTATTATAAATTCTTGTCTGTAGAGCAGTGTTGTTATGGATATCCATATCCGTAACCGAAACTATCGCATATCCGAAATAAAAAAATATCCGTAACCGTAACCGAATCCGAAATAAAAGTTTCGGATAGGGCGGAGTCTAACTAAATACTGCCACTCATACGAATTAAATTAACTGTGCACTTCGCTGGAATGCGACACCTCTCCTTAATTTTTAATTATTAAATTAATATGTAATAAATATTTTGTAACGATCTGATTAGTCAGAAAACTAACTATTTAAGACGAAAACAGTTTTTTTTGGTATTTAAATTTTCATGGTCACTAACACTATTATTAGAGTTTTTTTAAAACTTAGATAGTTCTGTATCTTGTATACTTAAATGGTTACTGTAATAATTGTACCGGACGCTCGTGCACGGAACGCTCTCACGTCCGGTATTAGGGGGTGCGGGATGCGGAGGTGGCGCACGGCTGGGCTTTTGTACCCGGTCGCGTGCCCGGCGGTTCAGGCTCCGACCCAGTTCTACTGTCTGCGGCAAAGTCTGCAGTAAGTACTTGATCAGGGTACTTACCTGGATTGCCGATCGATACCTTGTGGCGAGGATGAAGAATGAAACAAATATTACGAAGGTACGTGCGGTGGAGGAGCTCTATACGTAACGCGGGCTAACTGTTGCTATATGGACGCGGACTAACTGTTTCTACACGGACACGGGTAAAATAATACTTGTTCGAACGCGAGACAGAACGGTACGGAGTGGGATGGACGTTGACAGCCCTCTGGTCCCACTAGGTCTTCTATCTCCCCCGTGCCCGTAGCCCGTCAACCGTTAACTATTGACTGTTTTCACTGTTCACGTTCACCGTAGATTTTGATTTACCGTAGCTAAGTATAAAAAACTGTTCGCTAAGGTACTTCGAAACTTTACCTTAACGAGAACCGTGTAGAGCTCCCCAAATCTGTCGCAAATTTTATTATATTTTCGGTATCATACACCCATAAAAGCTGTTGCAGCTAAGTATACAAGCATGTTACAAACATGGTGAAAACTGGTAATGGAGTGCTAATCCAATACCTTTCTGAAACTGTAACTAGTATCATTGTGACAAGTCTAGATTTCTTAGTACTCAAAGAAACATGTACGACTCTATACAAATTTAGGCGTCCTATACCCATTATTTGAATTTTATTACAAATCTAGACACTGTAGGGTATAGGAATGCTTCGAAACTGTTAAATTACTATAGTTTAAACAGCTTTAAACAATTCAAAACATTCTAGACTCTATAACTAGGTATCTAGGCTCAAGAAAACATGTTATCAATAAAACAAAGCGACGAATAAAAACACGGTAAAAATCTATTAAAACTGTATACTAAAGTTACGTAATAAATTATGAAACTATAAAGATTGTTTTATTTACAATTCTAGTGTCCCTAAGTCCTATCTAGGTACTCACATGAGTCCTAGGTTGCCTAATTCGACATTTAAACACTATTTTGACTTAAATTGTCTCTAATCACTTTGAACACTGTTTTTAGGCACTATATCGACTTTAGGAACACTGGGTTAGCACTTAGATCACAGCACAAGCACTAGAAGTCTGTTTTTCACGAGGCTGTCGCGAACAATAATTATATACAATTTTAGTTACCTCTTTATTTTAATCAAAACACACGCAATGATTTATGAAGACTGGTTGATATGTTATGGTGTGATATTTTTTATAAAGATGTTGATTCATATATTATATAACAAATTACTATTAATTAGATAGATAACGAGTAGCTGTAACAAAGAATTACTTGTATGACAGATTGCGAAACCTACAAGGTACAATTAAATTTCATTTAAATCTTATTTGTATTTCATTTTACAGTTCCTTGAAAAATTAATATCCGTAACCGAAACTATCAGATAATCCGAAATAATTTAATATCCATAACTGTAACCGAAACCGATATTATATTTTACCAATATCCATATCCGTATCCGGATCCAAAATTATATATCCAGAACATCCCTGCTGTAAAGGTACTGTCAGATTTCACTTCGGAGGAACGTATTGCCTCGTATCATTACACTACCTCGAAAATACAAACACTGCCCCGAACGACATTTCCGGATTATTCCGTTAATCCACCCCAAAAAATCCACCCCATGGGGTGGATAACCGGAATTACATGTTATGGTATGTCCGGAATTCCACCCCTTGGGTGGATTTCCGGATCTATTCATGATAAATAAAAAACATTAAAAAAAACAAATGACGATCGAAAAACAAATGAAGATCGGCAAAACAAATGAAGAACGTCAAAACAAATGACTGTCGGATAAACAAATGACGATCGAAAAACAAATGAAGATCGGCAAAACAAATGAAGATCGTCAAAACAAACGAAACAAATGACGATCGGCAGAACAAATGAAGATCGTCAAAACAAATAACGGTCGAATAAATAAATGACGGTCGAATAAACAAATGACGATCGAAAAAACAAATGAATATCGGCAAAATAAATGAAGATCGTCTAAACAAATGACGGTCGAATAAACAAATGACGATCGAAAAAACAAATAACGATCGGCACAACAAATGAAGATCAAAAAAAGAAAATAGAATAAAATAAATATATAAATACCTATATAAAATAGAAGAAAATAATCTAGCTGCGATTGCCATTGCGAAAATAGGTGCAAGCAAATCTAGACCTTAATGACGCTTCTCTAAAAATGTGCTTGTAGACATCACTGATCACGAATATACTGGTTGAATTTATAGTCGTTCTGGAACGAAAAGGTACAGTTTCGATAACAGAACCGATCGGAAGTGTCAATTTGAAAATCAACAAAAAAAAAACGAAAATGTCAAAATCTACATCGTTTTCCGAAATCAAAATGAGAACTCGTTGTTACTCTTGATTGTTGTTAAAAAGTAAATAGGGGGGGGGGGGGTTTAAGTATGCCCATAATGCGATAACCATCCTAAAAAATAGGTGCAAGCAATTCTCGATGTTATTAACATGCATAATATTTATTTATTTTTTACATAGTCGTGATCAGTAATGTCTGTCATCGCCTAAAATAACATTTTTAGAGAAGTGTCATTAAGGTCGAGATTTGTTTGCACCTTTTTTTTGAATGGCAATCGAATTTAGATTACAAAATATGGCTGCAAGTAATTTTTGACCACCTAAAATCAACAATAGCTGAAAGCTCAATAGTCAGAACTCAGAACTCAAAACCCAAAACTCAAAACTGAAATGAAAGCTCATACTTAAGTCTTTTTTCTCTTGTTTTATTATACTATACTATCTTCACGCCAAATCCCTTGCGGGGTAGGCAGAAAGAACCGAGCGCCACGCGGCACGGTCCATACACACCTCACTTGTTTCTTCAACTTTCATATTTCTTTTCGTGCATGCATGACCTACCGTCGTTATTTTGACGATCTTCATTTGTTTTGTCGATCTTCATTTGTTTTTCGATCGCCATTTGTTTATCTGACCGTCGTTTATTTTGACGATCGTCATTTGTTTATCCGACCGTCATTTGTTTTGTCAATCTTCATTTGTTTATCCGACCGTCATTTGTTTTGTCGATCTTCATTAGTTTTGTCAATTTTCATTTGTTTTTCCGACCGTCATTTGTTTTTTCGATCTTCATTTGTTTTTTTTTATTCATTTGTTTTGTCGATCTCCATGTGCTTTGACCATCTTCGAAATCCACCCATTTCATGGGTGGATTAACGGACTAATTGGATTAGTAATATCCGGAAATCCACTCCTTGGGTGGATTTTCGTGGGTGGATTATCAGACTATTTTGATTAATAATATAAAATTCCGGGAATCCACCCAAGGGGTGGATTTTTATGGGTGGATTAACGAACTAATAATCGAAATAACTTCGTCTAAATGACAAAAACACTTCGTCGAAAACATTTTATCGATACACAGTGCGCTGAAACGACAGTTTGTCGAATGACATTTATAGTCCAATCCTGCCCGATCTGGCAATAATGTTAACATGTCATGTTTTGACAATCGTTGTCAAAACCTTCCTCCACATTACTCGCGATGTTGAACGAAGTTGGAAGAGTACGAATATTGTGGAGGGGCTCCTCGACCTACTACGTCAAAAATTTTCTTTGTCTCGGGCAACTTCGCCGACGAACTTCGTTCAACTTCGCGAGTAATGTGGAGGAAGCATAAGACAGATGAGTAGAAAAATATAGTTTGACAAATCATTGAATTTTTACTATCTTGAGTACGTATTTTAAAAGAAAATAAACTATAATGAAGAAGTTATTTGGTGTCGAAATGTTTGTAAGAACACTGTATGACTTCTGGATACTGGAATATAATCAGGGTGAATACTCAGTTGCATTGCAAGTAACTATGGATATATAAGATCAAATGTGTTTGTTTACATTGTTGCGCCCGCTTACCCATCTGTGCTAATTAAGTGACTGTGTCACGATTGAAATAACTAAATACTTTATCAAAACAGTTGAAAAGAAATCAAATTTGACTTTGAAATCTAGTTGAACATTTTGCTAAAAGTATTGTCGCCAACTAGTTACATTAGAGGATTCCCACACTGACAGGTAGGCGGCCAGGTCTGAGGAGCGAGTTACGAGTGTAACCGATTTTTGTTCCTGTTCGTGCATTTGTATAGAATATATTATATAATCTGTGCTGGTAGTACCACAAGTAAAAAAATTACCCGTGGTACTACCACGTGGTCCCAGTAGTACCACGGGTAAAATTGAATTACCAGTGGTACTACTGGGACCACTTGCTCAACTTCACTGGATAAAAATAAATGAAGATCGGTAAAAACAAGTGAAGATCGGTGAAAACAAATGAAGATCGGTAAAACAAATGAACATCAGTAAAATAAGCGAAGATCGATAAAAATATCACAAATCAAAATCATCACAATGCACATCTATAAAAACAAATGAAGATCAGTAAAACAAATGAAGATCGGTGAAAACAAATGAAGATTGGTGAAAACAAGTGAAGATCGATAAAAACAAATGAAGATCGGTAAAAACAAATGAAGATCGGTAAAACCAATGAACGTCAGTCATACAAGCGAAGTTCGATAAAAACAAATGAAGATTGGTGAGAACAAGTAAAGATCGATAAAAACAAATGCACATCTATGGAAACAAATGAAGATCAGTAAAAAAATGAAGATCGGTGAAAACAAATGAAGATCGGTGAAACAAATGAAGATTGGTGAGAACAAATCAAGATCGGTGATTACAAATGAAGATCGGAAAAAAACAGATGAAAAATCCCTAATCAGATGGTAATCCCTGTTATATTTCACGAATTGACATAAAACACATGAAATGGTCAGTAAAAAGAGAAAAACAAAAAAAGAACCTTGTAGAGTACAGTGTAACCTGGAAATTAACTTCTCAAACCAGCAAATAAGCAGTCAGAGACATGACTTTTAAATTGTTTGTTTGAAGTAGCAAATATATCAATTTCAACAAAATGAGTGTTGTAAGTCTCAACAAGGCGATGAAGAGGGGCACGCACCCCCGCGTTGGTCTTGTAGGTGCTTGTGTAGAATAGTCGCGATGCGCGCACCTCTCGCCTATGGACAGTTCGAGGTACTATATAACACAACCTATTCGTTAGATCAGAACAGTCATAGCGATTGTTACACAGGCCGTGCAGCATCATGGCGTCAAGTAGTACTCGTCTAGATCTTAAGTCCAAAACACTGTAAAGCTCCAGCAGCTGTGCATAAAAAATCTTTGATCGATGGTATCTATAATGCATATTGCGTAAAAACTTTTTTTGTACTAACTCTATACTAGTATCATACTTAGCATAGAGAGGGTTCCAAATTGATGTGGCATAATATTCTAACTGAGAACGTATGATGGTCTTGTACAGAAACAGAAGTGTAGTTTTGATTTTTTTTTTTCGCAGGAAGTCGCGCGAGGATCTCATGACAAACCCATACATGCGATAGGCTTTTTTGATAAATAATAAATAAAATAAATAAATAAATAAACCGTAATAACCCTGTTTAGGGGTCCGTTACTGATGGAGTAGTCATATAGCAACTTGTTTCTATTTTTAGTAAATGATACTGATTGACATTTCTCGATATTTAAAAACAACTTATTTTAGATACAATAATCATATAGTCTATTAAGATCATCCTGAAGAAGCAAGCAATCCTGAATGGTCCTACATGGTTTATAGATGAGAGAGTTCTACGAGTTCTGGGACATCCTTCCGAGGCTTAGATCATCTAACCACAGGATGCGCCTTACTTAAGCATTGTTTCCTGCCAAGCCACAAGACCATTTGGTCTTTTAGCTTTATAAATAGCACTGTACATCAGTACATCATTTTATATGATTAAACTAGTACATTTCATTGTAGGTGACTGTACAATAAAAATTAACACACAACAGCCATTACGCGTTTGTCGATTAATACATTTTTAAATATAATGAAATTTTATATGTCTTAGTGTTTCCCCCTTCACCCGCTATAAATATTAGCAGAATATTTTTGTATGCGGTGGTTCGCAAAGGCTAGTCCCGTGATATATGGTCTAAATTCCGAGGGCTTACCCGGGCCTCCCAACCATAGGCTGTTGGGCGTTACATGAGATTTTTTAGTCGGTAGAAGTCCGGCCTAACATCCATGATGGATTTTGCTCACGGTAAAAAAAGCTACATTAAACGATTAAAACGAATATTACGTATCTAAAACTTTGTGATATACCTATGTACCTAATCATTCGTTATCGTATTGAAACATTGAACTACAGTGATTGAACGGTTCATGCGGCGTCATACGTCCTTCCGGTGGACGACCACTAAGCACATAATACTAATATAATGATCACTAACGAATTGTCCGTAATCTCGTAGTCACTGTTTAGCGAATAACATCGTGTTACAGCTTGGTGTACGTAAATTCGGAAACCTTATTATTTCATATTGGCGGTAAGTTTCTTACACATGGTTATCACGCAAAACAAACATTCTTACTATTTCCGTTTATTTCATACTGGAATACTAGCACGCAATGAAAGAATTTGACAACAAATAAAACAAAACACTGTTACATGCATAAAGTTACGATACATCGATCGATCGACGCGGCGGGTACGCCGGCACCGGGCGGTGGCGATCAAAGAACATACGTACGATGCGCGCGCATGCTCACGGCCGACTGAGTGAGTGAGGCGGCCGTAATTAGATCAAGTCCTTGAAGTTCGCATCCCCCGCGGCCCTGCCCCACACCTTTCACTTACTACCCGTTCGCTCTAAGTTTGCCGGTCGCCTCCCGGTTGATTCTCCCCTACTACGCCTCTACACAAGTCTTTATGCCAGCCGCAAACTTAGAGCGAACGGGCTATACAATTTTTACGAGTTTGTTTACGTCGTAATCTTTGGGATGCGCATAGTATAAAAGATTTAACCACTATATCTAATATATAAAATTTTCGTGTCACAGTTTTCGTTGCCATACTCCTCCGAAACGGCTTGACTAATTCTCATGAAATTTTGTGAGCATATTGAGTAGGTCTGAGAATCGGCCAACATCTATTTTTCATACCCCTGTGACCGGGAATAACATTCCACGCGGGCGGAGCCGCGGGCATCAGCTAGTTAGATTAATCTTTTTTTGTATGAAAAAAAAAACATGTAACGAATTATCAAAAATGGTGTATCACATGTTGTTGTTTATGATGGTAGCTGTCTAGTCCTAGGAGGTTGCTGGTGTTTTACAAATGACCCTGTATATACAACGCACGTCGCACATGGGTAAAAAACAAATATATAGATTTGCTAAGTGTTTTTGGCATGAGACACAGAAAAAATAACATTCTTGAAGGATAGCATGCCAAATTAAATAAAATTGTCAATGAAAACAATAAATCGTGGTTGCGTCTACTAAATGCTATCACTGATGACAGTCTCGTTAAGCTTGTTGCTCAGCATTTTAATAAAAGGAGGACTCGTCATATAGTTAATGACGACAATATTCAATACATACAGATGCAGTTATTAACTTGTTCACTTGTTTTTACCGACGTTCATTTGTTTTTACTGATCTTTATTTGTTTTTACCGACCTTTATTCGTTTTCACCCACTTTCATTTGTGACGTTCATTTGTTTTTACTGATCTTCATTTGTTTGACCGATCTTCATTTGCTTTCACCGGTCTTCATTTGTTTTAACCGATCTTCATTTATTTTTGATCCAATAATACCAAGGGTAAAATTGAATTACCCGTGGTACTACTGGGACCACTTGGTAGTACCACGGGTAATTTTTTACTCGTGGACCACGAGTAAACACTACCTGTAGCCTACAGGTAGTGTTTCAATAAATATAACATCAATATGAGATTCGTTAACTAGGGTACAAATTTTGCAAGTAAGATTTGACCCACTTTTCATGCTCCGATGAGCTGAAATTTAAAATACATCTGTAGTTTCGGGGAGAGTACAATATGATGGTATTTTAGAACTGGTGTAAAGGCGAACCCTGAAGGTCGCCATAGTACCAATCTTCTCAACGAAACAAGATAATCCCATAGCGTTTTGACGTTTAGACAGGTGTTTTTGTGTACTTGGCAAATATATCATAGGGTATGGTGAACCAAGTCTGATGATGAAGTCCAGTTCTGGTGAAGGTCGCCATACTAATTAAAAAAGATAAACCCATAGCGTTTGGGTTTTTGAATGGTCTAGATGCGTACATGGTAAAAAGATCATGGAGGATGGTAAACCAAGTGTGATGATGGAGCCAAGTCAAAGTGAAGATCATGAAAATAACTAAATATACAGACATATAAGTGTTTGGGCTCTATAGAATGGTCTTGATGCGTACATGGCAAATACATCATATTTAGTCAACCAAGTCCGATGATGGAGCCAAGTCCTGGTGAAATTCACCATACTAATTAAGTATAAAAATAAATTCGCAGTGTTTGGGCTCCTTAGAATCGTGTTGATGCGTACAAGGCAAAAATATAAAATTTGGTAAGCCAAGTCTGATGATGGTGCCAAGTCCTGATGAAGGTCACAATAGTAATTAAAAAAGGATAAGCGGTATTTGGGCTTTAGAATGGTCGTACGGAACGGTACCCCCTGTGCGCGGGTGCGACTCACACTTAGCCGATTTCTTTTTTTAAAATACTACTAAAATGGCAGACAAGCATATAGATGTAGCGGAAATTTTACAGGTGAAGGTTGATAGGTGATGGATGATCATATGATGGGTCATCTGATGTGTGACGGGTGATGGGTAATGGATCAGTTAAGAGTTTTTAGTATGCTGAGCACCAATTACGAACATAATAATTTGTAATCCAATATGGCCGCCGCGCCGTAATTACAAAATTTCATGACGGGCATCGTTTTAAGGGTTTTTCGTATGCTGAGTAAGAATTACATTATAAAATTGCAATCCAATATGGCCGTCGCGCCGTAATAACAAAATTTCATGATGCGTATCGTTTTAGGGTTTTTTTAGTATGCTGAGTAAGAATTTTATGACAATTTTGTAATCCAATATGGCCGCCGCACTTTATTTAAAAAATTCATGATAGGTATGGTTTAAAGGGTTTTTTAGTATGCTGAGTACGAATTACATGATAATTTTGCAGTCCAATATGGCCGCTGCGCCGTAATCACAAAACTTCATGATGGGTATCGTTTAAGGGGTTTTTTGGTATGCCGTGTACGAATCACAAGTCAATTTTGCAATCCAATATGGCCACTGCGCCGTAATCACAAAATTTCATGATGGGTATCGTTTAAGGGGTTTTTTGGTATGCCGTGTACGAATCACAAGTCAATTTTGCAATCCAATATGGCCACTGCGCCGTAATAACAAAATTTCATGATGGGTATCGTTTAAGGGGTTTTTTGGTATGCTTATTACAAATTCAATAGTAATTTAGCGATCCAATATGGCCGCCGCGCCGTAATAACAAAATTTCATGATGCACATCGTTTTAGGGGTTTTTTGGTATGCTGAGTACGAATTACATGACAATTTTGTAATCCAATATGGCCGCCGCACTGTAATTACAAAATTCCATTATGGATATGGTTTAAAGGGTTTTTTAGTGTGCTGAGTACAAATTACATTATGAAATTGCAATCCAATATGGCCGTCGCGCCGTAATAACAAAATTTCATGATGCATATCGTTTTAGGGGTTTTTTAGTATGCTGAGTACGAATTACATGACAATTTTGTAATCCAATATGGCCGCCGCACTGTAATTACAAAATTTCATGATAAGTATGGTTTAAAGCGTATTTTAGTATGCTGAGTACGAATTACATGATAATTTTGCAGTCCAATATGGCCGCTGCGCCGTAATCACAAAACTTCATGACGGGTATCGTTTAAGGGGTTTTTTGGTATGCTGTGTACGAATCACGTGTCAATTTTGCAATCCAATATGGCCGCTGCGCCGTAATCACAAAATTTCATGATGGGTATCGTTTAAGGGGTTTTTTGGTATGCTAATAACAATTTCAATGGTAATTTAGCGATCCAATATGGCCGCCGCACCGTAATATAAAAATATCATACCGGATATCGTTTAAGGGGTTTTTTCGTATGCTGAGTACGAATTACATAATAGTTTTGCTATTCAAAAGTAGCAAACGCGCTGTAATAACAAAATTTCATGATGGGTATCGATTAAGGCCGCTATATTCGAACAGTGGCCCGTGGGCCATCTCTGGCCTTTGATAGTGGCCCATCTTAATATTGGCGTAAATCGGAACGCAGCATCTAACGACTGCTTCAGAGGGCTTATTCTCCGAATAGCTTTATCGTTGGAAGTCTTCTATGACGGTTGGGTTTAGTCGTCGCCTCTCCCAAATCTGAGACTTTGTGCTTTTACTGACATTGTAAGAGCGGTATCGGTATCGAGCCCTTGATGAAGTATCTGGGGCTCGTACTTATTAGCGGATGGAATTTCGGACACCATTACCAAAGTGTGATCTCAAAACTGAAAGGGAGGGGGGTCGAACAGCGGCATTTTCGTATTAGGTTCCCAAGTAAGGGGAACGAGGAGCCGTCAGACTAATAAGAGGATACTGCATGGAATATCTCCAAGTTGGGACCCCTCCTTGGAACCTAGAAGCGAGGCCTCTCGACTCATTGTTTAAATGTCGCATGGAGGCGCTGGAAACCTGCGTCTCGAAAAATCGAGGTCCCACCAGGGTGGGAAAAAGTTTCAATCAGGCCATCACCCACCCGACCTCCACAGTCTGCGATGAAGGCGCCGTAGACTTCTCTGCGCCCAAGACTATCGGCCTTCATGACCGGGGGCCTTAGGACGGCGAGGGGGCTGCTCACCGTCCACCACCGCTCACCTTCTGCTTACAAAAGCAGGTTCAATAAAGCAGCTTGACGTGAAAGTTTTACGCGCGCCGATCGTCTCAAGAAGCGAGATAACACCGGAACAACCCCTAAAGACATAAAATAATAATATAAAATATAAGTAAATAAATATAAATATTCACGGACATTTCACACAATGCTATCTGATGCCAAAGTAAGCTAGGAGTAACCTGCTTGTATTATGGGTACCAGACCACGGATATTAATACTTATATACTTTTTAAATGCATGCATATTATAAAGGGTGTTTTTTTTAGAGGTATAGAACTTTGAAATGGAATAAAACGAAGATGATTGTTTTTATTGATATGAAGATGACTTTATTCGAAAGGAAATCTTCTGGCATTATAATTTAAATATGATTTCTGGCATATAACCGCCACGGCTGGCTCGGGCGTAGTCTAATCTAGAGGTCCAATTTTCGATGACTTTCCCAACATTTGTGGCCGTATATCGACAATAACGCGCCGAATGTTGTCCTCCAAGTGGTCAATCGTTTCGGGCTTATCGGCGTAGACGAGCGACTTCACATATCTCCACAGAAAATAGTCAAATGCCGTAAAATCGCACGACCCTGGAGGCCAATCCACGTGTCCAAAATGTGAAACTATGCGTAACCAAACGTTTCCTTCAATAAATCAATTGTGGCACGAGTTATGTGACATGTTGCGCCGTCTTGTTGAAACCACTACTCCTGCACATCATGGTTGTTCAATTGATGAACGAAAACGTCAGTAATCATCGCTCTATAGCAGTCACGATTGACTGTAACGTTCTGGTCAGCATCGTTTCTAAAGAAGTACGGACCAATTATTCCACCAGCCTATAAAGCACACCACACAGTCAGTTTTACTGGATGTAACGGTGTCTCAACATACACTTGAGGATCATCATCACCCCAAATATGGCAGTTTTGTTTATTGACGTATCCATTCAACCAAAAGTGAGCTGCACCGCTAAACAAAATTCGCTTATGAAAATAACGATACACATTTCGGACAGAACCATGATTTTCAAAATAAATTTGCCAAATTTGGAAGCATTGTTCAGGCGTCAGTCTATTCATGTTAAAATGCCAAACCAAACTAAACACAAATCACTTTACAGTTGTCAAAAATACCGCCAGTTAAAACAGTTATGCCAACTTAAAGTTCTATACCTCTAAAAAAAACACCCGTTACATAGAAACACCCTGACTCTTGAGACAAACATTTATGGGCCACACAAATATTTGTCTCCGGTGGGAATCGAACCCACGACCTCCAGCGCCGCAGGCGGTATCACTATCGACTGCGCCACAGAGGCAGTCAAAGGAAAAGACTCTAACCCCTTAGGAGAGGCCGCAATGGTAATCCTGGCAAATCCATTTGAGGGCCTATCCATGGTTTCTGACCGTGCAGTGATCGGGCACGTGTGGTTTTAGTGAGTAAAAGCTTATTGTTCACCAGAGATTTCAAAAAAGGTTCAAATGTATCAAAAATCGCATTTAAACAAAAAATTCTATGTAACTACTTTTTTTTTCACAAACATGATAAGTAGGTAAGTTAAAAGTTCTGAACTTACTGACATAACATATCAAACAACTTAAATTTAAAATACTTTTGTTTTTTTTTTTTTATATTTAACTCGCCAAATTGACGTCGTCGCCACTAGCCTGATGGAAAGCCGTGGCGCATCTAGCGAATAAGGGCCACTTCTGACAGTGGTCCTCAAGTTAGCGGCCTTGTGATGAGCACGCTCCTTTTACAGACCCCGGGGTTGTAAGATAAGGGAAACACGTGTGCGGGCAGGTCGTTCCAGGTTTTTATAATTCGGCATAGGAACGATCTTTTGAAACGCTCTGTTCTGGCGAAGATTCTCTCCACTGTGTATGAGTGGCATCTCTGCCCGGTACGCGTTGTTCGGGATCGGAAAGGAGAGGGTGGGATCAGGTTGAAGAGCTACACAGTACATTCGCCGTGATACATTCGTTAGAAGGCAGCCAAGGACGCTATGGTTCTTCGCTGCGCCAACGGTTCTAGGCCTCCCGTCACCTCAGGACAACCAATTATTCGGATAGCACGTCTCTGCATAGCGTCAAGGGCGTCCAGCAAGTACCTCGCAGAGTCATCCCAAAGGTGAGAACAGTATTCGACGCAGGAGCGAATCTGCGTCTTGTACACTAGACATCTCTGATGTGGCGTGAAGTACCATCTACCCTTATTTAGGACTCCTATTTTGCGCGAGGCCAGCCCAATACAACTCTCTATGTAGTTTTTGTGATTGAGCTCACGCCGGTCGTCTATACCGAGGATCTCCAGGTTGTCCTTTAGTGGAACCGTAATGTTCTGAAGAGAGGGTAGGGGTGGGAATGGGGACTTCTTAGCTGTAAACGCACACACCTGTGCTTTCCCGGCATTGAACTCGACCAGGTTGTCTGAACCCCATTGGGCAATGTGACCCAGGTCCCGGTCAAGATCCGCCACAAGTTGCCGTCTCTTCTCCTCCACGTCGTGTCGCCCAGGCAGAGTCCGAGATCCTACTATTATGTAATTCGTACTCAGCATACGAAAAAACCCCTTAAACGATACCCAGTATGATTTTTTTATATTACGGTGCGGCGGCCATATTGAATCGCTAAATTACCATTGAATTTGTAATTAGCATACCAAAAAACCCCTTAAACGATACCCATCATGAAATTTTGTGATTACGGCGCAGCGGCCATATTGGATTGCAAAATTGACACGTGATTCGTACACAGCATACCAAAAAACCCCTTAAACGATACCCATCATGAAGTTTTGTGATTACGGCGCAGCGGCCATATTGGACTGCAAAATTATCATGTAATTCGTACTCAGCATACTAAAAAACGCTTTAAACCATACTTATCATGAAATTTTATAATTACAGTGCGGCGGCCATATTGGATTACAAAATTGTCATGTAATTCGTACTCAGCATACTAAAAAACCCCTAAAACGATATGCATCATGAAATTTTGTTATTACGGCGCGACGGCCATATTGGATTGCAATTTCATAATGTAATTTGTACTCAGCACACTAAAAAACCCTTTAAACCATATCCATCATGCAATTTTGTAATTACAGTGCGGCGGCCATATTGGATTACAAAATTGTCATGTAATTCGTACTCAGCATACTGAAAAACCCCTAAAACGATATGCATCATGAAATTTTGTTATTACGGCGCGACGGCCATATTGGATTGCAATTTTATAATGTAATTTGTACTCAGCACACTAAAAAACCCTTTAAACCATATCCATCATGGAATTTTGTAATAATGTAATTTGTACTCAGCACACTAAAAAACCCTTTAAACCATATCCATCATGGAATTTTGTAATTACAGTGCGGCGGCCATATTGGATTAAAAAATTGTCATGTAATTCGTACTCAGCATACTAAAAAACCCCTAAAACGATATGCATCTTGAAATTTTGTTATTACGGCGCGACGGCCATATTGGATTGCAATTTCATAATGTAATTTGTACTCAGCACACTAAAAAACCCTTTAAACCATATCCATCATGCAATTTTGTAATTACAGTGCGGCGGCCATATTGGATTACAAAATTGTCATGTAATTCGTACTCAGCATACTGAAAAACCCCTAAAACGATATGCATCATGAAATTTTGTTATTACGGCGCGACGGCCATATTGGATTGCAATTTCATAATGTAATTTGTACTCAGCACACTAAAAAACCCTTTAAACCATATCCATCATGCAATTTTGTAATTACAGTGCGGCGGCCATATTGGATTACAAAATTGTCATGTAATTCGTACTCAGCATACTAAAAAACCCCTAAAACGATATGCATCATGAAATTTTGTTATTGCGGCGCGGCGGCCATATTGGATCGCTAAATTACCATTTAATTTATAATTAGCATACCAAAAAACCCCTTAAACGATACCCATCATGAAATTTTGTGATTACGGCGCAGTGGCCATATTGTATTGCAAAATTGACACGTGATTCGTACACAGCATGCCAAAAAACCCCTTAAACGATGCCCATCATGAAGGTTTGTGATTACGGCGCAGCGGCCATATTGGAATGCAAAATTATCATGTAATTCGTACTCAGCATACAAAAAAAACCCTTTAAACCATACCTATCATCAAATTTTGTAATTACAGTGCGGCGGCCATATTGCATTACAAAGTTGTCATGTAATTCGTACTCAGCATACTAAAAAACCCCTAAAACGATACGCATCATGAAATTTTGTTATTACGGCGCGACGGCCATATTGGATTGCAATTTTATAATGTAATTCGTACTCGGCATACGAAAAACCCCTTAAACGATACCCATCATGAAATTTTGTAATTACAGCCCGGTGGCCATATTGGATTGCAAAATTATCATGTAATTCGTACTCAGCGTACTAAAAAACCCCTAAAACGATACCCATCATGAAATTTTGTATTTACAGCCCGGCGGCCATATTGTAATGCTAAATTATCATGTAATTCGTACTCAGCGTACTAAAAAAAACCCTAAAACTATATCCATCATGAAATTTTGTAATTGCAGCGCTTCAGCCATATTGTATTGCCGAATTTTCATGTAATTCGTACTCAGTATACGGAAAAACCCCTTAGAGGCTTGGACTTTTTTTTGTTGAGAAGTTGATACTATGACGACCTTGAGATTTTACCTTCACACCAGGTCCAGCATACCATCTTATAGTATTGTCATTGCAGTTAAATAAGTATTCCAAGTTTAAGCTCAATCGGAGCATGAGAAGTGGTTTTAATCTTACTTGAGTTCCGTTCCAAAAAACGTCAAAAATGTTTGCTGTATTGGAGATCGGAGACCTTAAATATTAATATAAATAAGCTGTTTTTAGTATTTTTTATTGTTTAGTGCCAAAAGAAACACATAATCTGTAAAAAAAATCCACTCTCTAGCTATCTACGTTCATGAGATACAGCCTCGTGATGGACAGACAGACAGATGGACGGCGAAGTCTCTTAAATAGCGTTAAACATCGATTAAAAAGTTGAAATTCCCATAACCAATCGATTCCCATCAAAACATTTTCGGGTCTAAATAACCAAGCCACAAAACAATTAAAAAAAAAAAGTGCTGGCAAAACGTGCGATTCTTTTGCAGCAGTGTGCGCACCCATACTTGCGTTTGCGTTGCGGCACGGCAAACGGATCGGAACGCATCGGATCGCAAAGCGGTGGGCGCTCGCCCTTACTCTTCTAAGTATCAAGACTAATTCGCTATGTTGATTGAATCTGGCGTCTACTCCCATCTGTTCTGTTGAGTAGTTCTGTTAACAGAACTACTGGGAATGGGCTGCCATTCAAACAGTACTGTGACGCCCCTGTTGTGCTCTAAACAAAAGCGGGCGAGCCCACTTGAATATTCTCATGTGCACATACATACACGTCGATGTCCACACTCTTGAAGCTACTCTAATTCACATTTTTACAGACTTGTCAAGTCACTTTGACCGTCTCTGGAGCCCTTAAAAAACTTTGACTTGGTCTTGCCAAGCTACAATTAATTTGTATTGTAAACAGGAGCTGGCAAAGTGGCAACACTGTTTTAGACAAGCGGCGCACTCATGTCGAAGTGAAGACCGCTAGCCGCTATCATAAGTTAATTCATTCTGATCTGAATTTCTATTCGAAGCAGTCGTTTCGGGATAAAATTTAGTTTGAATCTTAAATAATTATCGTGTTTGACCAAAATTCGAATTCATTGGGTCTTAACTATCTATAAATCGCTTGAAAAGCGAGACATTGTGCGGTGTGGTGTCCACTAGCCAAACATTGCTCGTATTTTTGGGAGTTATTGAGAACTAAAGAAGGATCAGGATGATTCAAAATAACGTAACCCTCAACAGGGTTGAAGAGGAGTATGCTGATCATGTGTCTAAAAATTCCTGGACCCTGCTCTATCAGGTACGTAGTGCCCGTTAATTGCATGCAGTGATGTCTGAGTGCCACGCGCTAAAATCAACAACATTAAAACTGCCAATAAAGTTCACTTTTGTAATATATTTTTCAATAAATGCCCTACACAATGTTGTTATTATCGATGGTGTTTGAAAATTGGTTGGGTCCTAGCTGTGCCATCTAGTAAAGACGATTGTTTCCTCGTAATTTAATAGCCTACTTTTGTGCCTTGTAAAATTTCTTTTTCCTACTAACATGAATTAATTATGCTACATGCCTATTTTGCCAAGAAGTTATTAATATATGCTGGAAGTATATTTTTGTTCATATTATGTTACTATTCCATTTGTTATCTTTTAACACTTTGGTATTTTGATTTGAAGTTTACAAAAAGTTTGGTGCATGCAACTTTGATGAAGTTGTGTACTTACACAATTTACATAATGTTGTAAGTTAAATCCATATTTGCCTGTTCAAATATGAATAAATATATTACATGAACAATTAAAACTACCTACTTTTTGTTAGTCAGAGCT
This sequence comes from Miltochrista miniata, assembly GCA_933228765.1. Classification (NCBI taxonomy): domain Eukaryota; kingdom Metazoa; phylum Arthropoda; class Insecta; order Lepidoptera; family Erebidae; genus Miltochrista; species Miltochrista miniata. The sequence continues at coordinate 41,272,250 of OW121747.1, forward strand.
TTTAGTCTTTGAAGGGAACAATCATTTATAACAGATATTAAAGTCAGGGTCCTTATTTAATAACACTTTTTATTTTAAATTGTTTTGAGACTGTTCTAAAGGGATTCTTTTGTAACAATTGTATTTGATGAGTGACCATTAGAATACAATTAATAGAGTTTACAAATTTCTTCAGAAGTAGTAAGATATTACTACAGATTTAAGATTTGCTTTAAATCTATGATAATTTTAAACTTTGTCCTCCAGAAAATCGGGATGGAGTGTCAGCTCTTCCGCTATACCTGGAATGAGTCTAAGAAGCCGGAGAACAGGCCATTGAATCGTTACCGTGACGTCAACCCCTTTGACCACACCAGAGTCATCCTGAGGGACTGCGAAACTGACTACATCAATGCCAACTTTGTAACGGTAAGTACATCTCCACTTGTTTACAGGAGTCCTGAGATGGAAGCATTGCATGGTGAACTGCAGTCTGCTAAAGGTTTGTGAAAAAATTATTTGTGAATCTGAAATGTTTCATTTCAATGTGATCTTCCAGCTAGGTACAAAAGATTCCACATTCAAATCCTGGCAGGGACAAAGTGAAATTTGGTGCACTCTGATGAATAAGTGTTTTGAAAATAATGAACACATTTTATGTGATTTTCTAGCTAGGTTCAGAAGATTCCAGGTTCGAATCCTGGCAGGGTTGCCATCCCTGGAGTGACATAGGCGACAAATGAAATGTGGTGCACTCTGAAGAATTGGTGCATTGAAAATAATGGATACTACATATATTGCAACCATTACTTATCAAGCACGTCACCTGCTGCAGTCAGCAATGTATTACGTGTACTTTGAAGGTGTTCTACTATGGCCAACTAGTCCATCAACATCTGCATATTCATAAACAGGATTAACCTATGCGTGTGTATACTATACAGTTTACACCAAGTTTACGTCTAATATGCAAATATCATCAGTTCTTGTGTAATTGCCTAAAGCATGGTTGTCCGGACAGACAGGATTTAAAACAAACCCTGGGCAGTTCAGTATTAACTGGTTTGATTTACCGGGATTGAACTTGTCAAGTTCACTGTGATCCATCCAACTTTCATTGGTTTTGCACATTACATTTTAAGACAAAGAATTTTCCTGTTATTAGATACTTTTCAGCAACATCTTTGGCAGACTGATTGGTCTCCTTAGTACAACCTCATTATAGTAATTCCAGTGTAATATTGCGACCTCTCAATATACTCTTGACTGCCTCTGTGGCGCAGTCGGTAGTGTAGTGGACCGGAGACAAATATTTGTGTGACCTTTAAATGTTTGTCTCAAGAGTGGGTGTTTCTATGTATAATATGTATGTATTTAAAAAGTATCTATGTATTAATATCCGTGGTTTGCTACCCATGAGGTTATTCCTAGCTTACTTTGGGATCAGATAGCGTTGTTTGAAATGTCCGTGAATATTTATTTATTTATTTATTACTCTGGAATTACTGAACCAATTTTATAAACAGACACTATTAGAAAGCTAAGTTATCTATGAGTAACATAGGCTATGTAACATCTTTATATTATAGCTTCCATGTGTGAATTCAACAACGATGTCACATTTTTTTGTTCTTCAATGTTTTTGATTCATGTTTTCATATTGTATATATATTATACTAATATCTTAAGACGCACGACCGTGTATTGTGGTCTAATTTAGGGAGAGACCTAACTCCAGTCTGCAATAGTCTGTTTGGAACTTTAGTTTGATATACTAATTTTATAAAGCTGAACAGTTTGTTAGTACGCATACGGATCACACAAATGACATGTTCAATTTAAAAATCTTCGTTACAGTTCGATAGTACATTTATTGAGAATGGTTATAGGCTATATAACATCCCGCTACGACGAATAGGAGCGGAGCAGCAATGAAAAATGTTTTGAAATGGAAGAAAATTTGTTCTTTTTAAGGTTTCATTGCTTGCCATCAATCAAATATCAAATCATTTACGCAGCAAATGATTTAAGATACTTAAAAATTGTGTAATAACAAAGTGTTCCTTTTGAAAATTTCTATAAAAAATACTGCGATTGCATAATTATTATGTCTATCTTTTATGGTGCACTCAAAGTTCCTCTTAATTGAAAATCAAATTAGTTGTAAAATAATGCAAAATTAACGGCGGAAGTGTACGCTTTAGATCTTTTCTAGAACCTAACAATTTTTGACCCCTATAACTTCATTGTGGATAAAAATAGAAGTTTGAATTTCCAGTAACTAATGAAGACTTGTTAAAATACAGTATATTTCAAATTATAAATGTGAAAGTTTGTGAAGATGTTTGGATGTTTAGATGTTTGGATGTTTGTTACTCAATCACGCTCTAACGGCTAAATGAATAGGGCTGAAACTTGGTACAGGGATAGAGTGTAGCCCGGAATAACACATAGGCTACTTTTTGTCCCGAAAAAATTATGCCACGGGAAGCGGGAACGGGAACCAAATTTCTCGCGGGCGAAGCCGCGCGCATCAGCTAGTACAGTATATTTCAAATTTCGTGGAGTTTTAACCAGTAGTTTAAGAATTATAACTAATCAAAGTATCTTTTCTCAAACCCAATCAGGTCATTTTAAAGTATATTAAAGTTTAAAACTTCCATTTTTATACCGCTTGCAAAATAACCATTTTTCATTTAGGTACTCATTAGTTTCTTTTTAGTATCACGAACATTAATATTGCAAATGCTATAATTACTCAACTAAACTTTTCCTTTCATGGAGATAATTATCGTTAAATAACTTTCTAACTCATTGGTTTTCAAAGTGGGGGGCGCGCCCCACTAGGGAGGCGCGAAGACATGTACAGGGGGGCGCGGTCAGATCAGAGTGACATCACAAGAGTAAGCTATGGAAATTTTAAAAAGATGGATAAAGCAGAATTTTGGGTTAATAAGTATCTCAAATCTCATAACTTTTTAATTAATATTCATGGTTTACAATTACAATAATAAAAACAAAGTTTAGAAGCAAACTATATTTTGCTAGTAAGCTACGTTGTTTAATTTTCTTATCTATATTAAATTCAGAATTGGGAATGTTGTCAAAATCATGCAAGCTCATCCGTCTTTGACTCTTTTTGTAAGAGGTGACCTTTTGTAAGTCTGACCGTGAATCGCTGGCATTAGGATAATAAGAGGGTAACGCACAATCTCCGTCGAGGCTGCATGTCTCCTACCCGGAAACCCCCCATGGGACCTGGAAGCGAGGGCCCTGGAGGAGCTGTTCCCTGAGCTGCCTAATTAGGGACTCACTACTATCGAGATGGTGAAGCCAAACATGGGAGAGTAGCTAAAGAGGCGCCATTGTAGCCTCACCTACCGCGTTTCATAGATATTTACCGGGCACGGGTGCTTCGGGTAACACCTGAGTGTCAGCACTGCGGTTACTGCAGCGAGGACATGGCGCCGCATATTCTGGCGGTACTCGGCATGGACGCTGCAACGCTGACCTGGTCGCAGGCCTGGTGTGGACATTCTCACGCTCAGACCGTGTTGAGGGCTATGGTCTCAAGCTGTGTCTTTCTGCGTGCAAAAAAGGTGGCGTGGTAAGAGCGGATGATAAATACGCCCAATACTAACGGCCTCCATGACCGAGGGTCTGAGAACGACGGGTTTGCTGCTCGCACGTCTTACAGAAGCAGGCCAAGATGGTGGCGTGTCTCTTCGTCCTACAAAGAAGTGGGATAGTAAACAATAGCGACGTCTGAGATGTTTTTATAAGCTTTAATACCTACTCTTATTATATTTAATAATTGTATGTTTTACGGTTCCGTGTTCAAAGGGACAAAACGGGACCCTATTCATTAGACTTCGCCTTCCGTCCGTCTGTCTTTCCGTCACGAGGCTGTATTTTAGGCACCTCAATAGCTAGAGAGCTAAAATTTTCACATAATATGTATTTCTGTTACAGCTATAACAACAAATACTAAAATCAGAATAATAATAATTACTGCTTTTTTATTTCAAAATTGTTTGGCGACCCTACTTGCTGTTCCCTGGGCTGCAAGAGGCGTGGGCATATTAATTTTTACAGTAGGGAGGCGTAAAACCTATAAGTTTGGGAACCCCTGATCTAACTAAACTTTAAATAGTCAAAGTTAAATAATGATGATTTCCGTTGAAAAAATAAATAAATAAAGTTAGTTTACACTTGGTTATTAACAAATTACTTTGATGTTTAATGGTTATAAATAGTGATCCTACCAGCTCCGGTAGTTAGGAATTTTCTTTGAGAAACATCTTTGCGAAGCCCTTCCTAAATATTAATAAACCGGCCAAGTGCGAGTTGGACTCGCCCATGAAGGGTTTCGTAGCAGCAAGTAACATAATATAAAAGTTCTTATAGTTCGTTGTAACTTGGATTGATGTTTTAACACGTTCGCAGTGGTATTGATTTTTTCTTACCGAAAATTGCGGTTTATGACGTATTAAAAAAAAACTACCAGCTCTATCTCGTTCAAACCAATTTTCGTTGGTAGTTTATATGGCAATGTACATCATACATTTTTTTTAGATTTATCATTCTCTTAGATTAGAAGTTAGAGGGGGGGGGACACACATTTTTCCACTTTGGAAGTGTCTCTTGCGCAAACTATTTACTGTAGAAAAAAATGATTTTGGAAACCTCAATAGCATTTTTAAAGACCTGTCTATAGATACCCCACACGTATGGATATGATGAAAAAATAAATTTTGAGTTTCAGTTCTGAGTACGGGGACCCCCAAAATTTACTGCTTTTTTTCTAGTTTTATATAAGAATCTTAATGCGGTTCACAGAATACATCTAGTTACCAAGTTTCAATATCATAGGCCTTATAGTTTCGGAGAAAAGTGGCTGTGACACACGGACGGACAGACAGACAGACAGACAGACAGACATGACGAATCTATAAGGGTTCCGTTTTTGCCATTTGGCTACGAAACCCTAAAAATCTGTCGTTTTTGGTACGTATATTTGCAAATCCTAAAACCGTCTTCTTTTTCACATAATTATTTATAAAATTTGCATTTCTAAAAAGCACTTGTAGACCAGTGGACTAGACTAAATAAAACCGGCCAAGTGCGAGTTGGACTCGCCCATGAAGGGTTCCGTAGTAGCAAGTAACATAATATAAAAGTTCTTGTAGTTCGTTGTAACTTTGATTGATGTTTTAACAATTAATATCACTACCACAGCGAACGGCTGTGGTAGTGATTTTGCTAGGCGAAAATTGCGGTTTATGACGTATTAAAAAAAAACTACCTACTAGATCTGGTTCAAACCAATTTTCGTTGGAAGTTTTAATGACAATGTACATGATATCTTTTTTTTAGATTTATCATTCTCTTATTTTAAAAGTTAGAGGGGACGACGACACATATTTCCCTGTTTCTCCTGCTCATACTGTTCACTTTAGAAAAAAATGATCTTAGAAACCTCATTAGCATTTTTGAAGACCTATCTATAGATAGGGGTAGGTAGGGGGGTTTGATGAAAAAAATATATTTTTGAGTTTCAGTTCTGAGTATGGGGACCTCCAAAATTCACTGCTTTTTTTCTAGTTTTATGTAAAAATCTTAATGCGGTTCACAGAATACATCTACTTACCAAGTTTTAACAGCATAGGCCTTATAGTTTCGGAGAAAAGTGGCTGTGAGGTACGGACGGACAGACAGACATGACGAATCTATAAGGGTTCCGATTTTTGCAGTTCGGCTACGGAACCCTAAAAAGTAATGATATCCCATCAATAAAATAAATGTGAATTGAGAGCCAAGTTCGCTACTATCGTAAAGCCTGCATCGGAATATGAACTTAAGGTGAAGTGGGACTCAAAATACATATTTTGACATATTTCGAACCAATTTTGCAATGGCGTTACCAAGGATTTCACAATTTTTTAAATGGATAATTGTTATTAAGTATATTGACTAGGGTTGTCAGCTCTCCAAAACACGATTGAGTAAATTCGGCTCGATAGAAATTTATACCAAAGTTGCCTCGAATCTGTAAATTTCCCTGTGACCGCCTTGACTATAATCAATTTTATTCAGTAGTTATATAATGTACCACTCAATTTTTTTTTTCCATGCCCCTAATAAGTTACCTCGAGGCCCTATGCTGTTATTTATTTATTAAAATCAAATTGTTTGAATATAAAAAAAACGTTTTGTTGAGCGGGAGTGCATTTTGCCGCTATCAGCCACCTCACAGCGCCCGCTCAGTCAGCCGACAGGCTTCGTTGAGGACACCCGTATACAACTTTGTCGCGCTCGCTGACGTAATTCGCTGCCGTAGCAACGAAAATGGGTAATAAAAAAAAACAAAAAAGGAAGTATTCAAGGCTTAAGCTCAAGAGCGTAAAAATATCGCATCTGTTTGGGTAAATTTCTTTGGTGTATTATATAAGTTATAGTAACGTTTTCATACTTTCCAATACAAAGTCCGCCTGATGCCACATAAAAGATAAGTCCAGAAGATTCACCTATAAATGCGCTCATGTATGTGACGCCCTGACCGAGCTTATAACATGTACATTATTTATTTATTTATTTATTTATTTATTATACACTTTATTGTACGCCAGTTCAATAACTTAAGATGACATACATTATATACTGATAGCAATACAATGGGCGGCCTTATCGCTAAAAGCGATCTCTACCAGGCAACCTTTGGATGGAGAAGTTGGTAAGGTGGTAGTTGTTTGGCGTACTTATAGATCTGCTATACTTTTCTTACATTCCATAGATACAATTTATCAAGTGATTATACTGCCTAAACATACATAACCATAAGACACATACATACATATATACATACATACCTACATATATACATACATACCTACATATATGCATACATACATACATACATATACACATACCTACACACCTATATACAGACATATACACATACATACCTACCTAAATAACGCACACTCGTACATAAAAAGTATGCTACATAGATAAATAGTGTTCCTTTACCATAGTTTTAAATTTGGCTAAAGTCTGTGCTTGTCTTATCTTGACAGGAAGTTTATTCCATAGTCGGATTGCAGTGACCGTAAACGATTTGTCATAGAACATGGAAGAGTGATATGGCATCTTTAACCTCAGGTTTTTTGACGACCTTAGACATTTCGAATGCGTGTCATGAAGGAACTCAAACCGTCCCTTAAGATAGGAAGGAGAAGAAGGGCTAAATAATATATTATATAGTAGCGAAAGAACGTGAGCATCCCGGCGAAGTCTTATTGATAACCATCCGAGCTGTGTTCTGTGAGCTGTGTTATTTATATTAATATTTAAGTAAAATCAATGTTATTACGAGTATAATACTAATGACTGATGTATCAGTGGGCCAATTCTCCTAAATTTACAATATAACAGTAGGTATAAACCTTAATTGAGTCTATAATAAATTAAAACTCAAAAAAATGGTATTCTCCTATCCGAAATTACAGTTTTCAATGCACGTATTGCGTATTGTTGATATTCTGGTAGTCTTACTTTACTACTAGTACGTCGTAGTTGATGTAGATAGGTATTGAATTTGAAAGTTGTAAGTATGATTTTGAATTTTAACCAACAGTGAACTGAAAATAAACAGCTTACAACCCGATACAGTCAATACAACCCTAACTTTGTTTTTAAGCTATAATGTAAAACAGTAATACAATGTTCAATGGATAGTGGTACCTATATGTTAAGCGCTAGAAGATGATTTTGTGAATATATGTTACTGAAAACCGGGACCAACGGCTCAGAAGCACGGAAAAGCAAAATATTCAGAAGTGCCTGATGATTTAATATAATTTACGAATTATTTAATTATGATATAATTGAAGTCTGTGAAGATGTTTGCGACAAAATCACGTTCCAACGGTTGGGCAGATCTGGCTGTAATTGGTGGCCTATTATAATTATTTTATGCTTTTCCAGACTGCAATATATTCCTGAAAATATTATATATAATTTAAAAAACAGCATAAAGGCTATTTTATCCCTGGATATGATCCAATGGTAGGTGGGAACGTGAACAGAATTCTACACAGCTGAAGCTGCGGGCAAAAGCTATGCGAAATGAAACGTAGAATGTTTAATTTGGGTAATGGTAATAGTTTGGACAGGACTAAGGCCTTGTCTAGTCTAAATAACTAGTATCGAAATTTATTCCTTTACACCCTTGCATATATACATATAGGAATATTCGTTTTTGTATATTCTTCGGTTTCGTTTCCAAACGGGACCCTATTACTGAGACTTCGAAGTCCGTTTGTCCATTTGTATCTCATGAACTAGGCAGTTGGCTTAAATATTTAATTTTTTTTTGAATTTGAATAATAATTTTTTTTTTTAAATTAATAATTATATATATATATATATACATTTCAAAGATGTGTTTCTACAACAACTATAATAATCTAAATCTATACATACTTATATTATAAAAAGCATAGATTTGTTTTTTGTTTGTTTGTTTGTTTGTAACAAATAGGCTCCGGAACTACAGGACCGATTTGAAAAATTCTTTCACTGTTGGGAAGCTACAATTTTTGCGGTGAACATAGGCTATATTTTATTCCCGTATTCCTACGGGAACGGGAACTACGCGGGTGAAACCGCGTGACGTCCGCTAGTCCTAGATGAAAGAAAGAAAAATTTGTTTATTCCACACAAAAACATACAGAATATCTATAACAGTAAATAATAGCTTACTATTTACACTAAAAGTATTCTATTTTTTTGACGCACACTCCGTGGAATAACGGCCGCCTCTCAGCATTATGCTGTCTGCATGTATTTCATGCAGAACAGCGCTGGTTTTCAGAGACGGCCGGACGCGAAGTTGTGACAGATATTAAAACAAGATAAAATATGAAACAGGCAAAAACACCCAGCGCCAATCACAGGAATTAAAATAAGAAAAAACAAAAAAACAACACCATTTAAGGGGTCCCGACACGGTCAAACTGCAACCGTCAAGCACGTACAATTTCATGTGCACGTACACGTCGATGCACAAAACATGCAAAGAAATCACGCACACCGAAGCGATTGCCATTCATATTTAACGCGCTTGACAATCGCAAGGCATGACCGCGTCGGGAGCCCATTACAAGACTTAAAAACTAAATTGAGGGCTGGCAACATAACATTTCTACAACTTCCGCTTCCAAGAGACATGCGTCGCTTCTTTCCAAGCTGCCGGCATATGGTTTATCGCCTCAGTTATGCCGCTGGTTGGCCAGCTTCCTGCACGGGCGACGTATACGGGTCCTCTGTGATGGTCGGGCTTCCTGCTTTTTGCAGGTAAATGCCGGGGTACCACAGGGATCGGTATTGTCCCCAACTCTCTTTCTTCTGCATATCAATGACATGCTGTCCCTTGGGTGCATTCATTGTTATGCGGATGACAGTACTCTGCATGGGAGCTATTCTGGCCGCCCAGCGGAGGGGCGTTGTGACGTGGACGAAAAGAGACGACAACTCGTGGCGGATCTCGACCGGGACCTGGGTCGCATTGCCCAATGGGGTTCAGACAACCTGGTCGAGTTCAATGCCAGAAAAACGCAGGCGTGTGCGTTTACAGCTAAGAAGTCCCCATTCCTACCCCTACCCTCTCTTCAGAACATTACGGTTCCACTAAAGGACAACCTGGAGATTCTCGGTATAGACGTCCGGCGTGAGCTCAATCACAAAAACTACATAGAGAGTTGTATTGGGCTGGCCTCGCGGAAACTCGGAGTCCTAAATAAGGTGAGACGGTACTTCACGCCACATCAGAGATGTTTGCTGTACAAGACGCAGATTCGTCCCTGCGTCGAGTACTGTTCTCACCTCTGGGATGACTCCGCGAGGTACTTGTTGGACGCACTTGACGCTATGCAGAGACGTGCTGTCCGAATAATTGGTTGTCCTGAGGTGACGGGAGGCCTCGAACCGTTGGCGCAGCGAAGAACCGTAGCGTCCTTGGCTGCCTTCTACCGAATGTATCACGGCGAATGTTCTGAAGAGCTCTTCAATCAGATCCCACCATCACCTTTCCAATCCCGAACAACGCGTGCCGGGCAGAGATGCCACTCATACACAGTGGAGAGAATCTTCGCCAGAACCGAGCGTTTCAAAAGATCGTTCCTCTGTCGAACTATAAAAACTTGGAACGACCTGCCCGCACACGTGTTTCCCTCATCTTACAACCCCGGGTTCTTTAAGAGGAGCGTGAAGAGGCACATCACAGGGCCGCCAACTTGAGGACCGCTGTAAGAAGTGGCCCCCAATCGCAAGATGCGCCACGGCTATCCATCGTGGCGACGTCAATTTGGCGAGCTGAATATAAAAAAAAAAAAAGACGCCACGCCATTTCTGTCTGTCAATTTGTGCAAAATAAACCGGTTACTGTCAGCAATATCGTATCACAAATAAACATATATTAACTAGATAAAGAATGAATAAGGTTACTCCCATACAACGTAATCTTTTGGCGTTATTTTTGTTGCGAAATCCTCATCAGTGTGCCAGTCCAACTTCAACTTGGCCGTTTTTTACAGTTCCGTATCCAGAGGATAAAATGAGACGAGGAGAGAGTAACTTGATGACATCAAGTTAGTTTTGCCTTTTGAAAATGCGAAGAGGCGAAAGCGGTCAGGTGTAGAGCAAATAAATGCTGTGGAACAGTACAAGTGGTGGGTATTCAATATGCGATAATAATGCGCTGCAGGTTCCACCAAGTGCCATCAACCAACAGTATAAATAATCTGTAATAACGCGACCCTATTACAGAGACTACGCCGCGCCGTCCGTCTATCTGTCATCTCATGCACCACTGCAATCGCTAGGCATTTGAAATTTACGAATACTAAAAACAGAAAAAAAATTAAGGAGGGTACAGGTATATTTTTCAGTCTTTTTTGTACAGTACCGTACCATAACACAGTACAGTAAACAGTACAGTAGAGTACCAAATAATAAAAACTATGAAGGAGAGGGTCAGCAGATTCTTACTTTTTCATTCAACCTGGCAAAAATCGTCACAGGTAAAAAAATAAATTGAAGTACTTGTCAAATATATTATGTTCTATTCTTATACTTTTGACATATCATTTGTAATGACGTATTCAAGGTCTGCACAAAAAACCAGCTTGTTGGGAGTTAATGCAAACTGAAATGTCTATTTTGACTGGACTATTATTATGAAAATGAATTTCATTATATGTTAGTGATAAAAATTGCATCAAAATCAATTACGTAGTTGCTCACGAGTAGAAAATCTAAGAGGTTTATCTAAACAGGGCGAAAAAAAAATGTGTAAACTTGTACTTCTGTCAATGATTTCAATTGCGTAGTGAACGGGTTAACGTGCGAAAACGTTTCCGACGCACGGAGCGTCCCGAACATCTTGCGTCTGCTTCACCCCCTCCGAATCGCTACCGAAAAGATACCGTTACAATTAAAAATAAACAAAATATAACATTTGAATTTGGAATCTGTCCTTTTTATTATTGTTCATTGAGCTCATTTTGGCGGCGATACATTGTACAATTTCAGTGGCAACTTGACAAAAAAATGGCAGTCCAAGTTGAAGGCCTTTATGGGCGCCAAAAATTTCAACAGCGGGCAGTCGCAACATTTTAACAAACAAACCGTATTTATGCTCAAAGCTCTAAAGAAGCTTTCCAATTAAGTGTCAGAGTGCAACGTAGGCACTATTCGACTTCAGTGATGGGTTGATGGGATATATTGGCTTTGAAGGAGTGACTGAGCTGTACTTTTGTGAAAAAGGTGTTAAAACATCGGCACAAGTGTAGGTATCAAGCTATCATTCCTGAGAAGGTAGTGAAGCCTCTTAACAAAATCATGTTAATAACCAAGAATGGTCCTTCCTGCAAGACTCTGCGCTTGGTCATGAAGCTTGGTCTACGCAGTCTTGGTTGGAAACGAAGTTTTCGGACTTTATTAGACCTGAAGATTGGCAGTCGTCTAGTACCGATCTAAATCAGCTGGATTATGATTTATGGTCAGTTTTAGAGAGTACGACTTGCTCTAAACGCCATGATAATTTGGAGTCCCTAAAACAATCCGTTCGATTGGCAGTGAAGAATTTTCGCATGGAAAGAGTGCGTGATTCTATTGATAACTGCCCTCAACTTTTAAAAGACTGTATTGCAGCCAGTGAAGACCACTTCGAAGAAGCTTTTTATATTTTAAATTGTTTTATTACTAAACTAACACACTGTAAAAGTAATAAATGTTATTTTCAATAGAATTTTATTTTTACCCGACTTCTGAAGAAAGTAGGGGTAATGTTTTTCGAGACTATGTATGATGTATTACTTTACTTTACTGTATGTATGTATGTCCATTTCTTTGGCACGCCCTAGGGGATACCGGGGTTTGTTGACTATAGGGGTAGGTAAACTATCAATAACTCGGCCAAAGCTATGGCTTTGAGCCAACCGATGAAACCCGAGAGTCCGTTACCTCTTCCCGCTCAGTCACCGAGAGCGCGGTGTCGCGCACGCACATCGTTGGAGGGAAGGAACTTAAAGTTGAAAAATAGCGTACGTACCTACGTAATTATTTTATCGTAATGTTTTATGTAATAATGCCTATTTATTCATGGTTAGGTACAGCCTGAACGACATGACGGATTTTAAAATGCAAGGTGTGTGAGTGACACCAGGAATAACAAAATTTGTAGAAAATCTAAATGGCGGATTTTCGGCGTGATAATTATTTGCTGGCGATGATGCAAAAACTACTGAACGGATATCGATTATCGGTGCGGTTTTATTTTTTTCGTACGGTCTTGTTCAGACTTATAATCTAAAGTTGGTTTGATTGCCATCGGTTGAGTAAAAATATAATAATTAACGTTGAATTTCGGTGCTGTCCCTTCACTACACAAAAATTATTAATTCCAAAATGTATGTACTCAGATAACTAAAAAGTTTGAATAAACTTAATTATTAAGGAAACATAAATCCCGACTGCAAAGTAAAAAGCTGACCGGTCGCAGGCCCGCTCGCCTCTCGCTTCTCGGTCGAGACCATGGTGCGAGCCATGCTCTCCAGCGGGAGTGAGTGGGCCTGCGCTGCCTCTTTCTACGAGCAGGTCATGCTCGTGAAAGAGGCGGCGGGGCGGGAACGGAAGAGAACTCTCCCACCCGAGTTTCGCAGTCGGCGGCCTGGGCGCCGCCGACGTGTCTTCGACTATCTGCCTCCATGACCGGGGGTCTGAGGACGGTGAGAGGGTCACTCACCGTCCTTACAGAAGCAGGCCCATGACGGCAGCGTGACGTGAGGAACTCACGCACGCCCCCCCTTTGAAGCGGGATCACACCCGAAACCCCCTAAAGACGCGAAATAGCACCCGAACCACCCCCTGGGCGAGTAGGTCTGTTGGGAGTCCTGGGACATCCTTCCGAGGGCTTACCCGGGGCTCACAACCATAGGCTGTTGGGCGTTACGTGAGGTTTTTTTAGTCGGTAGGAGTTCGGCATAACATCCATGAGGATTTTCCCTCACGTAAAATAAAAAAAAGGCCCGCTCGCCCCTTTAAGTAAAATTCCCAACTCGCCCCTTCCGAAGGGGCGAGTATAATTTAAACATTAAATTAATTATTAATTGGTGTATCTCACAGACGTACAATAAGTATTGTAAGTCTGTGGTGTATCTATTCGCCCCTTAAGACTATTTGTATGGCTATTACATGAACTAGGTGGTCACGTGTTATGTTCTGTTTGAGGGTTGGGGGGGGGGGGGGTTGACATTTATATACAATTTCTACACTGAGATGGGGGGGGGGACGTGATATGTTCTGGTGGGGGTGGGGGGGCTATGATAACGATTTGAAAAACCTAATCATGTCGCTGCATAGCAACGTGTCCAACTAATACAGGGGGTTAACGTGATATGTTTTGGTTAGGGGGGGTGAAAACCTATAATCATGTCGCTGCATAGCAACGTCTCCAACTAATACATCGCGGACTCATCCCAAAGATGACAGTAGTGTTCTGGTGTCACACCCACCTTTCTTTTATGACTTTACTTTCCAAACTGATGTTAATCAAGGGGCGAGTTGGCATTTCTAAAATGTGAAGCGACCACCACTGTGCACTTGCTTGACATAGCTGGTTGTTGTATTTTTACTTTGCAATCGGGTTTTTTGTTTTCTAAATAGTTCAGTTTATTCTTTGTTTCAGTATTTTTGGCTAGACTAGGTATATATGATGTGATGCGCCATTTAGTATCGATTATCGCTCTGTTCTATTATAGGTATGTATATATTAAGTTTATTTTTGTCGAGCTCACATTTTTCACTTTAAACGTACCATCATCATGGAATTACGAAAAAACAAATAGGCTAAGATATCTTGAAACTCACAGATGAATTGCCTCAAATTGCATAATATTTGATGAAAAGAGAAATCAAAGCGTAGAATTACAAGTCTTCCTATTGCTTTCATAAGCAATGAAATGATATAAAAAATAAATCCTTATTTCCCTTGGTCGTACCGTAATATAAAATGGTAACATCAAATAAATAATATATTGTTTTTTCGTTACTGTTAGAAGGTTTTTATAAAGAGAAAAATATTATACATTAAAATTGTAAGTGTGTTGGGATTGAGGTGGTACGGTTTTTCGCCGGGACAACTACAGGTACAGTAAAGTACCTAAACAATCTAAAAGACATTTTGACCTTTCTTCTTAAGCCTCTATGACATTGAGCGCGTTTTGGCGAGTTGAAAATCTAGCGAGTAGCGAAAAGGGATAGTGACTTGGGATATTATTACTAACCACTTGAGCATACGCGACACACGTCGTTCAAACAAACAGATGTTGTCTTTGAATAGATTATATTAATCATAATTAGAAAAAAGTCATACTTATTCAAAATCGAGAAAATACAGATTATAGGTGTATGTTCTCTTTAGACATTCATATGTTTTTATAAGCTTATATACCTTCCCGTGTAAGTATTTTGTTTGGGCGGAATCTTGCAACTTAATTTTGAAGCAGAAATCTTCATCCGATTGAGCTGAAATTTCGTATGATACACGTTTACGTTGGATGACAATGTATGGTTAGATAAGTGACGTCATTCTAAATATAACATGACAGAAAATCCAAGTAGGATCGTTATTTTTAGTGCACTCCTACAACTATCGGTATCAAATGAAAGTTCAATTCAATTCAATTTTATTGCGATATATAGGTCACAAATACAAAAAATATTTAAATATATAAAAAAATGAAATACCTAAATAAATAAATTAAATTAAATTTATTAGTTCAGGTTCCAGCATAATTCAGTCAGATTGGCGTCAATCTAAATCCAATATGGCAAATTTATCTCTTCGATGTGCAATACCATATTTATTCCAATTTATGTTACAGTGGAGAAAAATATATTTTAGGGAAGTTTTGTAGAAAACATCCAAGCACCGAAACAACTATTTACGGACTATACTACTATTTATTTCGAAGCGGAAATTTGATGACTACCTAGTTATTTTTAATGACATGTAAAATAAGAGCCTGGGATGCGGGCGGCACAGGACCGAACGTTGTGGAGGACCTTGGGGGAGACCTATGCCTAGCAGTGGGCGTCAAATCGGCTGAGATGATGATGATGTAAAATAGGTAGGTATCAAATGAGGGACAAACTGAAAGTATGAAAATGGCGAACTTCTCATGATGGCAGACAAATTTTACATGTCATTCTGCTGGGCATACGAATTCAAGTTCAGCTCCGTTGCCTGTCTGAAATTTTAATGCATTCGATACGTGCAATAATAATACTTTGAAAGAGATGAACAGGCCGAGAAATCACTCCAGTTTCAACTAAAAAGTAAATTAAACGAAAAATATTTTTTAAGGCAGTTGATATGGCTAACGACCTTGACCATAGAAAACAAGCTAGGAAGTGTAGTATTCGATAGCTTATTTCATCTATACATATAATAAAATGATAGAAAAGTCAAAACTGTACATTGGAAATATTAAAAAAATAATACTAGCTGGGTGTTCAACATAAGATACCGAAGCCGAAAATATAGGTAGATTTTTTTGTCTGTTTGTCGGTTTGTCTGTTTGTCTGTTTGCTTTGCTTTGTCCGGAAGGATCTCGAAAAGTACTCAATAGATTTGATTCTAATTTTGCACAAATATTAACTAGGGGTAGCGTCTTCAAATAGGCTGTATATTATCACGCTACATATCTTAGGGGCTAAGCAGAGAGCAATCAAATTGGCATTATACCATAATTTTCACGCGTACGAAGTCGCGGGCAACAGCTAGTTTGTAATAAGTTAGTACTCATACTTATTCAAAAGCGGCAACAGAAATACATCATCTGTGAAAATTTCAATTTCATAGCTATCACGGTGCATGAATCAGCCTTTGTAGCATAAGGGGGGGGGGGGGGGGGCTGCTCCGTCCTTACAAAAGCAGGCCCAAAACGACAGCGTGACGTTTCACGCACGCCACACGCCCCAAGAAGAGGGATGACACCCGAACATCTCCCCAAAGGTGTGGGATAACACCCGAACATCTCCCCAAATATGTGGGATAGCATCCGAACCCCTGCTAGGTGAGACCGCAGTGGTGACCAAGGTCGGTTGGGAATCCTGGGGACATCCTTCCGAGGGCTTACCCAGTGCTCCCAACCGTTGGTAGTAGGTAGCGAACGAGTTGGTGTTTAGTCAGTACGAGTCCGGCATAGCATGCATGACGGATTTTCCACACGTAAAACAAGGCACTGTATCCTGGTGGGCTTAAAAAAGGCAGTAATATGGAGAAGGCACAAGAAAAATAAAAAGCCTGATCACCAAACATCAGAATATTTTATGAACAAATATCTATACGAAAATGAAAATAACGAAATAAAATATTTTCATTTTCAAATATCTATACCTACATATTACGAGTATAACATTGTAAAGAAGACGTTTCTTTACATCAAAAAATAAATGATAATATACGATACTAGCTGACACGGCAAACGTTGTTTTGCCATTCTTTTTTTTTATTTATGGGGATTAAAAATACGTCCAATTCTCAGACCTACCCATATTGGGTAGGTCTGAGAAAACAAAATTTCATGAGAATCGGTCAAGCCGTTTCGAAGAAGTTTAACTTCAAACACCGCAACACGAGAGTCCTGGGACATCCTTCCGAGGGCTTATCCGGGGCTCCCAACCATAGGCTGTTGGGCGTTACTTGAGGTTTTTTAGTCGGTAGGAGTCCGGCATAGCATCCATGATAGATTTTTCCTCACGTTAAAAAAAACCACAACACGAGAATTTTATTTATTAGATGTTATACTAACGATAGGTACTGAATACAAAAATATTTAGTTTAGAACTCTAGTCTTATTTGCCTGTTTGACCGTAGTAGTAGATGCAGTGTTTGTTTTACGAACATTTTAGTTTAAGCGTTTGTTTGATTGCAATGGGATGAGTAGAGCCAAGAACAAAACTAGAATAATCTAATTTTGATTTCCGAGAGATCTTTTGGTCAAGATAACCTACAAGTCACAACCACGCGGCCGGAGCCACGGGCATCAGCTAGTATAATTAAAACTTAAAATTACCAAGTCATCAAAGTAATTTAAAGATTTCGTACTCCACCCACACAGGGTCATTAAATGGTACACAAAAGTAGGGTGTTTGTAAAATGAATGATATTGTTTTATTATAACCTATATAACCTACTTCATACATGTGCAAATGCTCGACATGATTGCAAATTTGATTTACCTACAACCACTACTTACTGGCTGATATAATTTTAAACATAAACAGCTAAGTTTATTCAGTTATTAAAAGTGGTTAAGTATTCGTATGTTATAGGGATTCCTACGTAACAAAAACAGAAATTCGCAAAGACAAAACCCGCAAATTTGAATTCATTCTAATGAGTAGGTAATAAGTGGTTGCTGTATGTTCATATATATAAGAATATGAATATTCATGTCATACTCTCTTAGTCACCGCCCGGGCCCCGATTTTAATGATACTTTTTTGTTACATGAAATTATAATTATGTGAAAATAAGAATTGTAAACGCGTATTATATTGTTGGTCCTATTCTCGCAACCAGAAACCTATGTCCTACCTACGTTAGCCATCCTCTTTTCGGCTGTCTTCTCGTTTATAGTCCATCTGTTGCGCGTCTTTCTAGTTTATACGATTCAAGCGTGTGCAACCGGTCGTGTAAAGTATGGAAAAACCTTTTTTACTAACTCTATTTATATACACGAGTAGTACTCTAATGCTCGCTTATACTTTGTACTGACCAAATTAACTACTTTGTTATAATATGCTTTAATAATATCGTGTAAAGTCGAAATAGGCGTAACAGTCCAAAGTGAAGGTAGCTTTGCAAAATGTATTGTGATAAGTACATACCGATTCAAAATAACAATGTTTTAAATTGATATTGCTTTTGAAAAAAATACATTAATAGTACTATACCTACTTTCAGTTTAAAGTAACATGTATATACATACGTACTAGCTAAATCCAAATAAAATGATACGTAATGTAACAACAAAGACCGAAACCAAACTGGTTATTATAATACGCTCAAAGAACTTGCTCAGTTGCACACCTCGTTAAACAACACTATCGCCGCAGACTTGTCTTTGCCCAAGACTACTGGTCTCCATCACGGGAGGCCTGAGGACGTCGTAAGGGCTGTTCGCCGTCCTTACAGAAGCTGATCCAAGATGGTGGCGTGAAGTGAGAGATTTTTGCACTCCTCGCGCCCTAAGAAGCGGTATAACACCCGAACTAATCCCCCAAAGATGCGATATAGTATCCGAACCCCTAGGCGAGGCTGCGGTGAAAGCCAAAGGAATCCTTGGACATCCTTCTAAGGGCTTACAGGGACACGTGAGGTTTTAGGCGGTAAGAGTCCAACACAGCATTATTGAGGAACTTCCACGCGTAAAAAAATTACTTCAACGTAATTAGGTACATTCCCAGATTTGATATTGTAGCTATAGTTTAAATGACCATATAATTTGGAGCTAGGACTCACTCACGTTGCAAACTGTACCCGACTAGTCAAGAGTAAGAACGAAACCTTATGCTGCAGTCATTCATCCTTTCTTACGTACGCTATCGTAATACATATACAAATTACTACCTACCTGCTTGTACTAGTAAGTGTCGAAAAATGTAAGTGACCATTCCATTAGGAATTATAGCTGCGCGTTGATGAACCATTCTGTCACTCAAGACTAGTCCGTAATTGTTAAATATTTATAGGACATCTGACTCATAATGGCAATTTCCATGTTGGGCGATTGTCTAAAGATAGATTTAGTAAAATGTTTCGCCTCGTGTATCGTCGCATCGTCCTCGAATTAGTTGTGTTGCTGATTGCTCTAATTTATTAGCATCTTTTGTGCTTATATTGATTTCCATATAATTAAATAGTTATGTACTGCCAAGAGCTGCTAATTAAACAGTAGGAGCTACAAACGAATCGACAACAAGTAAAGCCTGCAGGAGTCCAGGATTCTCTTCGCCATGAAGTGACACCTTGTCGTATGTTCTTCCGACCAGGCAAAGTCTCGCCCGTGTCTGCGGCTCAGCAGTAGATTTGGATTGTATATTGTTATCATTCCTCGTTGCGAGAACTATAGTGCGATGCTGGATTCTTGCCATCGAAGCACTGTTTACATTACGTTACAAATTGTTCACATTACGTTGCAAATCTTTCTTTTGCAACCTTCTACGAAACATGAATAGCCGTTATGTTCCTCGCTACTTTGCGTAGCTGCTATAAAGCTACGGCGCACCGTAGACTGTAGCTTGTCGTAGACGTGATTTCCCTGCTTATTCCACTTTCTGTAACTCTATACTCGTATAAACAAAACGAAATGTGGAAAGCAAGCGTCTGAATATGACTCTTTCCCCCGAATGTACAAAGAGGGGCAGTCCCAAAAGTCATGACTACTCGTTTAAGTGGTTGTCAGTCATTTTTTACCCAAACTGCCGAAGACAGGAGGGTAATGTTTCGAGATAATGTATTTTTGTGATTCGAATTCGAGAGTCGAAATTTAACAACTGAAAACTAGACCTTGGATTTCTAAGAAGGCTTTATCAAATTATTAAATCATAGCCAGACTATTTGTAATACGTTTTGCAAAAATGCTAGTCGGCCCATTTGGGTGATCACCACCTTCAAGTATTGTCAATGTAATTTACTGTAGGTATTTCATAAGTCCAAAAAAAACTGGTGAAAATGACTTTATAGCGGGATAGTGGACTGTTGTGTGTGTGTGTGGCTCATAGAATAACTTTCGACGTTGAGATTTAGTAAACAAATCGCTATCTTGAAGACTTTATATTCTTTGTATATAAACCAGACAAAGCTCTCAAAAAAAATAAGTGATAGCAAACCCGTCGGCCCCTACGTTATCTATCTAGAGCAGAACCCCGTTCCTCGCACTCTGTTATCTACTGCGCTCATTTTTCCTGATACATATTTGGAGAACTTGAGACGAAAAGAAATGGGCCATGATCGCTTCGGCAGACTATTAGCGGGAATTCCATTGTTTGCCCAAACCAAAAGCTAAAAACACAAACAATAAGTGGGCCTTTCACATCATATTGTGTCACTCAACAGTCATCTTGACTGCCTCTGTGGCGCAGTCGGTAGAGATACCGCCTGCGCCACAGAGGTCGTGGGTTCGATTCCCACCGGAGACAAATATTTGTGTGATACATAAATATTTGTCTCAACAGTCTGGGTGTTTCTATGTATAATATGTATGCATTTAGAAAGTATATAAGTACTCCGTGTATCAAAGCCATGGTTAAAAAAATAATAGTTCTAGCAAACAAGTTAACTAACAAACCAAGTTGCGGGGATTAAAAAAAAGCTTCTCCCACACAAACGAAGCTTGATCCATGATGTATCTTTTTAATTGATTTAGTGGACAAAGAGGCTTAGTTACGAGCTTACTACTAGTGATACGGGAAAACATTAATATCTGATTAAGTAATCGTGTCTGTCTGTACATCAGAGATGTCAAAAAACTTAAGTTACAAATAATAATTTTTGTATGTCTGTTTGACCAGGATGCACGCTAGACTAGGTACTGAACGGATTTTGACACAGGTTTTTAGGGTTTCGTAGCCAAATGGCAAAAACGGAACCCTTATAGATTCGTCATGTCTGTCTGTCCGTCCGTGTGTCACAGCCACTTTTCTCCAAAACTATAAGGCCTATGCTATTGAAACTTGGTAACTAGATGTATTCTGTGAACCGCATTAAGATTCTTATATAGAACTAGAAAAAAAGCAGTAAATTTTGTGGGTCCCCATATTCAGAACTGAAACTCAACATTTTTTTCTTCATCAAACCCATATGTGTGGGGTATCTATAGATAGGTCTTTAAAAATCCTATTGAGGTTCTTAACATAATTTTTTTCTAAAGTGAATAGTTTGCGCAAGAGACACTTTCAAAGTGGAAAAATGTGTGTCCCCCCCCCCCCCCCTCTAACTTCTAAACTAAGAGAATGATAAATCTAAAAAGAATATATGATGTACATTGCCATAAAAACTACCAACGAAAATTAGTTTGAACAAGATAGACCTGGTAGTTTTTTTTTAAAACGTCATAAACCGCAATTTTCGGTTAGAAAAATCACTACCACTGAGAACGTGTTAAAACATCAATCAAAGTTACAACGAACTATAAAAACTTTTATATTATGTTACTTGCTGCTCCGAAACCCTTCATGGGCGAGTCCAACTCGCACTTGGCCGGTTTTTTTTATTAGAAATGTATTTGTAAAACTTTTGCTTTGCGTTGTTTTATCTCAATTTGTTGAGTAGAACCGGAGATAATGAACAAAAATAGAATAATCAAGGTTGGATTTCCGCGAGATCATTATTCTTTTGCTCGCGATAACCGGGCATCAGCTAGTACAAAGCACAAATATTATACATAGAAATCATCCATTTCAAATATTTGTGATTCACACAAATAATTGGCCCGATGTAGGACCCTAAGACCTAAGCGTACCACTGCGACACCGAGGCAGTCAATCAAAGTTTTCTGTAAAATTTATTAAACAGTCAGCCGAATAAATATGTATTTTGCAAACGACACAAGCTTATGATTCTCCGGGAAAGAACTAACGAAAACCTTGTTCCTAGATAGGGTATAAATATCATCCTAATTAATGCCTGGGAGATTTGTAATAATTGGCAATCAGTTCAAAGTTCTTTACTCATCACTTGAGACAGCCCCGTCTTGTCGAAAGGGCGTGAGGCGTGAGGCGTGAGGCCGCGAGGCATCTTCCAATTAGCTCAGCCAATTACATTATTTTCGTCATAATTGCTTTTCGTTCTTTATACGTTTGTGTACAGTAAACACTGTCCGCGACTTCGTAGGAATTAGATTCAGTTGATTAATAACAGTTTCACGGAAATATTCCTATTGACCAAATAGTCAAACACAAGTAGATCATAATACAATTTCAAGGGAATTAGGGTCGGTGGTGACAATCCAAGTAAATTAGTTGCATATCGTTTTATAAATGTCGTATTGTCGTCCTTTAACAACCTTAGCCAATAAAATCATAGACCACCCCCAAGGATCAAACGGTCGAAGTTTAAAAAAAAGTAAAGAGTAGCCGTGAATTCTATTGGCAGGTTATTTTCTCTCCGGCTCTACCTATTGCGTTGCGAATCTGGGTGTAAATGTAAATATAAAAGCAATCATTTTGACGTTAAAAGTGTTACTTTGTGACCTGTATGAATAAAGATTTACAATTTTATTTGGGTAGGTACTTTTGGGCTTACTATACCTCTCGGACCGGACGGATTGATTATAGCTTCTATTTCTAGCTTTCCTTCTTTATGAAATGACTAGCTGACCCGCGCAACTTCGTTTGCGTTACATGAGAGTAAGAAAGAGAGAGGTATTGTATTAATATTTCGAGTATTATAATGTTTCCCGTCGCACTTACTCCCTTCACGTCGCTTATATTCATTAGAGCTGACCCGCACAACTTCATTTGTGTCACATGAGAGTGAGAAGGAGGGGTATTAATATGTAAAGCGATATAATGTTTCCCATCGCATTTACTTCCGCCCATCCGTTTTTTAGTATGCAACTCATCGTGTGCGAATCCGACTCGCACATGACCGGTTGTTATCGTTCAGTTGACTGGCTACCAGTGCAGGCCACGTTAACTCCCGTCGTGTCGCTCATACTTTAAAACTTCATAAGAGGGTTATTGTAAGTGAACTTAAAAGATAGGTATATGCAGTTGAGGACTTTTTTTTTAACTTTTTAAGAGGAACAATTTTGTGATACACCTTTTTAATGTAACTTAAACCATTTACGTAGCGGACGCAGTGGAAGCCCTAAAAAGAAAGAAACTTTCCCCGTTCTCAAAACATTATTCATGGCTGCTCCGCTCCTATTCGTCTTTGCGTGATGTTATAACGTCATTAGTCATCCTTAATAAATGTAAGATTAAACTGTAAAATAATTTTTGAAATGCTACCAGTAGTTTCTGAGATCCTAGCACAAACAAACTATTTAGTTTTATAATATTGTGAGCGAACCTTAAGAGATAGACAAATTAGGTTATTGTGAGCGAACCTTATAAGATAGACATATGCTGTCGCGGACTTTTTTTTAGAACTTTTTAAGACAAACAATTTTGTAATACATAATTTTTACGTAACTTTAACCATTTACGCAGCGTACTCCTCGGAAACTCTCAGACGGTAAAAAATATTCCCCGTTTTCAAAACATTCTTGGTTGCTGCTCCGCTCCTATTCGACGTAGCGTGATGCTATATAGCCTATAGCCATCCTCGATAAATGGTCTATCAAACTGTAAAAGAATTTTAGAAATCCAACCAGTAGTTCCTGAGATCCTAGCGTTCAAACAAACAAACAAACAAACAAACAAACTCTTCAGCTTTATAATATTAGTATGGATTATAATATTGTGAGCGAACCTTAAGAGATAGACAAATTAGGTTATTGTGAGCGAACCTTATAAGATAGACATATGCTGTCGCGGACTTTTTTTTAGAACTTTTTAAGACAAACAATTTTGTAATACATAATTTTTACGTAACTTTAACCATTTACGCAGCGTACTCCTCGGAAACTCTCAGACGGTAAAAAATATTCCCCGTTTTCAAAACATTCTTGGTTGCTGCTCCGCTCCTATTCGACGTAGCGTGATGCTATATAGCCTATAGCCATCCTCGATAAATGGTCTATCAAACTGTAAAAGAATTTTAGAAATCCAACCAGTAGTTCCTGAGATCCTAGCGTTCAAACAAACAAACAAACAAACAAACAAACAAACAAACAAACTCTTCAGCTTTATAATATTAGTATGGATGTTTAGAAGTGTTTATTATATGACCTAAATCTTTTTAAAATATCTCTTTAAAATATTTTTGTTTTGTTTGGTACTATTCCGAAAGCGTTTCCGTAGTCATCTTTTACAACAATCACGGCATAAATTGACGTGGTGACAGTTCCATCCCATCACAACAATCGAACCATAAAAACCTGGAACGACCTGCCAGCGCACGTGTTTCCCTCCTCTTACAATCCTGGGTTCTTCAAGCGAAGCGTGAAGAGGCACATCATAGGGCCGCCAACTTGAGGGCCGCTTTACAGTCTTACAGGCTGGCCCGGTGACCCCCAATCGCTAGATGTCGCTGTCACTTTCCATCGAACGGCGGCATCATTTTGGCGAGCCAAATATAAAAAAAAACAACATCAACACATAGAAATTTTTTGTTGACCAATTTTTATCATCTACCAATAAGACTATCTACGAGTAAATATCATTTTGTATCATTTGAACACTCGGGGCATGCCCATAAATATTTAATAGCTGTAGGTACTATACCTGATTCCAAATATTTTAAATATCTAATTCGTAAAGCAATTTTCCTCATAACTAAAAACTTGAATAATAAATCTCCAATTCTCCTTTCATTTGCTTCAATTCACTAGAACATAAAAACGAATTACAACTAAAATTCGTCCCATTTTCGATTTAAAGATTGAAAATCAGAATGAACGAATCAATTAAATCAGCAATCGCACTTCACTTCTTGAAATAGGTCTCACGGACGTGCTGGTACAAGGGTTTGCTTGGAGTTTAACTTCTCACGACGTTCACAAGATCAGGAGGATTAGTCATCATCAGGAGGTTTAGAAAACAAAAATAAAATTAGGGGTGTTCCTGTAGTGGCAGATTTGTTAAAACCAATCGTCTAAATGCGGAAGATGGTACACATAATGAAGTGTAGAGACATGTTTACAGAATGGATGACTCGCATATAGTTACTTGATGTAAATCGTACAGGTACCGATGCTTCCGGTAATAGGTTGGACGTAGCTAAATACGTCACATGTGACTGAAGGTTTTATTCAACATAACTACTGATGAAAACTATTAAATACATACGATTGAACACACCCAATACAGCGTTTGTACTCGTACAAATAGAATCATCATACCAATTACGAATATGAGTTTCCGTCACATTTGTGACGACCAACCATTCATGTTGTCGTTAAGACAGTTGAGTAATTGTCGTATGTCATCTGATGTAGATTACCTACCTTCCACCAAAATGTCCAATCAAACACAGTAACTTCCCGCAAATGACAAATGTGAACTATTAGAAATGAGGAGATAGTAGTAATTAATTGAAGCGGCGCCATTAGCTCCGAATGGTAATAATCGTCAATTTTTTAACGGACCCTACAAAGCGATTGTTATATAAACTTATTTGCTTTATATTACAAGACTAGCCTCTGCTCATTGGTTAAGATGTTATCCCGCTGCCTTGGGGGAGGTGATTTGTGTATTACGAGTATCCCACTTGTTTGAATGATGAAGGTACACATCGCCGTCTTGGCCAACTTATACAGGGTGGAATTTAAAGACGGTAGTTGGAGGGAAAGTACCCTTAATATTGATAATGGCAAGTTTTGCTGAAAGGGAACACATTCCTTTATTTTCAAAAGTGAGTAAAACTGCTTTCGAAGCTTTTTGAAAAATCACCTGCTTGAGCCGGGGAACCGAACCTGGGAGATGTGAAAAAAAATCACCGTTACGTTTACGTTTCTTTTTCTTCAGATAGTGAGTAAGCTTTACAATAAAAACATATTTTACTAGGTCCTCCTTTAAAATAAGATACTATGTTGCTTGAAAGACTAACTGATCATAAATTTTAAATATGGAAAAAGAATTGGTTTCGAGCAGGATTCGAACCTGCATCTTTTCGTCACGTCGCCCCAATACGTATACACGGTGTTTCTTTTAGGGTGTCAAGCCGCCACTAGCTGGTAGCAGGGTTCCATACCTATCGATTTAACCCCCATGTATGTTCTACGATTTTTTGTAGTTTTCGAGATATAATGTTCTGCATAATTCCCTATTTTTTTATTATCGATTAAAATTTTTACATCTTGTATCAAAGTTAGGAAGGAGATTATTTTGTCCATAATACTGCAACCAATAGGCATTATAATAATAAAAAAATATCCAATAAAAGTCGTGGACACGTAATTATAAAAAATAACGAAGATAAATTATATCTCGAAAACTACAAAAAACCGTAGAACATACATGGGAGTTAAATCGATAGGTATGGAACCCTGCTACCAGCTAGTGGCGGCTTGACACCCTAAAAGAAACACTCAGTATAAGGTGGAAAATTTGGTTGGTTCCGAGTAGGTTTCGGTGGCTAAGTGGTTAAGCATCTTGCACGGAATGCGAGAAGATGCAGGTTCGAATCCTGCTCGAAACCAATTCCTTTTCCACATTTAAAATTTGTGATCAGTTAGCATACTAATTGCTTTTCAAAAATAAATTTTAATAAAGATCAATTTCTTTCAAGCAACATTGTATCTTATTTTAAAGGAGGATCTAGTAAAATATGTTTTTATTGTAAAGCTTACTCACTATCTGAAGAAAAAGAAACGTAAACGTAACGGTGATTTTTTTCACTATTAAGATATTCCATTACCCTTGATATTTTTTTCACATAGTCTACGTTCGATTCCCGGCTCAAGCAGGTGATTATTAAAAAATCTTTAAATGCAGTTTCACTTACTTTTGAAAATAAAGGAATGTTTCCTTTCAGCAAAACTTGCCATTATCAATATAAAAAAAAAGAAAAAGGGTACTTTACCCCCAACTACCGTCTTTAAATTCCACCCTGTATAAGAGCGGTGAGCAGCCAGCCCGCCGTTTTCAGGCTTTCAGTCTGGGAGGCCCTAGACACTTAACAGAGTTTTGAACAAAAATGGTACTTATTATAATGATTTCATCTAAATTCAAAAGAAGTAAGTGTGAAAAAAACACCTTGTGGTGAAACTAAAAAAAAAATAAGAAAAAACGGTGAAGCTATACAAAATTAGTCCCGAGAGCGATTTCGCCAAATATACCTCTTTAAACGTGATTTGTACCAAATGCAGTGTCAGACTCAGAAACCCTGACTGCATTTCTTATTTTATTTAAATGGAAACAAATGTAAGTATTGTTTAATTCCTCGACCACGCATAAAACCGAAATTGTTGTTAGTTTCTCCCACAATTACAAACTATTTGACATTAGCGTTATTCCTCAATAGTTATTGCAGTCCAATAATTTTAATATTTTTTTGAATGGGCACCAGCAAGCTATTGCACCATTCATTGGGCACTACTTCCTCGTGCATCAGCTTATGAGCTTATTCAATTATCATGAAACCAACCACCTCCATGTATCGCCTATTGACGGCTTCCACTTCAGCCAGTATTCCATCCGATCCTGTGGCTTTCCCATTCTTCATACCAGTAACAGCTTCTTTTACTTCATCTCTACTTACCTCTCGTGCCAATCCTTCCTTACCTGCAATATTTTCCGTCTCTCCAACTCCAATTATTTTCCTCATTCATTAACCTTTCAAAATAGCTCATCCATAGATCACATAATTTTACTTCATAACAAATTAGAATATGACACGCATGAACTAAAAGAGGAGCTCTTAATTAGATACAGATTAACTTAATTTACATGTTATGTATATAGAAGTTTGGTAATAATCTGCTCATTTCCCACGGGATATTCTGTCTGTGGTAACATTTACCAGCTCAACCAGTAACTAATCCATATTTGCATTTTCCAAGTAATGAAAACACTATGATAATCCTAACGAAAGCTTCAACTTGCGTTCTACAAAGTTTGCCTCCTACGCGATTGATCTAGTTCCAGTATATAAATGCGACGATAGATTCTCAATATTGTAATCTGCCTTTGAACATTAATGCTATAGAAATGCTGTATATCAGTGATATTGCTTTGAGAATCAGATGCTTTGCTCCACGTTTCTTGGAATCTCACATAATGCGTGTATGACCTATTCTTATATCACGAACAATATACTTAGTGAATACGTACCTGCCTGTTCATGTTAGCACCTTTAGCTCTATTCTTCTCTAATCCATCTATGGATTTATTTCTACTGTTCGTCCGCTTTCATCCATCGGTATTCAATATCTATGGGCGAGTTCTTTCGTATATCTATTTTTAAGATGATACGTTATGGCTATTGCAGCTTGCGTCTTCTATAACTCAAGATTTTTAGAAAAATTATGTCCTTTTTCTAACACATTTATATCTTTTTATTTTCGTTTCAGCTGAATACGCCACGTACGTAACCAAGCCGAACAATTCGAATTTGAAGCGCTTTTTGTGTGTCCATCTATTCCCTATTTTTCTTCTAAATTACTTATCGGAATTAAAGAAACAGAAAGACAGATAGCGAAATATCGTATATTTTATAGCCTTTAATAGTAAAATGTTATAGTAAGTGTTTTTTTATCTTATATATAAAAGTGAATCGCAAAATGTGTTGGTAAGCGCATAACTTTAGAACGGGTGGACCGATTTTACTAATTCTTTTTTTGTTGTGTAAGGTATTGTCAGAAGAAGGTTCTTATGGAAGAAAAATATTGTATGCCCACGGGAACGGGAACTACGCGGGTGAAACCGATTGACGTATTCTAGTAGTAAATAAATAAATATTCACGGATATTTCACACAACGCTATCTGATCCCAAAGTAAGCTATGAAACCTTCTTGTGTTATGGGTATCAAACCACGGATATTAATACTTATATACTTTTTAAATCCTACTAATATTATAAATGTGAAAGTTTGTGAAGATGTTTGGATGTTTAGATGTTTGGATGTTTGTTACTCAATCACGCTTTAACAGCTGAATGGATCTAGCTGAAATTTGGTACAGGGATAGAGTATAGTCCGGAATAACACATAGGCTACTTTTTATGTCGGGAAAATGTTCCCACGGGAAGCGGGAACGGGAACCAAATTTCACGCGGGCGAAGCCGCGCGCATCAGCTAGTACATACATATTATACATAGAAACACCCAGACTCTTGAGACAAATATTTATGGGTCACAGAAATATTTGTCTCCGGTGGGAATCGAACCCATGACTTCCGGCGCCGCAGGCGGTATCACTACCGACTGCGCCACAGAGGCAGTCAAGTCAGTTGTTTGTTTGTAGCCTAACTTAAAAATAAACTAAACAGTAATAAACACTTTATAGATACAACGCAGTGCCAACCCAAGTTTCTCATCTTATATCAGTACGTCATTCAGAATCATTGAGACATAAAACCTTTTTCAAGAATAAATCCTTACAAATGCGTATTTTCCCCTGTCGCCGGTACTTTGCAAACATATTATGTACAGTAATCGAACGTCGCAAATAATTGTCCCAGGAGAGAACCTGGGAATCCAGTCTACCTTTACATTAAATTACACAAAGAAGTAGTGTGTTTCACTGCTATAGTTCGAAGAACTCAAGTAACTTTCCTTCTACAAAGCATCAATCATTTAATTATTTCTTAACTAGCTGATGCCCGCAGCTCCGCCCGCGTAAAATTTGTTCCCGCGGGAAGTTATTCCCGGGATAAAAGGTAGCCTATGTGTTATTCCAGACTATAATGTATCTCTGTACCAAATTTCAGCCCGATCCGTTCGGCGGTTTGAGCGTGAAAGAGTAACAAACAAACAAACAAAAAAACAAACAAAAGTTTGTGAGTGTGGAACTCACAAACTTTCGCATTTATAATATTAGTAAGATGTTCTTATGATACAGGTATTTCTTTGTTTTCTGTTTATGTTTGTGTGGTTTAATATTATGTACTGAAAACACACAAAATAGCCAAGTGCAACTAACTGCTTCAATTTCAAACGGTTTTGGTGAAGTTGAGCGACGGATGGATCAGCTATGTGGTCCATAATGTGGGTACTTATTATTTATTGCAGGGAAATGTATTATTTAGTTAATTCATTACCAAATTTTACACATCAATGTGTAGGGTCGCGATGCACTACACTCACGACATCCGAAAGAATATTAGACGGCTCAACAGAATTTCATGTGAGGATTTGTATCCACGTTGAAATTGTGATGCTTCCTAATTTCAATCACTTCCGCAGAAAAATCCTGTGGTAGTAACTGCGTTCAATAGATAAATTCCACATGGATGCTATGCCGGACTCCTGCCGACTAAAACCACACAATGCCTTGCAACAGTCTATGTAAAACTCGAGGTATACAAATTTCTGCATGGAGTATGATTTGAATTCGATAGTAGCAGATGCTCCAAGGTCGCAGATTTCTGCGGTTGGTGATGGGATTCGCGAAGACTTTGTTTTATGGATTACGTAATATAAAGGTTAATAGGTGCAGTGTTATGATTTTGTAAAATAAAAACGATCCTTAAGAATTTTCTCACTTTTAAATCTTCCGTGAACTTAATCAAATATTTCAATATCAAAATTAGCCAAATTCAAATACAATGTGAAGATGTTAGCTATCACAGTTCCTGAGATACAATCTCGTGACTGACAGATTGACAAATAGACAACAGACGGTTGGCGAAGCCTCATGAATTGGGTCACGGTTTTACCCTTTGACTACGGAACCCGAACATCAATTCATTTATATGTAAGACTAGCGGACGTCACGCGGTTCACCCGCATAGTTCCCGTTCCCGTGGGACGGGTTACGGGAACAAAATATAGCCTATGTTCACCGCAACGAGTGTAACTTCCCAACAGTGAAAGATATTGATATTTTCAAATCGGTCCAGTAGTTCCGGAGCCTAATTGTTACAAACAAACAAAAAAACAAATCTTTCCTCTTGATAATATTAGTATGTAAGATAAAAGAAGCTCTCATTAATATTGGCAGTTCATTTATAGGGTGTGATATAATATCACATTAATTTCATTTAGATAACATACAGAACTTTATTATTAATTATCTTTCATCGGTCTTGAGAGTTACGTGGCAATTGTAAACAGTTTACTTTTTATATTGTTTACAAAAACGTTTATCTCCAATGATGTTTCGACGACATTGTGAACTTGAATCATTCATTATACACGTAATACAAAATTCATAATCCCCCACCCCCCCTCTTACAACCCCCTGTCTCTTAAGGCTTACTTATCCGACATATCCTGACTCAATTCGAGTGATTACAGCGTAAGCTAATGCCGGATTTCATTCGATTCTAATACATTATATTATGAGGAATAAACTAATTTATTTCGATAAAAAAGTACATTACTTGTCAAGATTTTTGCAATATTTCTCATTTTTCGAGAGCAATTCCGATCGTACAAAGTTTTGCTAATCGTGTTTTGAACCGATCTACTAATAAAGTAATAAATACAAAAATATAGTTCACCCCAAGATGAATCTCTTTCGAATAAGTAGGTAAGCTTTAAGAGCCTACCAGACGCCAAATTGTTAAAAGCAGATAGAAGATATACATTTTAGCGTGCAAAAAAGAGAGAGATGCGATCGGTTTTTGTACGCTTTAAACGAAATAAATTAATTTTAAAAAACTATAACCAATATGAAAAAAAATGCTCTAGTGCAAAAGAAGATTTTACTATTGTATTTCTTATAAATATTTTATACTAGCTGAGCCCGCAACTTCGTTTACGTCACATAAGGTGTATGAAAGGAAAGGTATTTCTTCATCAGAGTCGTCAAGCAGCGTCTGAAACTGCCCTGTTTGCTTAATCATAAAAGAGCTTAATGATTAAGACTATTTTTAAACAATTCAGTCCGCGCCGAAGGCGTGGCCTGAATTCTCTTTTACGATTAAGCCAACACACCAGTTTAGGTTCACTCACATTCAAAGAAACCCCTACAATTAAAATTTTCAAAATATCTGATTCTTAAAAGTGTTATCACTCTTTTATTTCTAAACCGATTTACATAAAACAAACGCCAAATGTTAACCGGAGCAAACCTCAACACAATAAAAAAAACCGCATTGCAATCGGTTGAGCGGTTACTGAGATTAGCGTGCACAACCGTACAGACAAACAGATATACAGACATACAGACATACAGACATACAGACAAACAGACAAAAATTCTAAAAATCATTGTTTTGGGTTCTATTGCGTTCATAAAAGCGCCCCTATAATATTACTTCTTATTTATCTTCCATGTACAGACAGCGACCTGTTACGATT
Organism: Miltochrista miniata; assembly: GCA_933228765.1. Classification (NCBI taxonomy): domain Eukaryota; kingdom Metazoa; phylum Arthropoda; class Insecta; order Lepidoptera; family Erebidae; genus Miltochrista; species Miltochrista miniata. Next base: position 41,304,875 of record OW121747.1, read on the forward strand.
TTATTATATGTATTGATTATAAAAACAACTTATAACATACGAGATCTAGCTTAAAATTTCACGAAATCGTGGTATTTTCAATACAAAAATCTATCGAGGATTTTATCAGTAATCGTGTTTCGAGCCTAGAGCGTTTTTAGTTCATGAACTGAAGTTGTCTGTGTTAAAATTTTAATTCAGCAGACCTCACGAGTCAAATGACACTGAGATAGATCAAAGTAATAGTCTATTTGGCGTCATATGGACTCTTAAAGCCGAGCGTAAGGTGTCGCATTATTGGGCCGCCCGCCAACTTGAGATCCGCTGCTGTCAATACGAAGTCTTGACAATAGCAGATCTCTCGTTAAGTCAAGAGGAAATATAATTATGCAGAGCATTTTCCTAACAAAATTGTATTCCCCTATTTCTTTCCTACATGGAAGAATCTTTTTAGGGTTCCGTATCCAAAGGGTAAAAACCGGAACCATATTCATGTGATTTCGCCGTCCGTCAAGAGGTCGTATCTCATGATCGGTGATGGCTAGAGAGCTGAAATTTTCACAGATTATGCGTTTCTGTTGCCACTGTAACAACAAATACTAAAAATAATAAAATTTAAGGGGGGGGGGGCTCCCGTAAAGCAAACGTGTTTTTTTGCCGTTATTATTTTTAATAATGAGGGCAACGAGTAGACGCTTGAAATACTTACAGAATATCGAACTGTGTAATAAATAATTGAATTAGTTTTATATTTCATAAAATCAAGATAAATACTGTACACAATTACACAAGGCGAATAATAAAATTATCAAAAATGTGAATCTTTTAATCGCCCCTTTAAAATTATCAAAAATGTGAATCTTTTACCGCGCGCTGACTACCAGACACATTCGAATTCGATTCGCGAAAGGCACAGGACCGTAGATAGTGGTAGTACTGTGGCGTGAACTAGGAGAAGCCTACGTCCAGCAGTGGACTGCTATAGGCTGAATTGATTGATTGATTAAGACAAATTGGATAAGGTTTAAAAAATAACAACAAATGAATACTGTTCCTTAAAATTTATTCACTCGAAAATCGGCTATTACAAATTTTTAACGTGACGGAAATCCTACATGGGTGCTATGACGGACTCCTACCGACTAAAAACCACACGAACAGCCTTCGGTTGGGAGCCCCGGGTGGGTGAACCTTTGGAAAGATACCCTAGGACACCTAACAAATCGGCTATTACTTACGTAGTAACTAATTATTATTTAATACGAGCGGCCCGCTCCAGATGTTATCTATTATATAAAAATAAGTCGGGTTTTCCTTCCTGACACTATAACTTTAGAACGCACGACCCGATTTCCATCGTTTTGCATTCGTTGGAAAGGTCTCGGGCTCCGTGAGGTTTATAGCAAAGAAAATTCAGCAAAATTTCACATACAGCGCCATCGCGGGCGAAGCTGCGGGCATCAGCTAGTTATACATTTAAACCTTCCTCTTGAATCACTCTATCTATTTAAAAAAACCGCATCAAAATCCGTTGCGTAGTTTTAAAGATTTAAGCATACAAAGGGACATAGGGACAGAAAAAGCGACTTTGTTTTACACTATGAAATGATGTGCTTTTACAAAGGTGTCATTTCGTTATTTAAACGCGATTTTTGCATTCTTTATTTCGTAATTAATACTTACGGGTCGTGTCCACATATAGTGATCTTCATACCTTATACATCCGTCTTTTAAAACATATCTTGACAAAATATTACAGACCAACAAAGCGAATAAATACATACTTAGTAATAAAATTCCCCTGTTGCGTTATATCTTTTGAGGGTCCGCCGGCGCCGACCAGAACTCGAAATTCTTCATTTTGTCATTCTTGTTTTATTCGTTCCAATGACTATATATATAAATACAGTATAAGTACTGCTCGTTCGCTCTAACTTTGCCGCTCGGCTCCATACTAAAGTTGAATTTTTAATTAGACGAAGTAAATTGACAGCAACTTATGTCACTTCTTCATACAATGTTGCGTATTTTCTATGACGAAGTGACATTAGCTACTGTGAATTTACTTCGTCTAATTAACAATTCGGGTATACGCCTCTACGCCAGCGGCAAAGTTAGAGCGAACGGGTAGTATGTATGTGTCTTCCTATTTTCGCTAAAAGCCTGGTCCTTTTTAATGGTGTTGTGTTAACACTCAGATATGGTCGTAACATTAATATTATCTGAGAAATCATTCTACTCGTATAGTATTAATACAACATACGTACATCGCATGTGACTCGAATCAATTAACGAGCGAACTCAGATTCAATATAAGGGTAGATCCTTACAGAACTATTGTCTACTAAGTACGCATCTAGTGTTTTAGACAGGACGGTGCGGTGCTCTTATCCTCCTTACAATACTCTCTTAGTCGCAGCATCCTTATCTGTTTAGTGGGAACAATCTTATAGTTGAAGAGGCCTACATCTTATTGTGTGAGAACCGTCACCGTCACTCGTGTGTCTCATTTATTTATTTCTAGCTTCAGCACTGAGCTTTAGGCGAACTTAATGACATGGGCATCTATTATGATTTTATGATAGCGCAACCTATCTCTCTCTCTTTCTCACACAGCCACTCTAAAGACATGCCGATTATTTCTCTAAGTTAATGTATTTTTTTTAACATTTTCAGTTTAAAACAAAGACATTTAATTTTAGGGTTAGTCAGTATTTCGCAAAGCAAATTTATATTTTTAGTTATAAAACTTTCAGTCGTCCTGTTGAAATTGCCTAATTAATAAAAACATGTGACGTTTTATTCATTGGTCACGTTGTTCTTGATTTAGGATTATCAGTATATTTCGCAAAGCAAATTATATTTTCAGTTACAATAAACTTTCAGCGCTATGTTGAAATTCCCTAATTGATAAAAACGTGGGACGTTATATTTATTCGTCACGTTTTTATAAATTAGGCATTACATTTTCCATTTCGCAAGTTTCTTCCGAAGCGAGGACTGTTTGCGTTTAACTTCGGAGAAAAAATATTTAGCAACTTTATAACAATCTGCAGAAACTTCACAGTTTATAATCAACTTTTTAATTAAACTGGAAATAGACTACAGCTCTGTAACTGGCACATTCATTGCACAACCCATTTCCACTCGTTCACTGAACATAGTAATGACACATTGATAAAAGAAAATGAAGATTCTCTCCGCTAATGAATTCGGAATTCTATTTATTATTTAGAGAGCCCAGAGAGGCCTTTGTTTTGGAAAACTCGCTATCATTTTCTAATTAACTTAGATCTAATATCTATCCGATACCTTTTAGGAAACGGATATTAGATCTTAGTTAATTGCCGGGAAACTTAAACGTTTTAGTGAGCACCTGGAGAAATTTGATAAAGTAAATTTCGCTATAGACAGTAAAAGAGGCATCTATTGATCTTTACCCCAATTTTAGTAATAGCTTTAGCCTGGACCAGTCTGGTGTCAATTCACATAGTATAAAATGACAGTACTTATGTTTTTGTTCTCATTATTTTAGTTACTTGAATTTCTATTGGGACCGAAAGAAATATTCTGTAAATAAATAACAAGCTACATCCGTCCGAATTCCACAACCTTATGACGGACGGATTTCAACCAACTTCATACTGACTACCAACCAACTTAAACGGGAGGCGGTGACAGGGTTTTCAGCACTTGATACTGAGCGTTTGTGGGAATAGAATAAGGTTATTACGTCGGAAGTCGGTACGAAGTCCGTAGTAAAAGGCTGTAAGCACTCGAAAGTCGACAGTCACTTAGATGGGATAGTCGGTCCGAACTATTCTGTAATGTCTTCATTCAAAACATATTGTAATAATATGTTTTGAATGAAGATTCTACCTTACTCCTACCATTGGTAGACTATATTTTATACTATGCATCTGTATCTAAACCGACACGAAACTGAACTGAACTCGATTCAGAGTTAAAATGATTACGAAACTGCCCGCTACTTAGACTTCAGTGAAACTTTTTGGCGCAGCAATTTGTTGCTAGGAAAAGGTTAACCTGAAAAGTTTTCGGGAAATTTGTAAGTTGTTGATTTAATACACATAAATTTTCCTTTCCATAAAGTACCTAGAGGAAATATTTTCTCCGGTTTACTTCATTTTGTTCGCCTTAAAATGAATTAGAAAGGAGCACCATAGACGTCAGTTATAAATACTTGGAATGATTTTCAGGCCCATTTTTTTGTGAACTGGAATGAAGTGATGTTTTTTTCCGGTATCACAGAAGTAGTATCGACAACACCAGTTACGAATACTGACCTACTTGGTTTCGTTGAAACGCGGTAGGTTAGTTCGGTACTATCGCCTGCACACACTGTACTGTTTCTTGAAATTCAACCGGTATCTCAATATTATCCTTGGAGGGCGTAGGGAGGGTACACTGCTATCCCTATTTCACTCAACTAACGTGAGGCATACGGCTTGTGAGTGTAGTTAGAAGAATAAATGTAGAGTCTCATAACGTATAATCTATTGAATCATTTTCTGTAAACCCTTGATGTGTTAAGGAATTTGAAGCTTCCATCGGTTCCAGTTTTATGAAAAATAATTACTAGTTGTTATTCTTTCATTAGCTAGCCTGTGGGTTTATTCAACGTAATTAATCATCATTCTTACAAAAAAAAAACACGTTTGAAAAAATATGAGCTAAGCGCTCTTCCTAAAACGTTACTTACAATTATGTAGATTAGAGCACCCACGCAGGGCACAAATTTGATTGGCAACCAGAGCGCTCGCGTTTCCTGGAAACCAATCCGGATATATATCTTTCTACAATTTGTACCTCTGTTCTGCGAAATGAAGAGTGACATTGATTGTTATAATATCAGCTCCTTTACCTTATTTTTAAATTATATTCCATAAGTGCTGCTTGACTTGTCTTGTGTCAGCGCAATGATTATGTGTTTAACTGATCACAAGAATAACACTTTTCAAGACGAAATAATTTATTTCCATTGTGATTATGTTATGATATTATTTATAAATAAATATAAATATTGTTGGACATTCTCACGCAACATCATCTAGCCCAAACTAAGCTCTAAGCTGCTATGGGATCTATTTTTATTTATGAGTTTATAACTCAGCTGAAATCTGTTTACGATGAGTTGGGTTTAACTAAATGTTTACGATGCCGATACATCCAGCTCATTACTTTTACCGTCGCACGTCGTTTCACATAGATGCGAAAGAAACTGAAATAATAACGGATCGACTGAGCAAGTTTTTGAAGCAACTTATACGCGTCAGTAATTTCTAATTTAGAATGTTCATTTCATTAGAATATTTTTGAATAAGGTTTCTTCAACGTTGAAAGTTAGAGCCAATTTGTAACTTGAATTGAAAATATATTTTGCTTTTGATATTATTAAGTACTAGGTACTTAAAAGGACTAAAATAAACAAATCGCGAATTGGACCAATTACGTCTATAGGGCAGCAAATTTATGTAAGAGATTTTGTACTTCTTTCTGTTTTAGATAGAGCGATATAACACACATTAAAATATTTCTACAGGAATACAGTGTTTTCTTACCCTCATATTCATAATCGTTTATTAAACCTATTTTAGTTAAAACACACTTTAAGTCTATTGCTGTCTCTAACCAATGACAGAGTATGGTTAGAGACAGCAATAGACTTAAAATGTGTTTTAACTAAAATAGGTTTAATAAACGATTATGAATATGGGGGTTAATGTTAAGTACAATCTCTTCCGCGCAATATTTTTTTATGTTCTTAACTTTATGTGTATTTTACTCGTGCAAAGTATTGATGGTTGACCATTATTTTCACAAAATTTTTAGCCCCTCTCTATAAAATAGTATTCAGAGGGGCTTATGGCGAGACTTGTGACTGTAGTCTGAGACTCTGTTGCATTAAACTACGTCAATAAGTCACGTGGATCATCTGTACAAAGTTTGAAATAAAACTAAAATGACAACGTCAATCGGATTGAACTTTCACTTTCACAGTAAACGTTTTAGAGAGGGGCAGTCGGGTGAGACCGTCTCACGGCTTCTTGTTATTAACTTGCATTCCTATGTACAAATAACTCTTACACGTACCATGCGGCAATTTTGCATCATCTAACTGCAGTCTCGTCCGTCCGTCCACAGCAATTATTTTCCGCGCGCATTTTATTCTCGCGAGTTATTTTCCGCGCTCCAATAGTATTTTCCAGATTTTTTTTCGCCACGCCAGTGCGAGGAGGCTTATCATTGCCATCACAGAATTTTAAGGATAAAGTAGCTTTTATAAAAATCACTAAGGACAATCAAATGCCTGAAGTGTCTCAACTTTGGCAAACGAGGTATCAATAGAAACGTCTTATTGGTTTGCGGAGTCACATTAACGTAGTTAAAAAGAAGCGAAAAAAAACGGTCTGTTTGAAAATTAAGTAGGTATTTAATACTTATTTAAAATAAAATAAATAAATATTCACGGACATTTCTCACAACGCTATCTGATCCCAAAGTAAGCTAGGAATAACCTGCATGTGTTATGGGTATCAGACCACGGATATTAATACTTATATACTTTTTAAATACATACATATTATACATAGAAACACCCATGAATAATAACATATCCGAGGTTATAGTTACAATAATAACCGATAGGTTGCAAAAGTATCTGGAGCCTAAGTATCCATTTCTATTGTGTTCGAACAGAATCGTAATCATACCAAAGACATTATAATAGTATTGCATACAGATAGGCAACTCCCTGCCCCCCACTGAGCAAGCTTCCCCACCCCCGCCAGAGCTATCATATAGTTGGAGGGTGTTTTGAGGGAACGTTTGCTTAACCTTAGTGGTCACACAGACATTTAAGCTCTTTACAATCATAACGTGTTTTTAGTGTAGGTGATAGAAATGAAAACGAATAATTTGTTTGGATTTTCCGCCCTGTGATTCTAGTTATTATTCTATGACCTTATGGGTCATGACAACTTTGGAGCAAACTGCATTGATTAACCTGTGTGTCACCTTACTGATATTGTTCAACATCCGATTCTAATCTAAGTATATACAAGATTAGTAGGTAGTAGGTACCGTAGAGACACCTCCCAAACAAAAAGACTTATCGCGTCTATTGTGTTTGTATCTTATTTGGTAAATAAACCATGACACAATACGTCGCATTATATTTCTAAAGCATAGTCAGTTTTTCGTCGGTAATAATAGTGATATTACCAAATTGACATTTTATAAGGGTTTACAAGATTCCGCGGGTAGAGTGCATTATTATCACGGCTCAAAGTTGCAAAGCCCTTTGGTCACAGTTGAGCAAGAATACTTATACTTTCCATCATTTGGGCTGTAAGCTTTTCTGCCAACTTAGTAGTATGAAAAAAGTTATTAACATTAGACTAACATCAGTTTTCATGAACGTTTAGATATAAAGTTTTAATTTTTATGCCCATTGTTATGCCTATTGGTAACTTAAAAAGTACATTACTAAACGCACAACGCAATACAAATTTAAAACAAATTTCATAAGGCATCAATGATACAATGCATTGATCGAATTATAGCCTCAAAGCTCTTTTTAAAAAGTTTTACAGTAGATTTACATGATGTCAATATTAAATGCGACTTTGTCCTGTACACAAAAGTTCGATCGATTCAGCGGGTATTTTGAAATCAAATATAATTAATATAGCTACCTATAATAAATAAAAGCCGTCCTGACACGAAACCTTGCGAGAAATGATACAAATAAAGTTTATTTCTTGAAGTAAAACAACTTTTTGTGAACGGTTGTTGATGCTCGATTTAAACGCCACAAGTTACCGCGAATGTCATTGAAGGGTAATTTAATTAACAATGTTTCTGATTCACTCTGTCAAACGCCTTTCGAAAGTCGGTGTAAATGCTATCAGTTTGTTTATTACTTTCTATACATTCAAATGTATTATGTAGGTACTACAATTTTGTGACTATGTTGAGAGGGATTCTTTTACGATAACTTCTTATTATGTATACTAATTATAAAAATTTATGCATATATTATACAACTTATATTATAATTTATTTACAACTATTATAAAATATCTACAAAAGGCTAAAACAAACAATTTAAAAATGAATTAGAATGTTATTATACATACCTACATACATGCGTCGCAGTATTCCTCCACATCATCGTTCCCTGGAAACGTTCCCAGAAGACTGGCAGCATTGCCACGTTGAATGGCAATGCTTATCCTTTGTGCAAGGAAATAGCCAGCCTTCTGGTTCCGTGAAGCGTCGACTAACCGTCGACATTCAAATAAATACAATATAAATAAAAAAATGTTATTAAAAAAACCCTCGTGTTATTCTATATTGACCGATAAATATATCCGTGGACTCGTGGATTTACCGTTCAAACGTATTAGACGGGTGGACAAATTAATGGGCCGGTAATTTCTGTAATTTTATCGATTTCCTTGAAAACCGACATGTGGGTCGATGCATGCCTCATGCAGCCTACATAAATCATGCATCGGTAGAGGCAATGTGTAGACTTATAAATTAGTTGAGCAGTAGCCTTCAGAATACCAAAGTGGTGGAAAATTGTCTAGTGCCGAGCCCCTTGTGCGTTGTAAGGTCAGCTGCAGAGTAAGCATACAGGGCCGCCCTATAAGGTTTGATTTTTCTTAGAAAATCTTTGATTATAATTATTACGGCATTACCTACAGAATTTTAATAACCACAAAAGAACATTTTAGGAAGTCACAGAACGCCTAAATCGAACATTTCATAAATATATTTTGCCCTGTATACTTTTCTCTGCAGCTGACTGTATCTGAAAGCAGTACCTACACATAAATCAGATGACTGATAATCAGTTTGTAGGCGTAAGTAGACTAACATCCTCTATTCATATACCGCTTCCCGGGTCCGCTCTTCAGCTATTCGCTATTTATTTCTCACGTTCTTTGACATCTAAGTATAGTAAATATCTTCGTCGCTGATATCATCCTCTACAACCTCGGTTCCCAAAGTGGGTTCCGCGGAACTTAGGGGTTCTGTGGACCAGTCATCAGGGTTCCGCCAAAATTACACGACCCACTGCTGTTGAAATAATACCTTTAGAATATCACACAATTTTCTAAAATTAAAGCTGTAGCTGACAATGAAGATAAGTCATCAGTATTGTCATGAGTCATGACAGCATGTAGACCCATGATGACTCATGACAATAGTGTGTTGTAATTGTAGCTGGGTGTACGGTAAGGTTACGTCCACCCCAATTGGACACTTGTGTGAGAGTAGTCTCGATTTCAGACACAAATTATTCACGACTTTCTTTCACTACGCACCGAGGGATCTTGAGTTGGCCTGTGTAAAAAGTGTCGCCCGTACTGCTTTAGGAGCATACGGTCAAAAGCACAAAATGACAAACGATCGCAAATTTTCAAAAGCGCAGAATGTCAATGGCGCATAATGTCTAAAATCTTACTTAAACAGGCTAATTTTTGTTATTAAATATTCGTCTAACATAAAAATTAACCCGTCTCGCTGTGGTCCTTACCCGCAGGCACAAGAAAATTCAATTACTTAGGTAAGGTGAAGTTAGAGCTGTGACCCCTGTGCACGAGCCGAGCAAGCGAAGCAAAAATAGAGTGAGTGACAACACCGAGCCTCGTGGGACTCCAGCATACCGAGGGATATTGGGTCGGCCTGTATAAAAAGTGTCGCCCGTACTGTAGTCCGTATAACAATGAATGCCGCTAATAGACAGCAAAAAATTAATATGCAGCAAAAATAGAGTGGGCGACAACATCGAGCCTCGTGGGACTCCAGCATTTAGGGCCATGAAGTCAGAACAGCTACTGCTTGTTGAGTTGTTGATGCTTCTACCGACCAGAAAGCTAGACACCCATCCACAAAGCCCCTCAGGCAGTCCATAGGAAGACGATTTGGTAAGAAGACCATGGTGCAAGACCCGGTCAAAGCCTTAGATATATCGAGGTCCAATGTTAGAACCTCGCCTTAACTTTCGATAGCCGTAGCCCAGCGGTGTGTGGGGCACACAAAAAGACCGCCAGTGCGCACGTACGCGGTCTTCCACTAAGCCGGTAAGCCTTTTTTCATGGAATATGAAAGCGTGAAAAGGCGTGTAAGTACCGGACATAACCCAGGACCACACTGTTGTAGTACCACCGCGGGTATGCAGTCTGGCCCACTCGACTTATGAACGTCAAGGGATTGAAGCTCCCGCCTAACGTCGCGCTGCCGGAAGCTGCTCGGGTGTACACCAGGGGGTGTCAGGTGGCGAAGAACCTCCATCGCGACTATGGACTCCATAGTTGTCGAAAACTCGACTATGGACGTCAATGTTACGAACGATGTAAGAAGATAACATCTTCTTACATCGTTCGTAACATTGACGTCCATAGTCGAGTTGGAGGCTAAGAGAGTACCCAGAAGGTCGGCTTTCTCCTTGGCACTCTGAGCCAGGCTACCATCCGGTTTAAGTAAGGGAGGTATACCCGACCGACAAAAGTTTCTCACGGTAACTTTGGCAAGCGACCAGAATTCACGACACCCACAACGGTTGCCTGCCAGTCTGTGTCATCGCTGTGAGACCTCTACAAATGTGGCCCCTCGATCCACGCGGGCCCAAAGTAGACAGTTCTCTTTGTTTAAGACTCCTGAGCGCTCCACAGCGTCTCCATAAAGAAAAATAGGGTCAGCTGCGCATTTTCCAGATGGTGAGAGACTGCGTTGACGTTCTCTGATGTTACAAAAGTCCATCTGAAGCGTGGACGACGGCGACGATGTCACTGTAAAACGTTCCTTATTTTTCTTTTTCCTTGCCATGGTGTTTCGAAAAGGGAAATTTAAGAAGGTTAAGTGGTACCTGTGTACCGATGGCGCAAGAGACAAAGCGAGGTTCCAGTAGTCCAGTCAGAGTCTCCTACGGCACAATCGCAGCACCAGGGACTTTACACAGGCTTCTGGTTCATCCTCCTGGGGCGGAGATTAATTAATCCCCAGGTTTGGCTTACGTACAGCCTGCGGACGGCCAGTGGCTATTTTATAAATATTTATTAATAACGGAGTACCGGTATGCCCTCCCTCTTAATGTGAACTTTTTCGTTAATTCCAAAGATATTTGATCTTAAGGAGCTAATTGAAAAAGTCAAATTTACTGTGCCCAAAGGGTGCTGCGTTATCTCCATGAAGAAGTAATGCTTATCCCTTGATCCCCGAGGGTACAGGGATAGATCATAGTCTGCTTAGCCTAGCTCTTAGTAGTGCTCTTCAACCTAATCCTACCCTCTCGTTTTCGATCCCGAATAAATCCCGATAGACGTACCGCTCCTACATTGGAGAGTACTTCGCCAGAATTGAGCGATTCAAAAGATCGTTCCTCTCTCGAACTATAATAAAATAGTACTACCTGCTCGCGCACGTAGGTAGGACTTCTTACCTCTTATAACCGCGGTTCTTCAAGCGAAGCGTGAAATGGTAAATAACAGGTCGCCATCTTGAGGACCACTGTCAGAAGTCTTACACTGTGAGAGTGGCCCTGGCCCGCCATCGCTAAATGCCGCAATGGCTTTCCTAAAGGCGGGCGACGTCAATTCGGTGAGTATAATAAAACTAAAGCTTTTTTCATCCCGAGAAAACGCTCCCATGGGAAGCAGGAACGGCAGCAAGATCTCACGCAAGCGGAACAGCGGGCATTATCTAGCTAGTTTCTTATAATCTTGTATGGGGTTCCGTAGAATAAAACATATTTGTTTGGTGTTCCGTTGCCTTAAAAGTTTAGGAAGCCCTGCTCTACAACGTCAAGTGAGGTTTTCCCGGCGCCCTGGAAATACATGGTTGAAAAGTTGTCTTCCGTATTATTTCATGCTGTTTCTTTTGTAGAGAATCCTCAAATGTCTAGGGTATCAAATAATGACGTCGTTATCTTGACCCGTTCAAAAGGTATCCCTGCCTACTTCTAAGAAACTCTGAAATAATAGTTAACTAGAGGTATATCTTTACTTAATAATATTACATCTTCCATGTTTTGTTTGCTACTTAAGAAGTACGAAAGCCGGCTTTAGAAAGAAATCAAACGTAAATTATGATCGGTAACGAGCCACTCAAAAGCCTGTATGAAGCGCGTTGAAGCTCTAGAACCAATGGAAGTAAACATTTTAAGACGATTATATCAAAATAAGAGGGTATTAAAATCTTTAGCAACGGAATTGTCGGATGTTTTTACAAATTTATTGCCAAGTTATTTTTTAAATATAAAGCTTCTTACAACTGAAACTAGCAAAAACAATTGAATTAAAAGTTATAACTTATAAGTACCTAGAAACTGCTTATCTAACTATCAATATTTAAAGCACACTCGAGAGCAATGAATCCGGGTCACTTAAAGAATCCTAAAAATCTCGGAAACTAAAAATGCTAGGTTAATGCAATAAATTGTATTTAATAGACAATGTAATACTCCTTAAATGAAGGTATTAAAACTTCTTAGTTATTGTAAAGTTATATCATAAAAAAATCAAATTTGAAAAAGGGCCACTTTCGAAGATGGAACTACGAAATTACAGCATTTGGTGTTGCTTTTGTTTGTAATCTGTCATTTATGTGTGTACATAAACCATGTTGATAGTGCTCTATATTCATTAATCAAGCTGAAATTATGTCGCTTACGCCTGAAGAATGCACCAGAATACTTACAATGCTGGAAACCGGCCGGAGTCAGCGCGATACAGCCAGGACTGTCGGTGTGTCGCTGTCAACAGTACAAAGAGTTCTCCGACGTTACGAAGAAACTGGTTCTAACCTACGCAGACCAGGAACGGGCAGAACCAGGTGTACCACAGCACGAGAAGACCGATACTTGGTGAACACCATGCTTCGAAATCGCTTTCTCACAGGAACTGAACTCACCAATCAGTTTCGACGCCTCGGAGGAAGTAACCCAAGTGCATGGACAGTAAGACGTCGGCTTGCTGAATCTAACTTAAAACCCCTTAGACCTGCAAACGGCCCTAAACTGGAGCGTGGGCATCGTATTTCGAGACTAAGGTATGCCCAGAGCCACGTAAATTGGAGTATTGAAGATTGGTCAAAAGTTATGTTCTCCGACGAATCAAAATTTATGCTCTACAAGCACGATGGAAGACACAGAGTGTATCGAAGACCAGGGGAAAGATTCAAGCAAGCATGCATCGAAGAAAAAGTAGCCTACGGTGGTGGGTCTGTACTTGTGTGGGCCGGAATTTCTTCTGAAAGTCGCACAGAGCTGGTGATCATAGAAAACGGCTCTTTAACTAGCGTAAGATATGTGGAAGAAATCCTCAATGATCACGTTGGTCCATTTATGGTCAATTTAGGTGAGGATGCTATATTTATGCATGACAATGCCCGACCTCATACAGGTAGGATTGTGAATGACTACCTTCAAGAGATGAACATTACTCGTATGGAGTGGCCAGCGCGCAGCCCGGATATCAACCCGATCGAGCATGCTTGGGACGAGCTAGGCAGATGCGTAAAACAACGAAACCCTCCCCCAATCACGCTTCGTGAGCTCAAAATTGCTCTCACAGAGGAATGGGAGAATATTCCCCAAAATCGTATAAGGAACTTGGTGTACAGCATGCCAAACCGCGTAAACGCAGTAATGGAAGCACGAGGAGGCAATACGAAGTATTAAAATTCAAGAAAATCGTAATAAAGTTCAAAAATTTCATGTTTCCTATTTTTGTTTTAAGGAGAGATCAGCAGTTTTTTCTTTATGTAATTTTGTGTTAATAAAATGTATGGTGACTCATATTTTTTTTACTTTCATTTAAGGAGTATTACATTGTCTATTAAATACAATTTATTGCATTAACCTATCATTTTTAGTTTCCGAGATTTTTAACATTCTTTAAGTGACCCGGATTCATTGCTCTCGAGTGTACTTGAAGCTACCGACAAGTACTCCAAGACTCCGATCATTATTAGTGTTAGATCTTGGACATATTATTATTGACGGGCCATAACTCCCAAGTCTTGTCTTGCCAAGCACGATTGTGACTAAAAATTTACAGAGGAAATTATTTTATCATCACTAAGCGTCAGTTCTTATAAACAACTAGCTGACCCGCGCAACTTCGTTTGCGTGATAAATGAAGAACCGCTCGACCGATTTTGTGCAAACTTCACATAAACCATCTACTAAATAGTCCGAACACAGTCTAAACATTTGGTTTGGATAGATGAGCCCGTTCTTGAGTTATAAAATTACAACGAAAAGTGGCATTGATTTGACTGCCTCTGTGGCGCAGTCGGTAGTGATACCGCCTGCGGCGCTGGAGGTCGTGGGTTCGATTCCCACCGGAGACAAATATTTGTGTGACCCATAAATGTTTGTCTCAAGAGTCTGGGTGTTTCTATGTATAATATGTATGTATTTAAAAAGTATATAAGTATTAATATCCGTGGTCTGATACCCATATCACAAGCAGGTTATTCCTAGCTTACTTTGGGATCAGATAGCGTTGTGTGAAATGTCCGTGAATATATTTATTTATATATATAAACAATATACATAAAGCAAATTTTAATAGTAAATTAACTGGAACTACTACTCGTACTACAGTTTTATCGTGTGTGTAGGCGTTGTAGTAAGCAGGTGTACGTAGGTGGCACTTTTCGAAAGGGAGACAGACAGTCTCTACTGCAGGGGTATTTATGTATTTCTTTGACTATTTATGTATTTCGATTATGTGATGTTCTCTGTGTACAAACGCAGAATTAGTGAAAGTGCTCGAATATTTTTGTTTAATTTGTGAAGTTTTAATAACGAATAGTTTGTTTGAACAGTCAGGATGGGTTCTAACTTTGTCTTAATGTAATGTATTTATTTACTAGCCAAATATTGACCACAACTCAATTTGGTTAAGCCTCGGGCGGTCACCGCCACTTTAAACGCTTTTGAAGTTTGAATGTTCGAATTGTTAATCTATAGCCTTTGTGTACGGAAGCAATTTGTGGTGGTTAAATATATTACGTTAGATATTGCGCAGGGCCCTGTTGTGACATCCATTGGGAGAGGCCTACCTAGTCGTAGGCCTCTCCTCAGGAGACTACCATGAATTTACGAGTTCTGTGAGAGTTACTATATGAATA
Organism: Miltochrista miniata; assembly: GCA_933228765.1. Taxonomy (NCBI): domain Eukaryota; kingdom Metazoa; phylum Arthropoda; class Insecta; order Lepidoptera; family Erebidae; genus Miltochrista; species Miltochrista miniata. Next base: position 41,320,028 of record OW121747.1, read on the forward strand.
AAGACAGACGGCATTAACATCGCAACAGAAAAACGGACTATTCGTGGAATATACCTACTGTACAGTAATTAGAGACTTAAATTCAGTCAACTATCACTTAATTCCCTGTTGCATTTGAAAAGCAAGCTTCGGTACCTGTCGGTAACTTATTGAACTAAACAAGGAGTACAATGATATTAATATTTTAATACTAGCACGTGAGACTTCTTTGTTCGGATAACAAACAATTTGCAATATAGAATACTAGCTGACACGCGCAACTTCGTTTGCGTGATAAGTGAAGAACCGCTCGACCGATTTTGTGCAAACTTCACATAAACCAACTACTAAATAGTCCGAACAAAGCCTAAACATTTGGTTTGGATAGGTGAGCCCGTTCTTGAGTTATAAAATTACAACGAAAAGTGGCATTGATTTTTATATATATAGATAGATATTGTAAATTGTATATGAAGTTCTATATAGTACAAAGTTTTTTTCATTTCAATACTAATAGTTCTCCCCCGCCCACTTGGATCCGTTGCGGTAATACTAAGCATTACGCGATGCAGATGACACCCACGTTAATGAAGTCGTCAGAACCAATATCAGCGAGCATATCTATGACTTTAGTGTCGTGGCAATGATTTAAATAGGTCACATTCGTGTCAGTTCAAGTAGTTATTATAATTTTGAGGGTCTATTGACAATCGATTTTCCCCACAGGCATACACATACTAATATTACATTGATGCCGCGAGTGCCTGTAGGTACTTCGTGTGCCGAAAAGATGACAAAATGTCTTCTTTCAATATGGTATCAATAAACATCGTTTCGTGTTTTTGCATATCATCACAATGTGTATCAAAAAGTGACACTCTAGATTTAATACAAATACTCGCGGCATCTAATTGTGTACAAATACTCGTACCGTACTATGTCTGTAACTTTCCCACAGTTGGTTCTCTGAAAAGACGCTGAACCCAAGGTCTGAATATTATCACAATTATTTGTGTCAAAAGCTGCGATACCTATTACTCATTTATCTATAATAGCACTGATAAAAATAAAAATATTTTGTGATAAAAGTTAAGTTTATACATTTTCAAATGTTGCAAAGTGTGATATGAATTAAAACGTAATCTTTTTCGAATGTAGTTATTTATATTGGATTGTGGTCGTCTATGGAAATGGTGTGTGGACCCTGTTTCAAGCAAAGACCATGGTGCTGACTGCCTAAGTCATACACCAAATAAGGTACAGAACACACATGCTCTTTTTCGAAAAGGCGTGTCGTCTTACCAGGTATGGTTTCCGTCCGTTCCTTTTGCCACGAGCCACGACCCACGAGCCGCAGTCACGCTTCGGTAACCTTTCCAACATCAAACAATATCACAATAGTTTTGAACAAGAGCTGAACAAAAAACATCGCAATTAATTACGCGAAGTGGTGGTTCTTGAAACAGATACCTTTGAATTGATTCTTGATATTGTTCAGAGGTAATTCTTACAATCCACACGTAACTGATTAGATTGGTGAAGCGATGGCGGTATTCCTAAGAAATCCTAACTTCCTACGTTTATTTTTAACCACATGACTCTGTTTTCATTGACGTTGCGTACGGTTTTGTTTACGTAAAATTAAAATGTATCTGCATAGTAGAATCATTAAATTATGTTCTTACTATGAAGGTAAGTAGATAATTTGACATAGGTACCTTAAAATGTGAGAAGTGATGAAAGATATATTGGTTTGTTAGGAATTGAAGACAAAGATACTTTTTTTTTTCTTTTTTCTTATCTTTTTTTTTCATTATCATCCTTTTTAACGTGCAGTGGACGGAAGACGGAAGTGTTCAAATCCAGAAATTGGTCTCATTACCGTTATCAAATCGACGACAATTTGAGTAGTCACGTCCAAATTACTTATCTTTCTAATATAGTAACTGTGAAAGTTTGTGAAGATGTTTAAGATGTGTGAATGTTTGTTACTCACAGCTCTTACACGGAATCGGCTGAAATTTTGTACAAGGATAGATGTTTCTTTTTCTTTTTTTTACGTGTGGAAATTCTACATGTATGCTATGCCGGACTCCTACAGACTAAAACCACACGATACCCTACAACTGTCTACGGCCGGGAGTCCCGGGTAAGCCCTCGGAAGGATGTCCCAGAAGGATAGATGGTAGTCTGAAATAACACTGTGATCCATGTAATATGTTCTCATGGAATACATAGAATTCCACGCGAACGAAACTTTAGTTTGAGTAGCATATAACTGTATTTTCCACCTGACTGACACAGCCAACCCATCTCGCTAAAAGATGTACACTAACATTAGAAATGCATCGGTGATTTAATAAAAATATCGTTGTACACATTTATCGTATAAAGCGTTGTTCCGTGAATCTATTATCACTAGCAAACATAATACAGTTAGATCTTAGATCCATATCATTCTCGCTTGACAACATCTGTATTAATAAGTACTAGCTGCGCCTCGTGGCTTCCCCCCTAATTTACTTCGAAATGCCGTTGCATCCCGTTACCCCACAATGCCCCACATTTTTGACGTGAGCAACTCACGCACGCCCCCCCCCCCCCTTAGAAGCGGGATCACACCCGAAACCCCCCAAAGACGCGGGATAGCACCCGAACCACCCCCTGGGCGAGGCCGCAGTGGTGGCCGTAGGTCTGTTGTGAGTCGCGGGACATCCTTCCGAGGGCTTACCCGGAGCTACCAACCACAGGCTGTTGGGCGTTACGTGAGGTTTTTTAGTCGGTAAGAGTCCGGCATAACATGCTTTGAGGATTTTCCCTCACGAAAAAAAAAAGAAAAAACATGCCCCAAATATTATTTTTGCACTACAAACTTTTCAATTTACAAACAGTATTGCAAACGCCCATAAGGCTACGGTGACCAACAGTACATCCGGTGGGCCGCATGCTCGTCTGTCACCTTAGTGGTATAAAAAAAACATTCACTGTAATTGGAAATCGGTTTCGACTTGAATGTTTGAAAGCATTAATAAACCAAATCAGCCTAGTCGTTTTCAAGTTTTTGATGGCTCAGTGTCATTTTGGATTGGTACTGTAAAATATCACATTTGTTGTATGGGAACACCCTTTTAAATAGTTTTTTTCTGAGTTTCGTATTTCCCAGCCGCGTTACTATTTTCTTTGTATAGGGTTGAGTCCACGGGCGTTCAAAAATACACTTACTAATTCATTTTATTGTTTGTATAGATATATCATCTTGAGCAATATCTAATAAATGGTAAATATAGTACGTTCATTTTCTTTTTTCATTGTTCACCGTGAGACTAGATGATTGTATCACTGGTGGCGTGTAGACACGGATATGAACTATTAAACTGCGCTCTAATTGACAGTAGTGTACCCACTTGAACTATGCCACTGCTGTTCCGCGAGTGTTCGATTCCAGCATGAACATATGACCCACGTGGGACATATATATCATGCACCAAAAAGGTACCGGTAGTCTGTTCGAAGCGTAACTTACAATGTTATTCTTACGCCTTCAAATATTTACTTTTATTATTTGATTATTCAACAGCAGACAGTAGGTATTATATCAAAAACAATTTTCATATTGAAGAGGCTGTTTTCTTGTTAACATAATAATAATTGCTTCCAATTATTGGCTCTAAGGAGCTTTGAAAATATGAGGAGCCAATCAACCGTATTATCTTCTAACTAAATATCTTAATACTTATTCGATAGCAGGAAGTCACGTTTCCGTCTCGAGGGGTTTGTTTATTTCATGGCAATTATATTGTATTATTGTTATATTTTTCGAAGGAGAAAAATGTCTCAACAATTTAATATTTCTATCGTATACACGATACTGCGAAGTTATTCCTAATAAAGATTGTCATGTGAGGTAACGAGAGCCTTTGGACATAATATCACTTTGGTATTTTCGTTATACTGTTCTGACGAGCTCCTCAACTTACTCCTACACTTCCTTTTCTCTCGAACCTTCATTATACCGACTTTGATATGAAACATCTAGTAGGAGAAATCATACGAGCCAGCATCAGAATATTTCTAATCTTGTGCCATGATACGAAAATCTCTTCTCTTTTTTTACGTGTGGTAATTTCTCAGGAATGCAATGTTGGACTCTTACGGACTACAATCACCCATTCCCTACCACGTCGTCGGGAGCCCCTGGTAACACCTCGGAAAGATGTTGCGATGTCGCGACTGGGGTATCGCTGTCTTCCAAATACGGAATAGCCAGCCACAACACGACGTCGTCGTCTGAATTTATTGGAACCTCTTTGAATTTGACCTTAGCTTACTTACTTGAAAGACTTATACGACCTTGATAATAATCATTTCACACCCTCAATAGGTATATACAGCATCCCTAAAGGTCAGGTTATTATTTACAAAGGTTTGCTGTTTTCATCTACACTCTCAAATTACACATTTAATTGGATTCGAAATGATATCACGTTGGTCAAAAGTTGCCTGTTATGTAACTAATTATATCTTCGAAATTGAGAAATCAGTGGAAACACAATAATCTTATTGCCAATACTCGGGACGGTGATAAAGTTTATCGGTAAGGATTTTTGATTAAGAGTTCATTTCATTAATAAGTAGAAATAAACAAATAATTTGAGGGCCATAATGACCATCTTTAATTTGTGTTTCATTAAAATAATAATATTGTATTCTTTAAAGTTTCTTGAATATTCAAGAAAACAGCCGACTTCAAAGAGATCAGCCCTCGCTCCAATTTGCGTTTTTCAATAGCGCTTATCGGGAATCGTGCTTATACTTAGGAATTGAAATAAATTTATGATGATTTCAAATAATGTTTATGCTAGAAATTATGTATTTATTGTCGCATATCTGAAGTGCTTCTAGTGTTAAAGCAAAGTTTGTGTAAAGTGCAAATATTTACTTCATTCGTATACAGTACAGAATGTGTTCAGTTCCCAGGCTTATACTTGCTACGTTCTGAAGCCGCCCAGTCAAGCGACAGGCACGCACGCCGCACGCGCGGGCGGGCTACTGTAAACATTGTACTGTTAACAATATTCAATTGTCTTATGTATTTTGTGCTCGGAAGCAGATATTTATTCCGAGACAATAGCGAAGAAACATTGCAAGAATTTTTATCTATACATGTTTTACAGAGGCTTAACAGCTTTCTTTTATAAAAAAATAACTCAATGTCGAATGCCGGGATACAGTCTTAACTGGTCTTAACTTAAGAGGACGTATGACGCCAAATAGACTATTATCTTGATCTAGATCTCAGGATTCCTGAGGTCTAATGAACTAACATTACAACACAAGCAACTTCAGTTCATGAACTAAAGATCTACTAGCCTGAAAACACGATTACTAAAAAAAACCTCGATACTTTTAATTTTTGAAAACACCTCGTTTTAGTTAAACTTTAGGCTGGATCTCTATAATTATCTATAATTTAGATATTATTTTTAATGTATAAGAAAGACAATACTAAAAACTTCATTTACACTAGTCGGTTTTTTTAATATTTATAAAAGTTTTCTTTTTATCTGTAATTATTTGATTTTTAGCTTTCACATCATTTCGCGAAACGCGCTCCAAACCTTCTCTCTCTTTCTTTCCTCGCGAAATCTGTATGCGCTATCCTTTACCGATTACGTTTAGTCTGGCTGCGCGCCTTGTAGGAAGCGGACCTATGCCCGATTGCGTCACACAATGCTCAATTACGACATCGATAGATCGATTAAAAAGCTTTTGAATTCCTGAAGTGGGGGGGGGGGGGGGCTGTAGGTGCATTAAATCTTCATTTGTGTAAATAATAAATGTCACTAACTATAAAAGTTATACATATAAAGACCAAAAAATGACTAAAAAGGAACATAAAAAACGTTTTTCGCTCGTAGAATGAAAGAAATAAAAAGCTAAGAACCGTATTGATTGTTTACTATCCGATATAAATTTTCTTCATCTTACTTAGTTTCTTCACGAAGGCTTGTAGAAACTGGGGTGTTACTTTTGAACCTAGGTCGGTATGATTTGGCATATTATCTCCTCGATATTGTTGCCACCGAGAATCATCCGAGTTCTCAATGGCGTTACGGAATGCCTGTACCAGGACCTCGTTCGTAGGTCAGCACCTGCACTGCTTCAAGTGACGTCGGCTTGGGCCTAGAAGGTCTTCATGGGGCTCAGACCTTTTCTGCATATTAGCATCTGCCCAGCTGCCTTCAAGCCCAACCATATTTCAAACCCGACGCAGCTTTTATTGGCTGCCAGGAGCAGCAGCTATGAATTGAATTTTCATCCCCATTGGCAAAGTTGAGAGCGACTGCTGTCTTACCTCCCCAAGTCCGATAGGTTGCCTAATTGAACGGGACGCTTTCTAGGAACAATAATAATAAACCGGCCAAGTGAGAGTTGAACTCGCCCATGAAGGGTTCCGTAGCTGCAAGTAACATAATATAAAAGTTCGTGTGGTTCGTTGTAACTTTCATTGATGTTCGCAGTGGTAGTGATTTTTCTCGGCGAAAATTGCGGTATATGACGTTCAAAAAAAAAGAACTACCATCTTGATTTCGTTCAAACCAATTTTCTTTGGTAGATTTCATGACAATGAACATTATATTTATTTTTTAGATTTATCATTCTCTTAGTTTAGAAGTTAGAGGAGGGGGGGGGGGGGATACATTTTTCCACTTTGGAAGTGTCTCTTGCGCAAACTATTCACTTTAGAAAAAAGCATGTTATAAACCTCAATAGCATTTTTGGGGACCTATTTATTGATACCCCACACGTATGGGTTTGATGAAAAAAAAAATTGAGTTTCAGTTCTGAGTATGGGGACCCCAAAATTAACTGCTTTTGTTTCTCATTTTATACAAAATTCTTGATGCGGTTCACAGAATACATCTACTTACCAAGTTTCAACAGCATAGGCCTTATAGTTTCGGAGAAAAGTGGCTGTGACACACGGACGGACAGACAGACATTACGAATCTATAAGGGTTCCGTTTTTGCCATTTGGCTACGGAACCCTAAAAATGTCATACAAAACCCAGAAACCGCCACTACTTCCTAGTAGTGGCGGCACTCCTGTGCGAGCGAGTCGGTGCCGGAAGTAATTGCACGGAACATAAAACAATGGAGTCGGCTAATTCAAGTACAAATTTAAAGACAGTGTAAGTATTTTAAAAAATCTTTAAAATATAACACTGTCTTTAGGCTTTCGATTTAATAGTAGAAAATTGCCGGTTATATTTTAAAAACAAATTTATTGTTTAAAAATACTTGTTGATTCACATAAAAGAATAATCATTTTATTGAAGGTACTAATGAAAGAAAAATGAGTTTTTTACTGAATGATGATGCTGTTGGGCGCAACAGCGCCAGGTCCTCGTGGTGGGTCTGGACGTGGACACTCTCTCGCTCGAGACAATGGTGCGAGCCATGCTCTCCAGCGGGAGTAACTGGGACTGCGCCGCCTCTCTCTGCGAGCAGGTTATGCTCTTGAAAGAGGCGGTGGGGCGGGTACGGGAGAAAACTTTCCCACCCGAGTTCCGCAGTTGGTGCCTAGGCATCGGCGATATGTCTTCGCCGAAGACTATCGGCCTCCATGACCGTGGGCCTGAGGACGGCGAGAGGGCTACTCACTGTCCTTACAGAAGCAGGCCCATGACGGCAGCGTGACGTAAGAAGTTCACACACGGCCTTAGAAGCGGGATCACACCCGAAACCCCCCAAAGACGCGGTATATATATATAGCACCCGAACCGCCCCCTGGGCGAGGCCGCAATTGTGGCCGTAGGTCTGTTAGAAGTCCTGGAACATCCTTCCGGGGGCTTACCCGGGGCTCCTAACCATGAGCTGTTGGGCATTACGTGAGGTTTTTTAGTCGGTAGGAGTCCGGCACTAGCACTCATGATGGATTTTATCTCACGTTAAAAAAAATAGTATTATTAGTATCTTTTTCTGCATTCAGTCTTTTCAAGAAGTGGAGGCACTGGCGAGTGCGTGTCCCTCTCGGAGACTTTGAAAGAATAAAGAGTGAAAAACTGGAAGATGAAAGCGTAAGGAGTATGTATGTAGGCTTAGTCAGTGAAAGGCTTGCAAACTCGAGCCTTTCCGACTTAGATGTGGATGAATGCTGGAATATTATGAAAGAAAGTGTAGTGGATAGTGCAAAAGAAGCATGTGGGAGTGCAAAGAGACATGAACATTCGAAAGGTGATGCTTGGTGAGATGCAGACGTTCAATCCTGCGTAGCAAAAAAGAAGAAAGCGTGTTTGGATTACGTCTCATCTCATCATCTTGCCAGGATTTGGGATTGATGGTGCGCTGCTTCGTGCTGTGTACAGTAGTCTACATATGTGGGATGTACGGCATGTGTGCGGGTGGGAGGCAGCCTGTCTCCCTGGTCTGACGTCAACATTGGCGTCAGAGAGGGTTACGTGCTGTCAGCCCTGCTGTTTGTCCTGTACCTGGACGATTGTCTTAAGAGAGTAAGATCGATGAATGTTGGATTGCGAATGGGTGACTTACTTGTGAATGTGAACTGTTTGCTGTATGCAGATGATGCCGTGCTCATAGCCGAATCGCCATTAGAACTACAGTCTCTAGTCACAGCGATGAAAGATGATAGTCTAATGAGAGGCTTACATTTGAACGCGACTAAAACGAAAGTGATGGTATTCGAAAGAGAAGAGGATAGAACGAATGCCAGGATAATTGTAAATGATGTAGTGCTGGAACAGGTGGATAAGTTTGTATATCTTGAATGTGCATTAAGCAGGGATGGACGGTACACCACTGATGTAGAAAGGAGGGTAACTGCGGGAAATAGAGTGAATGGAGCGTTAGGCAAACTTTTGGGTACCAAAACCCTAAATCAAAAGGCCCAGCTCGCAGTGCACAGTGCGGTGCTGATACCTACGCTAATGTATGGAAGCGAGAGTTAGGTATGGCAGGAAACGCATTAAAGCAGAATAAACGCGGTCGAGATGCGTGCGACGCAAAATCTGCGGACGCTCGCAGATCGCGTTCGGAATGAAGATGTAAGAAAGAGAGTTGGTCTGGAAGAGAGTGTCGGTGTTAAAGTAAGGAAGGACATGCTACGATGGTTCGGGCATGTGGAGCGAATGGGAGATGAAAGAATGACAAAACAGATATACAACGCGAAAGTGGATGGACGTAGGAGTCGGGGAAGGCCACGACACACCTACCACGACCAAATTAATCGTGCGTTAGTTGAAGGTGGTGTCAAGAGCCGAAGGAACCGATGTGCATGCATGAAAAGAAAAATGAAAGTTGAAGAAGCAAGTGAGGTGTGTATGGACCGTGCCGTGTTGCGCTCGGTTCTTTCTGCCTACCCCGCAAGGGATTTGGCGTGAAGGTAGATAGATAGATAGTATCTTTTTTATCATTGTTCTTTTACAGTAAGAAAGGATTATTCGTTCTTCATAATTCGCCTCGGTGCGGTGGTGCATTCGGTAGTATAACCGATGGCCGCGCTGAGGCCCTGATTTTATTCTGGGGTCGGGTCGAATATTTGTGTGATCAACAAAATGATGTTTCGGAGTTTGGGTGCTCGATAGTCCGTTTGTCGAGGATGGTTTATAACATTACACTTCAACGAATAGGAGCAACTATGAATAAGTTTCGACAACGGGAAAATTTATTTACTTTTGAGAGTATACGTTGCGTGCGCTGCGTAAATATAATTAAAGTTAAGTACATAAAAATTGTGTATTGCGAAATTGTTCATTTTAAAGTTCCATAAAAATCTCCTCCTATTTTTAGGTATAAGTAGTATAATACGGTCAATTTAAAAAAAAGTAAAACTATAAAACTAAAATCTGAGTAAAACTATTCACACAAAATATCTACTCCATTCTATTCATTGTTCGCCAGTGCGTTGTGAATTGTGATCCGCTCCTACTTGCGTTACTATCGTAATCTGTCACTGACTGACGCGGCGGCCGGCGCCGCGCTGCGTGAATATGGCGCGCGATCTGTAGCAGAGGGGCTCGGGGGTAGCGGCAGTGAATCATGCGATTTGGTTAGGGTCAGACAAGCTCTTAAAGAGAACATTCGAGTCTTGGATAACCCTGTCAGCGAAATCTTACCCAGACTAGATAACCATGGTCAACTTGACCCTATCAATTGAGGTTAAATGTCCATCTTAAATAAATTATTTGCGATTTAAACGAAATTGCTTTGTAGGTGAGGCCAAATCCACATTTTAGAGCTAAGCGTGATGACAATAACTAATGTCACATGTGTAAGATGTATGAAGGTAGGCTGAATTTATTTAATACATCTCTGTTACGCAATCTATTTGATTACATTGGTAGGCCTGTATCCTTCGGGACTGATTGACAACACCACTTGGCCACTGTATACTTGGCTAAACAACCTACGCCTAGTCCACGTCCGTCGTTCATCAGGTGAACCACCCACTTGCAGGTGTTGTCCGTTTGAATCCCTGAAATCTTTGTGAGGGTTCCCTACAGTTATAAGTACTAGCTAATTCGTATATGTATTTGTGAAGAGCTGGAATAAAAGTTTTGCAACCTTTAGATTTTATCAGTAGTAACGAAGAATAAATATAATGTAATGTTCGATTGAAAAAGCTCATATCAAAAACGAAAAGTATGGGCATAAAATTTAGCATCGGCATAACTGAAGCGCTCGTGGCCCCGCGGACTCAGTGTTCTGTAAACGATCACTGCAGTAAGCAACATTTACTGTGGCCGGATATGGATGGGTGACCACCACGTGGACCACTTTGTGACATTTATTTACGAGCGTTTCCGTGCTTCGGAAGGCACGATAAGCCGTTGGTCCCGGTTGTCAGTAAAATGACAGTCGTTAAGCCAAGTTGAAGGCCTTACAGGCGGCTTGAAAAATTTCAACTGTGGGTCGTCACAACCTGCGCCCGGGTCGGCAGCGCGTGTGTAGCGCCTCTGGAGTTGCAAACGTCTATAGGCTACGGTTACCAACCTCCCGGTGGGCCGTAAGCTTGTCTGCCACGTAAGTAGTATAAAAAAAAAAAAAAAAAAAAACTTGCACGCAATTGTCCTTCAACCTGTCCAAGTTCCAGGTTCAACTCCATGTCTTAAAATTTTAAGTGGTTTTGATGAGTGAGCATCAAAGTTGTAGCTATCGATAATCGTTTTTTCGTAGTGATCCAAGGTGGTCTCAGTTTATGATGGTGTGCTTCAGCAAATCTGCTTAACGTGCCTTCTCAGGCACGGAACAGCTCGCAAATAAATTTCACAAAGTGAAAGCTACATGATTTGTGTCAGTTTAAATGTTCAAATTTTGTTTTTGAAATAAGTTATATGTTGATTCTACAGAATTTGTTAATACAGTATTGAATCAGTCCCAACTTGTTTAGATGAAAGCATTTTATGATCGATCTTATTTTCGATATGTCGATCTCTAAAGAAAAGCCTACTTATAATAATATTACAGGTGTATATTTTCAAAGAAATTCATAATATTTGTTTCTTCTAATGCTTTGCTTTTCATGCTTTTCATGTTTTTCATACGATAAGGTTTTCTTTGATATTGAATAGGTATGAGTTTTTATCACCTAAAATAATCTGTTCAAAGACGCCATCTCTTTGTATGAAGGACGTGTGTTGCGTGTACTCAGGGCAGGGTCGATAGCAATATTCCAAGAATTTAATTTTGGGCTCACCCTGGACTCCCGGATTTCAGACCATTGCAGTTCGTCATAGCATCCATGGGGATTTCCACACGTAAAAATACTAGCATTTTGTAATCTTACCTTTTCTCGATAAGGTTTTCTCCTTCTGAATCATAAACCCCCATATGTCATAATGATAGCCATTAAAATCATGATACGATTCACGAGAAACCCATGAATTTAGCACAGGGCCGTTTTGAGAACCCTCCGAATCGATCATAATTTGTCATACAAAAATGGTTGTGTTTTAGGAAAAGTAACAGCGTTATGATAGGTACTAAGCGGGTGTTTTTCTAAAAGGGACAAGCATTTTGTTTGTAATAAATTATCTTGACAAATGTAATATAAATGTATAATCAAGAGAGATTACAGTCAACATAATCGACAAGTCCGTGACCTTCAGCGTCGAATTTAAATCTCTAACGAAGTACCGAATATCCAGTAAATTACAAATCGTAATTGTACACCATGACAGCGCTCTTCAATCTTTCTGGAGAGGCCTTCTTCCTAATAGGATATCCGTTTCACTCCTTGTAAATTGTTTCTTGTAAACAACACTTCACTTATAGAATATTTTCTTTTTGCTCCACTTTTTAAATGGGACAGTGGATTCTGAACCTGTAGTTTCAAAACATTTTTGAAGATTTTAATTGCAAGTCCTCATAAATTTAATTTAAATAAAAACGTAATAAAAAAAATGCATCTGTAATGCAAATTCACTGCAAAATAATTTTGTCACGTTACATTACATTACGGATGCCCGAAATACGAGGTAAGCCCTCTCGGTATGCCTCTAGAATTACTTTAGTGTTTTAAGGAAATCAAGGTTTTGCGAGCAAAAACTCGTGCTCTCTCCTACCGGTTGTCACAGATACTTACCGGGCACAGAAGCTTCGGTAAGTATCTGTGGCGAATATACCGGAAAACCACAGCCAGCACAGCGGGGAGCATTGCGAGGACACAGCGCCCCACACATTGGGACCGAGGGCCTGAGAACGGTAAGGGGGTTGCTCACCGTCCTTACAGAAGCAGGCACTAGACGACAGCGTGACGTGAGGGATTCACGCACGCCCCTCTAAATATATAATAACGGGATACCCCCTCCCCCCACCCCCCGGGTGAGGCCGCAGTGGTAGCTGTAGGTCTGTTGGGAGTCCTGGGGTATCCTTCCGAGGACTTACCCAGGACTTCCAACCGTGGGCCGTTATGCAGGGTACGTCGGGTTTTTTAGTCGGTAAAAGTCCCATAGCGTCCATGAGATGATACTGATTTTAAAATGGTATCATATAAGAATTTTCCATAAAAAAATAGTAATTTTTACTGTTAAAGTTAAAATCGGGTTAAGAAAAATTACCATTGGGTAAATCTAGGTGAAATTGTAGCATGTTATAGTGAGGCACCTTTTCTAGCACACCTTGACGGTTGGACCACTATTTACGCCACAGCCTGTATATAGGTTCCGAAGTGAGAAGACCTTATAATTGAATTGTATTGAAAAAAGTTATTTAATTTGTTTCTTAAACAAAAATTGTTATATCGAAGTCAATTTTGTCAATCATTGAACTTAACATAAATCTTCAAAAATCTCCATTCGAAAGTAATTTCACCTTTGTATCTAAAATATTTTTCTAAGAATTCGACTAATTTTTCCGTTCTTAAAAGAAATTGAACTACCTTATAAAACATGGGTAGCAATAGCTCTGATTCTGAGAAATATATATGCCACCGTCAAATTGTCAAAACCGTTAGATTGTAATCTACCTTGCGGGAATACAAATTGTCGACATTTTACAATGTATCGTATTATTTTCCGTTAGATTATATAGGAACTAAAAGAAATAGTTCAAAAAATAATACTAATAGGACATCGCGTCCCGCTCGCGTCGTTCGCACGCCTTCTCGCGTTGATGGTCACTGTCCAAACCTAACCATCTTCCATCTTATAGGTTACTAGCTTTTAGGCTGCGTTCAGATGATACGCGCACGCTAGCCACGCTCGTCAGCACGCGTCTCACACGCTTTGTTTGTTTTTTTTTTTTAATAAATTTTAAGACTTATTTTCACATCAATAGTCCATCCGCACACGCCACGCGCCCGCCCGTCACCCACCACTTACCCGCCTCTCGCCAAATACGCGCGCGCACCGTGCTTGCGCTCATTAATGCAATTTGCAATCTATGGATGTGATAAAAGGGCTTAAATTATATTAAAAAATAAAACAAACAAAACGTGATAGACGCGTGCTGACGAGCGTGGCGTGCGCGTATCTTCTGAACGCGCCCTTACGGTTCACAATATTTATGTCGCCAGTTTACAATCTCGCTAGGTAGATTGCAATTTTACGGTATCCACAATTTTACGGTGACATTATACAAGTCAAATCCTTAAGTAGTGTGGAGAAGAACGTGTCCTTTATATTATACGGCAATTCGCTTGACAAAATATTTTTATATATTTTTTCACTGTTGAATAAGCACTTGTTTTTTTTATTTCCCCATTTCTATGTAATTCTTATGTACTCAGATTCAATGGCCTTCAAACAATATTATAAACTGAATAACGTACATAAGTCACTCTTTTCTTCCCGAAGGGGAAGGCAGAGGCATATCATACTCGCGCATTTTTACGTTTTTGTTTTTCTCCCACGTAATAAATAGCGAGCAAAATGCAAAATGTTTTTTTTTTTAATAGCGGATAGTCACAATCAATGTCTACCCGCTATTGAAAATTTTCAAGCCGCCGTCAAGGCCTTCTAGTTAGCTTAACATGTGCAATGTGACTATCTACCGGGACCAAAGGCTTAACGTGCCTTCCGAAGCAAGGAAACGCTTTCAAATAATATGAAAACGAGAGATAGCGATAGAATTCGTAGCTTATCGCTGGTGATCGTACAGAACACTAAGGCCCTTCGTACACTAGGCTACGCAAATCTACGATACCCAAAGATTTTGGTCTCTAAGCGACTACCGCAATACAAATTCAAAGAGGTTCGTACACAGACATGCGTCGCCGACATTTTGTTCATTCGTCGTCGACGCCAGTCGCGCGCTACCTGCCGGTCGAGATCGTCGCTACTAATGTCGCTGCGATTTCCAAGATGGCAGAACAATTGACATAAATATTCAATTTGAATTTAGTATTTTTTATACCACTAAGGTGGCAGACAAGCATACGGCCCACCAGGACCAGTGGTCACCGCAGCCTATGAACGTTTGCAACACGAAAGGAGCGACTCTCGCGCTGCCGACCCTGTAAAAACCTTCTAAGACCCCTTTTGAAGAACCCCATACTTTAGGCGTTTGGAAAAACCGAGGCAGGGAGATCATTCCACAACCTAAGCGTGCGTGGAAGAAAGCCCCTATCGGATCTAACCGTGCTCGAACGCTCCGGACGTAGAGTGTGAGGATGAAATCCCTGTCTGTGGCGAGCGGTGCGATGATAGAACGTAACTGTGGGCATCATATCAAATAAGTCCTCAGGACACACACCATTGTACAGGCGGTAGAACACGCATAAGGAGGCAAAGTCTCTCCTGTCGCGAAGAGGTTCCACTTCACCTGTAAGCATAGGATCGTTGACAACTCTCACGGCTCGCCTTTGCACCGAGTCAAATGGACGAGGCTGATATTCTGGTGCCCCCGCCCAGAGGTGACAGCAGTACTCCATGTGCGGCCGCACTTGCGACTTATACAGAAGCAGTGTTTGCGCTGCAGTAAAGTATCGCCGCGCTCTGCTGAGCACACCGAGTTTCTTGGACGCCGGCAGCCTCGTCCACCAAATGACTCCGGAATTGAACCTCTCTGGAAATGTCAACGCCAAGGATCCCAATGCTTTCAGAGATAGTGAGAGATGTGCCCTGGAATTATGGCGGTACAGTAAATGGGGTTTTCTTAGCAGTGAATATACACGCTTGTGTCTTGGAAGGGTTAAACTGGACAAGTATCTGTTTGCTGTAATTTTTTTGTAGCTACAAACAGTCTACACTTTACATTTTTTTTTATATGGTTGAACGCAGTATTTCCTATTACGACGATTTCTTTGCTTTTAGTAAAGATAGTAAGCCAAAATCATAGTTTCGTCACTTGTGTCATACATTTCGTAAATTAAATTAGTCTGAGACGTGTTGTCGCTATGTCTACAGTGGCAGAATAGACAAAATTGCGTCTTGAGATATCTCGTGTGTACGGTTCGTGCGCTACCAAATATTCGCGACATAAGTTGACAACATTAGTATCGAAGATTTGCGTAGCCTAGTGTACGAAGGGCCTAAGTCAGCAGGACAACTAATACTAGCTAACTAATATTTTAAATGCGAAAGTTTGTAAGTATAGTGGAATTCAACAGATGTAAATAATTTAATAAACAAAGCAATTGGATCTTGACTGCTCCATAATTACTTACATTTAATTATCAATCCTGATCATAGTCGTTTCAAGGAACTCTAGTTAGATTTATGCGGACATTTCGACACAAATAAACCTTTAAATTATAGAATAATTTCATGAAAAATACTCGGACGGTAAAAATTTAAGACTGTCATTTTTGCTTGTCATTAAATTATTTTTTCTCATACTTGTTTGTCTTTGCCATAGTGTTGTAAAACTGTTGTACTGGCTAATTGATTTTAAAAGGAGGTTATTGTTTTATCAATCTGTCAGTTCGAAAAAATGTACTTACTTTAATAATATAACTTATTGACCCAGAGAGCGACGTGTGCGAGTCTTTGCCCCTTTCACACGTACCGGTTGCCGGGTGCCGGGTACCCGGGTGTATGCTGCCGTGGTATAACTAGAATGCCGTTATCTACCGAAAGCACTTTTTGAAATAAGCGCGAGAAACGTGAGAAAAACTTTAAATTGATGTTACTCATTAATGACAACTCATAACTCAGAATTTAAAATATCAAAAGATAGGTAAATTGGAGTACTTTTTAATGCGATTTATGAATTTTAGTACTTAGAATATATTTTTATATTAAAAACGTTTTATGCGTTTTAGTTTAACATCTCTAATACAAAGAGTTCAGAGGGTATAAGCTAAAACGCCGCTATGCATAGCGTAACGGCATTTTAGTGTAAAACTGTCAAGAAACAACAATTTCCAATAATATTCTTTAAAAAACTACAATAATAAATGACTAAAACGCCGTTACAACACATAGAGTCGTTTAAGCTAAATAATAAAAGGTCTGAACTGGCTATATGTTAGACTTAAATGCAGCTAATGTCATTTTACCGCTTTTAAGTGTAATATCCTAGCCATATTAACATCGGTGAAACATCGCTAACTGGCGCATAACGATGAATTAGTTGTAATTTTTTTTACAATAAAGTTAAACTATAAAGCCGTTAAGGATCTTTAAACACATTTATGTCTAACCTTTTCAGTTAACGGCATTATAGCTCAACATAGCTTAAATTTCTATTTCAAATCTTGAGTAACTATAAAGCAGTAAAAGTACTTTAATCACATTAAAGTGAATTCAAATCCGTTAACCGCAATCTAGCTAAACAATCTTAAGCTTTTTTTGTTAATATTTGATTTTATTGAACTTTAGCGGCTATATAGATTAACAAAGTCACTTTACGGCATTTTTGAATAATACACAAGTAAAATAAAATCATATAACGGCTTTCTTACGTTTATTATTTCAGTAACTATTCTAGTTAGGAAAATACTGTAAATACAGATCGATAGAGATTTTTTTTCTGACTAAGATAGCATCAAAAAGTAAAAATCGACAAAATGTTACATAACGGCGTTTTAGTTATACCACGGCAGTATGGCCGTGTACTATAGCTTTCACACGTAACGGCGTGATTTGCCCGGCAACCGCTTGCATTCGCCGCCGGTTACCCGGCACCGGCTACCCGGCAACCGGTACGAGTGAAAAGGCACTTTGAAGTTGGGTCTTCGATTCTACAGTATAGACGATTTTGCTTTCGTCCGTATGTGTGTGTGCATGTCAGTTTCGGTCTAGAAGACGCATTTGTTAACCAATTTTCTCCAAACTTGGCACACATGTTCTTTGATTTAAAATCATTGATCTACGAAAAGATAAAAATACAACTTTTGTCGAAAGTTTTTTTAATAGGGCGGAAAATAAGGGAGAAAAAGGGCCCCGTTAAATATGATGGGATCATAAGGGATATAATTCCTCACAGGTTGTTTTTTCCTGGGCGCTCGCGAGGTCTACTCTTCGCAGAAGTACTTGTATTAAATTGTATTAAATTGGAACTAACTAAGTATTTGTGCGACCCAGAAATGGTCAGAAGGATCCGGTTAGGCTTAGTACCGTGTGGAGGAGTAAGTTTAAAGAGGCTAACGTTCAACAGTGAACAGCCAAAAAGATAATCTATTGTTTCGAACGCCATAAACATTTAAATATGAATAAAAAGAAAAGAAATAATGATTCTTAAGGATATACTGGGTACGGTTGACGGTGGATGGTTAAAATATTCAGTCATTTTTTACACAACGCTATCTGATCCCAAAGTAAGCTAGCAATGACCTGCTCGTGTTATGGGTGTCCGACCACGAATATTACTACGACCTTTGATAATGCTATTATAGCGAAATATGTCAGGTGTTTTTAAAATTAAAATAAAAGTGGAATAGTACAAGTGAATTTTCGTAATGTATAATAATAACAAGTTCCATCAAGTGCCAACAATCAAAAGTATAAACGGATATTATTTGTAAGGCTTACGTAAGGCTTTACCTGTCCCGAAGTAAGTTCAAAGTGATTAAGCGAAGGTGCCCTTATTTTTTTTGGGGCGGCGAGATTGGCAGCATACCTATGTATTTTGTTTCGTAACTTTTTTTATCAAATTTTGCGATCTAATGTGCTTTTATTGCGCTTGTTCAAAAAGCTATAATTTTTTACTACTTTGCTTCGAATATACCTGTCACCATGTCATTATAATGGCCTAGTTACCTTTCTTTGGATTTAAAAACCCCACATTAGAAATCTCTCAAAATGTCTTAGTCGGCTTCTGTAAGAATGGCGAGCAGCCAACGAGGCGTCTACACATTTTATCATCCCTAAACTAATATATTATTGTAAATAAATGATTATACTATTAAATTTTCTAAAAGTTTCTTTTTTTTTTAAAGATCCTTTAGTTAAATTAATATTAAAAGTTATTGCACATAATATATATAGATATACCGAATTACATGATTTGATGAATTTGGCGATTGATTAACCGAAGTAAATGAATGTACGGTGAACTAGATATAACTCAATGATTACTTACATAATTAGAATCAGTTTAGTTACAACACTATGATCATAAACAACTTCTGTCAAAACATGACATGTTTACATGATTGCTGAGCTGTCCAGAAAAAGACTATAGAGATATGTGGATGTTTGTAACTCTTTCACGCTCGAACGGCTGAACGGATCTGGCTGAAATTTGGTACAGGGCTACATTATAGTCTGGAATAACATAACACATAAGCTTGAGCTTATCTCAACGTAAAGTCCTGGTTGCTTTTAACGTCTCGTCCAGAGCGCCAATTGTCGAACGTATGACTTGAAATGCTCAAACAAAAGTAACTGATAAAGTATCTTTGTTTACACGTAGCAGTTTCTAAATGTGAGGCGAATTATATTTTACAAAATTCCGCATGCATTCAAATCGGTTCGTCGAGAATCACCGCCCTGGATAGAACCCGTATAGTCCAATTCACAGTAGCGTCTGTGAATTGGACCACGACCGCCCCATCGCTTGCGTCATAATTTTCATTGCTGCTCCGCTCCTATCCGTCGCTCGTAGCGTGATGTTATAATATACCTTCCTCAATAAATGGACTATCGAGCTGTAAACATTTTTTAAATCCATCCAATAAGTTGTTCAGTTTTATAATATTAGTATAGATATAGATTTAGGTCACTGCACTGCTGGACTGCCTCTCTAATATACTTCTCAACAAACGGTCCCGCGTCTGCAGCATCCAGTCCCTCCATGCGACCATTTCCAAGTTGCCAGTATATCTAGCGAGGGTCGCCCTACCCCATGTTTACGAAGTAAAAAACATTGTAACACTATCTAATTAGGAAAACCTGTATGGATAGATGTTTTATGAAATAAATAAATAAGTCGCGGTCTCCGCTCCAGTGTAGACTATAGTAGATGTTTCTTTGTCCGCAGGTGGAGAGCGCCAACCGTCGCTACATTCTCACCCAGGGTCCTCTCGCAATGACTGTGGGTCATTTTTGGTTAATGATATGGCAGCAAAACACAAAAGCGATATTAATGCTGAACAAGGTCGTCGAGAAGAACGAAGTGAAGTGCCACATGTACTGGCCTCAAAAATGTGGTGACGAACACACCATGATTATTCCGGATGTTAATATAAGTGTAACACTTCTGAAGGAAGAAGATCTCGATTTTTACTTTCAGAGGACCTTCAGGTAAATGTTGGAGCCATACAGTAATGAGTAAAGTGCTTTAGAGAATGTCGTCTTGGGTTACCATCGCGGCTCGAACTAAATATTTGTGTGATCCTCAAATCTTGGATTCATTTATTTAGAATAATTAAGTTAATTTATATCTTTATAGTCAATTTCAATACCTCTTTTTGCCATTTAGTCGGTAAGAGTGTAAGGGACTCTCCCCAAGAGTATCAAGGTCTCTGGACTCAAGCCTACCGCATGTGATGCATCTGGCTGGACTGATGGACGACGATATGTCGTTAGCGCCTGTAAAGAGGTCGGGGATGTCAGACGGCACTTGCTCAACGCTCCCTACAGGAGACGGACGGTACCTCACTCTGTCGCTCGAGACCATGGTGCGAGCCATGATCTCCAGCGGGAGTAAGTGGGACACCGCTGCCTCTTTCTGCGAGCAGGTCATGCTCGTGAAAGAGACGGCGGAGAGGGAGCGGGAGAGAACTCTTCCATCCGAGTTCTGCACGTGTCTTCGTCCAAGTGCCCACGAGACGTGTCTTCGCCCAATACTATCGGCCTCCATGACCGGGGGCCTGAGAACGGTGAGGGAGCTGCTCACCGTCCGTACAGACACACGCCCCCCACGAGTCCTGTGACATCTTTCCGAGGGCTTACCCGGGGCCCCCAACCACAACAGGTTTCGATTCGTTTAGAATTCTACCGGGGATTCTGAGAAATCCTTTCAATGCGTTTTGTTTGACCCGGGAGCCCGGCTCTAGACGTGCGTGGGTACCTATTTACACGCGTTAAACAAACAGACTCCCATATAAAGACCTTAGGCAGTTTGAAGGACAACCTGTAGTTTCAATCGATAGGAGTCCGGTATAGCATCCTTGAGGATTTCCACTCGTGCGAACAATCCGGACAAGTGCAAATCGAACTCGTTCACCGAGGGTTCCGCACATCCGCCCCTCTATCTGTCAAGACCCGATATCTCATGAATGCCTGGAGATAGCGGGAAATCTTTATATTAACACCATTATATTCAAGTCGGTCCCGTGAAGCTGCGAAAAAATCAAACTTATAGTTAAGAGCGTTAATTCGGTTTTCAAATTTCTTTACGATCGTAAGAAATCAGCGCGGCGCGGCGCATATAGCCGTATAGTGCCAATTGTTGCTACCAACAAGTTTGATACTTTTGTTTTCCTTGATGTATTACCGGTGTCATATTCTTAGTCTAAGCGTTCAATCTTTTAATTTAATTTTTATGTTAGTAATATTAGTTAATAATTATTGATTATTTTTATACAAAACGGGATTTCGCGTGGCACAATTTATTATTAATTAAAGGTTTCGGTACCTTCACTTTCCTCGACGTTTCGACAGGGTTACACCTATCGTGGTCCCGAGGTCGCCTCGGAAAGTGAAGGTACCGAAACCTTTAATTAATAATAAAATAGTGCCACGCGAAATCCCGTTTTGTATAAAAATATGTGTTCAACGCGTGTTAGTTTAAAACAAATATTGATTACTTTATTGCAAAATTATTGATATTTAGTAGTGTGTGTGTGTGTGTGTCGAGACCCTAGGTTCATGGGCATAAAGTTTTTTAAATTTTGAAGAAGCGCCTTGTGGAGTCAACTAGTGACCTAAGGGCTGGCAGTTATTTCTCCCAACGAATAAGCATCGCCGTTCAAGAGGGGAATGCTGCCAGTTTTTTGGGCACAATGCCACCGGGGCCCTATTTAGATTTAGTTTAGTTTTATTCATATTTTAAATAGTTATTATGCTTTATTGTAACATTTGTCTCAATAAATAAAAGAAATATTTCGACTCTAGTAGTGATAGATACTGACATCAATAAAATTAATAAAGTTGACATTTATTTACCTAACTAATATCAATATTGAAATTACAAATACATGAAAACGGTTTCATAAGTTTATTTTTAAAGTATCTAAATATACGAAAATTATAGAAAGTAATGGACAATATTCTATTATACACTATAAATATTTAAATTTGACAATACACATGGTTAAAAACAAATAATATTTACGTAGCAATGCGCAGGCGCTTGGCATGGTCCGATGTTTTGCTGCCTACTACAGATTCAGTGCTGGCAGGAACATTAAAATATTTTAATAAATAATTCATAAATATTGTTGGATATTCTTACACAACATCATCTAGCCCAAACTAAGCTATAAGCTTGAGCTATGGGATCTAACTCTAATCTTAATATTGATAGTAGGTGTTTTTTATTTACAATAACCAAATATTTATTAAGAGGCATGTGCATAACAATGCACACCGCCAAGTAAAATGCTAATTAATTAGCCCTTCCGTATCGGCATTGATCGATTATTAGATACCTACTAAGATGAATTTTGGGAGGGACCGAACTGAGTTTCTTGGAGTATTCTTCTCAGTCTGTAGCATTTCCAAACCCCCAGTAGAGTCACAAAAATGTTGACAAACCTATTTTTTTTTTAAATTTCAAAGGGAATAAATTTAATTTTATTTTATTTTATCGACTCTTTCTGGGGTTAATCATTTTGGGCAACAGACATTTGTCGTAAAAATTTAACAATTTAGGTTCCATCCTTGTAGTCCAGTACTCGTCGTCTTTCGAAATATTTACTGTGCTTATGGGGAAATTAGTGTTCAGTCAAGCCAACATTTATCGATTTGCGGTGTACGCAAATCGATAAATGTTGGCTTGACTGAAAGTAATTTTAATACAATTCATTAAAATATTTATTATATACACAAGATCACTAGAAGATAAAATAAACGCAGCTTCTCACTTGAATTGAAGTCGGCCTTGGATTTTAAAATACCAGTCATGCTTTGTATTAACAGATCCGTATTTTCTCCATAATTTAATTTTACCATCTGCTTTGGCTTGTTCCACATCCATGTATATAGGGACAGTTCTAGGTTAAATTGATTGATTGATTGGTTATTAGGTCGTCTACAACAAGGTTTTTTAGCAGTGGTGAGACCCTGCCTTCTTCTGGACAACCTTTGGCCATGGCTGCGCACTGGTTTCCGCTTGTCTGTAGCTTTAAAATGAGTTATTTAGCATGTTATCTATCTATTCACGGACATCGTGTATACTCGGTGTTTTGCCAGTGCCGTGGTTATGCTTCTTTTTTTGAAAGCTCCCTCTATGTTCATGAAAGTGCCGAGGCACATTGATTGATTGATTCTGGATGACCTCTTCTATTTTGTGTACCACTGCATGTAGTGCTGAGTCTGTAGACTTGCCGGGGGCAATATGCGCGTTGGTTGGAATGCAGTGTCTTATTTTGAAGGGCCGTCTCTCGATTGTCTCTGTCACACAATCTTTCCAGAGTTTTTAGCAGGAAAGACGAAGGGCTTATCGGTCTGTATAACCAGAGGTCCGAATCACAAATATAAACCCTTTACCGGGTATTGGTATAAAGATCACTTAGACCTCTCTCCACAGTCAGGGTCACAGTTCCATTCATTGTCTGGCGTACAGATACTATGTAGCTGACAATATCAACTTGTGTCCTCCCCCATTTTATCACTGCAGGGAAGACTTCATCCTGTCCTGGAGATTTGAAGGACTTGAAGTTGTTAATTACCCATTCAGATTTTTGTAAGTTGACAGAATAGAATAGAACAGGTCTTGCGAGCTCCCACTGGACTTCTTTTGTGGATACGTATTCCACCAGCCACATGAGTGTCTGCAGCAATTGGCATCCTGGGAAGTGCGTTTGAATCAAAATACTCTCGGCTTCTTTTCATGATAGTTTACGTTAGTAGAATGATGTAGTGGTAATTTATATGTTATTAATTTATTGTTTTCGAGTAATTAAGTGATGTAGTGGTCATTATATAATGTTAATTTGCCTTTGAAAATTGCCGAAAGGCGAAACCAGTCAGGTGTAAAATAAATAAATGTTGTGGAACAGTACAAGTGCCGTTAATAAATATGTGCAGCAGGTTCCACCAAGTGCCATACATCAACAGTATAAATAATTCTTTTCATGGGTTGGTCAGGCCGCCGCGCCGTCAGGTTTCTTTATAGATACGGACAGTTCTGTCTCTTGTTTGCCAGTATTAGTCTGACTCTAGCAGAAGTTTCTCCAAGACTTGGTACTTCTGTATCTCAGTCGCTACTTGTATTTTGCTTTAGCGGCTTTATAGCCGTCCCAATCCTGGTCTGGTTCCTCACAGGTGTTCCATAATTACCACTTATGAAATGGGGTGTTAATATGTTATTATCAATACCACACGAATAGTGACTACCTGCCTTGCGTATAATACCTACACCTACGCTGTTCGTGAAGAAAGTAGTGCAACTGTAATAGCTTATAACTTGGTCAGTTTTCGTTAGATTCATTTAATTTTTTTTATACAGTATTTTGAAGCGAAACTCTAGTCGGGGTGTCTGAGCTTTGCACTGTACAAAAGTTCACGTTGTATATCGACCATAAATATTTATATCCTACTATCCTACTATCCTACTATCCTACTAATATTATAAATGTGAAAGTTTGTGAAGATGTTTGGATGTTTAGATGTTTGGATGTTTGTTACTCAATCACGCTCTTACGGCTGAATGGATCCAGCTGAAATTTGGTATAGGGATAGAGTATAGTCTGGAATAACACATAGGCTACTTCTTATCCCAGAAAATTGTTTTCACGGGAAGCTGGAACGGGAACCAAAATTCACGCGGGCGAATCCGCGCGCATCAGCTAGTATATTATATTATACGTCACAAAGTACTAAGATTGTTTGGTCACGCTAGAATTAGACTATTTTTGTTAATTTTTTCGTATTCAAAAATGGAACATCGAGCGACATGACCACTCTCTGAGAGCCTCTCGGCGGTACTAAATCGTATTTGTTCGCGTATCTGCATTTATAGGGGTTCACAAAATACTTTGTAAAAAAAAATCTGTATCTAGTTACTTATAAAGAAATATTTTTATTGTCAGAGGAGAAGTTCTGACATAATATTACATAATTATCATAATGATTTAACCTACAGAAGCTGGTGTAAAGACTACTTTATTGTGGTGAAAATTCTCAGTATTTGAGCAAACTTGACAGTCATTTTTCTCCAAAAAAAGGAACCTACCTGATATCAGGTTATTCTACAAACAGATAGCCTAGGCCTTTTGCAATTGCTTCGTATCCCTTGTTCATTAAATTTATCAGTTATTTGACATGAATTTAAGCATCGAAATCGATGCAAATCGTATGATTTGAAAAACCTTGTTCACTTTCGTTGATATTAACCATATGTAATCTGTTGTTGAGTAAAATATGTTTTATAAAACGTTTAGAGCGCTAAATTTTCTAAGTATGTTAGTGAATACCATGTTTGTACGATAAATATTTAATGACTTTAAACGCAATGAAAAGTATGGTTTCTGAGCAAAACGTGGGGCGAAATATGTTAACCCTCTTAACACGGAATAAAGTTACCTACTGCTGTTTATGTCACAAAAAACGATTTCGATATTCTCAAGGGCATCAAAATTAATAAGGTACCTCCTGTTAACCTAGGACTATGAAATTTAGTAAGTACATAATATCTTCTTATTCTACAAATCCTACTTATATTATAAATGTAAAAGTTTGTGGAGATGTTTGGATGTTTGTTACTCAATCACGCTCTAACGGCTGAACGGATTGGACTGATTTTTTTTACAAAGATAGCTTATAGTCTGGAACAACACATAGGCTTATTCCGTTTTACCGCGGGAAGATGTTCCCACGGGAAGCGGGAACGGGTACCGAATTTCACGCGGACGAAGCCGCGAGCATCAATAATAGAATAAAATCTAAAATAATATACATAAAAAAGGTTCTTTAAAGTATAATATACAGTTTTTACCTATACTTGTGGTTTAAGAGGTTATTACTTGCCAAATTACATAGTTTTAGTTTAACGGAGAGTAAATTCTGATTCGCTTGACAGTGTAAAAATACACTTTTCTTAACTTAGAAGTTAAATTTTTTTACAGCTCCAAGGGACCATAGACCTTAATATTTGCTGTGAATTTCGACTTGTCAAGATACCTTCACGCGGTCACGAGATCATGACAGACAGACGGAGACGGACAGACAACTAAGTGATCCTGTAAGGTTCCGTTCTGAGATGCAGAACCCAAAAATAACAAAAAGGAAAATAACTTGCCGTGGGGACGATATCAAAAATTGATATTACTACTGAAACTGTAAACGAGAGCGTTCTGACTGCAGCGATGAAGTAATTCGTCGTGAAGGCCAGATCATGGGGAGCACATCAATTGCAGGCTGACATTTTATTAGTTCATTGGTAACACACCGAAAAAACAAATATCACCTGCCTTTGAGACTCATTTCTATTCAGAATCATTTATGCATGCAACAATTTTGGAGACTAATGTATCTTGATGTAAAATTGTTGAACTTGGGTCCATCCACGCAGCGTTCGCCGTGCCGTGCTCATTGAAGACGGGCGTAATTGAATTATTCCATAACCTAATTTTACATTATTATTATTAATATTACATATCTGATGTAATTCAGAATAACGTGTTTAATGATACAGATTGCGACTTCTGAGTATTAATTGCTACTGCTGCTGCTGCTGCTTGCGACAAGTCTTTTGTGCCTCTTAAAAGACAACGACTGTATTAAATTCACCCACATAACTTTATCTCCTAGGGTACACAACCGTAATACAGACGCAGTCAAGCTAATTATGCAGTACCACTATGTCACATGGCCGGACTTTGGCGTGCCGGCTTCGCCGGATGAATTCCTTAGATTCCTGAAGCGCGTGCGCGAGTCTGGTGCCCTGGACCCCACTGAAGGCCCGCCGGTGATCCACTGCAGCGCTGGCATCGGCCGTTCTGGCACTTTCTGCCTCGTCGACTGCTGTCTTGATATCGTGAGTACACCACACGTTATGTTATAACCGTTTTCACAAACAGGATGATGGTGTTAAAACTGAATTCCGAGCTGTCACCGAAAAGCTGAATAAAGTCTTAAAAACTTAGAAGAAAACACAGTGGCGTTTATCGTCGTGGTTTTTTTTAAATTCTATGATTATTATTTTTTAATAAAAAATAAAGTGAATAAATGCTGAAACGACTGGAAAAGTAAAACTATTCCTTATACGCCATTTTCCACAAGCGCCCGCGCATGTTATTATAATTATTTCGGGTCGATCCACATCACCCGAAGTTTTGGTGTTCGGTGAATAAATTTGTCAATAATAGTATTCTAGGATTATTACCATAACACATTCACTCCCGGTTTACAATGTATGAATAAACTAAATAGAGCAAGAACCTTGCGGCGACGAGGTCTTCTTTATATTTTACTGCGCATTAATGCGCTTGTCTCAAATACATGTAAAGTCAATCAGATTATTTTAAGAGTTAATAAAGGTAAGCATGGAAAATTATACCTAAAATAAAGTACCTATTCATTAGACTTCATATATTTGAACAGTATTTGTTACGGGTTGCTCAGCCCGACAATATGACTGTGCGCAGGGCGTTGAATCGGCCGAGATGTAGACTTGACAAAGTTTGAAAACATCAACTTATTTCCAAAACCGTAAGCAGCATGTGATGGATTGGGGGAGTTTGATGCTTAAAAGGCATGATAGGATTAAACCGAAGAAAAACCTTTTGAATATGATTCTCTGCGCGTAAAATTGTACTATTTATTTATTCACAAAACGCCATTATTGCAAAATATCTACCGGTTGTAAAATGTCTTTCGCAGATTATTTTGTGACCAATAGTCGTAGGATCCCGTTTTTACTCTTTGAACTCGGAACTTTGTAAACTAACTTCAATCTTCACTAACTATTAAAATGCTACATGTATGACATGTATTCCAAACTTAACAGGTCGAGAAAGAAGGCGTTGAGAAATTGGACATCGAGCAAGTTCTGCTGGACCTGCGTCGGCAGCGA
The DNA here is from genome assembly GCA_933228765.1 of Miltochrista miniata. NCBI lineage: Eukaryota > Metazoa > Arthropoda > Insecta > Lepidoptera > Erebidae > Miltochrista > Miltochrista miniata. The sequence continues at coordinate 41,348,093 of OW121747.1, forward strand.
ATGGGCCTCATCCAGACCCCGGACCAACTCAGCTTCACTTACGAAGCAGTCATTGAGGGCACCAAACGCTTGGACCCCGACTATGTAAGTATATTCTGTTCTTCCTTGCTGTGTTTCCCTACCCCGTTTTAAAATAGTTTAAAAACAAAGAAAAGGCGTTATTCTCCAACCTTTTTGCTCTTTTATCAGGTGATCCCAGATCCGCCGAAGAAGGAAGCGAAGAAGCAGTCGCTGGAGGAGGAGGCCCCTCCCCCGCCTCCCCCGAGAGGTGAGAGTCTGACCAAGCCGCCAGCCCGCCCCCTGCCGGCCATTCCGACCAGCGAGTCGCTCGGTAAGGCAGACATTCAACACACTAACCGACAACTCAGCATACAGAAACAAAACGAAAAACGTCTCTTTTTATTTTATTTTTTTGTTTCATTTTCTAATTGGGCTAGATGGCGCTGTGTGAATTTTTACAAAAATATTTACGTTATTATTTTTATGTATAGACTTACATAAAAAATATGTTTCCGAACAGGTAATCTGGACATTCCTGTGGTGCACGAGAGTAGCTCCGACGAGTGCCCCCCGACGCCCACGGGCGGCGCCTCGGCCTCGTCGTCGGCCGACGAGGCCGCGCCCACGGTCAACGCTATCGCCGAAAGGTTGGTATCGAGCATGCTCAGGAAAGCGCAGAAGGCGGCGCTCATCGAGCGACTCCGCTCCGGGGGACTTTATACTTCTGTCCCAACCATGACTGGCATAGTCAAAGGGAGCGATCGTGCTTAAGCACTAAAAAACATTAACGGCACCCAATTATGTGTTAAAACTCCGCTGAACATTCCCAAAACTTAGCTTAATTTTGAAAAAGCGCTTTAAAATTACTTTATCAGAATTTCGTCTGTTTAATTGTTGCTATATATATGCAATACCGGCTTTAGCGCAGCTTCGCTTGCGTGGCATTTTTCAAGATGAAATATAAGGTCAAGCTCTCGACCAAAGCGACGAGCGGAGCGTTAGCGACACTTTTAGCGGTGTGATAATGTAACATATATGTTAGATTTGAACCACTCATGTATCGCCCCTCTATCATCTAGAATGTCCCTTAATAAATGAACCCATATTATAATTTTTGTAAATGAAAAAAATCTTTTTAGCATAGCAAATATTATTGAACTGGACACTGTTACCGTTACCGACATTTATGTATAAAAGTATCTGCATATATTGGCCCAGTTCCGTTGTTTCACTATTAATATTTCTTTACTCCCGGGCTGCCGCTGTGTTTGTTTACTTTACTAGTGAGGACTTGCATTTGGCTCTGTTTTACCTATATGATCTCAAGTCGTGTAACATAATCTGTAAGTCCTTCATGGCGTAAATAAATAAACTAATCATCTCACCACTGTCGCTCTCGCTTCGCCCGCTGCTTTGAAGACGCGGACTTATTGTTACTAAAATGTATATAATGATATCCTATGTATCAGAAATTTATTTCAAATCAGTTTATAAGTTTCTGAGTTTATAATGATAATATATACAAACAAATATATGTATAATACACTAGATGATGCTCGCGGCTTCGCCCTCGTGAAATTCGGTACCCGTTCCCGCTTCCCGTGGGAACATATTCCCGGGATAAAAAGTAGCCTATGTGTTATTCCAGACTATAAGCTATCTCTGTACCATATTTTAGCCGAATCCGTTTACCCGTTAGAGCGTGATTTAGTAACAAACATCCAAACATCTAAACATTTAAATATCTTCACAAACTTTTACATTTATAAAATTAGTAATTAGTAATATATAATATTAATAGGATTAGTAGGATATGTAGTAGGATTATAATATTAGTAGGATAAGTTCAAGTAATGCACTCACAAGCAAACAGCGGAGTTTTAATAATAAGGTTGCAAATGTCGTCTTCTTGCCCGGAACAGAAGAAGTTCTATAGTCACTTTGGATTCTCGACAACTGCACTTTCGCGTTGTGGGAACAATATTATACCATAGTTTTAGGGGCACTATTCAAAAAAGGAATACGAATAATATAAATATAGTCTACATAATCGAAATTATACTCGCAGTAAGATCATTCAAGTCCTTCACCGATCATCCGTGAATGTTTTCATAATGAATAAACACAAAAACATCCTAAATTCTTCAGTAGTAATGACGATCTCGACGTTGTGACCTCTGTCTCATTGAGGGGAAATTTTCTCACAAAAATATAAATCTCATATCTTTCGTAGTTAGTAAAGAGCAAGTAGTACATAAAATACGAGTCATATTCAGAGCTTTTTGAGCCGTTGGACTTTAATTTTTTTTTATATAAATATTTTTACTAGGTATATAAGTCAGACGCAATGGTTCCTAGAGCCATATAAAACTCAAGGTAATGTATTTAAATCCAATTATATTTTTTATACAATTCTCTCTCTTTATAAACTGTTTTTTTTAAATGTATGTAATACAATGAAAAAATAACTGTTTGTTGATGCACCGCTGTGTATTTAGTCCTGTTACGAAACCAAAATTTGAAAATCAAGGAATCTCCAGTATACCAAAAATACATAAATATAGGATATATTTAGTAGATTCATCCCTCTATAAATAATATCATTATTCGTTAATTTGTGCTACAAGTACAAATGTCTAGATCTAATCGTAGATTAGATGTTATCAATATAAGTTAGGAATAATGACAAAACGTCTAAATTCTAAATTTCGTAGATGTCTAAAATATAGGATTTCGTGTCTACTTATATATGTATGTGTTTGTGTCTATATGTATATATGTTTATAACACATACAGTCATCATATGTTGTTAACCATTAGTCAATAAAAAGAATTCACTACGCGGAATGATGCCCTCAATACAAAAACGGTTTTTGTATTACGTATTTCAAAAAAATATGTTGCAATTTGTTAGTTTAATTCTTTTGAACATAGATATAGTTACTTATAATAATATCGTACAAAACACTATAACCACATTCAAATATGATTACAAGTACAAATAATTTCCAATGCATGAATTTTCGAAGTACCCCCGTTAAAACGCACAGTCTATTTTGTACCAAATGACTTAGATACAATTTTTTTTTAAATAACCATAGCACTAACGAGCTTCAGTGTAATGTTTATCAGGTTAAACCCACAGACAGGCGTCAGCTATGCCGTTAGCTTGTAGCAGGCGGTCTATTTCACGATGTATCACTTACTGTTCAATCAATCAGTTCTGTATGAGGCTGTCGGCCTATCGCGCCTCCCTGCGAGCTTTTCAAGGTCAAGACTATCAATAATAAATATTAACAACAAAACTACGCTTTAAAATTCCAAAATACAGTTCTTGATACATGACAAATGTATTTAAAATTATCTACATCATGAAACAGACCACTGAAGGACACGTTCCTAGTACGAGCTACCCTCACTTAAAGTGTGAGGCCGTCGTACCTTTCCAATCCCGTGCTAGGCGTTTGGTAAGTAAAACCGCGTAATAAGCTTGAATCATAGCGGTATAGAATTTAAAAAAGAAACTTCCCATTGTCAATGATTTACTGGTACCTCTCTATTAACACTGCAATATCAGTTTCACATTTTTAATTAATGTTTTTTGATCAATTGATGATTGTGAATTACATTTGATATTGTCATAAAACTTCATAGAAACTTTGCAACTAAGTAATCCTTACACAGTATACAGTCAGTAAAGTGTTCCTAAGTTGTTCTTGCATTTATTAACTTCTAAGTCAATTTAGTGTTCGATTTTGTAAATAGGTCGTTACTTTTTTTTTTATTTTTTAAATTTTATACTGCGATCATCAAACGCAGTGTATAATTGCAATATTATAATAAAAATCGTGCTTTCATCGTTTAAGTTCATTTTAATGTGTGCCACATGTAAAATAGTTCATTTCATAGGTGTATGAGCACATCATCCTCGTTTCATTTGTGACATTACACGGTTCATTTATATGTGTATCAGCATGTCAGTGTTCATATAAACATACATACGTAATAGTCTTAATGTTGTCATTGATCATGTTCATAGCTAATCATAATTATAATTTTGTTAGTTTTAGACTGTATTTTATACAAGATTTTATATGGATGTTTTATATTATAGTATACGTATGTAATATAATACAGGTAATACAGTACAGGTACAATTTAGAAGTCAGATCTTCAGAGAACGCGTACTTAACAAGTAAAGTTTACGTATACAATATACGAGTACTACAGTTATATTGTATTGATTCAGAGATGAGCACTACGGGTTATTGCGGTACAAAGTTTACCACAGGAGACGGCGCTGACAATAATTTTGTTTACAAAAAATGTAAATATTAAATGCCATCGTCAATTCTATATAAAGAAAATATATTTTCATATCATTCTAAACAAAACATTTTCATAGAACGAGTTAACTAAACTAGAAGCGACTGGCTAATGTACATAATGTATTTATTGTATTTATATTGTTTATGTCGTATTCATGATCATTTCAAACTATGTAGTTATGTGGTTCGAGAGTCTATAAGTGTTTTTTGTGTACAGCGTCGGCGAGGTGACGGATACTTTACGCCAGCGCCGCAACCGCGAGCTGGCGACGCGCGTGTCGGACATGAAGAAGCGCGCCAAGGAGGCGGAGCGGTGGCACGCCATCAAGAGGTCACTCTACAAACCACTCACTATTACATTCGGATTCCTTATCGCCGGCATCATCATTTACACATACGTTAAACACTAAATTTTCTAATTCTATTGTTACGTTGTACATTTCGTAGAGACTATTGTGTACGACTTTCGATATAGTAGCACGTCCTCGCCAGCCATCCACTATCCACGGCTGCGCAGCTTTATAGTCGTGTATTCTTCAATAGGACTTGCTTACACGTGAAACTCATAAAAGTTTATAGCTGGAGTATATGAACACTTACTTTTTAAAAATGCTAAAATAAGTGGTGTATATTTATGTAATAAATTTTTCGCATTACGCCTCGTGGATAGACGGAGAGCTGGGTTGCACAAACTACAAGGCGTGTTTAGAAGCGGCAATGATACTGCGCTGCAAAGGACAGTGGCTCTAATATATGATCCACTGTCATCTAAACAAGTACGCCGGACTAAATATTGTCTTAGAAATTACCTTAGCGAGCGTCACTAATACTAAAATTGACATTTTTTGTAGCGGAATTCATTATCCCACGAACTCAGTAAGCGCCAAAATGGCGAAAATCCAACAAGCTATGTGCAATTTCGACAATAAGGAGCCTAGCGTACTTTGCAGGTCACTCAGCCTTGATAGTTACAACAAACGCGTCATATCTGCGAAATGTGCATCATGTTTAAATGATTATTTCATATCTTAAATATATATAAAAATTCCGGATGACTCACTCACATAGAAACTTGAAATTACACCCACTAGGAAAGGATTTTTCTAAATTCACCCCTAACGGGGTTTAAGGGGATTAAAGTTTAACGGAGTATGTTACGGGCGGTCGGGGGTCCTATGGTAATTTCGAATATTTCGCCGTTTCGTGGCGACGTGTGAGACGCAGTAAAACTAGATTCCATTGTATTTCTGTTTTAGTTGACTGATAGAAATGCACTACGCAAAATATCACATGCATGATGAATATATGTTAAGTTATATTTAATGGTATGTTCTTTGACTGAGTTAGTGTACAGCTAGCTCCCTATCTATATATATACTTTAATAGAATTTTAGGACTTCAATGCCAAGAGTCGCTTGCTCTTATTCATCATTGATCTCACACAATATTTATATATACTTAACCTAAATTACTTTTATAAAAAAATTTTAACTAAATAATTAGTGATCATAAAAATATGATACGATATAATTTTAAAATAATCGTAAAGTTATACACATTAATATTAAAAATCACATGTTGTATCTCACACGCTTCTTTCATATTATATATTGATATATTTATACAGATAGTTAACACTCGTAACTTAAAAAATATACTTCGTATTAACAATCGTCCCACGTGTATTGCTTTGATAATGGAACTTTGACGGCTGCACGTGTTACTTTCCTACTGCTGTGCAGAATTTTATATATATACAGTTATAATATTTTTTAGTAACACATTATAAATCAATTTATATTTTTATAAATGTAGGTAGTCAGAAATATAGATGGCTTACTTATCTACTAATAATCACAACCTTTGAAATGAATTATAAATCGACGATTTTTTTTATATATAAAATGTAGTAAGCCTCCAATTACGATTGAATATTTTTTATTGACTTCAAAATACCAACGGGATTGATTAAAGGCAAGAGGCGCGATATAGAGAAAAGGTGCTTTTGAATAGAAAAAAACTGGCATAGACTCATAGAGTACGTCCCAAGGCGTCCGAAGTTTGAATTTTGAAATCGGTTTATTAATTTCAGGTTTAAAACGGAAGACGATAAAGAGAAAAAACCGCGTGAAGACTGATTGAGGAAAGCGTTAAGTTTTTTTTAAGTTTTTCCATACTTAAGTGGGATGGGATAGAATGCAATTCTCTCAAATTCTCGCGACCGAAACCTCGGTACGTAACTGTAAGCATTAATTTTCCTATCACATAAGATCTCGGAACCAATCAAATTTATAAAGAAGAATCATTATTTTGAGCATCACAAGATACAGAAAACTCAGATTCGTGAACTGTTGCTGATGTTCATTAGGCAGCTTATACATAAATATATATTTTCATTTCTTCATTTACCGAGCGACGATACAATTGGCATATTTGCAACACAACTATAACATTAATGTTAGCTAGTTAATCTTATTTGGTTTTAGGGCTTATGCTGGAATATGGGAACGTTGTATGAATTTGTACTTGACTATTAAAATGATCACCCATTGTGCAAATTTGTACCTCGGCCGGCGTAAACATTGTTCTTATGATGATATATACGAACTAATGGTCAAACGTTCCAAAAGCCGTCCAATTCGTTACAGAAATGCACTTTATATGTTTTGAATGTCATCAAATCATCGCCATGTTCACGAAAATTTTCCCATTTGTCGTGTTATACACACTCTAGCGTTAATAAGTTAGATTTATCAAATTTATATAATAGTTATGTAAATGATGTAGTCACGTTTAATAGAGATGCACGTCGTAGTACCGTGTTTGATTTTTAATTGACTGCTCCGAAGTAGCGGACGGCGGTCCATGCAATTTGTTGACGTGCACCTATCTGGTACTATATATATATATCATCAGTTATATCTCTCTGTGTTACATGTAACTACATTATATTCTGTTCTTTTATAAAACACTTAAATATCATAAGATTTAAATGTATTAGTACGTAATGTTTATTATTAAGTCAAAAAGAATGTATCGCCTAATTTGGCTCACAAAATATGAAATTGATATGATTTTCTTAAGTATAATGTTGGATTATTACATTTTTCTACAACTATGATTTAGTAAACACCAGTGACTACTTGTTAAACTATATAAAGCAACATCTCGCTATGATGTTGCCGACTTTACTATGATGATTCGTGTGCAGGTTACGCTTTCATATCATTCGTTCAATGAACTTGATGAGAACTGATCAGTACCACGCACATTACATACGTCACATTATTCGAACTTCGATTTGTGTCTTGGGTCGGTATTCCATATTTGATCGCTAGTGTTGGCATATCGATATATTAGTTTTTTGGTTGTTGAGTCGGGCGATCGCTCCTTTAGGAAGTCAGTCTTTCAGTTGTGTAGTTCTGTCTCGAATAGTCTCTCAATATGACGTCATATTATATCGCTGGTATTTGTTTCTTTGGGTCTCTTGAAGTCTATGGTTATCATAAATATTTCACGTACTTTCTAAACATGCAGGTTACATGATCTTATTACACTCGGAGGATCCTCCCGCTACCCAAATTACATAAACTATATTATTATTATTTTCTGAGTAATAACTATAGATATATAATGAAGACATTCCTGACTTGAGCAACTTGTATGCAATTAACCATGTGTTGAACACAAAGGATTGCTGTTACATGTCGGTGAGATTGGTGGGAAACGTTAAAGGTTATTGAACAAAACTGCGTCACTCTTCAACATTTTCATACAACGCGTGTGTGGAACGGTAACCACCCTTATCTATATTTTCCATGTGGATTGTAGTCGCAGAGTCTACAAATACAGCTCTTACTTACTTAGATCAAGAATAACTAGATGTAATATCGACGCGAGAAATCCGGCACTTATAGAAGACGGCTCACTACATTCTTGTTTGAACTGGCGACAATGGGCCGACATTGAATAATACAAACGTATGGAACAAAACGACTTAACTGATCAGTGGCATGGTATTTTATGCTTACGTTTAATAACTTTAAGGTACATTTTACGTTAAATGTGATACAGTCTTGAATTATTTATTTACGATTGCTAATAAATAGAATATAGGTTTAACTGCGTATCGACTTGGGACACTTTTTAACTTTCATTTTGTTCGCGACCCGTAATCTATGTTATACTTGATCTAAGCTTACTTAGCACTTAGGTACTTAGACAGCCACATCATCATAGATATATAGTTTTTTTTTCAATGAACTTTCGTCAAGCATTTAGAACTAACATTGTATAAAGTACGTACGTACTGGCTGTATCCAACAACAAAAAAAATAAAATGTTTAATTTACTCGATGTTTTATTGCGATGTGTTCACGGGTATTTTCTCACGTATCATCAAAGGTAAGTAACATTTTAATGTAAGATTCTAAAAGAAGAATGCAGATTACGCACCAACTATCACTAGTCACATTAAAACCTCGTAAAATGGGTATAGTTACTTGGATCCTTCTGGATGTACCAGAAAGTTACCTTCAAAGAATTTACTTTCGCCTGTCTGAACTGTGCGTATTACTACATATCACATGGCCTTGCAGTGGCGTACTTTGTACGACTGGTCGCTGGCTTTACTTAGATTCTATTTAAACAGGTTTCAGTTGACCCTCCCAGAACAAAGTAATCTGGTCAGGTGGGGGAAAGCCACAGATAAAACATGTACCTAATGCACGTGGAGAAGCAATTGGAGCTGCTAGGCACCTGCTGGTGGGTTGTAGGACGCTATTAGGCCGGGGTCATTATTCACGTCGACATGATAGGGTATTGGAAATCATACGGGAGGCTGTCAGTTTGGCGGTAGCTAGAGCGAAAAAAGGATTAACCACAAACTTAAGAAATGCGATAAACATTGTTTAACATTGCGTTTGTAAAGGAAGGCTGTTTACTGTTTACCTCAAAAGCCATATTCAGGTTCATAATATCCAAATCCCAAAATGTCCAGAGGCTAGAGGGAGCAAAACGTCCATATCCCGGAATGTCCATGTCCAAATCCCATAATGCCCATGCCCCGGAATGACCATATCCCAGAGTGTCCATGTCCCAAAATGTCTAAATCCCGGAATGTTCATCATAAAAAGGCCGGTGTGTCTCCGATTAAAAACTAAAGGGACCTATAGGCAAAATCAAAGCAAAGACCCGACATATTCCTGTTTTTAAGGATTAATAGGCGTGCAGTGCTTGTGGAACTCACGGTGCCTTGGGAGACCAGTATACCGAAGGACCACTCCATGAAGATAAATAAATACTTTGACTTGACCAATGAGTTAACCAAAAATGGCTAAACTCTATGCCGTAGAAGTAGGAGCAAGGGGAATTGCAGCTAAATCCCTGTATAATTTATTTAAAGACCTTGGATTGCCAAGAGCTTCAGTAAGCTCTTAACTAAAACGAATATCCAAAGCGGCTTTGATAGGATCTTACCAAATCTGGTTGGGCAGGGGAGGGAACATTGCTGACGGTGGAAGGTGATCGTTTATGCGCATAGTAAGGTGGCCACCCTAAACCTACTCAAGTGGGTAGCAAGTCCCAGACGCTGTCGGGGTGTTCCCCCCCTGTGCCACGCTATGGACCCGGCATGCGGCATCCGCAAGGAGAATCCATGGAATGCTAAGAATAAGGTTTCTGCATCTAATAGCGTTAAGGATAAATAGAGTAGGTAGGTACTCTCCTCATCATAATAATCCTAGCTGTAGTAGAAACTGATCCGCCGGATTTGTTTCCTATCGAAGGCACATATGTAAGTACACACTTTTCCTTGTATTGCATTGTTAGATCGATCTAACCACGTCCACGCTCTTGTGTCCTTGGTCAGATCAATCTAACCACGTTCACTTTTTGTGACTTTGGAACAGTGGATGCGGTTAGATTGATCTGACCAAGGACACAAAAGGTAGACATGGTTAGATTGATCTGACCTGACTAAGGTAACGCTCGTGCAAAACGATCCATTGCTTAGAAAAGAAATCGAATTGAAACCCGGTTGTTAATAAAATGACAATCGTTATGCCAAGTTGAAGGCCTTATTGAACGGCTTGAAAAATTTCATATATGAATAGTTTCACCCACCTATTAAGTACCTACGTGTGGACATAAAAGTAAAAGCTGTTATGTGGGTATATACCAAGTCTCTGGCTATCCCTTCGGGGATAAAGGCGTGACTATAATAATATGTAGATATGTCTATATTATGAGTAAAATTATATTGAATATCAACAGAAACAGCGAGAGGTGGTAAGATTGATCTAACCATGTAATACTTCAATCTAACTAAGTATAGGAAAGAGTGAAAGTGATTATACTGATTTGACGAAGGGTACAAAAAGTGGCCGTGGTTAGATTCCTTTGCGCTCGGTAAGACTATTTCGCAGTAAGTACCTACCTACGTCTAACTCGCGTGATCTAACAACGTTGTATTGAAATGTAACCAAGGACACAAAAGAGCGGACATGGTTAGACTGACCTGACCAAGAAGGACGTAGAACATGGGTTGGGCACGAATACAGAATTCGCTATATTTCTATTTAATCTCAATAGTAGACTCTAGAGATTAAATACGTAGGTATTTGCAATCGAGTTCGTGGCCCGTGACAAATTCGTTGGATGGGGCCCTTCAGTTAAAATTAAAGTTCTTGTGTTACAATAGTTACCTACCTATAGGCACAGTATAAAGAGTACTGCTATAGGCAGGGCTTTTTTTGCACTACTATATTTGAGGGCACGCTACACACCCCCCAAACCCCCCCGTGGCACAAGCCCGCAATAATAACCATGAATCCACGTCAAATATAAATTTATGGGGCCCGTTGGAACTAGTTAACATAACATATAGGGTATTATCCCGCATTTTGGGGCTTGTGGTGGGCGTGAAACTCTCACGTCACGCTATCGTCTTGGGATTGTTTCTGTAAGGATGGTGAGCAGTTCCCCTGCAGTCCTACGCACTGGAGCATAATCATCGATTGTAGCCTCTAGAATTCGTGGCGTATCGATAGGTCCAAGCGCCACAAAGCCCTAATGCAGGACACTGTCTGTACCTACTCATCGCGCGTCATCTCGAAGTGGTCGTGAATATATCTAAAAAGTGTTCCCCAGGTAAAACAGGCGGCCTAACCTGTCATGGTTGTAGCCAAACACCCCTTATCACCCTGACGGCCATTGTCCTCTGCTGGCTCAGCAGTCTGGCCACATTGCTGGCCGACAGGGTCTCCGCCCATACGGGGGCCCATATAGGGCCATACTTCGCACGATCCCCAGGTATAGTCTCCTGTAGGGAGCGTTGGGTCCTCTGATGTTGGGCTTCAGCCGCGCTAGTGCGGCTGATGCTCCCCTCAGTTTTGGGACCAAACTTCGGAAGTGATGTCCGAAGTTCCACCGGCCATCGAGTACGAGCCCCAGATACTTCATCGAGGACTCGATGCCGATGCTGACGCCCCCTACCTGTAGGCTGGATCCCGCAGGTGGCCCCTTCCGAGGTCCGTGGAAACACAGAGCCTCAGATTTGTGAAGGGCGACCTCGAGACCCAGCTGCCGAATTCGACCCACGACTTGAGCAACCCCTGCCGTGGCCTTTAGTGCAGCGTCACGGTGCGTTGCTCCCCGCGCCGTAACGAGGGTGTCGTCGGCGTAACAAGTTACGCCGACCCCTCGAAGCAACGGACCACGCAGCACCCAGTCGTAACCGATGTTCCACAGGAGTGGCCCTAATAACGATCCCTGTGGAACACCGCACGACACATCTCGCCGACTCGGCCCTAGAAAGCTCGGGTAAGTTATGGCCCTCTCGGAGAGATAGGCCCCGACAATTCGACGGAGGTAGGGAAGCACTCCTTGGTAACCTCTCGTTCCCTTTCGTAGGAATCTACATTTAACTTCATGCCGGAAGCACAATAATATTGTCTAATAATAGTGCCATAATCGCCCTGTCAACTCTACTACACGTGCAATAGATCTGCTTGCGAGCCTGCGCAATGCAGTGGTCGTAAGTACCCAGAGGCGTACCAACACTAGTGTCCGACCGAAACTGGTTTTCCAGCCGAAACCGAAACCGAAACCGAACTTTCGGCCCCAGGGTCAGTTTCGGCCGAAACCGAAACCGAAACCGAAACTCACGTGTTCATATTCAAAAAAAAAAAAACAGCCAAGTGCGAGTCGGATTCCCGCACAGAGGGTTCGGGTACAAAAATAAGACACAAAAATTACGTTTGTTGTGTGGATGCTTTTTTCTGATTTTAGTAGGTATTTTTTGTTATAGCGACTACAGCACAGGGTGAGATGGTTGGTGGTGGCAGTGTCTCTTGACATCGCCAACGCTTTCAACACCTTGCCCTGAAGCTGCGTTTGGGAGGCGCTTATCTCCGTCAAAATGTCGGGGCCTATCTTTCCGAGAGGGCCATAACTTACCCGAGCTGGCTAGGGCAGGGTCAGCGAGATGTGTCGTTCGGTGTTTCACAGAGATTGGTCTTAGGACCGCTTCTGTGGAACATCGGTTACGATTAGGTGCTGCGTGGTCTGTTGCTCAGAGGTGTCGACGTAACGTGTTACGACGACACCCTAAGACAGCGCGAGGAGCAACGCACCGAGATGCAGCCCTAAAGGCCACCTGCGGGATCGTGCTTACATATAGGGGGCGTCAGCATCGGCATGGATCTCTCGATGACGTATCTGGGGCTCGTACTCGATAGTCGGTGGCACTTCAGATACCACTTTCGAAGTTTGGTCCCAAAACTGAGGGAGGGGGGCATCAGCCGCAGTCTCGCGGTTGTTACCCAATATCAGGGGACCCAACGCACCCTGCAGGAGACTGTACTGACTGGCCCTATACGGGGCCCCGTATGGGCGGAGATCCTGATGGTCAGCAAAGTGGCTAGATTGCTTAGCCCGCACAAGGCGATGGCTGTTAGGGTGATAAGGGGATACCGCACGATCTCAGTTGAGGCGGCATGTCTTCTAGCCGTGACCTCTATGGGACCTGGAAGCGAGGGTCCTTGCGTCATTGTTTAAATGCAACGCAAGGAGGCGCTGGAGCGGGGTCATAGGCCTCTTCCTGTGAGCAGGTCATGCTCGTGAAAGAGACGGAGGAAGCGGGAGAGAACTCTCCCACCCGAGTTCCACAGTCTGCGGCGGCGCGCCCTATACTATCAGCCTCTATGACAGGGAGCCTGAGGACGGTGACGGAGCTGCTCACCGTCCTTACAGAAGCAGGCCCTAGACGATAGCGTGACGTGAGAGATTCATGCACGCGCCTTTCAAGAAGCGGGATAACTACTGAACAACCCTCCCAAAGACGCGGCCACAGTATGCATCATTTCGAGGGCATACTCGGGACTCCCAACGCGTGTTTTTTAGTCGGTAGGACTCCGGCACAGCATCACTGTAGGATTTTCCTCGCTTTAAAAAAAATTACGGCAGCAAATACATCATCAGTGAAAATTTTAGGCCTCTATCTGGTTCGGTATCGGTTCCAGTGATACAACCTCGTGACTAATAGACAGACGGACAGCTAGGCCTCATGTTTCGTTAATAGGGTCCTGCAGACACGCTTTAACCCCTACGTGCGAGAGTCCGACTCGCACTTAGCCGGTTATTTTTTCAATAGGTGTAGCAAGTTCCACCAAGTGCCATCAATCAACGGTATAAATCTTCTTATATAATCATTTTAGAAATATCTCCACCTAAAGATAAGTTTCTTTCTTTTACGTGTGGAATTACTCATAGATGCTATGTTTTTACGAAATAAAATTATTTGTATTTGTATTTGTATTTGCTATTGTGAACTCCTACCGACCGACTAAAACCACACGGTGCCCTGCTACTAGCACTGGGCCGGTTTTGATTACATTCTAAGAGTATATATCTAAAACTGGCTTGCGCACGTAGGGTTCCGTACAAGAAAAGCGGCAAAAATCAAGTATGTTGTATGGGAGGGCCCCTCTAATATTACATTTTGTCTATTTTTATTATTTGTTGCTAGAGCGGCAACTGAAATACATCATCTGTAAAAATTTTAACTGTCTTACTATCACGGTGCACGAGTTACAGTCTGCTGACAGACAGACAGACGACCAACAAAGTCAACGGAACCGACAACAAAGGGGTAGGGTTATGTAATGTCCTAGAATTCCTAGATCTTTAGGACTCCGTAACCAAAAGTAAAAACAGGACGATAAAAGGTGGTCTTTATATACTTATTATAACTTTCTAATACTTCTCATTAATTGTAATTGCTTGTGGTTTGAATTAAGTTGTACTATTATAACTATTGATTAGAAGTCATTCGTAAATCTCTAAATCTTCGGTTAGTAACATATTAACTGGTTGTGCTGACCCCAACCACGTCACAAGCAGAGCCAGGCACTCAAAATTCATGAACACGTGAGTTTCGGCCCGGCCGAAAGTTTCGGCCCATTTTGGCCGAAACCGAAACTGCGGCCGAAACTCGAATTTTTGGCCGAAACTGGCCGAAACCGAAACCGAAACCGAAACTTCGGTCGGTCACTAACCAACACATTATATTTAAGCTGAACGACTCGTCAGCAATATGTCCAACTCCATCAGAGCGGGTGCATGATCTAACCTGCTCGGTGTTTGCGTGGTTCCGCGTGCCATCTGGGTTAGACCATGGGAGAGAGCGAATGCGTGGGCGGCACTACAAGAGTTTTCTAGAGGGACCCCAGCCTCTCAGAATCCATTGAAGTCCCCAGCTCAGCGTTCAGAAACCGCAACTGTGCGTCATGATTTCATGAATATCTGTCCTCACGGGTAGGTACTTAACAATAATAGTCGCACATGTTATCCCGGGTTATAGCGCCATGATTCATGTAGAGCCAAATCATGTAAAAGGAAAGGTTTTCCATGCAGCGCAATCGGAGCCAGCCACAGCAAACATCGACTTTCACAAATGTACACACACCCCGGCCTTACCTATCTCAAAATTGCTCCTTGATTTTATATGTATTAGTCGGGGTAACACAGGTACAGGTCTGTGCGTCGCATTTAATGATTTCGTTAGGAACATTACAGCTGGCCGTGCTGTCTTTAGGTAGTGAAAGACGACGCGACGTCTTGGTTTAGGTACATGGAGTCCACGATGGTTGTGAACGCCGCCTGTAATTGCGATTTTGCGGGGTTTTGTGTGGTCGCTGTAACAAAGATTATTCTTTTTTTTTTCACTGCAGGGGATGCGTTAGGATGGGCCGACATTCACCGCAGCGCAGTGGGTGACTATACGCAGGAGCTAGTTTCATTTGTGTCTGTGTAGTTGAATGAAAGCTGATCCACAATACTTAGATTTGTTTCCTGTGGCTTATCCGACTGACGGAAGGGTCAACCCACGTCGCAAACATGGTACTCTCCTTGGCGTCTACTAGTGCCCACTTGCTGCGGCGATCATCGCCCGGCGCTGTAGCTGGTACTGTCACTAGTAGAGTGATGGGTTTCTTAGATCCAACATCATCTTCATGGGGGTACCTCAACGCGTCGGAGCCTCTTCCGCTGATACAGGTGCGACGATTGATGGTGAACCCCTGAATACCGGTTACCTACTTTAGTGCGAAAGCCGTATCATCGAATTTTGGTACTTCGAAAACCTTTCACCGACATCACCATACTGCGACGCCTTTGGAGCTTCCGCATTAGCCTTTGTGGTTATTTTTTTTATAACCACCAAGTTACCACCATTCACCATTCACCATTCACGACCTTTGTAGGTACATATTCTCTGCTTTAAAATAAATAATGGTAACCAAAAATTGCACGTAGACTGGACCAGGCTTCGCAGTACATTTTTTCGATGTAACGAAACAGCGTAGTACCAAGATGTCGAAGGAACAAAGCTTCGCAGTAAAATCGTTCGCAGTAGGGTTTTTCGATGTAACGAACCATCGCATTAACAAGACATCGACTTATCGAGGCGTCGCAGTATGGTAATGTCGGTAAAAGGTTTTCGAAGTACCGAAATTCGATGATCGGCTTTCGCACTAAAGTAGGTAACCCCCTGAATACTGGTGGGCCCGGGCCCTCATATTCAAACACTGTTTTTTTTTTAAATTTGCTTTCGGGCCGGGGCCCGTGGCATTTTGCCACCCTTGCCACCCTATAGTTACGCCACTGACATACCTACAGTAGATAGGTACCTACAACCTTAATTTAACGAGCCTCAAGATAACGATTTTCTCGATTTAACGAATTTTTCTTGATCCCCTTGAATTGAGAGTCAATGTAAATATTACCTCTACCTACATTACGAACATTTTTACGAACAACCTCTTTATAACGAATTTTCAACTATCCAAAAAAAGTGACCCCGACAAACCCCAATCATGTGATTCAGTGTCGACAGGTTTCGACATGTTATTTTCGTAAAACCAAATAACGTCGTTTGATGGTAAGAAAGAAAGAAAGAAATGTAAACAGTAGGTATTGCTCGTCACTATTGTTGAAATTCTAGTTGCAATGGCTCAGAAACGCAAAGTGTTCTTTATCAGTCGCAGTTTACCTACCGTCAGTTTATTGAGGTTCAGGTCTAAAATTTGTTATATAGAATAACAAATTTTAAACCAACTGAACCTCATTATAACAAACCTTAGGGCTCGTTTAAGGAGACGCGGGGCGTCAAGCGTCGCGTACGGCGTGGCTTGCAGCGGCGCGTAAAGCGATTTGACCGTTTATAGTCAGGCGGCGCGTGAAGCGGCCCGCGTAGCATCACGCGCAAAATCAAACATATAGAAATGTAGGAGCTCGTTTAAGGACACGCGGGGCGTCGAGCGACGCGCGTGGCGTGGCTTCTCTCGGCGCTGCGTCCGCCGCGTGGCACGCAGCTTCACTCGGCGCTGCATCCGCCGCGTTGCACGCAGCTTCATATACGGCGTCGTTCAGTGCGACATAGGGATGTGACATTGTACATAAAAAAACGATTTTTAGTTAATCGATTTTTTCTTTAGCATGAAAAATCGATTAGTAAATTATCGATTTTTCTCAAGAAAATAATCGATTTTTTTTAAATTAATCTATTTTTTCCTAATTTGACATTTATTTTTTTATAAAATAAATACCATATCAAGTTTTATTCATTAATAATAAACAACAGAAATAGTAAGTACTTACATAATCAACACAAATTAAAGTTTTAGAACAATCAAATTATAACAGGTTCAAAATATTAAAATAAACAATAGTAAGTTCTTAATAATCAACACAAATTAAAGTTGTAGAACAATAAGGTTGAAATTTAAATGTTTTTCACATTGAATCAACAAAATATTCAAATAAATAAAAAGTAAATTAAATTATTCAAAACTAAAAATCCGTAGGCAACAAAAAAAAAAAAATAGTGTCCACGGACTTGCTTTTTAAAAGTGGTGATAGTTTTACTGTCCCTGATACCAGGCGGAAGTGAGTTCCATTGTCTGACTGCATGCACGGTGAAAGAGGATGAATAAAGACCGGTTTTGTGAGAAGGAAATTTAAGATTTGAGCGTAGGTGAGATCTGCAGAGAGCATCAGGAGCACGAACAAAAGAGAACCTTTCCTTTAGATAGGGAGGTGAAGATGGATTATAAAGGATATTGTAAAGGAGGCAGAGGATTCGAGTGTTACGGCGAAGGCGGATTGGGAGCCACTTGAGTTCTTTGCGGAAGTGAGAAACATGATCGAACTTTCTAAGATTGAATATAAAGCGTATACACAAATTTTGCAACCTCTCAAGTTTATCCAAAAGCTCCTCAGTGGCGTCTAAATAGCAGGCGTCGGCGTAGTCAATAATGGGCTGAATAATAGTTAGAGCAAGACTAATTTTCGTCCTCAAGGGTAAGAGGCTCTGGAGGCACTTCAACGAATGAAAGGAGAAGTACACTTTCTTGCTGACGTCACTAATATGGGCACTCCAGGATAGCGTGGTGTCCATGATCACTCCCAGGTTCTTTACAGTGTCTGCGTAGGGTATCTGAATACCGGCCAAAAGAACTGGATCCAGTTCAGACACCGGCATATTGTCAGTTTGATACTTACTGCTAATGACGATGGCTTGCGACTTCAGAGGGTTGATGCGCAGTCCGACCGAATTAGCCCAGTCGCTTCGTCTAAGTCGCGGTTAATGCACGATATGCCAAATGGGGCGTCAGTGGCCGAAAAACGTCGGTACAGCTGCAAGTCGTCAGCGTAGAGATGGAAGTTACTGGAAATAAGACTCGTAGCCGAGTTGATGAAGATACAGAATAAAAGAGGAGATAGAACGCCATCCTGAAACGTATGGAAATGTTCGAGTTCGACGTATGGAATTGAACGCCAATCTTTCATAAGTATCGATGTATCGTTTATTTTGCGTACGTGATATTTTGCTTTCATGACGTTCTGCTCCAGAGGGTTATAAACATCGATTACATTTTCAAAATAAAATATCGATATTTTATTTTGATAAATATCTTTATTTTAATATCGATATTTTCTATGAACGATATTGCCCGACATTCCTACCTAACGCATACCCCGCACATCTCCCACCCCTTCCTTGAAGCGTCCTTCGCGGCGTCACCCGCAGCTTCATCCGCCGCGTTCCTCCATTGCGAGACTCGCTGGTTTACCCGCCGCGTCCTCCGCGGCATCACCCGTCGCTTCAATTGCCGCTTCCGACGCGACGACACTCGCCGCTGTGGCAGCTACAACTCAAACAAACGCTTGCAAAAACGCTTCTCCTTGAACGCTCTGAACATTTCCATACGTTTGCGGCGGCGGGCCGCGCCGCTCGAAGCGCCGCGTCTCCTTAGACGAGCACTAAAGTTTAACGAAAACCTTGATATAAGGAATATTTCCTCGACCTCGGTCCCTTCAGATCCGTTAAATCGAGGTTGCACTGTACTTACCACGGCGCCAAGAACGAAATACGAACTCGCAACCTCAATAAATCTCTGTTGCGCAGCTGCAAGTGGTGAAAGTATGATCACATGTGAGGCTGGCAGGGCCAATGTTATCCGATTTAATTATAGACCTAGTCGTTAGACACGGTTGCCAGTAAAATGGCAGTTCTTAAACTAAGTTGAAAGTATTATGGGCGGCTTGAAAAATGTCAACAGCGCGCGACCTGCGCCTGCCATTGCAACACGGCAGACCCTACAGCTCGCAATTTTACGTGGAACGAAATCTAAAGATGAAATGGGGACTAATGGGGGGTCTCTCTCTGCATACCCCTCGGGGATAAAGGCGTGACGATTATGAATGTATCTTTAATACCTAATGCGCTCCAAATAAAACAAATAACATATACAAAATAATTTTAATTGAAACAGCAATAGAAAATCGAGCAAAATTTTATCGAATACAATCAACATTCTTAGATTCACTATCATCACATCGAATAAGTACCAGTGGCGTCTCTTACACAGAATAAGCTCAGTATTACAATGATATGTTGCACTGTGAGCAAATGAAACTATAATATTGATATCTATCAGCTACGTGGAGTACTCTGGTATGCGAGCATCTATGGAACCATTTTAATGGTTCTTCCTTCAATGGCAGCAGTAGGTACCTAAGACGCTTAGGGTCAATAGAAACAATAACCCAGCAATTCACTAAGGCTGAGCACACATTAACGACCAAACTGTCTCAAGACAGATTACAGCTTTACTTAATCTACGACATTGCGAAGGAGACCTGTTACAGACTAAACTATTTCACGGTGCACGCCCACGTCCGATAAATCGGCAGCCGACGTTCACGCCGAAAGTCAAACTGATCGTAGGTATTTTCGATGAAAAGCGAGGGCCATTTTTTAGACAGTCGTGTCTCTAAAGTGCGTTCAGCCTAACAAAAGTTAGTAAGCTAAATACCCCTGCCCGGTTTATATCTGGTGCAAAGGTGTTCTGAACTCTCTAGCCGCATTCCATTTTTCCGTATACCAAACCAATAGCTAACCTTTGCATCAGGTACGAACCGGAGCAGAGTACTTGGCATCTTCACCATTATGTTCCTGTGAACATAATGGTGAAGATGCCAAACACTGTCTGAAGGTTTGAACTGAAGGTCCCTTACACTGTTGTAAGGGACCGTACACACGTGAAAGAGAATCGTTGCAATTAACATCGTGTCCAGGTTCTATACAATCCCTCATCGCGATAATATCGTAATGTGTGGACACATTCAAAGAGAGTGCATAGAAATGAACGTGTAGCCGGCCCCATAAAACATATAATTTCCACTTCAGGGTAAAACGCATGGCGTTTGCAATTTTTTCGAAAGTCCTACGATTATATATATACGAATAATCTTCTGTTCTGCATACCTACTAGATGCATCGACTCCAACAGTTCGTACAAACTACTCACATTTAAGACAACATTCAGCGTAGGTACTTGTAAAATGAAAGCCAAGTGATAGAGGACCGATATTGTGGTCTTTTGAGATTTCGATTAAAAACGGAGCAAACATGCAGTGTCGCTACACAGGTCTGAAACTAAAAGTAGTTTCAAGCGGGGCGGTGCGGGTTAGTTAATGTCATAAATTTAAAATGTCACGTCCGAATAATGTCCGAAAATAAAAATGATGCCATGCCAATATGCGTCTTCGATTTGTAGTTTATTTACAGTAATATGGCCAAGCCTTCGAAGACACCTCCGCCCACTAGAAACTGATAATCTTTCAAATTTCAATGCAACACCGAATCAATATATAAGTATAAAATGAAAACATCATGAAATATAATCACATATATATCATAAAATATATATATATCAATATCAGAAATCCATGAAAAATTATGGACGTTTTGTATCATAGGTAGGTACCGCCACTGGTATAAATATAACTATCTACTTACGACATAGGTATATATTTTTAAAACATTCAGTTGGGCTTGTATACTTTTAACAATATAGTTAAACTAAATGGTTTACCAAAAAACCAAGCAACCAAGAGCATAAGTTGAGGAGAACGGACATAATTTTACGTGTAGATTACCTGATTATTCTAAGAATATTTGGCACCGAAAAGAGCATTGTTTCTGAATGAATTACAAAAGCGCAAGGAATATTTTCTGGGTGCAGTTATGAAATATAGACATTTATTGATATACCACTGGACTACATAAAATAATAATGTTAATTATAGTTAGGTATTAAGGTCCCGAATTTAGAGGCTTTTCTAGGAAATAAATCCTAACTTAAAATCGTGATACGTAGGCGTACCTATTACAAAAAAAGTTATATCCAGACTTTGAAATGTTTCGTTTTGTTATTAGCATATAGCCAACTCAAATAAAATAATTATTTTGTAAGTGTAACTTTCACAAAATTTGATTTAAAGATGCGCGATCTTGAAATCAAGTCGTATCGCGATTGATCAATACCCATAATTCTCCTTCTCAATCATTTTACTTCAAAGAACGTCAGTAAAACAAATCATTAGCTCCCTATTACAAAGTTTATGTTACAATTTTAAGGGTCAAGTGTTTAAGGTCTTTGTTCTCCTGAACAATATGGATGTGGTTTTCGAAACCCGGCTTGCTCCTTTGGCTGAAACTCATCGAGTCTTCCGGCGAGGCGATTTGTGACTATTTTAGAGAACAACTTGGGAGGCTTTCTGGCCTTGATTGATAATTGGCTTCATGGCCCAGCGTCGGACTGGCCATAAGGTCAGAGTGGCATTTGCCAGCTGGGCCCCAGCCTGCGCGGGCACCCCACGGGCCTGGCTTGCGGGGCTTGTAGCAACTGCAGGATAGAAGGTCCGCGCAGGCTAGGTTCCAGCTCTTGCGCCCTAAATGATGTAAAATAGAACAGATAGTTGCTTGATACAATTAGAAATGTAACAAGTCACTCTTCCATCTTGGGCCTGCTTCTGTAAGGAAGGCGAACAGCAACCCCGCTGTCCTAAGGCCCTCGGTCGTGGAGGCGAAGACAAGTCTACAGTAGGCATCATATCAAATAATTCGTCAGAGTACAAACCGTTGTACAGGCGGTAGAACACACACCAAGAGGCAAAGTCTCTCCTATCACTAAGAGGTTCCACACCACCTGCAAGAATGGGATCGTTGACAACTCTGATATTTCGCCTTCGCACCGCCCAGAGATGACAGCAGTACTCCATATGCGGACGCACTTGCGAATTATAAAGAAGCAGTGCTTGCGCCGCAGTAAAAATCGCCGCGCCCTGATGAGCACTCCGAGCTTCTTGGACGCCAGCTTGGCCTTGCCTTTCAAGTGACTGCGGAACCGCACGTCACTGGAGATGTCAACACCAAGGATTCCTATACTTTCTGAGATGGTGAGAGATGTGCCCTGAAATTGCAGCGCCACAGTGAATGGGGTTTTTTTTTGCGGTGAATACACAAACTTGTGTCTTGGTAGGGTTGAATTGAACAAGATTTTGTCCATCCCAATCGGACACTCTAGTGAAAGTAGTCTCACGACTTTCTTCCGATCGATGCAAATGTTAACGCTCCCTACTTGTATACTGGATTTCGTAGGAGGCCCTTTTTGAGGTCGATGAAAGAACACAGCCTCGGATTTGTGAAGGGCAATCTTCAGACCTAGCCGCCGTATTCGACCCACGACTTGAGCAACACATGCAGAGGCCTTCTCGCGCCGTAACCAGGGTGTCGTCAACGTAGCACGATACACTGACACCTCTGAACAACAGACGGACCACGCAGCACACAATCGTAGCCCACAGAAGCGGTTCTAGGACCGAGTCCTGTGGACCATACGACACCTCTTGTCGACCCGGCCAGCTCAGATCGGCAGATAGCCCGCTCGGGTAAGATAGTGACAAACCAAAGGAGGTACTTTATGATAAGTGAGCGTCTCCTAAACGGAAGTCCAGGGCAAAGTGTTGAAGTCGTTTGGCGCAACCTACTTAACGATTAAGTACGGGTGCCGCTAAGTTCTGCTTTAGGGTCTCCAGCAGGTCTTCGCGGGCCAACTTTTCAGGCCCTCTTATGGCTACTTGGAGGGCCCTCTTGGCCTCCTTGTGTAACGTTGCACGCAGGCTTATTAGTATAATCATTTTGGCAGGCGCTTAATAAATTATAGTCAATGTAGGTAAATAGATTGAATGTTAGGTTTCAGCCCCTAAATGGGCCAAGTATTGCTTCGATTGTCTAGGAGAGGGGGTAATCATTGGTCGTTACATAAGCGAGTGCGCATCATCAGTTTTATTAAAAATGGAAAATTGATCAAGCTTGGCGAATTTAAATTCAATGAAGTGTCAATGCTTAGTTATTTTGAAGTTATTTTAAAGGATAAATTCTTTATTAATTGCAAACGGAGGCTCTGGTAAGCATAAAATTGCATAGATTTTATTTAATTAATTAATTGGTTAAATGTGGGTAAATTCTTGTTTCATCTTAATAAATATACTTAAAGTAAATTCATTGTAACATAGCAGGCATTTGTGAGAAATGTAATAGTAATAGTTCTTTTGAATTTATTGATAAGGACCTTTAATGAAAAATTTAAATGTTAATCATAAAGGAAAGTTTTAGAGAGCTCTCTATGTGTTGAGGGTGCTTGTAAAATCCATTATTCTTTTCAGAATGAGTCTCCAATTTTGGGATTATAAACCCCTACCTGCGCCTTTATGGCAACACGATTTTGTACAAATCGTCATGTTTAAAAATACAGGTGTAGTACTGGAGAAGAAGCAAGTCCCATCCCCAGGGATCTGGATGAGTACCTAGTTTTAAGTTAGATTTAAGTTTGTGTGTAGAATTGCAATAAACTGTAATATTCTATTCTGTAATCGTTGCATTATTGACTCCAGGACAAATTATCCCTTACCTAAAACTACTGAACCGCCTGGGAACTCCTGGGAACAAACGCTTCCCTCGTATAGCTCCACCTCCCGGGCCGTCGCATCATCAGGGTGACGACGCCTCCGGTGGCACCTGGTGTACCGACAGCGCACGGCTACCAATACACCTGACACCTTTCCGGTCAGGGTCTAACCTTGGGCATTGCCGCTCGCAGATCTGCGACATGTCACACATTCAGTCATTTTTTTTAAAGCCAATAAGTTCTTGAACTTGATTTAACCATTGTCAATTGACTGAGAACCGGGTTTCATTTCGAGTTTTCCTTATCTACACAATGGATTAATTTGCGAAAGTGTTTCCTAGGTCGCTTCTTACGACACCCTCTGACGAATTGGGGTGCCGAAATTTTGTTTTCTTTCTGTCACCACACGGTACAAGAGTTGTATGCAACTATAAAAACACCGTTTATCTCAATTTGTGTATGTTATAAATTATAGTATTTTTCTATAAATTACCATCATCAGTCTTGGGCCCCGGGTTTCTGGTTAGCCGCCCGGGCCCTTGCAGCCCAGTCCGACCCTGCGCTGGACTAACCAATTGGTATAGTTTCATTTCGTTCTCCTTTCTCTACGCCATGTTCTCGTCCGTTAACCGGCAGGTGGGACTGGCTGAGGACCCCAAGGATGTTGGTACAGTCCCATCGCACTCGCCGCGAGGCACCCGTTTAACCGATTTGCGTTTAAACGGGTGCCTCGCATAATTATATTTTGGGGGAACAAAACCCTAAGGATTCGTTTTAAAAAAATTGATTACTTTTAATCTATTATATTTTTTTTTTTAGTTTCTTTCGTTTTTATAACATTTTAGAACTTTTTTTTATTATTTCAGGAAAGCATTGTATTATGTTTATGTCAAAATAACTAGGAACAGGTTTTTAAGATTTTGTACTTAAAGTACTTATATGTATTGAACTACATTTAACAAAATCCGCTAAAATTAAATTGGAACCTAGTAATAGTGAGCCAACGAATTGCTGCCAATTGCCTGGGTTATAATTCACTGGTAAAGACATCAGAACATTATACAAAAAGGCATTAAATTCCACAGTTTGAAGGAGTTAATTTACAATGTGTAACCAAAGTGTGTAAAAAAATACGAAAAAAACTGTGTACACAGACGTTACATGACCTAATACGACACCAAGTAAGTATAGATACAACAACAGTTACATTACAAAGATTAGTTTTTAAAATGTAACATCTAAAGTTAGCTACATCTCAGTATTGAGTTACGGTACACCACTACGGCACAGACACCACGTTAAGATCCATTCTTTTATTGATATGTGTATGTTATACAGCCATACATATGGCTAGTTGTACACCTACCCTACAGTTTTGAAATCATAATTATGTACATCCTCACCTTAAAATATGGACATTGGGCATCAGAATTAAACAATTTTACTTATTTTATTTTTACATCCATATATCGCTTCAAAAAATATTGATTTTGGTATGACTTGACGTGAATTTTAATTGATTAGATATACCTACGATTTTTTTAATAAACTTAAATGAAATTGTGAAAAAGGTAATAAATGTTTCTAATTTTTTCATTATATTTCAAACCTTCGTTGCACTCCCTTCAATCTTATTATGCCCGGTTTTTGCCACTTATGTCTATAAAGAAAAGCGTCCAAAAATAAGAATTTCCGTAGGATAAAATTATCGAAACATAAAAATCAGAACCTATGACAGTATAAAAGTTAGGTACTGACGAAAATTGACTGGTTGATGGGCTTTTAGTATAATTAGTTAGGTTAGAACATCAAAATTTAGTGTATTTTATGACTTATAGTCAAATCTACGCCACTACAACATTCATAGAATTTTTAAATACATATAAACATGTCTACTTTGAGCTTATTAATTTTTGTGGCTTATAATACTAGAAACATTTATTTCTAAACATATTTTTATTTTCTTTTCCTACGGTTCCAACTTAGAAAAATACTCCATTATTACACTTATGTTATTTTTATCGACATTACCACGAATTTTTTTTTATCTTACACATAGAATTTTTATAGGCGCGTTGTTTTGAGATATTGTTCGCCACGTCTCATAAGTAAAATTCGAAAAATGCGTGATTTTTGTTACAAGAAATAAGACTTGCAACCGTATTTTCTATTTATTCCAGTTGGCTCTCCCAACTAAGTCAATGACTTGTTTCGGTGCGTCAACGTGGTGTATTTTTGTTTGTGCTGTTTTATATTTTTAATAAAGTGAAATAACTAAGTTTTCATGTATGTAGATTATAAGTTAAAATACTGCATTCCCACAAATATTGTAGACATTTGAGCGCAACAGTTTTGGCACGCTGACCGATAAACTTTTTTTTATTTTATTTATTTTATAGTGTCGTTTTATAAAAGTGAAGGAATAATAAAAAATATACTATATCTTGTAATTTCAAGGTCATACCGCGCCCTGAGAAGTATTTTTTAAGATTTTTATTTTATAATATTTTATTTAAAATATTGTGATGCTCACTCTACTTAAATGCCCACAAAATATTTTATAATTACTTTATAACACTTACGACGTGCTACAGTAATATAACTACTTACTTGCTCGTTTAATAATAACATATAGATATATTCTAGACACATTAATTCAATATCAATTATTATAACATTTCACAACAACATATAACATTCAAAACTTTTCAATATCAATATTCAGCTTCCAATGTAGCTTATAGACGTAGGTACATGCACACTCAACTTTAATTCATCTTCTCTTCTTATATCATTTTTTAACAAAAACAAATAAAGAAAAACTATAGTGGCAAACGAACACCGTTTTCATCAAGACATATCAAGACATCTACGTATTTACTTATCAAGTATTTACAAAACATTGAAAATATAATCATCCTTTTCTTTGCAAATAGATCTCTTTTTTAAATATACATATTAATGTATACAATAGAAGTCATTTAGAAATATACTAGTGCGTTGCTTGTAGCACAGCGTAAATCGAAACGCTTAAACGCATCTTATATACAAATACAACACGACATTTTATGAATCTTGATTGAAAGGCCAATCTTCTCGTTTGACTTCGTGTTATCTACTTAACATTATTGTATGAGAATGGTCGAGGGTAGATTTGTTTTTTTTACATTACTCCATTACTGAGGATAATTGCAACATACTTCCTACGGGTTTATTGTGCCCAAGATAGGTGCCATTATAGCACAGAAAAACGATGCATTATATATTTAGATCAGACGAGCATTGCCTGATTTCGTTGTTATAAGATCTCATGTAATAGTCACTAGGGTAACATGATTTCGAGTGCTCTATGTCGATGTATCAAGAATCGACCACTACTGTGCAATAGACACTAATATTTACAAAATATTGAAAGTTTGTCGCAAATCGCGCTACCATAAAATGTTGTATTTACACTTGATTAGTTCAAGGAAAACTTTCACGTTTTAAGTTTATATTTTCACAGTTATATATAAGTATGCGAGTACAAATTATCTTAATGTTAATAATTTTATCCAATATATAAAGCTCTTCAAAACAAATTGCACCTTATAATGTGCAGCCAATAAAAAACAAATATCACTAATATATTATGATTAGTATCGTCTCCATCCTAGGAGAAATTTACTGGACAATATTATACCTAGTACTTACGACATTTTTTGTCGGAAAATTACATTCACAACACAACAGATTCACTATAGAATAATGCATGTCGATAAAATTATACATGATTCTGTATAAAACATGCAATATTTGTAATACATACATATCGTATCCATGCAAACCACATAGGTACCTACTATATTGTACCGCCTACCCGTATATAAAGATACATAAATTTATATAGAGAGAAAGCTTTTAGAGAAAATATTGCACTCTATATACCGTGTACAAATCCGGGAATTATTTACATGTTGCGATAAACTCATATAATTTTTAATTCAAACCACATAATAACATAATATCACTGATTATCATTTTTATTCCCTTTTGAGAGCACTGCGCAAATGATTGCACGTACGTAACAACCGTGTATTACGAAATGGCACCTCTTATAAAGTTCTTAAAAATGTCCGCGATAGCATAGTTATTATTATGACTATCTTTTTCAAGTTGGCTCACAATAGTCATTTTAATGGAAATCAAATTTGTTCCAGAACAAGGCAATATCAGCGACAAGATTTTATAAGCACGATATTGATCCTTATCCAAATAAATACAATATCTTTCCCTTATTTGCCGCAAAAGTCAGCAAGTGTTCACATAAACCAGGAAGGGTTTCCAAAGCTTACATATTTCGTCGACAAACGAAGGACACTTTCCACTCACCGAGCGTTCGCCTGCGCCGCCATCTCAGGCCCGTCATGGTACTCGTGGAAGCACGGCACAATGCAGAGGTTAGCGCGGCACTCGGGGCAATGGTACTGGGTCTTCCTACGTAGCAGTCTGCCGCATTCATCCACAGTATTCCAGCAGAAATTGCAGCTCAGAGGTGGGCCAGACCTGATGGCCGGAGTGTGGCTAGCCCTCGGCATCTGTGCAGATTCTGAAGCAGCGTTCAGATCGGCCATGCTAGCAGTAGAGGATTGCCTCTCAGTGGACGGGACCGGTCTAATGAGAAGAGAACCGACTTCTGGTTCCATTCGGTGGTTGCGGGTCAGTGTATTCTGTAAGTTTAAAGCATCATAGTCATTTATTTGTTGATCAAAGGTTTACAATGATTGTTACATTTCGTTTCTTTTTATGTACTTTTTGGTCTACCCCTCACTAGCATGCAAAATGATTTATTTATACTTTTAAAATTAAGAAAGTATTATAAGGAAACAATAATGACAGAAGTTAACTATGGAACACCCTAGAGTAGCCAGATGGCCCAGGGGTCCAAAGTTAACCGTGGAACACTCAGTGGATCAACGTGACCGCAGTTAATAGTGGAACACCTAGATGGGCGAAATAGGTGCACTACAGGTCAGAAAGGAAATTTTGTGTATAACGAAGATGGTAGACCAGCACACGAAAGGGGAGGAGGGTGATGTAATAAGGAAGGATATGTAGAACATACATAACGAAATTAACAGGAAACCTACGCGAAATGACAGATGCATGGAAGGCGGGGGGTTGCTCACCGTCCTTACAGACGCAGGACCTACAGGAATCGGGACAACATCCGAAGCAACGTCTTAAACGAGTTCGCGGTTATTCGTGTATTCGGCCGTCTCGTGTATGCAACTGCCGCATGCCGTACTGAGGTCGTGTGTGCGATTCCCGGGTCGAATTTTTGTTTCGGAGTTTAGGCATTTTCTATGCATAATATACAGAATTATATTTTTCTATGCATAAGTAAAATTCAGAAATATTTAAGAGGTGCGATGGAACCCTACCTACTATGTCGAGGTCCTCGTCAGCTTCACCTGTGAGTGGTGCACCTGCTGCTTAACGGGCGACCTAGCATTCGACTGCCTTAAGCTGATTTGATTGATGGAAATATGTCTACGAGAGTAGAAGCTTATATTAGCTTTATTTGAGTTAGAGAACGATTGTGTGGGAATGTCAAAAAAGTATCTTTATCCGGGGCGTCTGGCAGTGGACGGATAAGAAGGCAAAGTGTAGTTTTTGTCTGAGTCTGGAATTACATTCATAGGGACTTTAACAAGTTAATAAAGTTACCTGCGTGCAAAATATAGATGTACCCATCTATATTTTGAATAACACCACTTGTACCACCAAGTTCAATATGTTCAGCAGGTTCTATCAAAGTTTAAATAATGGGCTCGCGACACGGTCAAACGGCACTTGACAAGTCCCGTCAATATCATATACAGGATGAATTTTTGAAAAGGGCTTGGATGGCCAAATCCGAAACTATAAGGAATAACCAAAAATGCTCAAAGGAGTCACGAGCCCGATTTTGATAAAACTCAAAACCTCATCATTAGATTTTTGAAAAACCAATAATCCTAGCTGGGAATCGAACGCATTGATTTTGAAAAAAAAAACACACCCTTTATTATTACTCCATACGATAGTGTCGCTGATAAGGATCAAATTCTGCGAAGTAATGATATACGGCAAATTTAAGGAAAGTTTAGAATTTTAATAGAATTCATATTTTATGTAACAAAATTTTGCATCATAATTTGTTTCGTTCGAAATCCCAGAATAGATTGTAACTATTCCGTGTTTTAAATCATGCTCAGAATGATTCTTTGGAGAATATTCTAAACGGAATCAATAATATTAAATGCAGTACGATCCTCAAGGTCTCGAATCTAGCTATGTGTTGAAAACAATGGTCTGCATTTTGAACTATTAATCAGTTTACGTAAGAAAAATAAATTGTATTTTGTTAAAGATGAGCTCTTTCCTTTAGTTTGCCGTATGTCATTACTTCCCAGAATAAGATCCTTAATAGCAACACTATCGTATGGTGTAATAATATAGGGTGTGTTTTTTTTTCATAATCAATGGGTTCGATTACCAGCTAGGATTATTGGTTTTTCAAAAATCTAATGATGAGGTTTTCAGTTTCATCAAAATCGGGCTCGTGACTCCTTTGAGCATTTTTCGCTATTCCTTATAGTTTCGGATTTGGCCATCCAATCCCTTTTGAAAAATTCACCCTGTATACATACGCGTCAATGCACACACTAATCACGCACACTGAAGCAACTTTCTTGCATATTTATCAGATTTGTCAAGTGCCATTTCACCGTGTCGGGAGTCCATAAGATATTTTGTTTATTTTTTATATTAAACTCGCCAAATTGGCGCTGGTTAACAAAAAGTCCTATCAAGGGCTTCTTCACGCGTGATGAAGGCAGGGTGGGTTTATTGCTGTTTAGGTTAATTATTTATAGAAGCGCTCGTGGCCCCGCAAACTCAGTGTTCTGTAAACGATCACCGCAGTAAGCAATTTTCACTGTGGCCAATCCTTGGATGGGTGACCGTCCATAAGACCACTTTGTGACATTTATTTGAGCGTTTCCGTACTTCGGAAGGCACGTTGAGCCGTTGGTCCCGGTTGCCAGTGAAATGACAGTCGTTAAGCCAAGTTAAAGGCCTTTAAGGCGGCTTGAAAAATTTCAACAGCAGGCAGTCACAACCTGTGCCTGTCCATCTCAACACGGCAATACAGTTCACCACCTATTACGTGGGGCTAATTCTAAAAAGGTGAAATTTGGGCATATTATATGCCTCTGCCTACCCCTACGGGGATAAAGGCGTGACCATATGTATGTATGTTAATTATATAAATTGTAAAATTATTAAAAAGCAATAAATTATTTATACTCGTAGATTTACCTTAGCTGGTACGAACTGCGGGTAGGATTCAAACTTCTGTAGCATGGGTGTGGCCCTAGCCGCGGGTACGCTGATTGGCAGGGGCTCGGAGGTCTGTTTGCGGACCTCTCGGGCCTCGTCAGGCACCCGGGACTGTCGCTTGAATAGTTTTATTCGACGAATGCGAACCTCATGATTTTCAAGCGTTTCTGCGGCTGTAGATAGATACATAATAAAGAATAAATAGATTGTCGTCTTTTACAACATCCTAAGTTCAGGCTTTCGTATTGCTGTTACGAGTATCGCCGTTCCCACCTCGCCCACCGCTTTCGAGAGGAGAACGTGGCCTTAGAAGATAACACCCGGTTAATAGCGTCCTGGAACATCCTTCCGAGGGCTTACCCGGGGCTCCCAACCATGGGCTGTTGGGCGTTACGTGAGGTTTTTTAGTCGGCAGGAGTCCAGCATATCATCCATGAGGATTTTCCCTCACGATAAAAAAACCCGGTTAATAGCCCCGCTGACTAGTGTTCTATAAACTATCACTGGAGTATCTAAGTAACTTTCTGATGACTGATCCTCGTCCTTTTCCCAAAATATCCTTTTCTCGAAATATAATTTTCTCAAAATGTCCTTTTCTAGAAATGTCCAACAATATAAAACCTTTTTTGTACCCATGTTCGCAAAATAAATGATTGAATTGAATTGAATCCTTTCTCATGTCCTTTTCTCTAAATGTCCTTTCTCATGTCCTTTTCTCATAATGTCCTTCCTCAAAATATCCTTTTCCCAAAATGACTTTTTGCGAAATATCCTTTTCTCAAAATGTCATTCTCAAAATATGTGCATCAGGATTACAGTCTTTATGATAAGTAGAATTCGGTTCTGGCACGCGCCGGCCGCTTTGCGGCCCGCTCGCTTCGCTCGCTCAGCTCGTGCGTGCATGATTCACATTCTGGTCCTCGTGCGTTGTGGTCGCAGTTCTAACCTAACCTAACCTAGCCATTTTGATTCAGCCCCCTTAAATGATTCACATTCTAGTCTAAAAATTATAGTTACATGTATGTACATGTTTAGTATAAAGACTGTAATCATGTAGTGCACATATTTTGAGAAAAGGACATCTTGAGAAAAGGACATTCCGCGAAAAGGACATTTTAAGAAAATTATATTTCGAGAAAAGGATATTTTGGGAAAAGGACATAATGAGAAAGGACATTTCGAGAAAAGGACATTATGAGAAAGGACATTTCGAGAAAAGGACATTATGCGATGAGACCGTATAAAAAATGATGATGATGAATGATGAGGTATGTCTAATAAACTTTATAATAAACATAGACTCCGTGAAAATTTATAATAAACATAGACTCCGTGAGACCACGAGCGCTTTAAAGACACGGCTCTTCTTACAGACCTCTTATTAAAAACGAGGGGTGTTATAAGTTTCACTGCGTATCTGTGCGTAAGTGTGTGTCTGTTTGTGGCATCGCATCGGCCAATCAGATGTACCAACTTTTCGAAAGCCGATGTGAAGGGGATGGTTCTTAGCCATAAATTTTGAAGATCATCAGCTCACTTCCTGAGTGATGGAGGTATTGCATTCAAATCGACTGATCCGATTCATTGGAAATTGGATATACCTACTGTTGCTTTGATGGCATTTCCACCACACGGTAACCTGAACCGGGCTGATGCATGTGGAATGTCCAACTCCTCATAAAATTACAGTATATATATACCACGTTTAAGCTTATTAGAAGTCTTGGGATCGGGGTTTTTTTAACTTTTTAGTTCAGCCAACTTAAGGGCCACTGTCGCTATCACTAGTCTTCTAGACAGTGAGAGTGACGCCAAATCGCTAAATGTCACCATGAGTTACCATCAGGTGGAAACTTTTTATTTACACTCATTGCATTTTTTAAACATTGTCGCCTTGTGTGTTATACTTGTATTAGTAGATATTGTACGTGTGGGAAATTCTTGAACGAATACTATGCCCTAAGTAGGTACTTTTACTGGCTAAAATCACACAGTGCCCTATGGCCGGGAGTCCCGAGTAAACTCTCGAAAAGATGTTCCTGAATCTCCGGCGGACTTTGATTACCACCGCGACCTTGCTTGGGTTCGGGTGCTTTTCCGCGTCTGTGGGTGTTGGTTTGGGTGTTATCCCGTTTCTTGGGGCGTGAGTGCATTCGCTGTAATGCAGCCGCGCGGCGCGTGCGTCCGCTCCGCGTCCTTGATTCATGTCATTTCAAGTGCAACGCTGCGTGAGGCGGATAGCCGTCGCACGCGACACGGGCAGCGGGGACCGCGTCGCGTACATCAGGGTACGCGTGACGAAGACGTGAGCGGATCTGGTGTTTCTACAAAATTATTGAGCGGCGCCGCTACGTTATCCGAGTCGCACGCGCCGTGCGTGTACAGTCTTTGCAATAAGTTGATAACTATAAGTTTTATTGATACAGAACGTGTTATTTTGGAAGTACAGTGACGCGCTGTTTTATATACATCCCATCAAACGAGATATGTCTCATGACTTATACAAAGACAAGGATGTACGTCAAGCTGCATGGCTTGGAATTTGTATGGAGTTACATAACTGTTTCAGAATTTTGTTTCCCATTTTCTCTCAATAACAAAAATTTAGTTACAAATTCTCCATACAACCATCTAGACGTGACATATGGGCTGATTGGCTGACGCATAGATTTAGAATTTTTCGCTACACGGGCTGACGCCTTTGTTCACGTCATCGTCTTTTGGCTAAGTAATATATATAATTAAATAATATACTATTATCGACTGTACACCAATGCGATCGATATTATACCAGCGTCGCGTCGCTGCGATAGACGAAAGTCAGTCGCGGGCGCCGGCGACGGAACAGGCGAACGCACGGCGCGGACACCCCGCATCGGACATCCGTGACGGGCACCCGCTTAACGCTGCGAAGGCCCCGAGACGTGCATGAAATTCTCGAGCCACGCCACCATCTTAAGCCTGCTTCTTTTCGGGTCCTTAGTCTCCTGCGAAAACTAAACTGCGGAGCCGTTTCAGATCCCCTTGGGCTGGGCAGCGTGAAGGTTTACTAATGTTTGCCATAATTTAAAATGCCATAATTTCATATGCCATACTGGTATTTGCCATAATTTCATTAGATATAACGCTTCAGTTGCCATAATCGTGAAATGACATAAAATGACTTTCAATAATTCCATTGGTCATAATCGATCAAGTGTCATAACAATTTAAATCCATAAATGTATTTGCCATAATTTTCGTTTTCAATAATGCCATTTTCCATAACTTTTATTCACCATAATATAAATAAAGATAATTTATACGACACAGATTTTTTATTAACAATTAAAACTAAACCTCATATGGCGTCTCTAGCTAACTAAGCTCGACGGAGCCCCGCTTTGCGGGGCTTCTACTTCTGGGTGGTTTAAAAAAAACACGAAGTGGTTTTTTTAACCTAACCCATCCGAGTCGGAGTCTTCTAACTTAACCCATCCGAGTCGGATTGCACTGAGTCGGGGTGTTAACGATAATTAATATTGACCTTACAATATTATGCATTATTTTCATAATTATATCAAATTTTGATTATGTCAAGAGTCGATTATGAGATGTGTTACTTATGGAAACTAATTATTATGAGAAATGTTGTTATAGAAAGTCATTTTATGGAAAATAAAAGTTATGACTCTTGAGTTGTTAAGGCAAACGTTATTAGTATAAATGAAAATAGTGCAAGTAAATATTATGATCGGGGATGATTATGGCAAACAATAATAGTGCAAATGAATTTATGGAAAACGAGAGAAGACCCAGCGTGAAGCAATCTGCGTCCGGCTTTTCTATTCGTCTATACCGCAAGGTCTGAAGACGAAAGTCTACCAGTCAATCAATCTACCAGTGCGTTCTATCTGCGGTTATGACCGGTGCCGAGATGTGCGCGCTTACGGTGCGGTTACTCCATTTCCTTATTGCGCAACCAGCAATGGAACGAGCTATGCCTGGGGTGGCTCTGAGGGATAAAATGCGAAACGATGTTATCCGTCAGATAACCAGAGTGTTCCACATTGTTCGCGTTTGCGCTATAAAGTAGCAGTAGGCTGTGTATCTGTAGAAGATTGACGACGGAGCAAACCAATTTTTGAGTGAACACCGCGACTTGGTAATCGTGGAGTAGAACGACACCTCGCCAGATGGGCCAGCGACCTAGGAGGGTTCCGAGGAGGGACTGCATACGGAAGGCGCAGGACCGTGTGTTGTGGAGTAAATTGGACGAGGCTTTTATATTAATATAGATGGCATGTGTACTGTATAGCTATAATCTCACATATCAGACATGATGAAAATGAAGACGTTAGATACTGTTTGCACTGTTTACCACCAAAGGTTTGAACTACCTTTCTTAAATTGTGAGCGAATCAACGATTTGATTTGATCGCAATTTTAATTATGGACGGCGCGATAGGATTCCAATCGAAATATGAAGGATCTTATCACGCCACTTAACATAAGAGACATGGCAAGTAAAATAAAAAAGATTGTACAAAATAATCAAAGTATTTATTATCTATTTTGGTATAGAACAATTGTTTAGTGCTACGCACAAAATTCACCAAATTTGTCAGTTTAAGAACAACCTCGTATATACTTTCGTCAGTCTGATGATGACAATTGTGATTACCACACTTTAATTTCATTGCGAATTAGGTAGAATTAAATAAAATTGGCTATTTTAAAATGATATAAATGGATACTAAGCCAGGCCCGCTAGAATTCACTCTAATCCACTGGACGAAATCCATTAATGGATTAGTATCAAATTTTAAGTTCAATTAAAATGAACAAATAATTGTATAATTTACGTCAATAAAACTGAAATCAAATAATACGAAAGTAATAAAAATAAAATGAAATAAATACACTGATATGAATATCACTGTGATCTTTGCAACCCACAATAACTTGGCTGTCAAATATAACTTATCACTCTACAAAATACCATAATAATCTTTTCATTATAATACTATTCTGACCAAAGAGCACGACGGTAAAGGACAACGCTGAGCCTGAAGTCGCATTTGCGGTTGCGCTAGCGGTTTCTAACCTCAAAATGACATAAACCAATGAAACCGCAACCGCAAATGCGACCTCAGTCTAAAGGTGATGTGCATGATTGAGCGAGACTTTTCACATTTCATCAGGTCAATTAGACATTACATAAAATTAGTGTCATTAACATTGAAGCTAATTGCTTGCTGAGAATGTATGCAAGGGTACTGGGCTATTAATATAAAGAAGCTTTTTTTACTCATAGTGTTGTGATGACACGTTGACAAAAGCGTCGGCCTCATTTGTGGACAGAGCCTGTAAAGGTCGGGGGCACGTTGACGGCATGTTGTAGGCGAAGAATAAAAATATAACTTATAACCTGATAATAAAGCTGAAATCTTAATATTTCATTGAAATTTCAACTTTATGATAAGAGAATTAAATTATATTCTCATTCTTCACTTTAAACTACCTTGCCAGTAGTCTCCTTGTACGTTGTCGTCCAACCGCAATGCTCTAAGATCTCGACTAACACTGGTACATCACTATTCAATTACTCATTGATCGGATAATGTTAGACACAAATAAACACTAAAAAAAGCTTGTAAAAAGAGAACCTGCTCCTTTCCACTTATTGTGTATGTTTCCTATAATTGCAACGCTACTAAATTATCGAAAATACCTACTCTGTACGAGGGTAGGAATTTTTCATTTATAATGAAGCAACGGAAATTGTTTGTCGCTGAATAGTATGACTGGCCAAACTATAAATACAGTCAATCTAACTTATATTGACCACTGGTGAATATTAAGCTAATTCGGGAATGCTACGTTACGTTGCGTGAGAACGAGTGGGCCGAATTTTGTGATCTTTGATTTGTCTGGTTCGTCTTCACCTTGAAGACGTTTTATGGCGATACAACGTACGCCGGGAAACACTAGTACAAAAAATAATAAATATTGTGATGACACAGTGAGTTTATAATAAATAATGTACAAGTCTAACATTACCCGCACAAGAGTGGTAAAATCTAAACATTTTGTTAACTGGTAACATTGTCGTTTCACGGCCAACTGGTTCTGACCATCATAATACTTTGAAATAACTTGATGGCACATTAGAAACCAAATACATGTGATCAACACCACATCTCTACAAATCGAATTGAGTAATTACAAAATTAAAACAAGGATTAGATACTGAGAAGTATTCTGATTTGTATTTTTACAATTGGTAAAAAAGTCTCTCGCTAAAATATAAGACGTTTCCTAAAAATAAGGAAGTTCATAATACACTCTTCGGTACTTTACGTGATTTAAACTATACATTTAAATAACGAAACGTTCCCAAAAGTATACAAAGTATGAGTATATACTATATGGATATACCAAGAAAGTATAAAAATAACTTAAGTCAATAATAGTTCACATTATAGTATACTATAATACCTGTCACTGAAAAACATGTCACATGTGTATACGACACAGGACAACAGGCATCAGGTCAATAAAAGAACAGTGTATAGAGACTTCTGCTGAATACGAAATTTTAAGCATTCCTTCATCTGTGCAGTCTTTGTCATAATACGTTCTACTCCGGAGAACATTCGCGAATACAGTCAACTATATACATAATTATATTTACATAAGACCTCAATCCGTAGGTAAAATAGCCTACAGACCCATTCTAAATAAAAAAAAATCAGTCGAATACAAAAAATACGTTCAGAGATCGCAACGCCGAAACTGGTTATTATCGTTGTAAAACTAGGCGAATAGAAAAATATAATACTTCTTAGTGTTATTTAAAAACAGTAATACTTTCCACACTTGTGTGTCTACATCACACACAACACTCGCGTACACCCGAATTGTAAAATCATTTAAAATCACAAAGTTGGTGAAAAAAGCGCAGTAGTCGTGACTATCGATGGGGGAGACGAGAGGTCTAGCTTTGATGCTCAAATCGTATATTTCTCAAAAATCTGTTCGGATATCGACAAGCAACTAAGTATAGTTAGAATAAGCTGTTCCGCGCTGAACGTGGTTGCAAATCCTTTTCATGAAATATGAAAAAAAGAAACAAACAGACCTCGGGGCAGCCCTCGAGGCCAAGTCGATATTATGATGGTTAAATATTGTTGCGGAGCAAAAAAAAGCGGTAAAGCGTCTTGTGAGTTACATTTTTCATTGATTACTCTTATTTCCTTGTATACAACAGGTTCCAACCTGTAGTTTTTAGGATTTCGTGCCGAAAGGGTAGAAACGGGACCCTAAGACTCCACTGTCTGTCGGTGTGTCTGTCTGTCTGTGACCAGGCTATATCTCATCAACCGTGAAAAGTAGACAGTTAGAAATTTCACAGACGAAGTGTTTTTGCTGCCGCTAAATTACAAATATATTTAAGGGGAGCTGAATAGCGCGAATCTGACTTTGCGTTTTGTCGGTTTTTATTCATTGTAGTTGGATGATCAGAAGGAGCATGTATTTTATTCCTAGTAGTACGCGAGTTGATTTCCTACACACCTCAGAGTCTCCTTGCATTAACGTTCAACCATAACAAACTAGCATAAAAACTATCAGTGTGGAAGAAATTCACAACCGGGTGATTCAAAGACCCGTATCAATCATTTGATAGATCGGTGTCTCTGAATCAACTGTGGGGAGTCGAAGGCACTTAATGTCGCCTCCATATTTGTAATATACTCGTATCAACGAACCGTGCCGCGTGTCATCGTGTCGAACATGTAACTCGTAGCTGCAACATGTCGAACATGTAACTGGTACCGACAAGCGAGTCTGATACGGTAGTAGGGAAATATGCCGCAAAAATGTGACAAATGTGGACGCAGCATAAGATCGAATAGTCTGCTTTTACTAAACCAACGTTAATGCAAAGTTAACCCTTCCGCATTCCCTTTAACCGCTAACCTAATCTTAGTCCGACTTAATCTATAAATGCATAATAATTACATTTCATGATTACCTATATTTTATACACGATAGAGATCTCTGGTTCTCATAACTCTTACAACGACGTCTAGACACGTCTAAGCTACCTGAGCGCGTATACACGCGACGTGACTACACGTCTTCAAGTCAAAAAAATATAAAAGCGACTTGTCATAGAATGCCGTTCAGGCATCATAATTAAAATTAATGATTTAATACGTGAAATACGACCGAATATATCCTTATTTTAACGGCTATTCAAGTACTTTGATCACTGGCGTTCCATATCACTTGTTAACTAAAAAGTTTGCTAACCAATAAAATAAACTTAATATAAAAGTATTAAGTACATACAGTAGGACTGCAGTGTGATTTGTTTGATTTAAAATGTCGAAATATAAATGCATTTCATTCACAATGGTCGAGAAAAATATGTAGGATACGGTAATCGAATGAAATGGTCAGTAAGGATATAAAAAGGATCCATCACGATCTACTACAGTCGACCGCAAACTGATTTTATACTTAGTTTCGATAGCTGTGAGTAGAGACGTGACTAACAAACTCACATGCATATTTATCATACACGGATTGTAAAAATGGTAATTCATAACATTTTTGGTATAACTTTTCGCAGGAATCTCAATAAAATTAGAGAGAATTTCATTCTAAGAATTAAGAATGTTCAAAACAAAATTAAACCTTTTATGACATTAATTAGTTTATTTAAGTTCTAAAAAGGTTGAAGTTTGTTTTCAGAATTAAAAATCAATATTTGCGTATTTCAGTCATTCATCGGCATAAAACAACAACGGCATAGATCGTGTATAAGTCCAATCCTACCCGATCTGGCAATAATGTAAACATGTCAGTTCGGGCAGGATTGGACTTATACACGATCTATGCCGTTGTTGTTTTATGCCGATGAATGACTGAAATACGCAAATATTGATTTTTAATTTTGAAAACAAACTTAATGTTTTGACAATCGTTGTCTAAGACAGACGAGTAGAAAAATATAGTATGACAAATCATTGAATTTTTTACTATCCTGAGTAGGTATTTTAAATGAAAATAAACTATTATAAAGAAGTTATTTGGTGTCGAAATGATTGTAAGAACACTGTATGACTCCTGGATACTGGAATATAATCAGGCAGAATACTCAATTGCAAGTAACTATGGATATACATTTTTGCGCAAAGCTATTGAAATACAGTATAGCTCTATGTTCGTCGGGACCAACCATATTTGTCTCGACCAAGGGTATATTTTCATATAAGTGGTGGATAATACACTGTAGGTACTTTATTTTTGGTGACTACTAAACCAATTTCACAAAACGCATACAAACTAATACTTAAGAATAGAGGTAGTAATTATTAACTGAATGTAAACCTGCCACACGACCTATTAGCTAATAGTGAGACACAGTTTCTCAGCTCCAAGTTTGAATGGAAGAATACGTATACGGACACGGGCTCTAAAGCCTCTTGTCGTTTTGCACAGTTGTCGTCGTGAACCTTAATGGCCTCGTTGACACGGAGTGAGTTTACAAGCTACAAGCCA
The DNA here is from genome assembly GCA_933228765.1 of Miltochrista miniata. Lineage (NCBI taxonomy): Eukaryota > Metazoa > Arthropoda > Insecta > Lepidoptera > Erebidae > Miltochrista > Miltochrista miniata. The sequence continues at coordinate 41,389,155 of OW121747.1, forward strand.
GCGAGTTCGCGAAAAACTTGTAATTCCGCTCCACGTATACAAGTTCTTTAACAATCTGCTATTGACTATCCCCTTGTAAATCATTTGCTAGCTTTTAAACTCGCCAACCAGCAGCTTGTAAACTCGCTCCGTGTCATCGAGCCTAATGTTGGACTTCAATGGCGTGCTATTTAACCACAACTAGCTGCCTTGTACGCTTTTCGATAAAGCTATGCAAAAGTCCTGACCCATAAACCCAAGAAATGCTTCTTTAAAGGGTTACCTTGGAGAAGCACTCCTTAGGTTTATTTCAGTATAAAAGCTGTTATACACAGCATGATAGGTGTTTCATCACTTCAATCCGAGCGTTATACTCGGTTGAAATTGAGATCTCACTTCAAAGCATGTGTTATTGCAGCCTGGGAAAAGCAGTAGAATATAATGGAGGAGCCACCGTGCCGTAAGTACATAATATGACAACCCGTTATAAAGTACCAAAATGTTAACAATTCAATTCTTTCAATGGCCTTCTGTGCTCTTAGCATCAAATCGCCAATGTCCCGTATCTATTTGTTAACAAATTGTAGTACTTCAATTTATATTGTAGTACTCAACGGACGTTAGTTTATAAAAAAAATATTTCTGACATAACTTTTTGTCAAGCTGTATAAATTACAATGCGGTGCACATCACCACTAGAAACGGGGGGCCTGTTCGAACGCCCGTGGGCGTCGGGGGCAAGACTATATTTATTTTGGTACTTTTCTTGGTAACTTTGTGGTAACTTACAAGAATGCAAACTCCAAGTACAAGTTACTTACAGGTGGAATTTTGGTAGACCCATTTTGGTCATTAGTACTGCCTGTTGTACTAGAGATAAAATGGTGTGTCATTTGTACTTCTTAGTAGCACTACTGACACTGTGGGACTTTTATTATGAGTTGAAATCATCATGGATGCTAAGTTAGACAACCTATTGCGTGGGAGTTGCTTTTGAATAAAATAATATAACTTTGATTCAATCTATTTTAGGCGGCAGAAATTTATCATCTTTTTAAGCTTTTTGAGAAACTGTGTCTATGATGTATTGAGGGATTACTCAAAATAAATTCGCTATCACATTTCGAATCGATCATTACAAACTATCATTGTGCACGCTCCTTCGTAATTGTAAACATTGTTTGTCGAACAGTTCATAACTATTCTATTGAGATCTAAAAATACGTTTTATTAATGGCAATACTACTATGGACATACCCGAGGACACACAAACCTTTGGAGCAATAGTAACTAGACCATTAACTATTTACATTAGTGTAAAAAATTATGAGATTTTCGAAAACATGCGTTTCTAATAATAAAATAAAATACTGTCGTAGCCCTTACTCGGTTCGTGCACCTCGCTCTATCTGTCTCTCTTGCTCTCGCTCGTTCACTCTCTACTCGTATTCATAAGCGTACCGATGCACTCACACACACACACATTTATAATTTTATTGCTTCACAATATTGCTTCTCAATTTTCTACTGCAGACCAAGAAACGCATTCCTAACCATTTCGATAAATTTATTATGCGATGTCTACCGTCCGTAACGCACAACTAGTGTAAAACTCTGCACCTGAAAGGCTAACTGATGCATCCCTGGGATCGGATAGGATTATTTACATGGAGAGATGCATGAACAGATCGTAACGCGGCTGCGAGCGGCCGTGGTGCGGGGGCGAGGCGTCCGCGCCCGGCCACTCGGGTCACAAGGAGTAGGGCTCGGCGGGCGCGGCGCCGCCGGCCGCGTTCTATTGCAGCGAGTTGAAGTTGACGCCCAGCAGGTTGAGGGGCGAGTGCTGCGCCACGCCCTGCAGCGGGAAGCCGTGCGCCGCGCCCACGCCCACGCCCACGCCCACGCCCGCCTCCAGGAACGCGCCGCCCCCGCCCGCGCCCGCCTGGTGCTGCGAGCACAGCAGCGCCATCTGCTGCTCCGCGCCCTGCGGCTCGTCCTTCTGCTCCGGCGGCGGGGTCGTGTGCTCGCGCTTGATCCTGCTCTTTATGCTCGGCCGGTTGTTGGGGTAGCCCTTCTTCTTGTACTCCAGCCAGAGCGTCCTGTTGTTGACGCCGAACATGCGCGCCGCCTTGCAGAACCCGATGCCGCCGAAGCGCACGGCCTCGAGCGCGCGCTGGAAGTTCTCCTCGGACTGCGGGTTGGTGGTGCGGCGGCGCTTGGGGGTGGGCAGCGGGCTCTGGTCGGGCGGCGCCTGCAGGTCGCACGAGGGCCCGGGCGAGGGGCCGGCCACGCCCAGCGGCGGCGCGTAGCCCGCCAGCTCGGCGTCCATGTGCGGGTTGATCACGTTATTCATGTACATGCCGGGGTCCGCTTGGAGCGCGCCCCCGATGCACGCGTTCGAGTATCGCGGGTACGAATGCTCCATCATTGTCCACTGGCCTCCTAGGAAGAGAGATAAATGTGCGTTTTAATTAATTCTCTAGGTACGATTGACGTTTTTATTGTTTTTTGACAAGTTTCTCATTGATCTCCCTTCCTTGGAATAAAAGCCGCGTGCAGATAAAGTCGCGGTAAATGTTAATAACGCGGAATCATATCACGGTTTGGTGTTATTTGTTCATAACTAACAGAGCAGGATGTCTGGTCCAATTTTTTAAGCAATTACTATCAAATTAATTTTCTTTGAAGAAGTTTGATGAGACGCTCAACGTTTCTTATACAAAAATTTTTAATTGTGGTACCTAACAAGGATATCTCGTTAAGATGTATGTTTAAAAAATTTGATTTAACGATTCTCAAAACTTTATTACTAAAATTTTAATTCTGTGGTAATAATAATGTGTGTAATACGATTTTTTTCTATCAGTAAAAGAATCTGCTAGTCAGTTATCATTTATGACCTCTTTATCGATACATACAGAGGACTCTTTGATCAAACTTTTTTTTTACTGTTGCATTATTAATATTCATGATGATTGGTTGATTAATATGTCACATTGTCCTACAATTTTAGTAATAAACTTTTATTTGTCTTTATTTTTTACCACTTGTCGGCTACCACAATCGAGAATTTTTGTATAAGAAATGTTGGGTATCTCATCAAATTTAGCTTCAGTTTGATGAGACGCTCAACAGCAAGAAAAATTTGCCCGATAGTTATCACTTAAAAACATTGACCCACGGATCCAGTTCTATAAGTTAAAACTTGTTAATGATACTTATTCAAATATGTGGCGAATATCTGATAAGTGATTGACATGAACACCCTAATGATGTAAATATTGACCAAATGAAGTGTTTTCTCTTATACAATCATGCATAATGAAACATTGAAAAACATTTAAATACGTATATGGTTACGCTAATAATGATTGTGATACATTTAAAAAGCTGAGATGAATGAGAAACTGTCAAGGTGTTAAAAATAATTGAATTTTGATTATGTGTTAATTACAGTTTTAGCGTGAATGTAAAAAACAACAAATTACAAATGAATCGCGAGTCTATACATCAGAAACTTGGTGTTTACAATGTTTACATAAATATCATAAAAAAACCGGCCAAGTGCGAGTCGGACTCGCCCATGAAGGGTTTCGTAGCAGCAAGTAAGTGCCATAATATAAATGTTCTTGTAGTCCGTTGTAACTTTAATATTGATGTTATAACATGTTCGCGCATAATGATGTTTGTAACCTCAATAGCATTTTTGAAGACCTATCTATACTTACGTATGGGTTTGATGAAAAAGAAAATTTTGAGTGTCAGTTCTGAGTATGGGGACCCACAAAATTTACTGGTTTTTTTTTATTTCATGTAAAAATCTTAATGCAGTTCACAGAATACATCTACTTACGAAGTTTTAATAGCATAGGTCTTATAGTTTCGGAGAAAAGTGGCTGTGACATACGGACGGGCAGACATGACGAATCTATAAGGGTTTCGTTTTTTGCCATTTGGCTACGGAACCCTAAAAATTGCAGAAAAAAGCATTTTCGTAGTACGCATCGTTTATTGAAGTTAATGTTGTTGTGTTGACGTATCGTGTGGCATACCTACTCCTAAACAATGTTAATTTGTATGTATCTACCTACTACATTTATGGTAAATGTGGATATCACAATGGTTCGTGTTTCAATCTTATTGTCAGTTTAAAAAAAAATCTTTGTTCCTAAATATAAAAAAAAACCTATTATGATTTTGTTTTTTTGGTAAAAAAACGAAACAAGAGGGTAATAGGTGAGTAGCAACTACAACTAAAACTACAACGACAACGACTAACGTCTACAATGAATGATTTTAAGCTCAATGTGTAATAATCAAAATGATGACTTACCTTGCGGTATGCCCGCGGGAGTGGACTCCATGCCCATAGGATCGGCAGGCATATTGTCTTGTTCTGGAGTCTGGAAACAATGCCACAAGCAACGTTGTAAATATAGAAAACCGGCCAAGTGCGAGTTGGACTAGCCCACATTCTGAGTATCTTTTTCATTAATGTAGATTTTGTGATGAGGAGGCAATAGACAGCTTCGGTTGTGAGAAAATCGAAAAGAAATTCACATAAATAATATATATATAGGTACGGACATTTTTACATATTTTTTTAAATATACCTTTATTACATAAAAACACCCAGACTTTCGAAACAAATCGCAAAAATGTTTTTTTCCCGTGGTGGAAAGTAGTGGCATGATCCACAGTCGCACTATACGAACTCTACACCAACAAATCAGCAAGTATGTACATTATACAGGGTGGAATTTAAAGACGGTAGTTGGAGGGAAAGTACCCTTAATATTGATAATGGCAAGTTTTGCTGAAAGGAAATATTCCATTATTTTCAAAATTAAGTAAAACTGCATTCGAAGATTTTTGAAAAATCACCTGCTTAAGCTGGGAATCGAACCTGTGAGATGTGAAAAAAAAAACATCCTGTATTTTACGATACCAACCGCAACAGTCTTTAATAAGGATCAATTTCTTTTAAACAACATAGTATCTTAAAATAAGGGAAGATCAAGTAAAATATGTTTTATTGTAAAGCTTACTCACTATCTGAAGAAGAAAAAACCCTAGAGAAAACAGTCTAATTGAGATTCTTCTCCTTTTTTTTAAGTTGGTTAAAACATATTGTACTAGGTCTTCCTCTAATTTAAGATACTGTGTTGTTTAAAAGAAATTGTTCCTTATTAAAGACTCTTTCGGTTGGTATCATAATATACAGAATATCTTTTTTTTCACATCTCCCAGGTTCGACTCCCGGTTCAAGCAGGTGATTTTTCAAAAATCTTTGAATGCAGTTTTACTTACTTTTGAAAATAAAGGAATGTTTCCTTTCAGCAAAACTTGCCATTATCAATATTAAGGGTACTTTCCCTCCAACTACTGTCTTTAAATTCCACCCTGTATAGGTTATGGGTGTTGATCCTCACGCCTTGTGTCCGGAGCGTTCGAGCACGGTTAGGTCTGATAGAGGCTTTCTTCTGTGAACACTAGATTGTGAAATGAACTCTTCAAAAGAGGTCTTAGGTTCTTGCAGGGTCGGCAGCGCGAGTGTAGCGCCTCTGGTGTTGCTAACGTTCATAGGCTACGGTGACCAAAGTCCATCCAGGTGGGCTGTAAGCTTGTTTGCCATCTTACATACATACAACCATATTATTATGGTCACGCCTTGAACTCCTAATCGGTAAGCAGAAGCCTATGTCGCTGAGCGAATTTGACTTTGGTGTCACTGGTGGTGAGCCTTATTGCCGTGTTGAATTGGATAGGCGCCTTTGTGTCTGTCCACTGTTGAAAATTTTCAAGTCGCCCACAAGTCCTTCGACTTGGCCACAAATTAGAGATAGTACAGATGGAAAACTGATGTATGTACTTTTTTTCACACCTACCCTCTGCTACACATACTCGCGCACAAATCAGTATCGAAAATTCGGTTGAGAACCGCCTGACATCGTGTCTGTAGATGAGTTGTCTATGTGTGCGTAGCCTCAGCGAATTTAGTATGTAGGTTTCCATCTGTACTATCTCTAATTTGTGACTTGGCTTAACGACTGCCATTTTACTGGCAACCGGGACCAACGGCATAACGTTCCTTTCTCGAGCACGAAACACTCGCAAATAAATTTCACAAAGTGGTCACGTGATGATCACCTATCCTATGACCGGCCATAGCAAATGTTGCTGCCGTAATGAGAAGCCACGAGCGCTTCACCGCCTTGTCACCTTAGTGGTATAAAAAATGAACGGGTGCTACAGGGCTACAGGGTTGTGAGTGCTGACCTGTTGCGAGTTGTCAATAGTCCTGACCTCGTGGTACTCGCGCATGCGCCGCTGCTGCTGCGGCACGCTGCTCAGGGTGATCGCCTCGACCGTGGGGCCGCTCAGGTCTGCCTTGTTGTCGTCGTTCACCATGTTCAGACATGTGGAGCCGGTCGAACTTTTCCTGCGCCTGGAACAAATGTATTGTACACTTTGTACATTATACTTATTAAAGTAGCATTCTTCAAAGAACTTAAGCCCTTACAAAAAAAATTGTGAGTGTGAGTGTGTAACTAAATGGATCTGGCTGACATTTGGAACTGGGAATATTTTATAGTCTAGTCTAGAGAGTCAAGAATAATACACAAGCTATCTCAGGAATAAGATGTCATGGCGAGGCGGGATAGGGAACAAACGAGCGAGATTGATATTAAATAAATATAGGTTTGTAACTTTGTTAGGAGACAAGATGACTATTTCTTTTTAGGTAACTAGTTACAAATCACGATCTAGCACCGCGGTGAATTGCGTATGAAATCGATCCAAGTAAACAGGTGACCACATGGTGTTTGAATGTATAATAATAATTATAATGGCTCTGGTACAGCGACGGACTACTAAAGCCCACCAACCCTGAGGACAACTACCACAGAAATCAGAAACAGGAGATGTGGTATGGCGAGGAGTGACCGGGTCGACGCGACTTGATCAAAATTGATTCTCTTACTAATGTAGATACGTAAGAGACTATGACTTGTGAAGTAACTAGTGAAACTTTGGTTTTAGCTGATAACAGCAGAACAAACCGGTGTACCGCAAAATAGTAAGGTATAGACGGAAATCTACATACAAATTGCACTCGGGCTACGCAGTTTGACCAGATCAAAGGATTTTATTAATAATTTCGATACTAGCGAGTGCGCGTAGCCGAGAGTAGGTTTGAAAAAGAAGTACATACATGAGATGACTTTCTGTACCATATTATTTTGTGCCGGTACTTTTTAATTACTTCACTGTGACGATCGAAATGAAACTGATCATCCGACGCGCAGGTCGCGGTTAATCACATTTTTGTATCGGGTCATGCCATTTCTCTTGTTACTGATTTCTGTGACCGCTACACATGTATCCTTACCGTCGTCGTTTATTAGACGGTGAGGCCGTTGGTGAATGCCTCTGGGAGTCCATAGAATCTCCGTGGTTATGGAACTCTGAGGAGGTCCCTTGAGACCTTGTGAGCGATGTCGACTCCGGCATCTCGGTTAAACCTTTGATCTTGAGAAGTTTGGCCGTATCCAGCACCTTTTGATGAAAATACAATGTACTTATGAAACTGACATTTTATCTTGATACAATCTAATTATAAAGTTTTAATAAATTATAGAGATTAAAACCTATACAATGAAGCATTTCCGCGAAAGTAGAAAAGATTAAAATTCATTTAAAACAAAGAGAAACAGTTCAACTGTTAGATAGGGGTGTAACTGACACACGTATTCCTTGAAAGATTAGAACTTTGGTATTGAATCAATTAATCACATCGGCCTATGGCAGTCTGCTACAGCTCACAATTCTCGCCACAACACACGGGCCTGCGCCTTACGCATCCAGTCCCTCCCTGTGACCATTTCCAAGTCGTCGGTCCATCTGGCGAGTGGATGGTCTACTTTACGTTTGTTATGCATTGAATTCTTTTATCAAAATTGCAGTTGACGCCTGTAGCTCCTTCATTGTGAAATTTTATTTTCCCATTTCATCGTCTTAAAGGAGTGAAATTTTAAATACCCTCTTTTAGTAGGTCGTAAGGATCAACAGGTAATTTTATATTTACATTCAAAAATCACAAAGTCAAATTTTTTATGAGTCCCTGTACTATAAATATTGGATCTAGTATCCAGTTATATCGAGTATCATAACTTTGAAGCCTTGACGTCTATTAGGCTTGATTGCTATATGCAGTTGTGATTGGACTACATATTTTTAATAACTTGAAACAACTTCCCTAATCCTATGAAGACTATATTTTCAAGGACAGAAATCACCAGGAAGCCACCATAATGCTTCAAAGCTGGCTTGGGCCCGGGAGTAATGGGGACAATCACAGCCGTAACAGTAGGCTCACCTTAGGTAACTGCTCTTCGGTGACATTCACTTCCCCGCAATACATGAAGTCGACCATAGTGCGAAGGTCTGCGTACGTCACATCCTTTAATATGACTATGGGATGCGGCGAAGGATTGTCCACGAACAACGACTGGAAAAAATAAGCATTGTTGTTAGATAGACTCACAGACATCAGGATAGACTTATGCTGTAGTCAATGTGGTCGTCAATTTATAAAAGGACGTTTAATATTATAAAAGTTTCATGTCACAATGTTTGTGATCGAACTTCCACTTGCTACGATCCTGGCCTATAACTTTCGCTTCTTTTACTTTCATGAATGTTTTCCTCTCTAGCCCGGGAATTTCCCTCAAAAGTTTTCTCTCTGATCGAGGTACACAGAGGTCGACCCCTACCAGTTTACCTATTCACTTCCATCTCGTAAATCCATATTGTCAGTCTATTTCTATACATCCTACATGTTCTAACCATCTGCGCAATCCTCGCCACTAAATCTTCTGTTATCCCGCAACGTTTCTTTGCCACATTGCATTGGGACATTATCATACTTGCCAAATTTTATAGTCCTAGGCCACTATGACAATAATGACCAAAACATTTCTTTTGCTTAGATCCAGAATAAATCCTATGTGTGTAGTCGTTCCTTATGTAAAAAGGATCAAGTTGGTTGCGATTATTACCTGAATTGATTATTTCAACTTTAAATAACGTACTCACTTGGAAATAGGTGCTGCATGCCGACAGTACAACTTTGTGTGCTAATAACTGTTTTCCATCTGCAGCCAGTGTCACATCCACCAAAGTCTGCGTGTTCAGCAGAGTTGTGAACATTGAGATGAAGTTCGGCTGGTGATTGTTCCATCTTAAACTATACTGTTGAGACATTGCTACGACCTAAAACAATCAGAAATATGATTTAATACAATTGAAGAATTGTCTTTAAGCGTCGCGTCGTAACAAACTGCACTTGTCGGTGTATATGAACAGTGATTAAAAAATATTGTGGAACATTCTCACACAACGCCATCTAGCCCAAATTAAGCTAATATAAGTTTGTGCTATGGGATCTAGACAACTGACAAACATACTTATAGTATTCTAAATACATCTTATACATAGAAATACCTAAACTACGTGATGGCCCTTTAGTCCCAGTAATACCGTGGAAGAAGTTACGAGGCGGAACTTATGGGCCATTTGAAAATACCATTCAGGTATTTTCAAAAAGTCTTTAGAGGATGGGAAGAATGTTAAAAGAAAAATTTATACGTGATGTCATTAAAGAGATTTCCTAAAGAAATTACGTTTAAATTAAATCTTCTCTCGAAGTACTACTACTTTGATTTTTAACCGACTTCAAAAAAAGGAGGAGGTTCTCAATTCGTCTGTATGTATTTTTTTTGGGTAACAATTTAGGTAACGTGATGAGACGACAGTTTCGTATCCTTTTTGATTGACAACTACATGTTTTGCATAACACATCACTCGGAATATAAGAAAAAAACTGTCTTTAATAAATACTTATCAAGTAAATGGAGAATTAGTTACAAGACTAACTCATATAACGTGATTGTATAAAAGAGATTTTATGAAGAAATTACTTTTTAATTACCTTTCGAAATCATTTTTTGGAGAACTGGAACGAGATTAAACGACAGCTTCGAATCCCTTTTGGTTGTCAAGTTTCTATTCTCTGAATCTAAATATTATTAAACTAATTAAATGGAGTAAACGTTAAAGATGGGTTAAAAGATGAGTAATTTTAATCATCTATCACAGGGGTTCCCAAACTTTGATGATAACGGAACACTGAGCAAGTATATTTTCTTTTATGGAACTCCTAATACGGCCAGGAGTCTCGGGTAATATTAATTTATTATTCTCTAGTGGGAACGCCAGCACTGCCGGGCGGGCGATCCGACCGCCTTTCCCCTGCCCATTCCAGACATCTTCAAGGGATGTGTTTGGTTGGATATCTCATCAACTTCACGGGCGGCGCCCCATCAAATCTTGCAGTTTCCTTGCAAAGTCTTGCTGTCGATCCACCTTCAAATTCTTCAATGTTTTTGTTCAATTCTGTCTGTTCCCATTATTTCCCATCTGCTCAGCGAATGCCTTGGGCACTCAGCTATTAGGTGGATACTGGTTTCCTCTTCTTCCTGGCATTCTGGGCACATTGGGTCATCTTTTACTCCTATTACTCTCAGATGCCTATTTAGGTGACAGTGTCCTGTTGTAATCTCTATCACTAGCCTCATGTTTCTTCGGGTTAGTTTTACCAGTTGCCTAGTTCGCTTCGAGTCCATTCCTTTGATGAAGATCATCAACAGTCTCATTCCATCTGATGATCTCCATCTACGGTTGGTTTCTACCTCTATTCTTCTGTTGGTTACTCCCTTGGTGATTTTATGAGCGATAGGAGGCCTAGGCTTAGGTCCGAGCATTCATCTCCTCCTTCTCGAGCAAGTTTATCTGCCGCCCGTTACACGGTATTCCCTCTTGTCCGGATACCTAGGCTAGGCTTACTTCGACTTTTTCCGCCGGTTTGTCAAAGAGCTTTCTGCATTCCTTGACAATTGCTGACGTTATTTCTTCTCTGCCTAATGCTTTTAATGCTGCATGACTGTCGCTATATATGGTCACCTTTCTTGCGTTTGTGTGCTGGTGCATCACTTGAGCGCATTCCGTGATAGCAAAGATTTCCGCTTGAAAGACGCTAGCGAATTTGCCTAGGCTTATAGATCTACTTATCTCCGTTCTGTCTTCGCGTGTGAACGCCGGATCCGCATAGCTTTATTGACTCCTTTCTGGAGCCATCTGTGTAACAGAAGCGCCGTTGCTGTCTATCTGCCAAATTTCCCAGTTTCCTATATATGTACTCTACATTTTTTATCGAAGATTCTCTCCTTCTTAATGAGATCATTGTTGAAGAAGATCATGACATTTTTTCTTCGTAGTCCTTGCTAATGGTTGCATGTCCAATATCTGTCGGTGTTGCCCTCCATAGGACATGCCCTTTAGCTTGAACCATTGTTCAATAGCTTTCTTTTTTATCTCTAGTTCCAGCGGGTAAAGTCTCAGTGCAATCTCTAGCGCGGCTGTAGGTGTTGTTTTCATAGCGCCTGTGATCATCAGGGCTGCCAGTCTCTGTACCTTATCTAATGTCGACTTGTTATTCGTGTTGGCCGCTTTGTGCCACTAGACTATTGCTCCGTGTAAGATCCTTGGTATTATAATGGGGGAGTCCCGGGTAAGTCCTCGGAAGAATGTCCCAGGGTCCAGGCAGACTTTGCCCGACTTCTACCCCGCGTCTGTGGTTCTCCCGCTGGAGACCATGGCCCTCGTCATAGTCTCCAGCGTGAGTATGTACAGGCCAAGGCCGCAACCCGTCTAAACTGATCTGGATAACTTGGTAAAAGGATAGTCCCCTCGGCTCGACCAGACCAAGGTCTTACCAGCCACTTGACTATGGAGACCGAATCGCACCGTACTTGCGTTTGCTCTTTCCGCTGGCAACTTGGTAAAAGGATAGATTATAGTCAGGAATAACACAGGCAATTTTTAATCCCGGGAAAATGTTGAAACACATTTTCACGCGGGCGAAGCCGCGAGCATCAGCAAGTACTTTATATTTTACATACAGATTATACACTAGCGGACGTCACGCGTTTTCACCCGTGGTAATACGGGATTAAAATATAGCCTATGATCACCGGGGGTAGTGTAGTTTTCCAACAATGAAAGATTTTTTTAGATCGGTTCAGGAGTTTCGAAACCTATTCGATGCGATCAATCAAACTTTCCTCTTTATAATATTAGTATAAGTATATTTACAGATAGAAAAGAAAACACGCAAACAATTTATAGATCATCACACATAATTATATATTTTGGTACAACCTGCGAATCGAACCGTGTGTGCGTCACCGAGGCATAGCATACGAGTATGTATGCACATATGGTTAATTCGACAGCAAAATTGTTTGTCTCTTGTATAATAATTGAGCGGACCCCGTAACCCAGTTAAAAAGACACAAAGAAAAATAATAATAAGTGTCGAGAGTCCACGACACATACCTAGGTATTAAAATAAAAAATCAGGTCTCAAATAAAAACCAGTTCACGTAGATTAAATTTTCATTATTTAATCCTTTTATCCCTTTATTCCTAAAAGGCCCGAAGGACTTTATTTTCGTGTAGAAATTCTTATGAACGCCATGCCGGTGCCTTGCCATCAGTCTAAGGCCAGAAATCCCGGCTAGGCCCTCGGAAGTATAACCAAGGGGCTCGCGACACAGACTTTGTCCACCATTACGGAACCTTCCTTTCGTTATCCTGCTCTTGGGGGGAGGGGTACTATACCACATCTATGACGGGGTGAGGAGACACGCCACTGTCTTGGCCTGCTTCTGGTAAAACGGCGAGCAGCCAACCCGCAAACCTCGGTCATGGTCGGTTGTGAAGGGCTGCAGCCCAAATCCAGTCGCCGCATTCGACCCACGATTTGAGCTGCAGCTGCCGCCGTAGCCTAGCCTTTAGGGCTACGTTTCGGTGCGTTGCTCCTCGCGCCGTAACGCGGGTATTGTCGGCGTAACCGATAACGTACAGAGTGCGTGATTTTAGAACAAACGTTATGAAAGTCTGTCCTGTACTCTGTAAGTCATCGGGGTCCTGAAATGACGCGTTCGTACCGTACTGCGTACGTGTTCAGCTGTTAAGTGTATTTAAAATACCTTAATCCAATAAATCTTACCGTACAATGTCTAAATTTAAATACCGTCTAATTTTGTGACTTCTACCAGTATCCGCTGTGATTTTGCAATATTGGAATTGTTAATTGAATATTATTTATTATTATTATATTGTTACTATTATATTATGTAATAGTAATAATAAATTATTATAATTTATTATTATTACTCTGGACAAAGCTCTATTGGTGGATCTAAATTTTATTTTATTGTATGTACCTATTTATTTGAATGCTAAACTAATGATATGGGACTGTAACTGTGTGTTGGTACTGTGCCTGAAATAAAAGATATTTTATTTATTTTTATAAATATGTCGGATATCCAAATTAAAATTTTCAATTATCCTATTCATACTGATACCTTGTGTGTACACTTCATTTATATATAAAACAAACCATATCCAACTTTTACTACCCAGTAGGTTATGGTTGATTTTTTATTTTGCTTTAACTTCTTTACCCCCCCCCCCCCCCTCTCAGTCCTAAGTGAAGCCGCAGTGGTGGTCTGTTGGGAGTCCTTGGGCATACTTCCGAGGGCTTACCTGGGGCTCCCGAACGTAGGATACGTGTGGTTTTTAGTCGGTAGCAATCCGTCATAGCATCCATGTGAAGGGTACAGGCAAAGAACAGGGTATGCCCAAAAATGAGATTTTGAGAAAAACGCACTTTAAAGTTTAGAAGTATCGTATTTTTCATTGAGATCATTACAAGTGTCACTCAGTTTGTATTGGACAATCCTTCTTTTTTACTGGTTTGTCACGGACATTCCTTGTTCTTTTCGCTTCGGTCATAAACAAAAACGCCTTTTTAGCACCACCTATTTACTTTTTTTAAAGTTTGTGATTGGAAACTAGACTACCATAGACAAAGATTTGATTTCAATAGAAAAGAGAAAAATAAAAAATTGTGACATTCCCTGTTCTTTGCCTGTACCCTTCATGTAGGATTTCTGTTATTACAACGAGTTTCGACAGGTGTTGACCCGAGCCGAAGGCGAGGGTAGACAGTCGGAACGAGTTCAAATAACAGTCCCACACGTTGTATTGCGAAAAAATTAAGTAATTTCATAAAATAATAAAAACACAATCAACCTGAATATCCAAAATGGCGCCAACCGTAAAAGAATATATACCTACCTAAGTAGAGACTATGGTAGTGCACTTCATACAGCCTAATTTTTTTATATTTATAAATTTAATTTGGCCGATACTTATATTAATTTATGTTTAAATTTTAATTAAAATTACTTTTAATCTGATATTGAAACAAGTTAGAATCCTTTTTGAAATATTTGCATGAATCACAGACATTATCTTGACAGTTGGGAAAGGAAACGCGCACTAGTGCGGGAAAGGTAAAGAAAAAGCACAAGTTTAAGTGATTCATGAAATTCTTTCTAAAAAAAGATACTAACTTGTTTCCATATCAGATTAAAAGTAATTTTAATTAAAATTTAAACATATATTAATATAGGTATCGGCCAAATTAAATTTATAAATGTAAAAAAGTTGGCTGTATGAAGTGCACTGCCGAAGTCTCCGCTTAGGTAAAAATAGGTATAAATTCTTTTACGGTTGGCGCGATTTTGGGCAATTCAGGTTTATTGTGTTTTTATTATTTTATTAAAATGCTTAATTTTTTCGCAACTGTATTAAAAATAATTGTTCAATACAACGTGTGGGACTGTTATTTCAACTCGTTCCAACTGTCTACCCTCGCCTTCGGCTCGGGTCAACATCTGTCGGAACTCGTTGTAATAAATCCCACACTTGTATCGAAAACTACTATTGTGGTTGAATATTGTAGGATTAGGGATTTAGTAAATTTATTTTTTGGGGTTCGGTTGTTCGACCCAGGCATTTTAAATTATTTTTAAGTGGTTTTAATGGGGCATTGGGGAGTTAATGAACGTCATAGAATTGCATTATACGATCCCGGTGCAGACCCTTTTAACAACGACAGTCATTCCCTCGTTTGGCAGCAGTCGTGCAATGTGACCATCATTCTCTTGACCCTGGGGGGCCAATTTTGGACATTATCAAATCCAGATAGTGCATTGAATGATGCAGCCTTTGGAAACAAATATGTACTACATATTCCTTTTACGATGTTTTTATTTATTGACGCCCGTGTTCGCAGAGCAATCTAAATATATCCCACCCCATCGCTTCCTGCGTCGCAACTAAGAAATTGGAGTCTCTTCCTTTTATTAAAGTTTGTTATCTACTGCTGACACGTTACTATATTATTTACTAGCTGTCCCCGCAACTTCGTTTACGTCACATAAGGTGTATGAAAGGAGAGGTATTTCTTCATCAGACTCATCAAGCAGTATGTAAAACTGCCCTGTTTGCTTAATCATAAAAGAGCTTAAACATTAAGTCTATTCCAAAACAATTCTGTTCACGCCTTCGGCGCGCACTGAATTGTTTTAAAATAGCCTTAATCATTAAGCTCTTTTATGACTAAGACAACACGCCAGTTCAGATTTACCCATTTTTAGATTCATATGTCTTATGTATGATTTTTTTTAAAGTGATATAACTTTTTTATTTATAAACCGATTGACATGAAATAAACACTAAATACTAAGTGGAGCAAACCTCAACACAATAAAGAAAACCGCATTGCATTCGGTTAAGCGGTTACTGAGATTAGCGTGCACAAACGTACTGACAAACAGATATACAGACAAACAGACAAATATTCTAAAAATCATTATTTTGGGTTTTATTGCGTTCATAAAGCCCCCTATAGTACTTTTCCTTATTTATCTTCCATGTACAGACAGCGACCTGTTACGATTTTATTATATGTATTGATTGATTGATATTGATAAGATAAGTTAGAGACTGTTTTTATTATGGTCCAACCATGAAGGAACGGGTGAATATTTTTGTTTTTTGTGTTTAATTGTGTGTAAATTGTATGTTGACACTTTGTATTTAATAAATAAAAATAAAGTTTTTATGATAAATATTTTTAATAATGGCATTGATGTGTTTTATATCAGTGTCATGATTATGGATTTTTTGAATGGTTTTTAATTTATCAGCTGATGAACTGCAACCGCCCGGTAAAAATGCCAGATGCCTATCTGTACGTTAAATCATTACAGCGGTTTGAGCTGTGCGTTGGTAGATCAGTCAGTCTCGTTTAAATGTTTTCTTTTCAAAATCTATTATACTATTAGGGGTTAAAGTATGAAATTGCCGATTAGTACCGAAAATCTAAATTGTTTATTTTTTAATTTTTAACAAACTTATTTATTCAAAATAGTTACCATTATTATCTATACATTGCTGCCATCTAATAGGAAAGTCATTTATGCCTTTGCGATAGAACTCTAAGGATTTAGACTGCACAAACTCTGTGAAAGTATTTTGTACTGCCTCCTGGGAAGAAAACTTCTTGTCACATAGATAATTGTCCAAATCACGAAAAAAATGGTAGTCCGTTGAAGCAAGGTCTGGCGAATACGGAGGATGACGAATGGCTTCTAAGCGCAGTTCCTGTAGGGTTAAAATGGTTTAAATGTTAAATGTGGTTAAAATGCACCCATTTTTCGTATTTTTTTATTTTATTGATTTGATGCAAATGAGTCAATATTGTGGGTAAGGTAACGTTAAACCATGCCGCTAATTCCTGGGTAGTTTGACTAGGATCGGCTTCCACCATCTATCTTAATTCATTGTTATTCACCTGTGTGGGCGGTCTTCCTCGTGGCTCGTTCTTCAAGTCGAAGTTTCCTTCACGAAAGCGTTTAAACCAAAATCGCACGGTGCGTTCATTAGTAGACCCCTCTCCAAACGCAACATTAATATTGCGGGCTGTTTCTGCCGCGTTAATTCCGAGTCGGAACTCGTATTCAAAAATTACTCGAATTTTCGCAGTATCCATATTTCTTGTCTAAGTTGAATATCAAAAACAATTGAAAGTCGCTATTCAAATGTTTCACATTTTTTAAAAGAAGAACATCATAGAAACTATGTTAAAAAAGTTTCATTCGAAAACCTCAAACCACGAAGATTCCATGTCAATTCAAAGAACCTATTGCAATAAAACGGCAATTTCATACTTTAACCCCTATTATTAACATAACAAAGTTATATTTGTCAATCAATCAAATCAAATCTGCCTATGGCAGTCCACTTCTGGACGTAGGCCTCTTTCAAATTACACCACAATTCACGGTCCTGCGCCTTCCGCATCCAGTCACTCCCTGCGACCTTTTTCAGGTCATCGGTTCATCTGGCGGGGGGTCGTATCCTTCCCCACGTGTACCAACTCGAGGTCTCCACTCCGGAACTCGTTTGCTTCACCAACCATCGGTGGTCCTATAGATGTGGCCAGCCCACTGCGACTTCAAAAGGCATACTCGGCGAGCTATATCGACCACTCTGGTTCTCTGACGGATAGCATAGTTCCGGATTTTATCCCTCAGAGTCACACAATTACACACGGGCGGAGCGCCCCCTTGTTCGAAATATTGGCAAAAAAACGCCTCTTCTAACTTAAAGTAACTAAAAACCCCTCGTCCTCCTAGACCCTACCAGATGTACAAATTACAATTAATTAATATTAGAGTTAAAATAACAGAGGTCGATTTTGAAAAATGCATTTATGTATTCACTATCAGAAAGTTTCGAGTTTGATTAGAATAGATGAATCAGCTGCAGCTCAACTTGTCATTTAAGATTATTCAATAATTTAAACTACAAAACAATAACAAAGGCGAAACATGGCTACTTGGGTCACAAACTTTTTATGTAACTTTTAATATACGTACATATACAAGTCATAATTTATAATACTGCGTCACATATCGATCATTTTGATTACAGTTGGCAACAAAGGTACAGATGTCTATGTATACACATAAAGTAAGGTCAGTTAAGCGAATAAGTTATTCATAACATTTGTTAAGTACCTAAATATTGTAGAAATTATTTTAAAATAAGTATAGAGCATATCTTACTTGTCGTACAAGTTACTGCCACTTTAACATTGTAAAAGCTATCAGAGAATATACGAGTACAATACGAAATGTAATTGCGTCAATCTCGCGAAGTGACGTGAAGACGTCGACCGCTCGATAGCAACTGACTACGAGAAGCTATTGTTAGAATGTAAAATCGAGTATCGACAAGGTTCGAAGTGAAACAAGGCTCATCCTTCCCCACAAAGAAGTGGGAGGAGGGTAGTTTTCCGTAAACGGGAAGCATGTAAAATTACTTCCGAGTGTTCTTTGCACATAAATGTGTCGCGCCATTAACGCGGAGATTAGGAAATCCCTCTCCCACTACGGCGTTATTCTACTTAAGGCCGGGGGTAGGCCTAACGACCTTGACCATACAAAACACGCGTCCTTCAGGCTAAGAAGTGTAGCATTTTATGGCTTATTTTGGTTGTAACAAGCTAATAGTTATACTTATTCAAAATCGAAGAAAACCTATTTATAGGTGTATATTTTCTTCATATGTTGGCCTATATTTTTCTTTCGCGTCGATAAAAATGAAGTCATAAAATGCATTCATCTAAATATTTGGAGGTGACTCTATGATCGATTTACACATTATGTATAAGTAATATACAATTTACAACAAAACCATATTTTGACACACATCTTGTAGATTAACAATCTATTTTAGCTATAATTTTCCGTCTATTTATGCAGACAAATAACGCTTTCATTTGCACCTCCTTTTAGTCATTTTCTAAACGAGTCCCCTTAATTAAAACTATTTATATAAATAATACTCAATTCTACCAATATTCAACCAATAATCATTGACTATCTATGCTGTATGTAGCAAGATACTGGTGACCTATATATATATATATATATATATATATATATATATATATATATATATATATATATATATATATATATATATATATATATACATACTTAAAAAAGTTGATCTGTCCAAATATTCAAAGAAAAAATTAGAAATAGATGAAAAGCAGAAACGGTTTTATTAGGATAATGACAAAGAAAGGTTCATTATGTAATCTTTCAACGCAACCTGGCCCTACAACTTATTTGGCCAAACTTAGTTCAGACAATCGCAATATACCGCGACCATACGGAACGCATACTCCATTTATTATTCAATTGCTTGAATAGCAATTTTATCACTTGGTACTGTTTGTTGTGTGTAAATTGTGTACATACTCTGTTCGCACATTTCTGCCGCAGTAACTGCTAATACGATCAGCGGGTACGTATCATAATGCATAAGTTTAAAATCTATAAGTTTACATTGTATAAGTTCAAAATATATAAAATCAAAAAGTATAATAGTTTGAAGAAATAATCACAAATGTCATATACCAACATTTAATATCAATTAAGGTCAAAATACCTAAAAATAATGCAATCCGATTTGGATAGGTTATTTTAGAAGGCTAAGGCGGGAGCGGAGCGGAGCGGAGAAGTATAAACTATGTATTAGTTTATACTACAAAACTGTTTATATTACAAAACTATTATTTAGTTTATACTACAGAACTGTTTATATTACAAAACTATTTAGTTTATACTACAGAACTGTTTATATTACAAAACTATTATTTAGTTTATACTACAAAACTGTTTATATTACAAAACTATTATTTAGTTTATACTACGGAACTGTTTATATTACAAAACTATTATTTAGTTTATACTACAAAACTGTTTATATTACAAAACTATTATTTAGTTTATACTACAGACCTGTTTATATTACAAAACTATTATTTAGTTTATACTACAGAACTGTTTATATTACAAAACTATTATTTAGTTTATACTACAGAACTGTTTATATTACAAAACTATTATTTACTTTATACTACAAAACTGTTTATATTACAAAACTATTATTTAGTTTATACTACAGAACTGTTTATATTACAAAACTATTATTTAGTTTATACTAAAAAACTGTTTATATTACAAAACTATTATTTAGTTTATACTACAAAACCATTATTTTAATTTATTAAAAAAAAACCACAGTTTCCGCGGTTATTATTTTTTTATAACTCTGACTATCAAGAAAATTTGACTGAAACATTTGAATAAATAAAAATGGTAAAAGTAGTAGCTAGTAAACAAGTTATTGTTTAAACGTTAACTACCCAAACAAAACGTTTGCGTTACAATTATAAGTGAAGAGATTTTTTGGAGAGAAGTGAAAATTTGGCTATTTTTATTTCGATCAAATATAGGTACAAGATATAGGTAAAAAAGAAATAATCCTTGTCAAATATTACATATGATAACCACTTCCGGTCGGAAGTCTATTAACCGGAAGTGGGGCGAATAAATATTGGGTAAAAATTACAAAGTAGTCCAATCAGGATTATATTTTGCGGTTTTTAGGGTTCCGTACCCAAAAGGTAAAAACGGGAACCCTATTCATGAGACTTCGCCGTTCGTCTGTCTGTCTGTCCGTCACGAGGCCGTATCTCAGGAACCGCGATAGCTAGAGCTGATTTTTTTACAGATCATTTTTCTGATGCCACTATAAGAAAAAAATTAATACCAAAATCAGAAAAATAATAGTATTTAAGGGGTAACTCTCATACAACAGACGTGATTATTTGCCGATTTCTTGGTACGGAACCCTCCCAGCGCGAGTCCGATTCGCACTTGGCCGGTATTTTTTAAGTAGTCTAAAGATGGTACTTAGAATTTAAACCAAAAGTGGTAGGCTAGTAGTAGCAGTAGACACAAGACAAGATATAAAACAAAAATATTACTTAACCCTACATAACTAAACATTCGTCTACGCGACGACGACCATCTCCGAGAAAGTCAAGTGCACCTACTTCCCCACGCCCCGCTCCCGCCATACTTTGTTTACCTTCCTAAATAGGTCAATTAGTGCATCGTGTGACTCGATTTCGATCACACGATAATTAGGTAGTGACCTACGACTATATCGTCGCCCGGCTGACGAAAGTTTAGTTATGACGGTAGTTTTTTTCAAAGGTACGTGTGAGTATTTATTAATGTTTTTTTAATTTATACACACAATAAATTAAATATTTCTTTTTAATTTAGCTTTTAATTATTTTATTATATTATAATAAAGTGATAGATGCTGTAAGAAGTTTGTTTTATGAAAGTTTTCTTTATTGCAACTCATTTATATACAATATGTTTGACATAATTTATACTTATTTTTCTATATGGATTTGAGAAACCAAGATGAACAGATACATCAATGGTTGGAAGAAGAAATGGCAAATGACTGTTAGGAGGGGCCAAATAGTTCAGCGTTGGAGACAGAAGATAATGTAGAATGTAGAGGAAGAAATACATCACAACACTGGCAGTGATTCCGATTTTTCAAGCGAATCATCAGATCATGACGATTTACAGCCAAGTAAGAGACAAAGAACTCAAATTAACGGCTCTGATGACTCTTCTGATGGGAATATTCATGATCCGAATTCTTCTCAACCAGTTTTTCCAACCTCAATCCAGGGTAATCAACGAGTACTTCAAACAACCGCTCGATTCCTTTATGGCAAAAACAAACATAAGTGGTCGTCTGTACCTAGGTCAGCAATTAATGCCTATGCCGTTTATATCTCCAACATCATAAAAAATAAAAAATAAACGTCATCTCGGCGCGATTTTGTAAAGAAGATCGGAGACGAACTGATGGAGCCTTGGCTACGGGAGCGATTACAAACGCCGACTTTGAGGCGTGATATCAAGGTCATCATAAACGATATTCTTGACGAGTCTTCGAACCCTGCAACTCCTGTCCATACTGTGACCGATGTACGCAAAATTTGTTTTTTATGTCCTTCCAAAGCTCGTAGAATGACGAAGCATCGAGGCATGAAGTGCAAAAATGCAATTTGTGGATCTCACACTATCGATATGTGTAGTAACTGTGCAGAACAGTTATTTATATTGTTTTTTTTTCTAAATTAGTTCCTAATTAACCAAACTTAAGTGACATGTAACCAGTTCCTATTTTTGATAAATATTTTTGAAAATTTTCACGTTTTTTATTTCGTAGTCCGCCCGACGAATGTTTAGTAACTATGTAACAATGAATATAGTTTAGTTATGTAGGGTTAAGTAAGGTTATCACTTCCGAGTCGAAGTCCTTAATAAGAAAGTGGGTTCAAAGACGTGTAGCAAAACTGATCGTTGATTTTCCTTTACTAGTAGTAATGTTATTTTTCTTTTGGCCTATTTTTAATTAGATTTTGTTGGAAAAAATATTTCTGTGATGCACAACTATTTGTTTTGGAGTTTGCAAGTTTCTATGTTTTATTGCACGTATTTAGAAATGTTTAGTATGTTTGTCTAGATGCCATAGTACATGCTATTATTACTTTCGTTAGGCTAGATGGCCATGTGTAAAAAAGTACCATAAGAGGACTTTTCAATTAATTCAAATAAGGTCTTAAATTGTAGCCATGGTGTTATAAACATTATATATAAATTACATTCTTCTGTCCTTTTATTCCAACTCCAATCTTCTGAATTTCGCAAAATTTCTAGCAAGGCACAACACAAGCTTTCTGTTTAAAAGACAGTCGTGGCGACATGTCGCCCAGTGTGCGGAGCTTAGAACAAAATGTATGTAATTTTGCGCCCGCAGCTTGCCGCCGCGACACGTCGCCCAGTGTGCGTCTACTGTTAGGGTGTTATTAGATCAATCGATCGATCGTCGATCGTCGGCATCGATCGATGGCAGAATTGTTTAGTCAACGGCGATCGATAATTTCTATCACACCAATCAATCGATCTTCTATCGACGGCATCGATCGATGGCAGAATGATTTAGTGACGTTGATCGATAATTTCTGGTTATATATTAAAATACCAGAAATCAAAATGCCTTTACTTAAAATGCATTAGACCAAAATACCCGAATTCGAAATACCTTAACATTCAAAATACCTT
Organism: Miltochrista miniata; assembly: GCA_933228765.1. NCBI lineage: Eukaryota > Metazoa > Arthropoda > Insecta > Lepidoptera > Erebidae > Miltochrista > Miltochrista miniata. Next base: position 41,412,197 of record OW121747.1, read on the forward strand.
ATTTCAGTTCACCTTACCTTAAAATGTCTAAACTTAAAATACAAATAATTATTATATCAGAATTCAAAATACAAATTTTCAAATATCCTTAATTTAAAATACCGAAAATAGAATACAATGTGAATATTAAAAAAAAACCATAACCTACCCAGTTTATCGCTATAACCTACTGGGTATTAGGTATATATTATGCTGTACCAGTTCATTATATAGCGCATAGTTAATAAATGAATGATTTAACCCCCCCGCCCCCCCACCTAAGTGTAGCCGTAGCTCTGTTGGTCCTTGGGTATCCTTCTGAGGGCTTACCCGGGGCTCCCAACTGTAGGCTGTTATGTAGGATACGTGTGGTTTTTAGTCGGTAGGAGTCCGGCATAGTATCCATATGGGATTTACCTCATGTTAAAACACTTTGATTCAGAGTTACAAAAGTACTACAGTGGGCTAACGAAAAATAAAAAAAAAACCACGAAGGCTAAGGCGGGAGCTCCGCTTCGCTTCGCTCCCGCCTTAGTCTTCTAACCTAACCTATCTGAGTCGGGATACTCTGAGTCGAGGTGTTAACCATTCACAGATATATAGCACCCATGTAGGATTTAAATCATGTTAAAAAAAAGGTATTTTGTGTTTGAACATTTTAGGATAAGGTATTTGATAAATTTATATTTTGGGTTTCGGTTATTCGACCGTAAGGCATTTTAAATTATTTATATTATAAATATTTGCCTTTTGAATATTGATATTTCGATTTCGGGTATTTTGGGCTCAGGCATTTTAAGTAAAGGCATTATGATTTCTGGTATTATGACGGTATACCATAATTTCTACATACCAATCGATCGATCAACGGCGCCTGATGTCATCAACCGGTAATCGATCGATTGATTGGTCGAACAGTATCCATCGATCAATTAAAGCTATTACACCAGTCGATCGACATCGATCGACGTTGATCGATACTGTCGATCGAGGATCGATCGTTTGGTCTAATAACACCCTTAGAGTTCTAAGAAATTTTATCACTATTAAAATAAAAGGAAACAAAATGTACTAACCTTATTGTGCAGATCACCTCAATATAACCACCTCGACAACCCGTTTACTGCAACATACATAATAATAACATTAATATATGACTAAAAGTTCATAATATTCTTGTAGAAAATATACAGAATACAATTAATTCAAAAATACATTCGAAATCGCACATTGCAATAAAAGTCCCGCAATAATATTATTTATTAAACTGCTGAAAAGAATTCGCAACAAAGAACAGCAAAGCTTAGGGCATATTGGTAAATAAAAATTCGAAAGCGCTACCTGCAGAATGGCTGACAAGACAAACACAATATTATTTATTAATGTCTATTTCTGCTCACACAGCCTTTCAGAGCTGAAGCTACTGCGCTATTGGTTTCAGGTGATAAACAGCACACATTAGGTGGGGCATAGAATAGCGTTACTTTTAAATGTAAAAATATTCAGCATCTTTTTATACCTCTTGTAAATCAAATATGTAGGTTGTCTACTATAAAAATGGGGTTTAGGGGCCCCGTGGGTGTTTAAGGTGCCACAATCCGACCACAAATATATGTGGTGCACCTGCTAGCTGATGGATATTATGGTGTAAGTGCCTGTTAAGGAGTTGGGATGTCTTCAAACTTTGCTAAAAATGAAATGAGCTGACCACAGCTGTTACAGTGAACTCTGAGCTTAAAGGTTGAGATGTTGGAACTAAACGAGATTTTATGCTCAGATAAAGATAAATTTTGGATCTTATGGAAAGTTAGGATTTGGGCAAATCAAGATTTTATTCTGAAGAAATAGATTTAGAAACAATTGTAACACTTGTTTATGATCTTAGTAGTATAAAAAAAAAGATTAACTGGCCGGATGTGTCACTTAAATCACAATTAATGTTAACTTGTTATTGTATATAAATGTGGAGAATTGTTATGAGCATATACAATCGTCAGTATAATATGACATGGATCATTAGTCATGAGGAGAAAAACAAATATAATATCCCTATTTATAATATTCGCAGAAGCTGTTTAACATGTCACCAAAGGCATGCGCAATGAATAATGCAGCTTGGCATTCAATACATCAAAGTATTGGGTACTTTTTAATCTTACTAATATTACAAATGCGAAAGTTTGTGGGTGTGGACGTTTGTTACTCTTTCACACTCAAACGGCTGAACGGATCAGGCTGAAATTTGTTACAAGGATACATTATAGTCTGGAATAACATGTAGGCTACTTTTAATCAAGGGAACAAGTTCCTAAGTGAAGCAGGAACGGGAACAAATATTACACGGGCGAAGCTGCGGGCATCAGCTAGTAAGGTTATAATTTACTAGTAAGGGTAGAAAGTTTATGTATAATAAGCTGAATTATGCGTCCACTGACTACCTGTGTAGTAAATACAACCTGCTATGTAGGTCTTAGGTTACGGAAGATGCTAAAAAAAGTTGTTGTCATATGTCCAAGTATTTGTATTTCTGTGTAAAATAAGTTCTACTGGTATGTTTATCTATTGGCTCCAGAAAAAGCACCCTTTGCTTTCATGGCACAGAAGTTATTCTTTGCACTGTTTAACAGTAATGAACTACCTTCCTGTAATAGATAGTCTTACTGTAATGGACCATCTTCTTACTAATATTATAAATGAAAAAGTTTATGAGTGTGAATGTTTGTTACTCTTTCACGCTGGAACCGCTGAACGGATCTGGCTGAAATTTGGTACAGGAATACATTATAGCGCGGAATAACACATAGGCTACTTTTAATCCCGGTAATAAGTTCCCATGGGAAGCTGGTAAGGGAACAAATTTTATGCGGGCGAAGCTGCAGGCATCAGCTAGTAATAGACATCATCATCTAAGCAGTTGTACTGGTTTAATACGAAGTCCTCACTTCCATTCCATGAATTCCAACAGGAATAATAATGCTATTGATTCAGTAAGGTACATACCTTACTGAATTAATTGCAACCAAACATATCACTCATTTGACAAATGTTTGTATTGTAATTTGCCTGTCACAGTTCCTAAAGCATTCATTTGTTATAAGAATAAATTTGAACTTTAGCAAGTCAAATCTGACTTCGTTCACCCACAAAAAATTTATAAACAAGCGATTTACCAATACCTGTGGTCAATTACCATTATACACACACCTTTTTTTGTTTGAATATGTCATTTAGGTGAAGAATTCCAACATAAATTAATAATAGTCATCTTATTATCTTACTTAATATTATAAATGCGAAAGTTTGTGAGTGTGGATGTTTGTTACTCTTTCACGCTCAAACCGCTGAACGGATCGGGCTGAAATTTGGTACAGAGATACATTATAGTCTGAATTAACACATAGGCTACCTTTTATCCCGGGAATAACTTCCCGCGGGAACAAATTTTACGCGGGCGAAGCTGCGGGCATCAGTTAGTTAATAATATAAATGCGAAAGTGTGTGAGTGTGGATGTCTGTTACTCTTTCACGCTGTAACGGCTGAACAGATCTTTCTGAAATTTGTCACAGGGATAGATTATAGTCTGGAATAACACATAGGCCAGGCTTTTTATCCCGGGAATAAGTTCCCACGGGAAGTCATAATGGGAAGAAATATTTCGCGGGCGAAGCTGCGGGCATCCGCTAGTTAATAATAAGGGATTTTACATCAAAAATTTAAAACCGCCTCATCCTTTACCTTTAACAGGAAAACTGTTAATAACATATGACACAATAATAGAGAGAATTTGACACAGATTTTATATGTGTAGTGTATAAATCTTACTAGTGTTCATTAGAGGATAGTTACTTACCACAGTTTGATTAAAATAACTGGACTAAAGTGGGATTTATTTCCTTTCACATTATATTGTTTGGAAAGATTTGGAAAGATATCATTTAAAGTTATCATATTAACTTAAGATGGAGGTATTCAAATACAGACCTCTAAATTGCTGCTCTGGGGGGTGGGTTGCGTCGCGTCCGTAGGATTTACCATCGTTTCCTATTCTCACCCTACACGTGCCCCCTGGGTGGTGCTAAACGACGCAACAATGCCGAGCAACAGGCGGCAGTCAAATAACCTGTACCTGGCAACCACAGGCCAAAAGGACTTAAATACCCTTTAAAAGAGTGGACACAGTGCCTTGGGAAAGTGCTGTTTGTTTTTTCTCCCAACCCTTTATAATGAAAATGTCTGAATATGAATGCGATTTGTCGAGCGATCCGGCTAACCCCCGGCGCTTTCCAGTATCCGGGCTGGAAAGTGTGAAATGGACTACCGAAGACTCTACAGGGGTAGGTGACCAGGCTCCTGTGGCAGTAAATACTACTGGAAACAAGAAGTTGGTGCAGCAAGCTTTCCATCCAAGTCTGTTCCTAAGCAGACCCAGAAGTTCATCACTGAGTAAGATCCAAACATCCAATGAACTACACTCTCGTGAAGATCAACATAGAACAAATGAGGACCCCAAGAAGCCTCCTTCGTGGCAAAGAGTTCCCCCACTCAGGAATCCAAAGCGAAGAAAAGTAGAATCTCCATCACCTGAAAAGCTCGAGACGTCGAATAGATTCAGCAATCTGCCTATAGACCTGACTGAGGACATTATAGATCAACCAAAGGAAAAAAGGGTGCCCAAACCTCCACCAATCATCCTTTATGGTATTGAAGAAGTCAGTAAATTGACTGAGCTCTTGGAGTCTGTAGTATCAAAAGGCCAGTTCTCCTACAGAATCATTAATAGAAATCAACTCCGAATAAATTCTAAGGAAATGGATGTCTACAAAAAACTGATCACTGTAGTAAGAGAAAACAATCTCATAGGTCACACATTCAATAGGAAGGATGAGAGACCCTTTAGAATTGTTATTAGGAATCTGCATCCCAAAACACCTCTAGATGCAATAAAAGAGGCAATAACAGAGACAGGGAATATTGTCACCGGAGAAATTATTAACGCCAAATATGGTCCGGACAAGAAACCTACTTCTACATTTTTCGCAAATATTGTTCCTGGTCCTAATAATAAGGCAGCCAAAAATATCAGAATCATAGATCATCAAATTGTCGTTATTGAAGATCCAAAAAAGAGACAGTCAATAGTACAATGCCAAAGATGCCAGCAGTATGGGCATTCAAAGAACTACTGTATGAGGCCCTATCGCTGCGTTAAGTGCTCACAACAACACAAGACATCAGAGTGTTCAAAGACTGATCGTTCCACCCCCGCACTTTGTGCATTGTGCCAAGGCCCACACCCAGCCAATTACAAAGGATGTGAGGTTTACAAGGAAATCCTAGCCAGAAGAACTTCAAAACATACAAAGCCTCATACTAGACCACACCCTACAGTAGAAGAGAAGATATTGCCCAAAAAGCAGTCATCCAACAACATCCCTGAATTCCAGGAAAGAACCTTCGCTGAAGCCCTTCAAAAATCCCTAGATCCACTCACAACTCATAACAAGCTAGAAATTATGCTAATAAAACAATCAGAAAAATTTGATCTGATCATCCAACAAATGGGCGCCTTGATGAGCCTCATAGCCAAACTCGTCGATAAATTGACAAAATGACCACTCTCAACATGGCGACCTGGAACATCAATGGTTTAGCATCCAATGTACAGGATATGGAGGTTTTGCTGAGGGAACACAATCTAGACGTGGTCATGATATCTGAAGCTCACAGCAAGTCTACTACTAATATTATCATTCGCGGATACACCACATACCTCACCGGGCACCCAGATGGTACTGGTCATGCTGGCACTGCAATAGTTGTGAAATCCACAATTAAACATTACCTGTTGCCTGCCTTTCAGGCTGACTACCTACAGGCAACTACAATTGCAATTGAAACTCGGTGTGGCAGAATGGTGGTGTCTTCAGTTTACTTTCCACCCAAACATAAAGTCACTGAAGCGATGTTTACTGAATATTTTCGTACACTTGGCAATCGCTTCGTGGCAGGAGGTGACTGGAACTCGAAGCATATCTTTTGGGGTTCTAGACTTGTGACTACCAGAGGCAGGCAACTAAAGATGGCCTTAGATAGCAACAAACTTGTTGTCGTTACAACATCTGAGCCAACGTACTGGCCTAAGGATGAAGATAGGACTCCAGACTTACTGGATTTCTTCATAGTCAGGGGATTATCCAAAGAATACCTCCGAGCCACATCATGTCTTGATGGCACTTCAGACCATACGCCCGTTTTATTAACAGTTAGTACATTGCCCATTGAATTTGAGGAACCTGAGAGACTCTACAATCGCCTTACTGACTGGCAGTCCTTTCGCGAGTATCTTGAACACAAGATTGATCTTAAGATAGCATTAAAGACTCCAGATGATTTAGAAGACGCTACGAAGTATATTACTTCGTTAATCCAACAAGCGTGCTGGCTTAATACACCTGCCATGAAGTCCAAAAAAACACCCATAAACTTCCCATTACAAATCCGGCAGGAGGTACTCAAAAAACGGAGACTTCGTAGAGTGTGGCACCACAGCCGACTTCTGGAGGATAAAATTGCCTTTAAAGATGCTGCAACCAAACTGAAACAAGCTATTCAAGCATGGCATAGCACCACCCTCCAGACTAAACTAGAGGCTCTCACCGCAACAGCATCTACAAATTACTCTTTGTGGAAGTTCACGAAGTCGTACAATAGACCACAAGAAACAAAACCTCCCATAAAAATTACTGGAAATAGATGGGCTCGAACACCGCAGGAGAAGGCTGACATCTTTGCAGCCCACCTGTCTAGAGTTTTTGGAGATCATGACACTGGCAACCGAAACATAGAGAATGAGATAGAGGTAAGCCTCAAAGAGGACTTCCAGCTCTCCCTTCCACCTAACCCTGCTACACCACGGGAAATTTGCAGGACAATTCGAGATCTGAAAGATAAAAAAGCACCCGGGTTTGATTTAATTACCAAGGAAGTTCTCAAACAGTTACCGAGAAGGGCGATTGTGTTCATCACAGTGCTGTTCAATGGATTACTCAGACTTCAGTACTTTCCTAGACTGTGGAAAGTATCTCAGATCCTCATGATTCCTAAACCGGGCAAATCTGCAAACGATGTTGGCTCGTACAGGCCAATTAGCCTTCTGCCAATTCTCTCCAAATTATTTGAGAAGGTGTTACTCCGAAGACTGTTGCCTCTGCTCAAAGAAAGTAACATTATACCAGACCATCAATTTGGATTCCGAGAGGAGCACTCCACAGTAGAACAGGTGCACCGAGTATATAATAAAATTAGAAGCGCACTGGAAAATAAAGAATACTGCTCTGCGGCTTTCCTCGATGTGCAGCAGGCCTTCGATAGAGTTTGGCACCATGGGTTGCTGTACAAGATGAAGTTAAACTTGCCTCACAGTTACTACCTGATACTTAAATCGTATCTCGAAGAGAGACTGTTCCAGGTAAAGGATTCAGGAGCAACTTCAAAATTCTATGATATCAAGGCGGGAGTGCCGCAAGGATCTGTGTTGGGTCCTGTCTTGTACACCCTCTACACTGCAGATCTCCCACGGATTAGCGACGTCACTACTGCCACTTTCGCTGACGATACAGCTATCCTGGCCAGTGATAAGGATCCACAGAAAGCCGCAGCTACTTTGCAGGGGGGCCTAGACCTATTGTCTGAGTGGCTACTTAACTGGAAAATTAAGGCAAGTGCTACGAAATCCATACAAGTCACTTTTACTCTGAGGAAGGGAAACTGCCCTCCAGTGGTGCTGGAGAATACAACACTTCCACACAGGGATACAGCTAAATACCTTGGCCTTCATCTCGATCGCAGGCTGACATGGAGACATCACATAAAGACTAAAAGAGACGAACTCAACATGCGGTACAAAGGTCTATACTGGTTAATGGGACGCAACAGTAAACTGTCTACAGACAGCAAACTACTGATCTATAAAACCATTCTGAAACCTGTCTGGATGTATGGAATACAGCTCTGGGGTAGTGCCAGTAACTCCAATATTAGTATCTTACAACGAATGCAAAATATGATCCTCAGATCAATAGCCCAAGTGCCATGGCCTGTTACAAATAACGAAGTACATCACAATCTTCAAATGGACACAGTCAAAGAGGAAATCTCTTCAACATCCAAAAAGTACCAGATCCGGCTGCATAAACACCCTAACTTACTTGCAGCCAAATTGACTCAACCAAGCCATGTCAGGCGCCTTAAGAGAAAGGACATATTGAGCCTACATCTTGCGAGTGACTGAGCTGTGGACCTAAGGAGTAGATGTCTCTGCTGGGAGGCACACTCCACATGCCAATATTATCACCCAACATATCTGCTTATAGTCAAAGAAAAGAAAAATACTGATTGCAGATTAAAACAGAACACAAAAAAAAAAAAAAAAAAAAAAAAAAAAAAAAAAAAAAAGTTATTGTAGCTCTGTAGATAGTAAGATGCTACTATCATAACTCACTTTCAAGGGTCCTTATGAAATTGATATTAGTTATAATGTTTGCTAAATTAGTTTTGTATCATATTTACATTTTACGGGCAATTTTGATAGGTAAACACTAGTGACTACAGAATCTGATTATATACTGCTGATGTCGTGCATAGCAATTACTGCTGCTCAATTCAGTTTAAAAGTGGCAACAGGCAATATACCGAAATTATTACTGTTTATATTCAGATGCCATTAAACATTTTTTGAAAAATAGTGTGGTACTTATGAGACCAAAGATGACAGATTTTAGTCAATTTATAACTTCCTATCAATAAATGACCGTGACCGTGATAGGTGACGACCTCCTTGGATCATAAATACTGTAATTGCATGAAACTACTAAGAAAATATCAAAAATTATATATGACATAAGTTAGCGCAAATTTTAGTCACCATTACAATCAATCCATAAAATAACCAATAAACATATTTTCACTTCTGTAATGTAAAAAGCTTTAATGCAAAACGCATACTTGCCATCTTCTCAATAATCACTAGCGGCTATGATGATAAACAGCTCTTCATACGGCTCGATCAGAACCATCGCACCGCATATCACCACGAACAAAAACAATCACTAGGTACTAGACACGCACTAGGTTCTTAACCAGTTAAAAATGATGTGAGAATGTATTTAGAAACCATCGCCGTGCATATAATCGGGGGTTGCATTTGAATTACGCATCCTCGATAGGGGGCGCGGAGGAGGTGGGGGAGGGGGAGGGGGAGGGGAGGAATCCCCCCGACCACTCCCCAAAGTTAGGAAACCAATAGTTTCCAAGAAATTTAGATTTTTATTTTTTGAGGTTAAGTTCTATAAAATCATGTTCTTATAAATTTAATATAATAAATCACTTTCAATTGGTATCTCAAAGCACTCGCCGTGCCGCTACCGCGGCGCGCTTGCTTCGCTCGCTCGGCTCGTGCGCCGTTAAATCCGTGGAATTCGTTAATTTATTTTCCCGATGGTCCCCTTAATTTTTTTGGGGGGACAAAATAGTTTTGTTTAGGTGGTTATAAAAAAAAAACCACGAAGGCTAAGACGGGAGCTCCGCTCCCGTCTTAGCCTTCTAACCTAACCTATCCAAGTCGGTCTTCTTGAATTAGAAAGGGGACGATCGGGAACCAATTAAATATTATTTTTGGGACTTCCCATTCGTCCCCCTCGGGGAGACGGGGAGAAGTCCCAAAAATAATATTTATTAAAAATAATAATTACCATATATTATATAAAATAATATTTACCAAAAATATTATAAAATAATATTAAAATATTTATCAAAAATAATATAATTAAATATAATTAAATTATATATAATTTTTATCCCCCCCTTGGGAAGTCGAGGGGATGAGCAGGAATACACTCTAACTCCCACATCAAGATGACTGAGACGTTCCATTTCATTTTTATATTTTGTATTGTTTTTTTGTTCTTTTTTCTTTTGTTCATTTTTTATGACACATAAAACATTTTACAACTAATTATGTGTAAAACAATAAATAACTATATGAAAAGTTAATAACTAAGACACATTTAACAAAAAATAACGATCCGTTACACGTAACTTCAAACACGTATAAAAAAAAAACTACGCGTCTCCTAGACACAAATATGGTGCCATTTGAAAGGGGTGATCAACCCCTTTAAAATGACACCCCTCCCACCCCGCTATCGAGGATGCGTAATTCAAATGCCCACCCTATAATCGTACTATTTAGGACAAACGTTTTTTTAAAGCACCTGCACAAATAGTTGAAGGCGTAAAACTTAAGCTACGCTCGACTGTAGACCACCCCGAAGATGACATCAATCAATAACAATAAGTACATATTTAGAGTTAAGATTTAAGACAAACACATTGCTAACTTACCCATGCTGTGAATTAGATTTCAATATGACTTTATTAGTGCACTTTTTATTGTAATTTCTATGTAAATAATTAACAATCAACCCACGCTAACAATAATCATCGAAACCCACGCCGATCTGAGTTGCCATCCTTAAAATATTAATGCTTTAGGTTTAGGTAATATTCGTAATTACGTCACTGCACTGCGCACAATTTTAAATTAGTACTAACATAAAGTTTAACAACGAATATTGATGGTTATTACCTAATAAATAAACCCACTATAGTCGCATGTAGGTTACTTAGTTAAAAAATAAAATTTGGACAACGGCGGATTGAGTTTCTTCACATCCTGGGTCCTGGCTCCTGGGATATCCTTTCTAGAGCATAAGTGTCTCCGAGACGATCAATTGGAATTGACGACAACACAGTCACGTGTACAATAAGTCATTGGCGCGTGCAAATGCAAACAATGTCGTGCTCACTTGAAGTTACTATAATACGATCTGTGATTGTGGCCAATCAAGATATTGATCGTCTCCGTGGCAGAATTAACCCGGAACTCTCAGCATGCATTCGGGAGATTGTAAAGCATAGTGTGGTATTATCTGGAGTATGGTATCTTTCACACGCAAAAAAGAGTTTCTTTGCATTTTAGAACCCTTTGTAAAGTTACGCCTTGAACTTTGATGGATCTAAGTAAATGAATTTTACTTTGCATTAAAAATATAGGCGATCATGAGTAAAACAATGGCTTTTTCTTTTTATAAAAAATCTGTTACCGATTCTCCATACTTTTCTTGTACTTATTTCAGATACATCATTACTAAATATGTAACTATTTACAGTTTGTCTATAAAGTCGTGAAATTAAATGAGGGCGCTGCTGAATGCATGTATGCAACCCTATATAGTACGACCAAAATGATTTTGATACGAGGAGTTCGTTCCGAGTAAAATCTTTACTAATATTATAAATGCGACAGTTTGTGAGTGTTGATATTTATTACTCTTATTAAGGGCCCCACTCACTAACAGTTTACCGGACGATATCAATCTGTCAGTTAATCGCAATAGCCCACACACTAACAGTTCTGTTGAAGGTTTTGGACGGACGACTAATACGAACTGATAGTGTGTGGCCGCTCGACGATTCCGTTCAGCGCCGACAGATATCGGCCGGACAGTTTAAAACCTGGCGCGCGATTGACCACACATTAGCAGGTAGCCGGCCGGCGGCCTGTCGACCGACGTCTTGTATCAGTTGCAGGCCGACAGTTTTAAGATTTTCGACTTGTTTAATTTTACCGTCAAAATGGACAGCAAACCTCAATTTGTATCTACGTTTATTGAGTTATATAGAAGTTTCCCATGTTTATGGAAGGTGAAAGATGATTATCATCACAATAAAGGATTGAAGGAAGAACGAAGGATGCTTAAAACAAATTATTAGCATCTTATCAAACCACAATACCTTCAGCAACAATTGACAATGTGAAAAAAAAATCTTAAAAGCACATTCAGTAAAGATCTATAAAAGGTAATTTTGATTTTACTCTTATATGAAAATGCTAAATACGCTTTTTGGTAGGTAGCTATCTAGAGGGATAACCCTATATATCTTATACCTATCTATAATTTATACAGATTAAAAGTACCTACGTACTTTTAAATTATGTATTATAAAATTTAAATATATATTTATTATTGTTATCCAGATTATAATAGTTTTGTCAAAAATTTTGAATAAAAATATTTATGGTACGGTATATTATTCATTAAATATCCATCTACCTACTTTCAGATCGATGAATCTACGTAATAACATGTTGACTTGTGATAATAATTCATTTATTCATTACAAAATAATTTGTGTAGAATAGCAAATAGGTGACCATTTGCTGTATGTAGTGTATGGGCCCTCAAACCGATATCAGACCATGGCCGACGGGCGATCGTACGGTGGAAAACTGCCGACTCCCGACTGTTAGTGTGTGGTCGCAAGACTGACAGCAGGCCCTTGCCGGCAGGCAAAAATCGCTTTAGTGTGTTGGCGCTATTGGTCTAGGACGGCAGGCCGTCCGATAGGATCAGAGACTGCAGGCGGACTGTTAGTGAGTGGGGCCCTTTACACGCTCGAACGGTTAAAGGGATCTGGCTGAAATTTGGTACAGGGATACATTATAATCTGGAATAACCATGGCTACTTCTTATTCCGGGAATAAGTTCTTACGGGAAGCGGGAACGGGAACAATAAAAATATTATAAATGCGAAAGCTTATGAGTGTGGATGTGAGACTCTTTCACGCTCGAACAGTTGAACTGATCTGGCTGAAATTTGGTACAGGGATACATTATAGTCTGGAATAACACATAGGCTACTTTTCATCCCGGGAATAAGTTCCTACGGGAAGCGGGAACGAGAACAAATTCGACACCGGCGAAGCTGCGGGCATCAGCTAGTGAGTTAATAAATAAAACACATTATACATTTTTAATTTTGTTTCTGTTTTATTGAATCAGATCCAGAATAAAGTTTTTGAACCAGATCCAGAAGCCCCGGTCTAATAGCGTCTTACAACTAGGCTTGCCAACTTCAAAATGCGAATTTGCGGGAAATGTTGATTTCAAATGCGGGACAAGGGTTTAAAAAGCGGAATCTTACGAATTTTGTTTAAAATACTAAAAAACGTGAACTTTACTTTCAAATTAGGATGAGAGGTAAAATGTAACGCCTTGTTAGTTAAATAATAGTCAACATTTACTAAAAAACCGTTTAATCCTATCCTATCCTACTAATCCTTCTATCTTACTTCCTACTCATATTTTAAATGTGAAAGTTTGTGAAGATGTTTGGATGTTTGTTACTTGATCACGCTCTCACGGCTGAATGGATTGGGCTGAAAATTGGTACAAAGATAGCGCTAGATAGCTTATAGTCTGGAATAACAGATACTACCTGCGGCTACTTTTCATCCCGGGAACATATTAGTTTAAACTAGATGATGCTTGCGTGAAATTCGGTACCCGTTCCTGCTTTCCGTGGGAACATATTCCCGGAATGAAAAGTAGCCTATGTGTTATTCCAGACTATAAGCTATCTCTGTACCAAATTTCAGCTCCATCCGTTCAGTCATCATCAAGAACACGACAACGCATTTCTTTTCTCAAAACGCATGATACTGCTCCGAATTTTTTTTTAAACAGCTGTCAAAAAAACCAAGATAGCATTCCGTCTTTTTACCCTTATCCTCGTCAAAAAATTTCTTCAAAGCGATTGGGACAGTTTTCTCCAAGAATAGCATTATTAGTGGAATACGCACATGCGTTTCGCAAATCAAAAGGGTCCTAGTCTGGTTTAAAAAATGACGAAAAGAGGTGCAAATAAAAGCATTTTTGTCTGGATAAGTAGACTGAAAATTATAGCCAAAAAAATATTTTTAATCTAGTTACATGATGTGTGTGAAAAAAATTGCTTTTTTTGTATATTGTATATTAATTATACATAATGTCTAAAACGATCATAAAGGCAGCCCCAAATTTTTAGACGAATGCATTTTATAACTTAAATTTTTATCGACGCGATAGAAAAAAAATATGCCAAATTAAAAAGAAAATACATCTATAATTTGGTTTTCTTCGATTTTGAATAAGTAAGAGTAAGGCTTATTACAACAAAAATAAGCTCTAAAATACAACATTTCCTAGCTTGAAGGCGCGTGTTTTGTATGGTCAAGGTCGTTAGCCCTATGAACTGCCTTAATGTTATTGTAAATATCTATCGCTTTCTCATTGGGGTCTTCATAGAAATCAAGCAAACATGTGCGAATACCCTCCTCTGGACAGTAGAATCTTACAACTATTTATAGGAAATAACTTCACATTTTCGTGATTTGATGCATCGCTAAAAATACAGTAAGCGTTTGTTGCTAGATCAAGAAAAGCGGGATATTACGCGTCCCGCTCACACCCTGAGCGGGACGTCTTGTTATGGGTCTCAGAAACGGGACGTCCCGCGTATAGCGGGACGGTTGGCAACCCTACTTACAACCCACCAGCAGGTGCCTAGCAGTCCCAATTGCTTCGCCACAATCATGTAATTACATGTTTTATCTGTAACTTTCCCCCATCTGACAAGGATTTTTTTGGCGCAGTGCACAAATATTAAAATCGTCTATTTCTTTCTTTGCCGACCTTTTCTGTGTTTCCCAGGAGTTTCAAACTTTCCTTCATTATTAAAACCTTCGTTAACTATTCGCCTAACTGTACTCTCTGATTTTCCTGAAAAGAGTAAAAAAAGAAAATTAATTACCTAATGGAAACAAACTATTGACATGAAGCAATTAATTTAAAATAAAAAATGGTAGAAAACCAGATTGAACTGAGTATCAAAAATGTAGGTCGTACTATATAATAACAATGTTATTCTAACCACTGACTTACATTATAGGTAAAAATATGCAACGTAAACAATGCCTTTTTTTTGTCTACAAATCGTAAATTCAGTAAATTTGTAACTTCAGACAGATTCAAAACAAACAATAACACGATTACATACCCACCAAAGATGCTGTTCGCTCATAAACATCCTCAAAATCCCACAACAATTGTCCAGCTTGGTACTCCGCGAAACATCACTGGAAAACTTTAAAAATCACTTCCTGCGCACCACTCCGATTTTCTTTATTCATTTCTCAAACCTTTATGCGTAGTTTGGTTTCAATTTGTTGCAGTTTAATCCAAACATTAAAGTTACGTGAGAGAGTAAACGAAATTCGACGATAGCATTGACAACTGACGTACATAAGTTTCGTGTTGCCAGTGTTGCCACACACATAACTATTTTTAGTTCCTCAAACATTCATTTCACGACTTTATAGACAAACTGTAAACATAATATTATCTAATGCGTCCCAGAGACAATCAAATGACTTGAGAACTTTCACGAGTTGGTTTTACCGCGTACCCTTGACGCTACTTCGACTCATATCTACTCGAATCATATCCTATAGATAATGTTTCAGTTAATAATGATCAGAATCGGTTCATAAATAACGCGACAGCAATCTTCACCCCTTTTCTCCCCCCCCCCCCCTATCGAAAGAAAGAAAAGAAATTTATTTCACATTGGCATATACCTACAGATGCTCTTGTAAAACGTCCAGAATATAAATCAAAATTTCTACCACCAGTTCATAACGCGACCCACCTGAGAAGAACAGACTGGCAAGAAACTCAGCGGGTTATTCTTTTTGGAGCTCTATTTACAAAATGAATCTAACTATCAAAGAAAGCTCTACAATGTCCAGTTGTATTTTTGGTTTCGGTAACATGATTGCCAAGTTTGGTGTAAAACGGTTAAGAAATGCGTCTTCTAGACCGGAACTGACATACATACACACACAGACATACGGACTAAAGCAAAATGGTCCATACTGTCGAATCGGAGTCTCGCTCGCTTCGCTCGCTCGGTGTATAAAACACAACAATGCTGATAATGCAATAAGAGAAATAATAATAAGTGTGGAAATTAGCCGCAATTCATGAATTATTTAAATCTATTTATTAATACACTTAAATAATTCATAAATAAATAAATATAAATAAATAAATATTCGTGGACATTCTCACACAACATCATCTACCCTAAATTAAGCTATTGTAACTTACAATTTGGAAGTTACAATATAAGATGATGCCCATCTCCCTCTTCCACTCATTGATAACAGTCCTTTCGGTGAGATGCCACTGTCTCGTCCTGAAACCGTAACCACATGCTGTACAGTTATACATTAATAGGTGCTCATGAAAGTGCAGTCGCAGTGCTTCTGTAAATCGCAGTGGCTGTTTTGTAATGGGCTCTGGAGACGGTGTGAGAATGTTGAGAATTATAGATCCCAATCTGTACGGCTGATAGACATACTTATATATTACATTATCCGTAGAAAACACCAAAATTCCGAAACAAACATTTGTGGATCAAACAAATATTTGAACCGACCCGGGAATCGAACCCATGACCGCAGCGGAGCGTGGAAGGCGGTTACACATACACTACCTGCTGAATGCGCCACCGAGGCGGTCAAAGGTGCGTTAAAGACATAGGATTATACCTATTATTGAATAGAGTTTCAGATTACGTCACGTGATGGCAACTCCGGCTAGCCTCGTTCGCGATTCGGTAGCCTGGTTAAGATGCGCTTTGAAACAAAGATTCTCAACAATATCAAACACAAAGAAATATCGAACTTCCACAGTAAATCGATTCGATTATAACCCGGTTCATTAAAGAAAGGAATCTTAAATGGCGGTGCTTATCATGTACTCTCGCTCGCACACTAGTGCCGTCTATACTCACTCCCGCACGTACCGTAAACAAAAATAAAATCTTGATTTGCTTTCACGATAAGTTAATAAAAATTTTCGTTCTTTATTTTAACCAACATCATGATCGTCCATGACATAATGTGGTATACGTTGCCAGGTACTTTTTTCGGGATGAAAGCACTCTATGTCCGTTTCCGTACAAATGGACACAGTGTCCTTTTATCCCGAAAAATGTAGGTATAGGCACTGTTTCCGATGAAAATGATAATAGATGCCAATTTTTGACTTTCACTCTGGCAAAGCCGCGCTGGTCTTGATTTCATTATTTTTAATTGAAAACAAAAACTGACTTGAAATTTTATATGCTAACTGTACTATCCGTCAACGCAAGTACAAGCCGCCATTTAAGATTCCTTTCTTTAATGCATCGGCATATAGTAGATTTCTGTTTGTTGGTGTTGTCAGACCCTGGCAGATTTTTTTATAAAGAAATTAATCCTTGACGTTTCAAAGTACGCATAAATTACGCGCGGTGTACAGAGATCAGTGATACAATACAACCATGAACCTATAGATATATGAAGCTATAGCTATAGTTGTTATCTATAGCTTCATGAATACAACCATACAAAAAGCCCGTTCTGTTTTACATAAAGTTAATACGCCTGGGATCTTGTATCCATAATCCATACGAACGTCTTCTGCGATTGTGTGCGTTTCTCTTCTCTCTCGCGCACGGCACGGAACGTAATGTAAAAAAACGTTTGAGTGTGCAGTGTGACCAATTGTGGCAGATTTCTGCCATTTTGGCAGATTTTGGTCCTAAATTTTGTCTGTGGCAGATCATGCTGACGATTTATTAAAATGGCAGATTTCGGCAGATTTAAAATATTTTAAGACCCAAAATTGGGTTAGGGGACATTCGTCCCACTATGGAACTGGCCCGGGTACCAGTTGCCCCTCTCAAAATTTGATAATGGTTAACTGGGCCCACATCAAATTGGTGTTGAGTGGTCAAAAAAAAATAACCACGAAGCTCCGCTCCGCTTCGCTCCCACCTTAGCCTTCTAACCTAACCTATCCGAGTCGAGGTGTTAACCACAATAAGTGAATGGTTAACACCCAGCGTCTCAGAGTACCTCGACTCGGATAGGTTAGGTTAGAAGACTAAGGTGGGAGCGAAGCGGAGCGGAGCTCCCGCCTTAGCCTTCGTGGTTATTTTTTTTATAACCCACCGGTATATATATGGACATTCTGGGATTTAGACATTTTGGGACATGGACAACGTTATGATGAATATTGGACATTTCGTGAACTGGACATTCTGCGCCTAAACGCCCTTCACTTGATTGAAACCAAAACAGATGTAGGCCCAGTTAACCATTATTAAATTTTAAAAGGGGCAACTGGTACTCGGGCAAGTTCTATAGTGGGAGTTGGGACGAATGTCCCCTAACCCAGAAAATTCACATTACCTTATCTGAATTTTCAATGAATTCATTGTTTTAAAGTAATTACATCAGGTTTCTTATGAAATTAGATTACTTACACATTATTTTATCAAACTGGAAACTTCTGTTTCATGGCCAAATGTACAAGGATTTACCGCTTATTCTGTTTTTAAACAAATGAATCATATGATTATGAACTGTAATAGAGTTAATATTCTTATCTTCTTTATTGATTTTGTTTCCAAGTTTATTTCATTATTTTTCCTTTCATAGACCTTACCCATATGACGTTAAAGATGTTGCGCGGGTCAGCTGGTTGTTGCAAATATTTGTTGATTAAAAAGTTATTTTTTCCGAACTTCATCGAGTGCAGCAGAGCGAGCGCGCCTACTGGCTGTGGGGGAGAGTGAGTCGGGTGAATAGCTTCGTGCTTTGCCTTCAAGTCATATTGGCACACGATTAGATAACAGTACTTTTCGCATTGCTGCTTGCTTACGCCTCGGTACATCCTGCATCGCTCCCCATCGTTGTCACCGCGGTGAAACAGTCGACCGCCTAGGTCACCACGGTCTATCCTGCTACAAAAGTGCCGGTCGGTTTTCGCGACATGCTAGCATAAATGACATCATCCGTCGTGCCCTTTCTCTCGCTGGTATGCCAGTAATTCTTGAACCCAAGGGCTTGGCTCGAGACGATGGAAAGAATCCCGACGGGATGTCATTGGTGCCTTGCAAGATGGGAAAACCGCTTGTGTGGGATGCTACATGTGTGGATACCCTTGCGCCTTCCCATGTTCCAGGCACTGCTAGCTGCGCGGAAGCTGCTGCCGCGTCTGCGGAGACCCTGAAACGGCGAAAATACACAAGTCTTGTCGGATTTATTTATTTGAGCCATTTGGGGTCGAGACTCTTGGACCGTGGGGCCCTAGTGCAAAGCTCATTTACAGAGCTATAATGTAAACTTTTGGTCGACAGTTCTCGGGACCAAAATGCTGGTGTTTACGGCCAGAGGCTCTCCATTACCATACAACGTGGCAACGCCGCCATTATTTTGGGCATGGTTGTGGTTGACAGCGATGTGGAAGAGTTTTATGATGCATAATCTTATTCCGTATTGCCCTTTTCTTTTAAATTGATGTTACTCTAGTAAACATGTTATAAATTGTAGTACCTATATTAGTGTATAGTAACTTTAGGTTGTTTATATTAAAAGTGTTATTTTTCCGTTAGTATATTTTTGGCAGTTTTGGCTATAAGTGTGGCAGATTTTTTGCCCAGTCTGTGGCAGATTCGCCATTTCTGATATGGTCACACTGAGTGTGACGTCATTCGTCAAATCGTCGCGTCGTCGTCTGTTTTATTTTAGTAAATAAACCTATAATAAAAATTTGCGCGCAAGATATTTTCGCTGAAACTAACTCATTTTGTTTATTGAGGCACTAAAAAGGTAAGTTTTATTAATTAATGAAAATTTTAAGTTATCATTTGTATGAAAACACTCAGTGGAACAGAATGAAAAAAATATAAGTTTATTACGAGTCCTACATGAACAAAGGACCTATAGGATTATGTTTGTACTGTTTATGTATGTAGCGATCGAGATGTATTTTTTTGTTTTTCTATATGACCTTCAATAGCTGGGAAGGTCACGAGATGTTTATATAATTTTGCGATGTTTTGTGCGGAGCGAATCAGCGATCACTCGGGTGTAGAGTGATCGCGTTCATTGTCCTCAATCCAGTCCTTGTTTACTATTATTCAAAACACCCGGTTGGCGTTATCAAACCCCCCTCTCGGTTGCGCTCTATTTTTAGAGCTATAGTAATTCAGCAATGGACTTTAGTACTAATGTGGGAGCCTAGTGCTTTACAAACAAATGTAATATTAGTGTATGAAAAATTCAAAATTCATTCATTCTATTAAAGTACCTAATTTATTGTGTAGTGTTTCAAAAGGTAAGTAGATTATACTTACAAGACTGAGATAGGTATGTTCCATCTTAAAATATAATAAGTACACATAAAAAATATAACAAACATAATTAGACATACACAGGGTGGAAATTTAATACCCTGGTTGAAGGAAAAGTACCCTTTATATTGATAAAGGCAAATTTTACTGAAAGGAAACTTTCCTTAATTTACGAAAGTAAGTAAAGCTGCATTTAAATTTTTTGGATAAATCACTTGCTTGAGCTGTGAATTGAACCGGTGAGATGTGAATAAATAACACCTGTATTGTACCATCCTTTATGATACCGACCAAAAGAGTCTTTCTTATGGATAAATTTCTTATAAACAACATAGTGTCTTAAATTAAAGAAAGACCAAGAAGGTGAGTAGATTGTACCTACTAGACTGAGATTATGTACCATCTTTAACATAATACGAATATAAAAATTATGACGAACCTAATTTAGACATAATAATATACAGGGTGGAAATTAAAGACCGTGGTTGGGGGAAAAGTACCCTTTATATTGATGAAGGCAAATTTTGCTGAAAGGAAAGATTCCTTAATTTTCAAAATTAAGTAATACTATGTTTAAAATTTTCTCAAAAATCACTTGCTTGAGCCGGGTATCCAACCCGTGAGATGTTTTTTCCTTAATTTTTTTTTGCTGCTTAATTTTTCCATCTGCTATCAGCCCCTCGGCTTTAATCAGATTTCACGACAAAATTATTATGTGCTTGGCGAGTGCACATCCTCTAATATGGCCTCTCATGTCTTCTCTACTTCTTTTTTTTTGAACATTAAATAAATAAATAAATATTCACAGACATTTCACACATCAATGTCACTCCAGCTATGCTTCGCAAACTTCTCATTTCCACTGCATTAATTTTACGTTCATGCGTCTCCTGCAACACCCAGCTTTCACTTCCATACATAAGTGTAGGCACAAGCACTCCTCTATGTACAGCCATCCTTGCCTTTTTAGACACATCCTGACTGCTCATAAAGGCGTGAATGGCTCCATTCACTTGATTACCTGCCAAAACTCTTCGTTCAATATCATAGTCACACTTTCCATCTCTTACAAATTTTGACCCCAAGTACACAAACTCTTTTACCTGTTCTACTCTTTGCCCTTCGATATAAATTGGGCAATTCGTTATATTTTCTTCTCTTTCAAAAACCATTACTTTCGTCTTTTCTACATTCACTTTCATACCTCTACTTTTAAGCGCATCATGCATTATGTTAACCATCAACTGCAACTCCTCCGCCGATGATGGTCAGCTCATTGATGGATAAACAAAGAAATTGTGTGATTAGGGAACATTGCGGCTTGACAGAAGATGTAGTGACTAAGATAGAAAAAGGGATGCTCAGATGGTTCGAACATGTGGAGAGAATGAATGAAAACAGACTGACAAAAGAGATTTATAAGGCGAGAGTGAATGGACAATCTGGTAGGGGCCGACCGCGTCGCACTTATGTCGACCAAATTGGACACCTTTTGGAAAAAGGCCAGGTCAAGAGTACCCTTAATCGGAGAGCATGTATGAAAACACTTATGAAAGTAGAAGAAGCGAAAGTGATATGTCAGGATCGTGGCAAGTGGAAAACCATAGTCTCTGCCTACCCCGTTGGGAAACAGGCGTGATGTTATGTATGTATGTATGTATTTCACACAACGCTATCTGATCCCAAAGTAAGCTAGGAATAACCTGCTTGTGTTATGGGTATCAGACCACGGATATTCATACTTATATACTTTTAAATACATACATATTGTACATAGAAACACCCAGACTCTTGAGACAAACATTTATGGGTCACACAAATATTTGTCTCCGGTGGGAATCGAACCCACGGCCTCCAGCGCCGCAGGCGGTATCACTACCGACTGCGCCACAGAGGCGGGTCAACTTTGGCCCGTGGGATGTGAAAACTGATGTGAAAAATTAAGATCCGAACGAGTCTCCCTAAGGAACACTTTCTCATCTTGCATTATAAAAAGACCAAAAAAAAAGTTTTTAAGGTAAGATTGTTCACGCCGCGGCGACGCAGTCCTGTGCTGAACAAGACACAAACACTTTTGGGAGTCACAGGACATCCTTCCTGAGGGCTTACCCGGGGCTCTCAACCATAGGCTGTTAGGCGTGGCGTGAGGTTTTTAGTCGGTAAGAGTCCGGCATAACATCCTATGAGGATTTTTCCTCACGTTAAACAAAAAAAAAAGACACAACACTTCCTTGCGTCGAATACTGCTTTCACCTCTCAACTTTGAAATAATTCCGCAAAGTAGGTTCTTGCTGGGCGCCAGCGAGACGTATACCTCTCGCCTCGCTCGCCGGAAATCGCACAGCTGCGCAGCATGCGCCGTTGGTACACCAGATTATGTGAAGCCCAGGCAATGCGAAGGCTCGAGAAATAAAGCTATACGAGAGGTACAAGGGGCCAAATTTGCCATAAAGGGAGGCAAGCGATTGACCAGCAGGAGGCAAAGGCTTAGGTAAAGGAGGCGCCAAACGACACAGAAAGGTATTAAGAGACAACATTCAAGGTATTACGAAGCCCGCCATTCGAAGATTGGCAAGAAGAGGAGGCGTTAAGAGAATATCAGGATTAATTTACGAAGAAACCAGAGGCGTAGCCAAAGTTTTTTTAGAAGGAGTTATTAAAGATGCTGTCACCTACACTGAACATGCGAAAAGAAAAACTGTTACGTCAATGGATATGTCTATGCTTTGAAGCGGCAAGGGCGAATGCTATACGGCTTTGGCGGTTAATTTAAAAAAAAATAGAACACTATTAGGTAAAGTATTTATTAAAAAGATTGTTATTTGATTTTGACAAAGGCCCTTTTTAGGGCCGCAAAAAAAAAAAAAAAAGCTAAGAGCTGCTGGAGACCCTGGAGCAGAACCCATGGGAGCTCCCTTAACTTATCGATAGGGATAAACTTTGCTCCCGTTCCCGTAGCTAAATCATCCGGGGATATTGTAGCTTCCCATCAGTGAAAGAATTGTTCAAATCAGTTCAGTTATTTCGAAACCTATTCAATGCAAACCAACAATCAAATTTTTCCTCTTTACAGAAAAAGAAGAATTCATCTGGCAAAATTCTTTAGAATTGTGTTAGTGCATTGCTATTGGTGTTGTTAATCTGTTAAATATGGCTTAATATCATGTGTTTATAATGTGTAAATGCTCCACATATTTAAATTTAATGATTACATACTATACAAAAGGTTATAAATAAAAAAACTTGGGTACCTACTTACAAGACATTTATAAATTTTATTGTAAATTTTGAACTTGAACACGCGGCCTTTGCTGGGTCAAGTTCAAATCCTGTTAAAACCAACTTGTCTTTTTTCACTTTTTAATAAAATGTATATGAAAATTTAAGTTGCTAGGTAGATAATTACGTAAAATATCCACAAGAAATTAATATATAAAATGTATTATAATTCGGTTATCAGATCTTCTATCCTATACCTATCCTTTTTGACCATCTTCATCATCAACTCGTCTGATTGCGCCCCCTGTTGAACATTGGCCACTCCCAAAGATCATTCAGTCATGTGCCAACACTGGGGGAGCGCGCTGGTGGTAGACTTTCGTCTTCAAGCTTGAGGCTAAAGAGAAGACAAAACACCACAAAGGTTACTGAATTCAGACTGCTCTGCTGGACTAATCTCGAATTTTTTAATTTGTGTTTTGCGTAGGTACGTCCGCACTATTTAATCGGGCGACTATAACTCCCAAATGACTTTTAGGATCCTTGCGATGAAGATATGTATGTTATTGTTAGGACATCTAAAAATCGGTCTGAGTCTGAGGAAGGTGCTTAGCTGGGAATGGGTGTAATTCCCTAAACATGCGCTAATGTGAGAAAAGCAGTAGTGTGAAAGACTACATGCCATTTTCCGACCCGTGCATTATAACTAAATAACTAAGCAGTATGTTCTAGTATCTCTATAGATACGTATTTTCCAACAACTTACTCAGCATAGATAAGGATCTATCCTTATTGTTGATTTAGGTCTCGAGTGTAAAGGTCATTCATAATGCCAAGTTGTGAGAATTTACATTTAAGCAGAATCTTGATATGTATAACTCACTGCATAGGTACCTACCTAACTCTTGCTTTACTGTCAACTGAAATCAGGAAGCCGGGTAGTGCAAGTTTTTGTTTAAACCAGTTTTCGCAGCTGTAATTATTTCTATTTGATATGAAACTGACACTGAACACGCTACTGACATAAAAACTACCTATATTGTCCCGAGCTGAGTCGTATTACATAGGCAGGTACCTACAATACGGAAGTAGGACATCCTCACGTTGATGCATCCAGCCATTCCGCGTCACCGAAGCACTTTCATCTCCGCAACAGGCATTCAGCTTGTGCATGTGTAGGCAAGATTATGTCGTTAATACACTTTCTCTTTTGTACCATAAATACCGTTTGCTCAATTCATCCAAAGGATTTACCATGCGGACGCCAGGTCTATAGCGTGGTACAGAGGGAAACACTTTGCGGGACTTACGACCCATTTAATTAGGTTTAGAGGGACACCTTAAGATTCGTCAGTGAGTGCTCACCTTCCACCACTCACAATGTTCCCCCCTCTGCCTAACCAGATTTGGTAGGATCCTATCAATGCCGCTTTGGATATAATATTAAGTACCTATCTATATAGGTACTTGTGTACTTAAATACAATCATAATAATATACGTACGACAAACGTTTCTCCGTTGTTTAGGTTCGAGTCGTGCGCCAAACTCGTGTTCTAGTTTATTATTTTATTTTTGAACACATTGAACCAGATTACAGATGCAGAATTTTAGTCTTCGATAAAAATATCTACTAATATTATCAAGAGGAAAGAATTTATTGTTTGTTTGCAACGAATAGGCGCCGAAACTACTGGACCGATTTGAAAAATTCTTTCACTGGGAAGCTACATTATCCTTCGGTGACATAGGCTATATTTTATTCCCATATTCCCACGGGAACGGGAGCTACGCGGGTGTATCCGCGCGATGTCCACTAGTCTATTATATAAAAATCGGGTTTTCCTTCCTGACGCTATAACTTTAGAACGCACGAACCGATTTCCACGGTTTTGCATTCGTTGGAAAGGTCTCGGGCTCCGTGAGGTTTATAGCAAAGAAAATTCAGGAAAAATTTCAACAGAAAAGCGGGAAAATCATTTTTCACATAGTCAGCGCCATCGCGGGCGAAGCTGCGGGCATCAGCTAGTCTTCGATAATAATGATTGTGTGTATCGAGTCGCCTAAATAAATATATTAAATAAATAAATATATATCTCCTAGCCGGAACCCGGGCCCGGGGTAAGTGGGACTGCGCTGCCTCTTTCTGTGAGCAGGTCATGCTCGGTAAAGAGCGGGAGAGAACTCTTAAACATAACACCCGAACAACCCCCCAAAGACGCGGGACAGCACTCGAACCCCACCCTAGATGAGGCCGCAGTGGTAGCCGTAGGTCTGTTGGGAGTCCTGAGGACATCCTTCCGAGGGATTATCCGGAGCTCCCAACCGTAGGCTGTTAGGTAGGATACGTATGCCGATTTGTAATCGGTAGGAGCAGGCAGGAGTGGCATACTCGTAGGATTTTCCTCACGTAAAAAAAATAAGCCTATAACCAAATTGAGACTGTATTGATTGACTCTCCGCTTCCTGTGTTACGATGACAGAGTTACAGACTATTAGCGAAGCGCTCTATTGAATAATCGGACTTTCATTTAGTTAATATGTACAGACTCAGTACAGGCCTGGTTCTGCAGAAGGGCCTGTCTCCAGAATAGTACGGAATGCATTGCAAGCTTTTGAAATACAATACCGTGGTATTGTGAAGATTGCAGGCGATCGATACTCGGCTAAAACCCGTACTACTGCTGAGAACATCTGGCGTGAATTAAGTTCTTACGTATCTATACTAACTAATTTATTAATTTGCGTCACACAACCTCGAACAAAAGATCAATAACTATCGTTTCTTATGAAGGACTACGGGGCGATAATACGCATTAGGAACAGAGATAATAGTTTTGAGACCTCGTTCTAAGTGCGTTATCGTTAACAAGATAAAACACCTATTAACTGTTAAATTTGATTTTAGGGTTAGGTAAGTTAACTGGGTAGTCAAAAACCCACGTTTCGTTTTGTTTCCGTAGTGTTTCGACTGTAATATTGCACAAACATTAGCTTTCAAAATCGGAATTTGATGAGGTGGTAGAAATGTATATCATCATGATCAATGAATTGCTTGAAATTTGTGTAGGTACCTAACCTAAGATGTTTATCTAAAGGCGCGTATCGACTGCGCGCGGCATACCAACGAACATTGGCTCGCGCGGCGGCCGCGCGTTATGGGTACTGAGCTGCCGCGCGCGGCAACTCGAACATCGGCGCGCTCGAACATGCCGCGCGACGAACCATTTTGTGTCGGTTTTTGACGGCGCACGTTGGATCCTGTAGTATGAGCTGGTTGGTCATTAATCAAAATTAAAAAAATGCCGGTAGATAATATTTTTTCATAGATTTAGCAAATAGAGGGTATACCACATTTATTATATGTAATTAAAGTATTATTGGTTGTCTAGTATACTTTTTATGATACGACAAAGTTGACCATATTTGTATTTTCCTTGTAGTGAATTACGTTTTTTAAGTTTGGTGCAGTATAGAAACATTGCATTACTTTAAAAGTAACAGGGTATAATTAATAAAAAAAATCATGAGTGATGCTGAAGGTATGTAGTATTTAAAATGTATAAATTTAGTTCTTCACGATAAAATTACTTCTTCATAATAAATTGTTATTTAAAAACTACTTTTTCTTCAGAAGTGCAGTTTTGATACTGTTTTTTTTCGAAAAAGTGCATTTTGTCAGGGTACTAATTAGTTCTCCGTAACTCGTTAGTTAGTGTATTTTATATAGTTGATATCAAAAGTTCAGACAAAATGCTCCTTTTCAAATGGCAGTGATTTATAGTTTCACGGTAGTAGATTAAAAATATGAGCCACTCGTATTTCGGTTAGTTATTACACTTAACTGTGAAAATTTTCGTCTTTAACATGAATGAATAGTTTTGAATTGTATTGTAGCCAATTATATAGGTTATTTTTTGTTTTTTTTTTCATAGGAATAGTGGATTATCCAGTAAAAAGGAGAGATTTGTGTGACAAATTGTTTTTAATTCAATACAAGAAATTAGATAGCAAGTTTTTAAAATTAGAGGAGATAATTATTGCAGAAACCAACTGCCCTGCTTCAGATATAACTTCCCTTAAAGAAACACTGCATATTTTCTTAAAATCTTTTAAAATAAAATGGCTATCGTCGAACAGAATCAAAGAAAGGTTTGTTAAAAATAACTCAACGTAGCTAGATGAGACTTGCATTTTTTAAAAATATATTATTAAGCAAAGGGTGAGCCCAGGTAGGCCCCTGAAGGATTTTGAGCAGTGTCGTGACCGCAGTAAACGTAGGAAGACCGAAGTTTCACGTGCGTCCGGTTCTGGCAGTGAACTTCTTTATTCTTAATGTATTTTCGAACTGAAGGCCACCATTCCCAACTAAATAAATTAAAATATATTCTATAACCGAAAACCACAGCAAATGAACAAGAGGCAGTATCTCCTCAAACCGCTTTGTCTATGATTAGATACTGAAGCGAAATAAAGTAAGAAGCAGTATAACGTGGTACAAAGCTACGCGCCTCATATCTTTCCTTCTTAATTTTACGCTCGTAAAACTTCGAGAAAGGACACTCTAACGGATGTATTTAATTTGTTTTAATTTTTTTCGGATCCAGTAGTCTCGTGCTCAAGGGTTGTGAGAAAATATAAAACTACTCTTCCTAGTGAGGTACTAAAAATGATTTTACCAGATTAAAAGAATCTAGCCTTCATAAATCCATTTATTGTGATATATATTTAAATTGTATAGAGTAATAAAGACATTAATAAAGTTATTTTGCCTCAAAACACCTTTAATAAAGACAATTATGAAAGTTAAGGAAGCGAAAGATATTTGCCGGGAGCGTTGCAAGTGGCAATCAGTGGTCTCTGCCTACCCCAGTGAGAAATAAGCGTGATTTAATGTATTTAGGTACGTATGAATGTATTATACACCTTTAAGACTTAGGTTAAGTCTCGGAACGTAGTTAAATAATATTGACCAACCATCCCATACAACAGGATCCACCGTGCGGCGCGGCAAAGGAGTGACAGTGCTTTGTGCGCGCGTAATTGGGACGTACCTGAGTACCTGACGACTACTCACGCATTTTAGTGGATACGCGCAGCTAAAACATAGATAACGAGAAGTGTCGTACTTTAATTAGATTATAGACATGGCACTAAACAATTTAAAATTTAAAGGCAGCAGCGGCACTGGGCCGGCTGCTTGATACGTCCATGGTTGTCGCGCATAAAACGTACGCTCATTCATGGATCGGCTGCCGCGCGCGGCTGCCTCGCTATAATGAAATTGTACGCTAAAAATGGCTCGCGAACCAAAACACAGATTTGCCGCGGTCGAACAAGGCTCGCGCGGCGGCCGCGCGAAATCGATACGCACCTTTAGAAGTTACGACTTCCGAACCATTTCCTGCAAAAATAATTTATGCTACATTTTTGTTGGCTATATTTTTTGAAACTCTAAGCTTTGCTCCTGTGTCGTACGGGAGACGGTACTTCGGGGACGTCTTGGTGTCAACATTCTTGTGGATACGTAACTGGCATACTGTCAGGATTTAGAATACTAAAGCACTGTAGCCTACTAAGGTTGTCGCTATATTATAGTCGCAATTATCACCGATTTCAAACCAGTTCTTGAATTCGTGTTGTGATCGCAAACAGATTGGCCACGGGAGTCTGCTTTCCCTGAGGTCTTCAAAGCCATCAGAATAAACCACTGCGGTTGTGAAAGTTGGCGAAAACTTGAAATCACACAGTCGTGATGGCCGGTTAGGGATATCACGCAGTATGTTTATGATACCTCTTTATCTAGTCTTTGTGCCTCTCTAAGCCTCACTGGCGCCTTCTTGAACTAGTCCACAATCAGGTCGCATGTCACTTATGCAATGACCAAGACTACCAAGACAATCCAAGTGTGATTTACTTAGAATGCTTTTTGAAAAAACCAATAAATTTGTTCAATTTCACGTATAAAAATCATCTTAATCAAAATAACATTGCAGTGTCTTCGGTGCAATCACCTTGAATTAGGAACCGCCGAAATCAGCGGAAGGTATATGACTCCATACCTAGACTGCAACTAGAGTAAATCTGATTCTGAGATTCTGTTTTTATTATGCTGCAACAGTTAACGGATTAACTGTAGAAGCTTTCATTTAAAAATCGGCTCAATGTCGATGAACAAATAATCTTGTTTATACAGAACTAGACGCGCATGAATCTTCTCGCTCTTGACCAGTTTTATTGTTTGTTAAATTGTATGCTATATTTATACACAAAGACAAGTATTACTGGTTATTTTAGTTCCGTCCGTGGATCGATGTGGAGGTACGTTCTTATTTCATTACAACACCGATGTTGACAAAAAGATTCAAGCTCATTTATTTCGTAAACAGTAGGTACCTGCCTAAATTAAACCGGTGATATTGTGAGTGTGTTCATCAGCTATCTTTACTATTATGGCATACGAAACATTAAATTTAATAAAAAAAGCATAAATTAATTGCATGCATACGCAAATATATTCAAATTTAGTAGACCCTGCATTACATTAGAACACAGTGCAAGTTATGTGTGGAAAGAAAGAAAGAAAAATAATACCGGATAAGTGCAAGCCGGACCCGCGCACGGAGGGTTCCGTCCCAAAAACGGCAAAAAACAAGTTTATTGTATGAGGAGCCCTTAACCCCCCCCCCCCCCTTTTTCTGATTTTAGCATTTGTTGCTATAGCCGCAACAGAAATACATCATCTGTGAAAGTTTCATCTCTCTAGCTATGACAGACAGACAGACAGACGGCCTCGCGATTGCACCAAAGGGGTGTCCAGTTCAACATGTGCCAGGCAGATGCACCTTGGCGCTGATTAGTATAATTAATTTGTGTCTTTATGTAGTACTAGTGGACGTCACGCGGTTTCACCCGCATAATTCCCGTTCCCGTGGGAATACGGCAGTAAAATTATAGCCTATGTTCACCGGGAGTAGTGTACTTTTCCAACAGTGAAAGATTTTTTTTAGATTCGGAAAATGTGGTTTGTACACCGGATATATGATTTTCTAAACAATGAAATTTACAAAGCACAAAGTAATATGTATTTTGATTTTATCAGATTTTATTCAATATCGTATTGAAGTCGGCGCCAAGTAAACCCATAGTTTTATGTAGGTATTATTCATGGCACCAACTTCAATATTATATTGAATAAAATCTAATAAATCAAAATACATATTACTTTGTGCTTTGTAAATTTCATTTTTCAGGATTTGTTTGAAGTCGGTTTTTTTTTATTGAAAATTTTTTTTTTCATTATTTCAAGTGACGGGTGAACTACTGGGAATGAAGGAAAATATATCTATCTAGGTGAAAGTTCTCATCAATACAAATCAATCAAGCCCAAACACAAGGTAGCGGCTGTAAATCAATAAGGAATTCCCTCGACTGTCTTTCGGTTCCATCATCAGATCGACTCCAGACATTCATTAAATTGTAGTACATTAAAGCACTGAATGAAAAAGTTAACAAACGCACTCTAGTTGTCCCTACAATTTTCGGTGGTTGCCCTCGATTTCTCCTGAATTCCATCATCAGATCTTGACCTGGTGAAATTGGGACCGCCTCATAAGTGGACTCTATCCAACAAAAAGCAGATATGAAATTCGTCTATAAGTGACGAAATATCGGTGAACATACATGAAACATTGACAACTTCCTTTTTTTTAAAAAGTCGGATCTATAAATCTAGGTGTAAAGTTCTCATCAATACAACTCAATCAAGCCCAAACACAAGGTAACTGCTGTAAATTGTTAAGGAATGCCCTCGTCTGTCTTTCGACTCTATCATCAGGTCGACTCCAGACCTTCATTAAAGTGTAGAACATTAAAGCACTTAATTAAAAAGTTAACAAACGAACTACACTCGAGAGCAATGAATCCGGGTCACTTAAAGAATCCTAAAAATCTCGGAAACTAAAAAT
Source organism: Miltochrista miniata (assembly GCA_933228765.1). Classification (NCBI taxonomy): domain Eukaryota; kingdom Metazoa; phylum Arthropoda; class Insecta; order Lepidoptera; family Erebidae; genus Miltochrista; species Miltochrista miniata. The sequence continues at coordinate 41,443,488 of OW121747.1, forward strand.
GCTAGGTTAATGCAATAAATTGTATTTAATAGACAATGTAATACTCCTTAAATGAAGGTATTAAAACTTCTTAGTTATTGTAAAGTTATATCATAAAAAAATCAAATTTGAAAAAGGGCCACTTTCGAAGATGGAACTACGAAATTACAGCATTTGGTGTTGCTTTTGTTTGTAATCTGTCATTTATGTGGGTACATAAACCATGTTGATAGTGCTCTATATTCATTAATCAAGCTGAAATTGTGTCGCTTACGCCTGAAGAATGCACCAGAATACTTACAATGCTGGAAACCGGCCGGAGTCAGCGCGATACAGCCAGGACTGTCGGTGTGTCGCTGTCAACAGTACAAAGAGTTCTCCGACGTTACGAAGAAACTGGTTCTAACCTACGCAGACCAGGAACGGGCAGAACCAGGTGTACCACAGCACGAGAAGACCGATACTTGGTGAACACCATGCTTCGAAATCGCTTTCTCACAGGAACTGAACTCACCAATCAGTTTCGACGCCTCGGAGGAAGTAACCCAAGTGCATGGACAGTAAGACGTCGGCTTGCTGAATCTAACTTAAAACCCCTTAGACCTGCAAACGGCCCTAAACTGGAGCGTGGGCATCGTATTTCGAGACTAAGGTATGCCCAGAGCCACGTAAATTGGAGTATTGAAGATTGGTCAAAAGTTATGTTCTCCGACGAATCAAAATTTATGCTCTACAAGCACGATGGAAGACACAGAGTGTATCGAAGACCAGGGGAAAGATTCAAGCAAGCATGCATCGAAGAAAAAGTAGCCTACGGTGGTGGGTCTGTACTTGTGTGGGCCGGAATTTCTTCTGAAAGTCGCACAGAGCTGGTGATCATAGAAAACGGCTCTTTAACTAGCGTAAGATATGTGGAAGAAATCCTCAATGATCACGTTGGTCCATTTATGGTCAATTTAGGTGAGGATGCTATATTTATGCATGACAATGCCCGACCTCATACAGGTAGGATTGTGAATGACTACCTTCAAGAGATGAACATTACTCGTATGGAGTGGCCAGCGCGCAGCCCGGATATCAACCCGATCGAGCATGCTTGGGACGAGCTAGGCAGATGCGTAAAACAACGAAACCCTCCCCCAATCACGCTTCGTGAGCTCAAAATTGCTCTCACAGAGGAATGGGAGAATATTCCCCAAAATCGTATAAGGAACTTGGTGTACAGCATGCCAAACCGCGTAAACGCAGTAATGGAAGCACGAGGAGGCAATACGAAGTATTAAAATTCAAGAAAATCGTAATAAAGTTCAAAAATTTCATGTTTCCTATTTTTGTTTTAAGGAGAGATCAGCAGTTTTTTCTTTATGTAATTTTGTGTTAATAAAATGTATGGTGACTCATATTTTTTTTACTTTCATTTAAGGAGTATTACATTGTCTATTAAATACAATTTATTGCATTAACCTATCATTTTTAGTTTCCGAGATTTTTAACATTCTTTAAGTGACCCGGATTCATTGCTCTCGAGTGTAGTTGTCCCTACAATTTTCGGTGGTTGCCCTCGTTTTCTCTTGGATCCCATCATCAGATCCTGACCTGGTGAAAATGGGACCACCTCAGAAGTAAACCCTATTCAACAGAAAAAGAAATTATGAAATCCGTCTATAATTGATGGAAATATCGCTTAACATACATAAAAAAAATACATACAGACGAATTGAGAACCTCCTCCTTTTTCTGAAGTCGGTTAAAAATACGAATTGCTTATCGAAAATACTAACTTGCACTCTAAATTGTACAATCTTGTAACAGAATAGGTTAAGGTAGGTTAGTTTTTTATTTTTTAATTAATAAGTAAATTTCATTTTTGTAATGACGACTGTATACTGGGTGTAACAAAATTACCTCTCCAAATTTCATGATATGACTTGGCATCGGAAATCAAATACAAATATTTAATAAAAAAGGGGGGTAATTTTTTTCATTTTTTTTAAAAAAATTTTATCGCACATTAAGAATTCATTTTTTACCGCGGCAATTCGAGGTAACATGGTCGCCGTGGCAAAACAAACACAGAGCACCCGTCTGGCTGTCGTTGTCGCTCTCTACTGCCGCTCAGTAGCGATAGAAAGGGTGAAAATAGGATAAAATAGGACCTTTAAAACGGCTTTACGGTTCAAGTATTCATGTGATTTTTTTTTCTTCATTTTTGTAATGTTTCTTGACTGATGCCACGTCACGTGACGAAATTTGGATAGGTAATTTTGTTACACCCAATATATTAGGTTTTTAATTAGAATAAAAGATGTTCCTAAAAGTAAATTAGACGATGGTTTTCCTTAAAAAAGCTTTAATATATTTGTTAAGCTAAGGAATTTTTGGATATACTATTTTGATTAATAGTGATTTCTTCAGTAATATTGTTCTGCAAATAACATTAAACAGTATCTTTAATTGGCTGTATTAGTGTGCATAATTAGTGTGCAAGTCAGTATTTTTGGTTTAACTTTGCAATATTTTATTCGAAAAAAAGGGAAAAAACAGATATCGATTTAAATATATATCTTTTAGAAATAGCATACTTTTACAAAGTAGCACATCGAAATGATACGTCTAGGAATAAGGTCACTTTCATAACTCCTGAAGATAAATTATAATAAATAAACCTAGCGATGTTCAAGTTGACGACCATGACAGACAAGGTCCAAGGTGCTATTATCAGCGCGCCGGGCGCCCCCCCCCCCCCCCATATACGACAAAATGAGCATTTAGGGGGCCAAAATTATTTTTTTAACTCATTTTCAATTATTCACGATAGCTGTTTAATATCTCTATAGATACCAACGTCTAAACCTGATTTTTTTTATGAAAATTACGATAGAATCCGTTCAGTATCTTTGGAGATTACCCTGTTCATACAGACAGACAGAAAATAATTTTAAAACATAATTTTTGTGCTCTGTATGTGATTCATATCAATTACACTATTTTTTTAAATTTTATCAATTGTACAAACACACCATTTCTACTCTCTTGTTATAGTACTAGTAGCTTTTCGTTCGCGAGGTGATTTAAATAATAACCAATCGACTTTGACCTGTCCAATGCATAGAGCTTCTAGAAAAAACATAGGTCAAGCTGTATTATCATTTCCGCAGAACCGATTTGATGAAACATACAGCAATATTTTAGTTGAAAATATACCTACAAAGTACAATATTCTGATCAAGCTATTGAATTTTCTCCAACCCCGAACAAATCAACAAACAAACACGAAGGAAAACAAAATAGATTTAGACTCAGGAGCCCTAAATTAGTTGATTACAGTTATTTTTATAAATTTATCTTGAATGTTCCGTCACAGTATTTTTAAAAATTTTATAATAGTAGAGAAGAGATAGATAAAATTGGTTTGTGGGACTATTTAATTTGTAAATACTTGCCACGATATAAAAGCAGTGAACAAATTGGTCATCCGTGTACTCCCAATCGAAACACAATTAGGTGCAAACACAAACATCTTTATATTCAGGTCAAACAAATTTATATAGGATTATATATATATATATATATATATATATATATATATATATTTATAATTAAAATAAATTAGATCATTCAACAAATAATTATATGTAGGTATATGTGGCTGAACCGACTTTTATATTCTGTTTTGGAAGTAAAGATATATTCCCAGGATAGACAATGCGAAATTTGTCTGGTTAGGTACATCATTTAATTTATATGTGCGAAATATGCAAAACAATAGTAACATCATTTTGGTTCTGATCTGAAATTAATTCGAACTTATTGTCGATATTTACAAGATCTTTACACAAAACACCTCTTACCCATATCCCGCTGTGTCTATCTGTCATGCTCTCTTCACCGAACCAACTGAATCAAAACATTAAATTTCACACAGGTTTTACCAATCGAGAAATTAAGTTTATAAATAAATGCTCGAAACCGGCGTTAGTTACCAGTTAACAATACAACTAATAATCGTTTTCTTCCACAGGTCCAATATATAAAATGAGTAAGTTGTGCAAGCAAGTCTCCATCGAGTCTCCCGGACCCACTCTGAGAGAATGCGTCTTCAGTTTCGATGTGCCTGTACCAGATGTTCCTATGTACGGGGCCAGAATCCGCGTAGTTTACGCAGGAGCCTGCTACAGAGCCACCAGGACCCGATCGGCTTCCGTCTGCAGTACGTCCTCGGTGTCCTCAATCGGTAGTCTATCGGGAGAGATGGAGAACTTTGGCTTCCATACAGTAGCTCCTGCACACATTGGTCTTAGAGATGGAGCTCTGTTTCCCGGTTACGAAGTAGCGGGTATTGTAGACGCAATTGGTAAAGCTGCTGAAAGACTCGACGGTATCAAGGAAGGATCGCGAATCGTCCTGTACCCGTACGACGGTGTGCCTGCTGGCTATGCTGAATACATTGTAGTTCCTGATTTCAAATGCTTGGTACCCGTCCCTGACCAGCTTCATTTGAGCGTTGCAGCCATGTTGCCTACTGGGGCATTACTGGCGATGAACACGGTTAATACGGCTAGTGAATGCTTGAAGAACGTTTTGGACGGCCCTCAAAAGAAGGACAAAGCGACAGTATTGATTGTTGGCACAGGTGGCTTAGCGCTGTGGGCACTGCGTATTGCGACTCATTATTTCCGACACGGGGAATATAATGACAAGATCAGCATTACCGTTGCAACATTGAAAGATGAAGGCTTCATTTTGGCGAAAGAATGTGAAGAGTAAGTATTAATTTATATCTGTAAAATCTATAATCTCTTAAAGATCAACCATGTAAAATTTCAAATACGTCTTAATTACCTGCTTGTGGCAGATGTGCTTTGGATTGTTGGAAGTGAGTTAACTTAAATAACTTCTGTGGGCATTCTTGATGCACATTCTTGATCAGAACGTACCAGATAGCTGGTAAAATTGGCTTGTGTCCTGAAGAGATCTCTGAAGCTCCCAGCTACTAAATACAGACAAATCGCAATCCGATCAATATTCGTAGTCGTGGCTTTTTCTATGGCATTGGTATCATTTTCTACAGAGTGAACGTCGTGCAATGGAACGAAGACCTGTATGAAAAGCAGTTGATCGAGAGGACCACAGACGCATGCGGTGGACCTGTCGACGTCGTCCTCAACTTTGGCACCACGTCGCGTTCGCTCCACCGTTCATTGCAGTGCTTGGCTACCGTGAGTATTGTTGCCTACATAACATACTTTATTTTGTAATCGGTTTTTTCTGAGAGCTGTTCCTTCAGTGAGAAAGCCTCTCTAGTCTCTTGTTGTATTTGAATTGGTTATTAAACAAAATTCCATCCCATATTGCCTTTTAACTCTTCTGGAATGAATAAAGGATCAGGAATTAGTTCGCTATCAAGAATATACCTAAGAAAATACATATTTTGGGTTAAAGTATTTTTGACTACATAACTATCTTGGGTCGCGGCGACCTGGGTCTGTCCCTTTCAACACGGCAATAGGCTCACCACCTATTACGTGGGACATAAAACTATAAGGTGAAATGTGGGCGTATACTATGTCTCTGCCTATACCTTCGGGGATAAAGGCGAGATTATATGTATGTATGCATGTCTATCTTGAAATTATGACGTCACAGATATACGACGTTCAACTTGTTTTAAATCAGTCATGTTGTGAAACAGGGAGGTGTAGTCCTGGTGACAGAAGATATAGGTGAGCGACTCCTGCCCAAGTTTGCGAAGAAGGCGGAGGAGCTGAGCGTGAATATTGTTATCGTGCCCAACGGCTCGATAGAACAGCTAAAGGAATTGGTCGGCCTGGTCTCCAGATCGGAAGTAAGTGTATATTCTAGTGTGTTCTTGTATTTATATCTATAAAATGACTGAAAATGATTGTGATATTAACATCCACAAAACCCGATAAGGCGTTCTGGTATATACATTCAGGTTTCGGAAGTTCCCATGTGAGATATAAAATTGCTTAGGAGAAAATAATGATTACGAACTAACGTTTGAACCTTATAGTAAAACACATAATTCATGTATGTAATGTAGACCAAATACTGTAATATTGTATCGAGTTGGATTCGTACTTGAACATATAGAAAACACACTTGATATTTACTTTTGAAGACGTGTAGGTACTCCACGCCACAAGGCCAATCTAGAGCAATTCAACCAATTGTCTACTGCTCACGCGCATTTAACAATAACGGCTAATTTACATTGCATATAACTACGTCTTAATTGCGGAAAAAAATATTGTACTACTAATATTGATTGCAATGATATTCTATGTGAACATTTACGTGTTATTTAGTGACATAGTGGGTGATGAATATAATCACGCCGCTATCCCCGAATGGGTATGCAAACGCATATTATAGACACCGTCCATATTTCGCCATCTGTTTTTAATAATAATAATAAATATTTGTCGACAATCTCGCACAACATCAAGTAGCACAAATTAAGCTAATATAAGCTTGTGCTACGAAATCTAGACGACTGATAGACATACCTACTTATATATTTGTAAATACATACATATTATACATACAAACACCCAAACTCCGAAACAAACATTTGTGGATCACACATATATTTGGACCGACCCAGGAATCGAACCCAGGACCTCCAGCGCATTAAAGACAGGTGCGGGTCGTGATCACATTTCTAACCTAACCTAACCCTGCCCTTTTACACTACATTACAATATACCAATTGAAAATTCGATGAAATACATATTATACCAACTGAACATTCATGAAATGAGCATTATACTTTTTGATCAATAGAGCAAATGTTGTTATCGCAAATAAATATTCGATGAAATGAAAATTATGCTTTTGCTCCACCTCTCACGCCGCGGCCACAGCTCTGCTTCTATGCACCAACGCATTTGTCGCTTTTTTCAATACTTGACGATTCTACAAACAAAAATTCTGTTATCTTAATACTTAAAATTTGGACCCGTTTTAATTTTTATAGCTGCTTGCAAATCGCTACCCGAAAGTGTATTTTTATATGGAATCCAATAGTTGCTAATAATACAATGTTTGATATCCCACTGTTAATATTAGCTGCCAAGTCATTATTTTTAATACCTAGCATATTATTTCATTTTTCCTGTTTAATATATTTGCTATCTTATAGTGGCAGCCGTTATTAAGTTTTTTTAAATCTTACGTTTTGTAGCTTATTATAATATAATATAATTGTTGCTAAAATATTTAATCACTGCCAAGTTATGTTTTTTGGAACCATGGCCGCATTAATAATTAGCCTTTTTTATTTATGACATCATGCAATCATACAGGATGTCCCAGAAGTCGACGTCAAGTCGGAATCGGGTAACGGGCTAGGTCATAATAGTTGTCAGAAAAATGTAAAAAAAAATCTAGATTTTTTTTTTTAATTTTTTTTGAACGTCCATAATTTTTATAATACAAGACCTATATAATACAAGACCTACCTAAGATAATTTTTATAATACAAGACCTAGGTCTTGTATTATAAAAATTATGGACGTTCAAAAAAAATTTGGTTGGGCAAATGGTGACATTTTACTATCGAGCTGGAGAAATTTACTTTAAATTTCAGTTTAGACTTTAAAGAAAAGGTATTAAGGGTTACAATAGAGAAAAAAACAAAACAAAAGGTACATATCTGTAGCAACAGGAATGAAAAAACCGTCACAAGGCACACGTCCATATTTTTTTAAATACAAGACTTAGGTTTTTTATATTTTTCTGACAACTATTATGACCTAGCCTGTTACCCGATTCCAGCTTGACGTCGACTTCTGGGACACCCTGTTTATAAGTTTTTTTTTGGGCATTGATTCGAATTGGTTAGGTAGGTACATACTAAACACCGTATACCTACTGTTGTATTATGTTTGCTTATTGAATCTGTTTACTTTGTTGGATATGTAAATTGGGGCATGTATGTGTCATACACGACACGACAACAAAGCGTGTTCACTGTTTGTGTATCGGCAGATAACGAGTAACAATAAAAAAATTAATATATTTTGGAGTATTTTCACAGTGTCATTTATCCCAAATTAAACTTAGTAGTCTGGGATCTAGACTGAGAAACATCGTTATTATATTTCTAAATAAGCACATCATTCATATTGTACATAAAATATATCCAATATACATACGTACATATGGTCACACCTTTATCCCCGAAGAGGCAGGCAGAGGCATATTTTATGTCCATATTTCACCTTTTTAGAATTTATCCCACGGAACAGGTGGTGAGCCGTATTGCCGCGTTGAGATGAACATCCGCAGGTTGTGAATGTTTGCTGTTGCTAAAAAGGCCTTTAACTTAACTTGGCTTAATGACTTTCACATGGATGGTCACCCATCCAAGGACTGGCCATAGTAAAAGTTGCTCACTGCAGTGATCGTTTACAGAACACTGAGTCCGCAGGTTCACGAGCGCATCAACAAATACATCCAAATCCGAAATAAACATTTTTGAATCACATAAATATTTGGGCCTGCCCTGGAATTCTAACCTGTCCTGACCTCAGAACGGCAGACGTTATATAAAAATATTCGACAATATTAGTTTTTGCAGCCGTGAAAAGAATTTATTAAACTGTATGTGACGAGGACTGTCCTCGTTAGTAAATAGCTGTATCTGATTCATTGCCAGGTGACGTATCATCTGGACACTGTGACGCGCGGATATTCTTTCCGATGGAATACAGCCAAACGGGAATAGCAGTTTTCGATACAAGTGTGGGATTTCTGTTATTACAACGAGTTACGACAGGTGTTGACCCGAGCCGAAGGCGAGGATAGATAGTCGGAACGAGTTTAAATAACAGTCCCACACGTTGTATTGAACAACTATTTTCAATGCAGTTGCGAAAAAATTAAGCTATTGTATAAAATAATAAAATCACAATAAACCTGAATATCCAAAATGGCGCCAACCGTAAAAGCCGTACTTCCTAAGCAGAGACTATGGCAGTGCACTTCATTCAGCCAACTTTTTTTATATTTATAAATTTAATTTGGCCGATACTTATATTAATTTATGCTTAAATTTTCATTAAAATTACTTTTAATCTGATATTGAAACAAGTTAGTATCTTTTTTTAGAAATATTTGCATGAATCACAGACATTATTTTGACAATTGGGACAAAAAACACACGAGTGCGAGAATGGTAAAGAAAAAGCACGAGTGTGTAATGGTTGTATTGAACAACTATTTTCAATACAGTTGCTCAAAAAGTGGCGAATTAAAAAAGATTTTACCTGTCTTTACATACAGAGATGAATATTGTGGGAATAGTACGCCCTAATTTCACCAATCGTAATTGTATACAGAGCCAATTGCTTGTTGAAATGATCGAAGACCGGTAGCGGCTTGTTGTTGAAACATTTAAACCTTTAAATTTCAAGAACGGCTAATATGTTATTGGCAGCCGAGACTAATGACTCATTGCTCCTCCCGAATCACCAAAACGATTAGTAGCGGTGATTGTTTACAGAACGTTTATTTCATTAATTCTAATTGTTTTCAGAGTCGATTGCTTTGTTGAAATGGTCAGAGGCAGGTCGCGGCTTCTTGTTGTTAAGACCTTTAAATCGCACAAAATCGCGGAATGCCTACTAATAAATTATGTTATTGACAACACTGAAACGCTTAGTATTTTTGAGAAAAATGGCACAAAGGTTACCCATCTAAGCGTAAGATGCGGTAATTGTTTACAGAATACGGGTTACGCGCGCTTCCTAGTGTCTACGGTAAACAGTTTCTTTGCGTTTAAGTACCTACTCAGTCGGTAGTTTGTAGCACAAATATGACCTTAGCTATTCAGATTAAAGAAGCGTTTATAATTATCACTTAAGTAGGTAGTTACGCATAATAATCTAAGTACGATTTCTCGTTGCTACGTCAAGGTCACTGAGTTATGAATCTCGTTTAGTTATACTCGTATCTAATATCTTGTATTTGTTACCGCTCGCTGGCTAACAAAAGAACAAATACATGTGAATATATTTAATAAGCGTATGTTTATAACATAATATGTGTATTTTTTCTGAGACTGAAAATCTAGAATTCTAAATCTAGTAAGAACAATTTCTTGCAATTTACAAAGGTGCAATTTGACAGGTGTCAATTTCGTATACAATAATAAATGACCGATAGACATCTTTTGGTGAAATATATGAAACTTATTATGACGATTGAGAGGTCTATATAGTTGCACGTCTTTTTTAAAGTGAAGATCTGAAAAGAGCAAGCGTAGTACAGCGAGCAACAATAAGACGGTACAAAATAATCCTAGCAAATATAAAAATCAAACCATATCTCATATGAAAAAAGAAGAAGAGACCTTTACAGCTGCCGAAGCTAGATTAGCTATAATGAATTTGAACAGTCTGGTCATATTATTGACACTGGTTGCACTAGACTAGAGCACATACATGGAACAATAAATAGGGCAAACGATTCAATATGTGCAATTATTATTGTTATGGTTCTTGCGGGGCGTCCGTAATAATTTTATTATACCTAACAATTGAAACAATTTCATTGCACAAACATCACGAATTCGCAATGTAATGAATTGATTCGTTTTGTATAAAGCCAGTCTAGTCCAGCTGAAGCCCCGGACTGTGTGCATCTGTTTAGATTTCCGATAAAAATACGTGAAATAATTATTGCACAGCGTTTTAACAATTTGGTCAATCAATCAATACAGTCTATGGCCCATTCTAGAGTTAAATCCGGTTTGCTCTACGAGCTGAGCGGGCCCATTAATAAAGTACAACAGAAAACTGCACACTTGTTTTCACGCCAGCCTACCACAGTTTACTGGCGCGATTGAAGCGGATTCATGAATGGGTTGAAACCGGCCTTTAGGCAGCTCCCAATCATTTTCGAAGGCTGATTGGGCTTACTGTACTACAGCCAGACACATTGGGACAGGATTTGTTTCGGGATCTCTATCTCTTTGCCATGTCCTCGTCCATTAGTCAGCAGGCGCACCAGTTGCAGATGAAGCAAAGCCCCGAAATTTTTAGCTGAAATATTTCCATCACCAAGTGACCTGTTATGTGTATGATAAATGATGATGTATATATATGATAAATGATGATGTATATATATGTACTTTCGTCATAATTTGAAAATGTGTAATAAGTAATGTCATTTGTCTACAGATTGAACCACCACCGCACTCCGTGTTCCCGGCAGAAGATGCACAAGAAGTAGTCAGAAAGCTGTGCAACTCGGAAATCAAGGGACGAGCCATACTGAAGTTCCATAACATTGACTAAACAGGTACTGTCAATGTTCTGATCTAACCGGTCAGTCGTAGCGATATGACCGTGTCGTGATATCGAATCCCATAATGTGAGATGTTTGAATTAATACGTGTGTCGTTTGGTTTCAAAAACGCGCCAGTTATTTTATGGACATTGGTTGGTTAGTGTTGTTCTAAATATTTGGTTGTAATTTCGGGGCCTGTCGTTCAAATATGATTTAAAATCAAAATTGACATATTGTTATCGTAATTATGGGAATATATTTGGGAATAATAACTTTAGGTTAAGTATGTACTTGTAAGTATAAATCTGACAGTATATTATTCGTTAGTTTTAAGTAAAACTTATTTTATTTCAAAACGAAAACCAAAGTTGTAGATTTTATAAAAAATAAATAAGCTTAAATACTTATTGTATGTAAGTCACATATTAATGATAATGTTATATCGAATTAGGAGAAAAGTTTGTCCTAATGATTTTCGTTTAAATTGCCCCCTTTGCATTGCGAAATTTTCTCCTACGTATTTTGTGAGCCGACATCGTCATTAGAATTAAGTAGCCTATTGCGAATGTCTTGCAAATTATATTTGAATAGGAAGCTTAAAATAAAATAACGGTTGGTGTGGCTGGTTTTAACTTATAAAAAAATTCAGTAACGAATTTTAGTAAGCGGCAATACAATCCCTGTTATGACCCTTTTTAGAAATCATAGTCACCGTTAAAGAAAGTTAAATCGTCTACATAAAATTTATGATACCATAAATTACTATGTGATCAAATGTTCTATCTCTACAATCTCTAAATTCTACTTTTTATAGAAATTATTATTTAATACATATGATTTTACAAACTCAATACAAATTGATTTATTCTATATACAAGAACTCTCGAATCTCGATCGAAAACGATATCCCTTAAGCTCGATAGGGTAAGGGTAAGAACGTACCTTCTACTCGTATACTAGGAAATGTAAAAATAAAATTAACAATAGTTGCTTAAAACTAATACAACATTGCTAATGTAAAGCTAACTAACAGCCACGTTATAGTCGTTCACATAAAGACGGGAATTCAGAAATCTGTTTTGACAGGAGAAAATTTAATGCTCAACGAATTGCAGTCAAGTACCTACTGACCGCCAATGGGCAAACCAAACGGCAGTTATGTATTTAATCCATACTGTCAACAATATGAATTCATGAAAATCGTATGTAAGTTTATCGGCATTCCCATAACAAATGTATTGAAATATGATGCTTGTCATATATTAATTTGTTTTTCTCGAGCCGAGGGCTCTTTTTATCTAAATTTATTTCAATACTATACATAATACAAAAACAAAACGATATGATAATCAAAACAGAACTATTATGAATGCGAATAAAGGTATTATGTATCAAATATGCAAACCACGGCCGGACGAAAACAAACTAGAATATAAATGATAACACTATGAAAATTATCTTTTATAAATTGTAATTTTTGCCCATAAACTTATTAAGCAGGTACTGCGCAGTATGCAAATTTAGTATAAAACTACGTATTTTACAAAGTAGTGCCTACGTTATTCTAGAGCCGGATACGAAGCAGTTTAACATAAACCTTATCACCTTATTCCCAGTCCTTTGACGCCCACTATCATTTGTGACAGGCGTTTTCAAATGTCGCTACGATGTTTACTCGTCGTATAAACTGTTCATTTCTTAGTCTCAGCGCAGGACTACTCTGACTCACTTAGATACTGCAAAACTGTGCAACTCTTTTTGTAGGTACTTATTTATATAAGTTATTTATAGCTTGAGAAATAACGATTTAGGTACCCGTTTTTATATTTTAATTTTCATTCTGCTATGTTGAAAATTATATACTTAGAGGAGGCCAAAAATCAAATATTTATGATAACATGTAAATGCAAATTTAGAGAACTGAGCTAAATTTAACTCGCCTATGTTTATTATGCTAACAACTCATAAGCAGCGATACTATTATAATTTATTAAAGGCTGACACTAAGATTTATTTTACAATTTTATATAGACAAGTAAAGGTTTGACTCGATATTTATACAAAAAAATAATAAATTATAGAACTATAATACATAAAACAATAATTGATGACTAGATATATATATCATAAATAGTCACGCCTCTATACCCGAAGGGGTAGGCAGAGGCATATCATAATGTACATGTAACTGGTCGCTGTCTGCACATAGAAGATAATTAAATAAGACAAGGTATTATATGGGGGCATAATGACGGCAATAGAACACTAAACAACGTTTTTTTGTCTCTGTATTCTAAATCTGTTTGCCTAAACGTTTGGGTACGCTAATCTCAGTAACCGCTTAACCGATTTCAATGTAATTGTCTATTGCGTTGCGGTCTGCTCCACTTCATCTAGTGTTGTTTGTTAACAACCGGTTCATAAATAAAAAAGTTATATCAATCTAAAAAATCTTATACAAAATGCAGTAAAATATCCAGTTCTAGATCAGTTGGATTCCTACGAATGTCTCAAAACTGTCGTGTTTCTTAATCATAAAATAACTTAAAGATTATCTTAGATTTAATATATAAGCTCTTTTATGATAATGCGTAAAATAAATACATTTAAAATCCACATGCAGTCGTCGAATACCGACATTTTCAAAAACACATTTGAATATACAATAAATCTAAAGCTATTTAAACACCTCTCATAGCTGTATCTGTGCAACATGCCGATTGTATACTGTGCGCTGACTAGACCATCGCGACCATCGCAAAACAAATCATAATTGTTAATATGTGCATGATTGTATGACGGAAGCAGCCATTTGTTTATATAATAAATAATAGCGATACCAGAATTATATCTCGTGTTTATATTTAAATACTATGGGTGAGGTAGTAAATACAAGTTCAAAAACAAAGCAAAGAACATTGTGTTGGACTACTATTATATTCCTGTCATGTTTTTGGGCTGAATTCGCCCTGAAATATACCGTCCTGGTTTAATATTAAACCAGTCTAATTTACGATTGTTCAGGTTAATTCTGGTAACAAATTCTCGAATTCTTCATCAACACGGTTATTCATTATTAATCTGTTATTATCTTCCTTCGGTGTAAGGTTTAATCTGTTCCCCTGCGATTCTTGATTAGAACATATTCGGGTTTGTAGATAGGTAGGTATAGGTTACGGTGGAACAGTTACCATCAAGTCCTTAGCCATGTTTAGGCGACAGGATATCCAGTAGTAAGAGATAGTAAATCTAATAGACAGCCTATTTTAGAGTATGCAGTCCTGGTGGGCATCACACTGAGGAAACAGAGTGAGCTAAACGATCTTGAATGCTTAGGTGAGTTTTAAACATAAATTCTGTTTGATGCCAATCTAGCTTTTAGTTTCTTTTAGTTAACCTCGCGGGTAAACGCATCAATATAAATATCCCCTTTATTTTTATTGCATGTAATAGAAAATAAGCTCTGCTATCGCCACCAGTGGCGAAGTTTTCGCCAATTTACCCCTCCTCATCTATAGATGTTTCGCACTTACACATCAAAAAGTCTCACGAAATTGATTCATGGCTCAATTGCCAATAAATATTCAACGATTGCTCGCGAAGTGTTAAGCATTCATCATGATAGCGATATAATATATTAATAGAATTAAGTGTCATCATAGTTTTATATTATTTTTATAACCTGTATTCGCTCTTTAACCCCCGACGAAAACGAGGGGTGTTAGGTATAATATTTGATCGTGTGTACATACACACGTCTCATTGTGGGTATACCGTCACAATACCACAAATTATAATGCCTTTACTCAAAATATAGTAGCCCAAAATACCCGAAATCGAAATATCAATATTCAAAAGGCAAATATTTATAATATAAATAATTTAAAATGCCTTACGGTCGAATAACCGAAACCCAAACAATACATTTACCAAATACTTAATCCTAAAATGTTCAAACACAAAATACTTTTTTTTTAACATGGATGCTATATATCTGTGAATGGTTAACAACAAGTTATTTTTTTTATTTTTCGTTAGCCTACTGTTGTACTTTTGTAACTCTGAATCAAGGTGTTTTAACATGAGGTAAATCCTACATGGATACTACGCCGGACTCCTACCGACTAAAAACCACATGTATCCTACCTAACAGCCTACAGTTGGGAGCCCCGGGTAAGCCCTCAGAAGGATACCCAAGGACCAACATACCTACGGCTACAACTGCGGCTTCACTTTGGGTGTAAATAAGGGAAAGCCAAATAAAAAAAACGTGTGAGTGGCAATCAATCTTTATTTCTTAAATCATTCATTTATTAACTATGCGCAATAGAGACCACGGCAGGGGTTGCTCAGGTCGTGGGTCGGATTCGGCGGCTGGGTCTCGAGGTCGCCCTTCACAAATCCGAGGCTCTGTGCTTCCACGGAACTCGGATGGGGCCACCTGCGGGATCCAGCCTACAGGTAGGGGGCGTCAGCATCGGCATCGAGCCCTCGATGAAGTATCTGGGGCTCGTACTCGATGGCCGGTGGAACTTCGGACATCACTTCCGAAGTTTGGTTCCAAAACTGAGGGGAGCATCGGCCGCACTCGCGCGGCTGATGCCCAACATCAGGGGACCCAACGCTCCCTACAGGAGACTGTACCTGGGGATCGTGCGAAGCATGGCCCTATACGGGGCTCCCGTATGGGCGGAGACCCTGACGGCCATCAATGTGGCTAGACTGCTGAGCCCGCAGAGAGTGATGGCCATCAGGGTGATAAGAGGATACCGCACGATCTCCGGTGAGGCGGCATGTCTCCTAGCCGGGACCCCTCCATGGGACCTGGAAGCGAGAGCCCTTGCGTCACTGTTCAGATGGCTCAAGGAGGCGCTGGAGCGGGGCCAAAGGCCCGCTTATCGAGAAATCGAGGCCCAGCGGTCCCTACTCCACCAGGAAACCGTGGAGACATGGAAGGTGCGACTTGAGCAACCAAAGGGGGGATTCGCCACAATCGCGGCCGTCAGACCGGTCATGGACGAGTGGCTGAAGAGGAGACACGGTGCTCTCTCCTACCGGTTGACACAGATGCTTGCCGGGCACGGTAGCTTCGGTAGGTATCTGTGGCGGAAACACCGGGAAACCACGGCCGAGTGTCAGCACTGCGAGGACCGCAGCGATGACACGGCGCTCCACACACTGGTGGAGTGCACGGCGTGGGCGCAACAGCGCCAGGTCCTCGTAGTGGGTCTGGACGTGGACACTCTCTCGCTCGAGACCATGGTGCGAGCCATGCTCTCCAGCGGGAGTAAGTGGGACTGCGCCGCCTCCTTCTGCGAACAGGTCATGCTCGTGAAGGAGGCGGCGGGACGGGTACGGGAGAGAACTCTCCCACCCGAGTTCCGCAGTCGGCGGCCTGGGCGCCGCCGACGTGTCTTCGCCGAGGACTATCGGCCACCATGACCGGGGGCCTGAGGACGGTGACAGGGCGGCTCACCGTCCTTACAGAAGCAGGCCCATGACGGCAGCGTGACGTGAGCAATTCACGCACGCCCCCCCTTAGAAGCGGGATCACACCCGAAACCCCCCAAAGACGCGGGATAGCACCCGAACCAGCCCCTGGGCGAGGCCGCAGTAGCGGCCGTGGGTCTGTTGGGAGTCCTGGGACGTCCTTCCGAGGGCTTACCCGGGGCTCCCAACCATAGACTGTTGGGCGTGACGTGAGGTTTTTTAGTCGGTAGGAGTCCGGCATAACATCCATGAGGATTTTCCCTCACGTTAAACAAAAAAAAAATGCGCAATAGACACATTGTATTCTATTTTCGGTTTTGTAATTTAAGGATATTTGAAAATTTTTATTTAGAATTCTGATATATGTAATGATGATATGTATTTTTTAATACAGTTCCTCAAAAAGTGGCGTATTACAGGGACGTATAGCGTTCGGGATGTGGGCTATTACACACTCGTGCTTTTTTCTTTACCATTCCCGCACTCGTGCGTTTTCTTTCCCAACTGTTAAAATAATGTCTGTGATTCATGCAAATATTTCAAAAAAAGATACTATATTGTTTCAATATCAGATTAAAAGTAATTTTAATTAAAATTTAAGCATAAATTAATATAAGTATCGTCCTAATTAAATTTATAAATATAAAAAAAGTTGGCTGTATGAAGTGCACTGCCATAGTCTCTGCTTATGAAGGTATATATTCTTTTACGGTTGGCGCCATTTTGGATATTCAGGTTTATTGTGTTTTTATTATTTTATTAAATTGCTTAATTTTTTCGCAACTGTATTAAAAATAGTTGTTCAATACAACGTGTGGGACTGTTATTTAAACTCGTTATCGAAAACTACTATTAAATTTAGACATTTTACGGTAAGGTGTACTGAAATAAGGTATTTTGAATGTTATTTCGAATTCGGGTATTTTGGTCTAATGCATTTTAAGTAAAGACATTTTGATTTGTGGTATTTTAATATATAACCCTCATTGTGGCATCGTAGCGGCCGAACCGATAGACCAATTTTGATGGTGTTTTTTTTATTCCTAAAGCCAACGTGATCGGCGTGGTTCATCATCAACTCACTTTCTGAGCGAAGGGCTTTAATTAAAATTCACGGATCCGATTTATTGTAAATGAGGTATTCCGTTATTTTAATGGTATTTCCACGACATGGTAACCTGGAACTGGCTGATGCATCAAGTTGTCTGAGGGATACCCAACTCCTGATAAAATTATAGGATATATTAGAACAGCCTCAGCTTATATAAAATCGTAACTGGATTTGAATGTTATCATAAAATTAGATTAGATAAAAATGGAGATGAACTTTTTTATTTGAAATTTTCAAAATAGAAATAAATAAAGAATATTATGTTTTGATAGCTCATGTACTTACTTACTTAATATTGACATATTATAAGTTGTTTAATATCAACATCACGGTTTGCTTTTTGCATCCGGGCCGGGACCGTGGGGGCTTATGGTAGTAAATCTAATATTCCCAAAAAATGTTGGGCAATCTAATGGGAACCAACTTTACTTTTCTTTATTTACTTCAAATGATTTTTGGCAGCCCAAGTATTGAATCGATTGGCACACGTATCATGATTTTATTTCTTGGCTATCAACATTGTGTCCCCCGCGTAGCCGACTCGATGACGATATTTAAATATCATTCTGAAGACGCGTCTTCTATCTCATCGGCTTTAAAACTGTTTGTCTTGCCACTACCTAACACCTTGTCAACGAAATGTCAAATATGAGTAGCTGGAGCTGGCCTAAGAATGACACTACTTCGACATTGCTTAAGCTGAGGCCGGTTCCTAAACTCAAAATTTCAAAACCAACGAAACCGAGGCCTTACTTTTAAAATTTTGAGGTTAGAAACCGCCTGTGGTATCCGCAAGCAAATGCGGCCTCAGCCTTACGTACGAAAGGGTATCGGGCAAGCTCTATCTGACACTGTCTGCTATCTGACATTTTCATCTCAATTCTGAGGAGCAACGAGAGGCGATCGAAAAGCACTACTTACCCCTAAAAGGCGGTCGCAGTAATGAGTATTGGAAACCCACCACATCAGGGGTCATCGTCCTTTCCATGAATAAGGGACACACCTATGGCATATAGCTAGTGGCAGTTCAGGATTCGTTTTTAGAGTTTCGTACCTTAAGGATACAAAGGTAAAACTTGAAAGATCTTTGTTGTCTCGACAAACAGAAAGATAGACGAACAGTTAAACGGACGGATGTAGGTACGGATCCCTCGGAGACTGAATCCGACTCGCACTTTTTTTGTGTTGTTCTTATAGAGTCTCTTGCCAATGGATATTTCGACTATTTTTACTTTTGACGAACGCCAGCCACACACGTTCAGCGTCCTGAGCAATTTTGACATCTTTAGTTTGCTTTGAACCTAGTAGATGACTATAATATGACAGTACATTATAAAACGAACATATGGGAAGGCAGTTAGTGTTTTTTTTATTTGTTTATCTTAATTATAGAATCTTAATCAAATTTCTATTATTTACATCTGTGACATAATTAAGATTTTATATAATATGGCTTGAACTCTTGACTAATTGATTCAATCGTTATAAATTTTAATAATTAAATATATTGTTATTGTCCATGTAATCAATATTATTGTAATAATGTACGCTAAAAGATGTTGTGTACTTATATATTTATCAATACAATTGTCACACAGTGTACAATGTTCTAGGTAACATAGAGTGATATAATATATCTAACAAGTGTTTATCCACTTAACAGATATCTTTATGTTGTTTGGTTAGTAAGTGGTTTCCACGGACAAAATTTAAGTTGGGCAAGTACAGTCAATCTGGGTAACTTTGATTTTCAGTGTAACTTTGACCATGTCCATGTTTTACTATACTTTCTGGAACATAAAGGACACATAACAATGAGTATGTTCAATCGATAAATTTCAAATACCTTATATTAATTCTTTAGAACAAACACGACCAAATACGCAGGCTTTAATTAAATATTTACGTATTTATAACAGTAACCAAATTTAGCAAAACAAGGGTTTTATTTCAATAAATCCTTGATCCATTTAAAAATTAGAACAAAATGTAAGATTAATATTTAATCAGTAATAAAATTGCTTAAGTATGCTTCACGTACCTATTATTATCTATATATACCAGCACGGCACAACCTTATTATTAAAGTTACCTAAATAGACTGTAGTTGTTTAATAAACTATGTTGTGATATATTATTTGTAGTAATGCTTTAAAAATGGGTGATCCTAAAAAAATATATTCTACGCTAATTTTGTAGTAAGTATATGTGTATATGATAGTAATCATTATACCGATATAATGTCTCTAATATATCATAGGAGATAATGCAGAGACATGTCATTTTGAAAACACAAACGCATAATGAATTCATCGCAATGATTTTGTGTGAAGTACAAACCAATTAGGTATTACAATAATAATAAAAATTCCTAAAGGCCAAATAAATTGATGAGCCTAGTATTGACGCCGAACTGAATTTGAAAATTATAATTGTATCCTCCAATGACTGTAACAAAGATTTCGCACATCTAGTCAAGTTTTTGATATCAAATTATGAAATAATATATGTATAATAATATATACCTAGTATAACTATATCTGTGGTAAGCTTAGCTGTGTATTTTGGTTAAAATAAACTCCATTATCGATTGATGAATTCGTGTGTTTTTCATTTTTGTGTTGTATTCCTGTGGGAACGGGTGAATATGAAGCGCCTTCGTCGCCAACTTAAACCACTTGATCTCAGCGCCCCCAAGCATTGAAAATGAAACACTAATATATTATTCTGCTAAAACATAATTTTTCGTATAGGTAGTCATTGTTCAGAAGTGGACACCGCGACTTGGTACACGTCGTGTACGACGACCCCCTCGCCAGATGGACCGAAGACCTAAAGAAAGTCGTAGGTAGGGACTGGATGCGGAAGGCGCAGGACTGTGTACTGTGGTGTAATTTGGGAGAGACCTACGTGCAGCAGTGGTCTTTAGCTGATTTGATTGACTGACATTTTTGCTGACGTAGACCGATTTAATCCCATGTATTTTTGTCACTTACTAGTCTGAAATTTAATGATTTCGGTGCCGATTGTCGATCATGCGGCTTAAGTGCGTAGGCATAGGCAGAAATATACGGATGCAATGTCCTCAGTTTCGTTTTTACCGTGTCTGTCTGTCCGTTCGTCTGCCTCTCAGCAATATACTCGTAGCTAAACAACATTCTTGCCAAATATCTCTCCTTTACTTTCTGGAATTATCAACTGATATAAAAAATTCTCTTCGAGTTTTTTATATCAGTTGATACAGAACATAATGCCGTTCATCATGTTACTATAATAAATGTCAACAATGACAATTTGTTATACCACTAAGGTGGCAGGCAAGCTTACGGCCAACTGGATAGAAAGTGGTCACCGTACCTATGAACGTTTTGCAACACCAGAAGCGCTACACTCGCACTATCGACCCTGCAAGAACATTTTTCGATCCTTTTTAAAGAAAATGTGTGACGATGGACACCAATAGAAAGTGGCCGTGGGCATCATTATCAAACCATTCCTCGGGAGCACAAGCAGGCAAGGTCTCCTGTCGGAAGGGGCTTCACGCCACCTGTACCTACCTATAGGATCGCAACTCTCATTACTCGCCTTTCCACCGAGTCCAATGCACAAAGCTGATATTAAAGTGCACCATTAAGGCGACAGCAGTACTCCATGTGCGACCTTTTAAGGCGCTAGGCAGATGACGGGGTGGACCGGACTTTTTGCACGCGACGCAATAAAGACCGCGTCTGCTCGACGATGCCCGCGACTGCCCGTACCGCCAACACAACGCACACGACGGGCGGAGGCACTTAGTTCACGATGTTGCGTTCGTTCTAGCGTAAGACTAAGCTAGCTGCCCCGCGCCGGCCGCCCCGTCAGCGTTACTTCATACAAACTGGTTTGTGTGATCCATGGCAGGTAGTCGCGCCGCCACTGCCCGCCGTGCAGTGGCGGGTGCGGTCTTTTTGCCCTTCGTGTGCGTCGGTAGTATAGGATTGCCTTAAATTGGCCGGCCCGGCCCGCCCCCTCGTTTGCAAAGCGCCTTTAGAGAAGCAGTGTTTGCGCCGCAGTAAAGTGTGGTAAAGTACTCCGAGCTTCCTAGACGCCAACTTGGCCTTGTCACTGGAGATGTGCCAAGGATCCCTGTAGGTACTATGAGATGTGTCCTTAAAATGACGGCGCCACAGAAATGTTTTTTTTTTTGATTTCCATGCATTAGTATGCATGGATCTTAGCATGTCACAGGCGAAAGCGTGAGACACGATATTGAAGAATAAATTGAACACAAAATTGTTAAAAATGTTTATTACACTAACGTACCATGAATCTGTACAAAAGTAAAAAAGATAAATATTAATTTAATACGCTCTGTTGTGGCTTACGGCTCTGATTGTTTTAAACATAAACTTAGCAGTTTTCACGTCGCCGTTGGGTAGTACCGAAGGCATGGCCGTCTTGGCTGGGATCTTCTCTCCCCAAATGTCGACTACCGACCGAATCTCTTGGTTTATGCCAGCGTGCAGGACGAGGAGAACTGATGAAGTTCCAACTCCACCTTTTTTTATTATAGCACTTGCTCCACAGCTCCTCATCGCCAAATTATCTACATGAATATATTTTATAATGTAATCAGGAAAATAATTGTCGTACACGTACACTTGGCCCTCACTTATTGAGACCGGTAGATTCTCTACAACTGCGGAATCCATGTGCTTCAGATCGTATTTCCATTCGCCCAGTTCCAGGGGCGCCTTAGTCTTCGCGCAGAACATTCTGGCATCTGCCACGGCGAGAAATAATAACAACCATAGGTCCATTTATGATGAACACATTAGCACAATTGATCGAACAGGTAAGACTATTTGGTCCGAATCGTTGCAAGAACAATGGAAAGATAAGCGGCGTAGTGGCCTTTCACTGAGCTCCAGATGTTCGATTAGGTGTAGACTTTTTGTAGAATTGAATTCTAAACAAGGTTATGTAATACTAGTTCGACTGGCGTTAAACGAATAGGTGATTTTAGGCGGCTCGAGTGCGACGAGGCGTTTGTGGGGATTTCGACACGTACAATAGTTTTACAAGTAGGTATAATGGGGGACGGGGGCCACACCCAAGGACCATTTCCGGGGCCCAAACCAACATCACCTGTAGTGTTTGATCAACTGATTAGCGGACGAGGCTCTGGGCCTTGGTGTAAGTTACTAAGAGCATTCATCATAGTAGAAAGATGTGAAATGTCTTACAAAATCTGCAGACGATAGTATTATATATTAATCAATACACAGCTCCTGAGGTAACTTGAGGAACACGACCTGCTCAGTGACCGGCAGTACGGCTTCCGTCGTCGCTCGACTGGCGATCTCCTTGTGTACCTCACACACCGATGGGCGGCGGTATCGAGAGTAAGGGCGAGGCTCTAGCAGTGAGCCTTGACATCTCTAAAGCCTTTGACCGGGTCTGCCCTCAAATTGCCCTCTTATGGACTGCCCGAGAGTTTATGCGGATGGGTGTCCAGCTTTTTGGCCAGTAGAAGCATCAGGGCCATTGTTTTTTTTTTATACCACTAAGGTGGCAGACAAGCATACAGCCCACCAGAAGGACTGGTGGTCACCGCAGCCTATGAACTTTTGCAACACCAGAGGCGCCACACTCGCGCTGCCGACCCTGTAAAAACCTTAGACCCCTTTTGAAGAACCCCATACTGTAGGCGTTTGGGAAAACCGAGGCAGGAAGATCATTCCACAACCTAAGCGTGCGCGGAAGAAAACCCCTATGGGATCTAACCGTGCTCGAACGCTCCGGACGTAGGGTGTGAGGATGAAATCCCAGTCTATGGCGAGCGGCGCGATGATAGCACGTAGCCGTGGGCATCATGTCAAACAATTCCTCAGAGCACATACCATTGAACAGGCGGTAGAACACGCGTAAGGAGGCAAAGTCTCTCCTGTCGCGAAGAGGTTCAACACCACCTGTCAGTAAAGGATCGTTGACAACTCACAGCTCGCCTCTGCAGCGAGCCAAATGGACGAAGCTGATATTCAGGTGGCCCCCCCAGAGGTGACAGCAGTACTCCATGTGAGGCCGCACTTGCGACTTATAGAGAAGCAGTGTTTGCACCGCAGTAAAGTACCGCCGCGCCCTGTTGAGCACACCGAGCTTCTTGGACGCCAGATTGGCCTTGTCCTCCAAATGACTGCGGAACTGAACGTCACTGGAGATGTCAACACCAAGGATCCCTATACTTTTAGAGATGGAAAGAGATGTGCCCTGGAATTGTGGCGCTACAGTAATTGGGGCTTTCTTAGCGGTGAAGAAACACGCCTGTGTCTTGGAGGGGTTAAACTGGACAAGGTTTTGTCGACCCCAATCGGACACTCTAGTAAGAGTAGCCTCGATTTACGACGCAAGCTGTTCACGACTTTCTTCCACTACGTCCCGAGAGATACCGGGGCGGCCTGTGTAACAAGTGTCCCCCGTACTGTCGTCTGCATAACAATGAATGCCGTCAATAGACAACATGTCATTGATATGCAGCAGAAACAGAGTAGGGGACAACACTGAGCCTTGCGGTACTCCAGCGTTAATGGCCATGCAGTCAGAACAGCTGCCGTCGACAACAGCCCTGATGCTTCTACCGGCCAAAAAGCTGGACATCCATCCGCATAATCTCTCGGTCAGTCCGTAGGAGGGCAATTTTTTAAGAAGACCACGGTGCCAGACCCGGTCAAAGGCTTTAAAAATGTCGAGGCTCACTGCTAGAGCCTCGCCTTTACTCTCGACAGCCGTCGCCCATCGGTATGTGAGGCACACGAGAAGATCGCCCTTCAAGCGACCGTGACGGAAACCGTACTGCCGGTCACTGAGCAGGTCGTTTTCCTCAAGGTACCTCAGGAGCTGTGTATTAATAACAAACTCCATCACCTTAGACCAGGGGTTCCCAACCCTTTCGTGGTCAGGGACCACTTTTTTATTTTTCTTGTTAACAGGGATCACTATGAAGCCATATTTAAAACAAACTGTGAAAGTCAATTTGAAACTTATAAAAAAACACAGAAATCTTCCGTATTTTTGTATTAATGTGATTTCTGGCTTGCATCTTCTTCACGAGATGTGCTAACCTAGGGTCAGGGACCACTTTTTTATTTTTCTTGTTAACAGGGACCACTATGAAGCCATATTTAAAACAAACTGTGAAAGTCAATTTGAAACTTATAAAAAAAACACAGAAATCTTCCGTATTTTTGTATTAATGTGATTTCTGGCTTGCATCTTCTTCACGAGATCTGCTAACCTAGGACTAATATTGTTACTTAAAGCTACATGCAAATCATCACTTACCTACTTTCAAACGATTCCTCGCCTTATTTTTAATTACCACCAAGAAAGCAGAAAGCCTTGTACGCACCAATAAGCTGTTGAAAAAACCATAACTTATAAGAACGAGAGAGAACTACTTATAAGAAATTGCTTTTAATTTCTCTCCCGCTGCATTCTTCGCGAGCATAACTTGCTCGCAGAAAGACGCAGTTACGTCATAGCCCTTATTAACATGGTCTCCAGCGTTAGAATATTCACGCCCAGGCCCGCAACGAGGTCTTGTCGCTGCTATGCCCATGTTGTGCCCTGTCTTCTACTGTAGTGCCATGTGCTGTAGATACTGACCAAAGCACCCATGCGTGCCCGGTAAGCATCTGTGACATTCGGTAAGTGAGACTGCCATGGCGCTCTCCTCAATAGTGGTGAATCCTCACTTTGGTAGCTCAAGTCGTACCTTCCATGTCTCCATGAGCTCCTGGCGAAACAGGAATCACTATGCCTCTATTTCTCGGCGCACAGTCCTGTTGTCCCGATCCAGCGCCTACTTGCACCTTTGATACAACTTTTTCCAGGTCCCATGGAGGGAGTCTAAGCCTTAGACAATAGGGAAGTGAAGGCTATAGACCTGTAATTGGCCGGGTCGGTCCTATCACCCTTCTTGGGCACAGGATGCACATACGCGATCTTCCACGACGCCGGGACTTGTCGCATGGAATATGAAAGCGTGAAAAGACGTGTAAGTACCGGACACAACTCTGGACCACACTGCTTAAGTACCACCGCGGGTATACCGTCCGGCCCACTCGACTTATGAACGTCCAGAGAACAAAGCTCCCGTCGGACGTCCCGCTGCGTAAATTTCTACTCTCACTAGAGTGTCCGATTGGGGAAAACAAAATCTTGTTCAATTCAACCCTACTAAGACATAAGTTTGTGTATTCACCGCAAAGAAAGCCCCATTTACTATAGCGCCGCAATTTCAGGGCACAACTCTCTCCATCTCTGACAGCATAGGTATCCTTGGTGTTGACATCTCCAGTGACGTTCAGTTCCGAAGTCATTTGAAGAATAAGGCCAAGCTGGCGTCCAAAAAGCTCGATGTGCTCAACAGGGCGCGGCGGTACTTCACTGCGGCGCAAACACTGCTTCTGCATAAGTCGCAAGTGCGGCCGCACATGGAGTTCTGCTGTCACCTCTGGGCGGGGGCACCTGAATATCAGCTTCTTCCGTTCGACTCGGTACAAAGGCGAGCCATGAGTCGTCAACGATCCTATGCTTGCAGGTGGTGTGGAACCTCTTCACGACAGGAGAGACTTTGCCTCCTTGTGATTGTTCTACCGCCTGTACCATGGTTTGTGCTCTGAAGAATTGTTTGATATGATGCCCACGGCTGCGTTCTATCACCGCACCGCTCCAAATGACAGGGTTTTTATCCTCACACTTTGAGTCCGGAGCGTTTGAGCACGGTTAGATCCGGTAGGGGCTTTGTCTCGCGTACGCTTATATTGTGGAATGATCTCTCTGCCTCGGTTTTCCCAAACGCCTATAGTATGAGGTTCTTCAAAAGGGGTCTTAGAAGATTTTTACAGGGCCGGCAGCGCGAGTGTAGCGCCCCTGGTGTTGCAAACGTCCATAGGCAGCGGTGACCACCGGTACATCTGGTGGGCCGTATGCTTGTCTGCCACCTTGGTGGTATAAAACAAAAGGGATTATTCGGTTTAAGACAGATTCTGCTACGACTGATTCTGTTGACGACAGATTCGCTTTAAGACAGAAATACAGGTAATTACAAAATATTATAGATATTTTGAAATACACGTTGAATTATTTATTTAAAGAATAAAAAAACCATACAACGTGCATCAATAAAATATGAAATTGATATGTAATCAAATTAGTAAGGGATTAATTTATGAAAAAATGGATCTTTTAGGACATGATAGGATAGGAGACGGCGTATCCCAGTAGTTTCATTGTGTAGTTCCTTTGGAACGGTACTTGTAAAATAAATGAAAATCGATAAAACAAATGAAAATTGACAAAACAAATGAAAATTTTGCCGATCGTCGTTTGTTTATCCGACCATCATTTGTTTTGCCGATCTTCATTTGTTTATAATACATAATTATATCTGTCTTAAAGCGAATCTGTCGTCAACAGAATCAGTCGTAAGCAGAATCTGTCTTAAACAGAATCTGACTTAAACCGAATAAAGGAAAAAGTAAGTGCCCGCAGTCAGAGCGCATAGTATTCTGCCGCTTAGCTCTTAAACCCCCCCCCCCCCTCAGCTAGAGGGGTAACTATAGTGTAGTTTTATGTCAAAGAAAATAATAGTATACCTACGTTATATCTCCAGACCAATAGTATAGGGATCCTTGGCGTTGACATCTCCAGTGACGTTCAGTTCCGCAGTCATTTGGAGGACAAGGCCAAGCTGGCGTCTAAGAAGCTCGGAGTGCTCAATAGATACTGCTGTCACCTCTAGGCTAGGGCATTTAGTGTAGGGTTATAATATCTTGTCGATGGTGATGTTTCATAAGAAGGTGTCTTCGATCAACAATATATTAGATAACCGGTCACGACCAAAAGCGAAGCAGAAGTTTCGTTCGAAATCCCAGAACAGATCGTAACCATTCCATGTTTTAAATCATGCTCAGAATGATTCTTTGGAAAACATTCTAAACGGAATCAATAATATTGAACGCAGTACGATCCTTGAGGTCTCGACAACAATGCTCTACATTTTGATCAATTAATCAGTTTACGTAAGAAAAATAAATTGTATTTTGTTAAAGATGAGCACTTTCCTTTAGTTTGCCGTATGTCATTACTTCCCAGAATAAGATCACACTATCGTATGGTGTAATAATATAGGGTGTGGTTTTTTTCA
The DNA here is from genome assembly GCA_933228765.1 of Miltochrista miniata. Lineage (NCBI taxonomy): Eukaryota > Metazoa > Arthropoda > Insecta > Lepidoptera > Erebidae > Miltochrista > Miltochrista miniata. Next base: position 41,471,573 of record OW121747.1, read on the forward strand.
ATATCGATTCCACCAGCTAGGATTATTGGTTATTTAAAAATCTAATGTTGAGGTTTTAAGTTTCATCAAAATCGGGGTCGTGACTCCTTTGAGCACTTTTCGCTATTCCTTAGTTTCGGATTTATTAGCCATCCATTTCCTTTTGAAAAATTTACCCTGTATTGTTGATCGAAGAAAGAGCTTAGAGGCCACGGTGGTAGCCAAAGTCTGCCGAAAATTCTAGGAGATATCCTAGAATTTTCGGCAAACTTTCGACAGAAGGATACTTCCGAGGGGTTACCCGGGGCTACCCGCCAGAGACGGATAGGTCGGACCAGGTGTCAGATCGAGTCTTGCCGACTCGAAAATTCGTCATTGAAAATACATGAACGCTTTTCGAGGTAGGAAAGGATCGTATAAGAAAAAATCACAATAACACATGGTAATTAATATATTTTTACATAATAATATCACTATTTTTAAACCTAGCAACACCATACCACAATCGAAATTATAAATTTTTCTGCGCATATAGTTCCGTAAGACTTTTTAAAAAATTAGTTGCCTATGCCTAAAAGATCTAAAACCATTTCATGGCATTAGTATAAATCATATAAAAAGTGTAAAACTACAAATTCATCACACGTGGATATGCGTCCGTGCAGGCACTATTATTACGAATTTCCTTTCAATTAGACAGTTTCAAAAAAGCTGTCGCTCTTGTAAAAAAAATGTTACAATATCAGCTTAAGTAATTGGCCAAATTGTAAATTTCATAATTATTTATAACCTAAAAGATTGGTGATAGATTTAAAATACAATACTTTCAAATTACCACACTATTCCACTTTGCATCCTTTCGGCGACAAAATTTCTAAGATAGTGTTTTAAAAAACTACCTGTCCTGTGCGTAAAACCGTTTTATCTTCCTAATTATACACATAGAACTTACAAGTTATGATATGATAGAAGTGAACACTTATTTATTTATATAATTGCATTACACTGGCGTATCTAGACCAATCGAGAATGAGAGCTGCACACTCACTTGGTAGATGTAGATACAAGTAGATCGGTAAGAGATTCTGGTTTGTACAATCGTTTGATATCACGTATATACCCTTTTGATATCGACTGGGAATATTGAACACATTTTCTTTATATATATATGTTTAAAACTACAATTTTTTTTATAGATTCAAATGAGTAAAGATGTATAAAAATTTTGATAAATCGATTTTTGATTGATGTATAAATACGACTCCAAAATTCATTTATGTAAACATTGTTCAAAGTTATATACAAAAAATTACCAATAAATACAGTATATTCACGCTTATCCCCGGCCATACTAAGAATCCTATCGAGGACATAGACTCTCAGTACCTAATAATTATATCTAAAAATATCTTATTAACCACACAGGACGGACCACCCTAACTTACGGAACTCGAAAAGGCACATACACTGTGATGTTATATAAAACTAACTTATAGAACAAATTATATACAGATCGCTGATATTATTTTATATTATAATAGTCTTATGTACCTCGTTATTCGATTTAGTTATATAAAATAAGTATTAACCATTTCAAAAACAATAAAAGGGTTTATTTTGAAATAGTTAAGGCACTATAGAGTTACCCTTTTGAAATATAGTACTGAATTATAATAACGTCATAACATTGCATAATATATTGAAATAAAAACATATACATAGTCAAATTTGAAAAAGAAAACATTTTTAGTTTTTTTTATAAACGCAAAACCATTAAAATTTTACACTTCAAACAACAGTTGTTCTATAAGTTATTTTAATGATTGAAGCCACTGCGTAGTGCGCTTAAAATATACTAAAATATAATTATATTTTAAAAGAAAGAAAGAAATAAATTATAAATTTGTAAATCAACTTTTTGTATTTGAGCAATGATTATGTAAGTAGAGAGTGAACATACTGTAAATAAATCTAATTAATAAATATTAAGAATACAGGAGTTTATAGAATAAAGTTTCTTGTGGGGGAAAATGCAGCGATAACCCAATGTTAACTCTCAATGGGGTAAATTAACACCAAGAGATATTGAAACTAAACTTGGAGAAATTTAACCAAAGGGGTTAAATTTACATCAAAATTTATTGAAACTTTAAACTTGGGTAACTGTACGCCCCAATGGGTAAAGTAACACCAAGGGTTATTAGTACAGTAAACTTGGGCAAATTTAACCAAAGGGGTAAATTTACACCAAAATTTATTGAAACTTTAAACTTGGGTAACTCTACGCCCAAATGGGTAAAGTAACACCAAGAGTTATAAGAACAGTAAACTTGGGCAAATTTAACCAAAGGGGTAAATAACACTAAAGGTCATCAGAACATTAACTTGAGTAAACTTACGTTTCAAGGGGTAAAGTTACACTAAGAGTTATTAGAACAGTAAACTTGGGCAAATTTAACCGAAGGGGTGAATTGACATCAAAGGGTATTAGAACATTAACTAAGTAAACTTACGTCCCAATGGGTAAAGTAACACCGAGAGCTTTTTATTATTGGGACATTACACTTAGATAACTTTATGCCCAAAGTGATACAGGAAGATGGTTATTGACGGAATAAATACTGGATTTCAATGATTTAAAGAAATCTAAAGTCACTTGGTAAATAGAGCTGCATTATTTTTTTCAAGACAATGTTCCTTTTAATCCAATTTTAAAATAAGCTCTATAACAGCCTTATGGTATAAAAATGAACGCTGTGCCGTCGTCATAAGGTTTATTTTTATTTAAAACTTATGTTACGAAGATTTTTTTGTTATTTCAGTGGTAACCCATATCATTCTGCTGCAGTATGTGGTATATGGTAAGCACACTACGCAGCGGTCGATGCGTGGGGGTATTATCGTTAAAAGTAATTAATATAAGTAATATTTTACATATGGATAGTGGCCGCTGTGTAACGAGCTTCGCCGCGTCGCCAATTCCACTGTGAGGGACGGTACTGAAACATAAATGTTTATTTTGAGCATTTGGTTAACCAATACAAGTTTCTTACTGTATAAATAAGAATTAGGGATGTGAATTTGTTTTCTTGTGATAAATGGAAAGATCATAATAACTTTTATAGCAAAACTATTTTTGTTTTTATGATTTTCGCAATAATACAGAAGTTATATCAATCGAAAAACCACCGTCCGAAAACACGGCGACAGCTCCAGAACAAATCTAAGCGCGTGTGACGTCATCTTAACAGTTTTCAATCATTGTAGTTGTAGCAACACTTACGTTTTTTTCATATAACGCCCAACAGCCTATGGTTGGGAACCCCGGGTAAGCCCTCGGAAGGATGTCCCAGGACTCCCAACAGACCCACGGCCGCCACTGCGGGGGGTGCATGGATCTCTCACGTATTCTTGCCACTGAACAGACTCTCACTGACTAATTCCAAAATCTGACAATGACAGTACTTTCTGAAGTGTCAAAACAGTGGTGTGTCGCCGGCGTTATCCTTCGTTGTAACAACGGAAGGTAGTTCGACATGGTTTTTGTCGATCCTCGCCTCAGTCCAACCGCGACCACGGGCGTTGCAGCGTGTCCGAAACGTTGGTGAATGTAAGTAAATAGTATTTCGCGTGAAGTCCCGAATTCCATAAGTATGAGGAATATAATATTTCTAACTCTAACTTAAACTCAAAAAAATATTTATTTCGCATTATCCTAATACATAGGCACTTGCGACACGTCCATGAATACAAATCAAAGTAGCACCACCAGTTTGGAACGTGGCCCGCTTGAGGAGAACTGGCAAGAAACTCGGCGGACTTTTCTTGTTGTTCTCTATTTACAAGAATTTAACTATTGCTTGAGAATGTAGTAGAGCAAGCAGATCAGTTCCAGGCTTCCTTGTCAAGCAAATAATCGTCAAGGGTATACTACGCCAAATCGAACGTTCAAAATATCGAACGTTCAATATATCGAACGTTCAAAATATCGAAGATTACAATATCAATGTTCGATATATTAAACGTTTGATATTTTGAACGTTCGCGTATTTGGATGTTCGATTATATGGCATTCTATTTGGCGTAGTAAACCCATCGTCAATTGTATAGTAGCCCTTGCAGTATAATTTACTTTTTGACAACGTACCTTAATAAGTATCTGTCCACTTCTCGTATGCGGGTTCTTGAAAGCGTACAGTATCCAGGCAGCGGCGGAGACCACGAGCGTGATGGCCAGGAAGGCAGCCACCACGCCGCCGATGGCAGACCGGGGCTGCGGCTGCGACACCGACTGTACCGAGTGGCCCATATCACTTGTTGGCTCTTCGGGCGCTGGGAGAGAGATGTAGTCGTTTATTAGATGTTAAAACAACGAACGAAGGGTTCCGTACCAGCAAAAAACACGTTTGCTGTATGCCACCCCCTCTTTTTAAGGTGAGGAAAATCCTACATGGATGCTATGTCGGACTCCTAGCGACTAAAAACCAAACGTGTCCTACCTAACAGCCTACGGTTGGTAGCCCCGGGTAAGCCCTCGGAAGGATGTCCCCAGGACTCCTAACAGACCTACGGCTATCACTGCGGCCTCACCTGAACTCTAACCTAGTCTAGCATCTTTTTTAAGCGACTCCAAAAAAGGAGGAGGTTACTCAATTCGATCGTATATATTTTTTTTTTTTAGTATCTATTGTTATCTTAGACCATATATCACGGGACTAGCCTTTGCGAACCACCGCATACAAAAATATTCTGCCAGTTTTCATACAAATGAAGGGGGAAACACAAAGACATATAAAATTTCATTGCATTTAAAAATGTATTAATCGACAAACGCGTAATGGCTGTTGTGTGTTAATTGTTATTGTACAGTCAACTACAATGTAATGTACTAGTATAATCATATAAAATGATGTATTGATGTACAGTGCTTTTATAAAGCCAAAAGACCAAATGGTCATGTGCAATGGCAGAAAACGGGTTAGGCGACATGTCGCCCGCACAAAATCTTGCCTGCGGGCGAGTTGTACCCTTCGTTCAGATGTTGGGACCACACTCGCCTGGATGTATTTTTCGACTGGGCCAGTTGTACTCCGGAAAAACTACTAGTAGTGTAGTCGCCCACTGATGTAGATTCTTATATCCATTTGGTAGTTGTGAAATTTTTCATTGTTGAAAATCATTAGGAGACAAAATAACTTAGATTATTTTCACAATAACCTAGGAAATATGAGAGGATTATTTAGTACTAGCGGATGTCACGCGGTTTCACCTTTATACCCGTTCCCGTGGGAATGCGGGAATAAAATATAGCCTATGTTCACCGCAAAGAGTGTATCTTCCCAACAGTGAAAGTATTTTTCGAATCGGTCCAGTAGTTCCGGAGCCTATTCGACGCAAACAAACAAACAAACAATCAAATCTTTCCTCTTTATAAAATTAGTATAGATGATACGAATTTTTATAATGTAGATACATTTGTTGACAATGTTAGTCTAACTTAGCCCAGATTCAAAGTTTCTTCCAAAACTTCTTATCATCTGTTATATGTATCTGTACACATGAAATTTGAAACAGTAATTATAATCTTTTGTGACATAGAGATGCACTAAGAGGATGAATACGTGTTGTAGGATTAAGTATTAAAAATTCAAACTTACGGCTGCTTATGTTTATTTTGATTATTATAATTTTAAATCGATACTTACCTTTTTTGTTTTATCTGCATTAACATTCTAGAAGTTTGATTTTTAACAGTTTCAAGGGACCATAGACCTTAATATAATGGTATTAAATTCAACTCGATATCATTACGCGTTCATGAGATAAAGGGTATTGACAGACAGATGGATGTACGGAACCCTCGATGGGTGAGTCATACTCGCACTTTTTAATGGATTTTTTTCTTTTAATTTTCTTCTTCAAATTTTTTATTGTAATTTTAAGTTTGAATTTTGAATACTTAATCCTACAACACGTATTCATCCGCTTAGTGCATTTCTATGTCACAAAAGATTATAATTACTGTTTCAAATTTCATTTCACTAGCTACAGAGTGATAAGTAGTTTTGGAAGAAACTTTGGATCTGGGCTAAGTTAGTCTAACAAATGTATCTACATTATAAAAAATCGTATTATCTATACTAATACTAATTTGTTTGTTTGCGTTGAATAGGCTCCGGAACTACTAGATCGATTCGAAAAATACTTTCACTGTTGGGAAGCTACATACACTCTTTGCGGTGAACATAGGCTATATTTTATTCCCGTATTCCCACGGGATCAGGTATAAGGGTGAAACCGCGTGACATCAGCTAGTACTAAATAATCCTCTCATATTTCCTAGGTTATTGTGAAAATAATCTAAGTTATTTTGACTCCTAATGATTTTCAACAATGAAAAATTTCACAACTACCAAATGGATATAAGAATCTACATCAGTGGGCGACTACACTACTAGTAGTTTTTCCGGAGTACAACTGGCCCAGTCGAAAAATACATCCAGGCGAGTGTGGTCCCAACATCTGAACGAAGGGTACAACTCGCCCGCAGGCAAGATTTTGTGCGGGCGACATGTCGCCTAACCCCAGAAAACAATGCTTAAGTAAGGCGCATCCTGTGGTTAGATGATCTAAGATTGTTATAGCTGAAACAGATATACCGCATCTACTAGCTGGCAGGCTGTATCTAGCTATCACGGCGAAGTCCCAATTACAGAGTCGCGTTCTTACCCTTCGGGTAATAGAACCCTATAAAAGGAAATGATATTATAACTTACTAGCCGTTCCCCGCGGCTCCGTCTACATAGAAGTCGTTATCACGTAAAATCAATACCCTATGTTTGCGTAGTCGGTTAAAGAGTAGCCTATGTCCTTCCCAGGGACTCAAACTATCTCTATACGAAATTTTACCTAAATCGCTTAAGCGGTTTAGGCGAGAACAAGGACTAGTAGGGACGGTGATATGGGGTAACAACTGGTGCAATACTGACCAGTTTTGACGACAGTTTCATGTTGTGGCGAGTTGAGCGGGTCCGTGGTGTAGGCGGTGTTGCCGGTGGAAGGAACCCCGCTCGCGTCCGGAGACACGTCCACTTTCACCGCCGCGCACGACGACGCCTTCACTATTGTGGTTTTCTCGCATTCTGGGTGGAAATTAACCAAAAAACATCATTAAATAAATAAATATAAATTCACGGACATTTCACACAACGCTATCTGATCCCAAAGTAAGCTAGGAATAACCTGCTTGTGTTATGGTTATCAGACCACAGATATTAATACTTATATGCTATTTTAAATACATACATATTATACATAGAAACACCCAGACTATTGAGACACACATTTATAGGTCACTAGCTGTTCCCCGCGGCTTCGACCGCGTAGAAGTCGTTATCGCGTTAAAATCGTTGTCGCGCAAAATCATAACCCTCCTTTTGCACAGTCGGTTAAAAAGTAGCCTATGTCCTTCCCAGGGCCTCGAACTATCCCTATACCAAATTGCATGTCAATCGCTCCAGTCGTTTAGGCGTGAAAGCGTAACAGACAGACAGACAGACAGAGTTACTTTCGCATTTATAATATTAGTAGGGATTTATGGGTCACACAAATATTTGTCTCCATTTATCATCTAAAACCACTTCACTACTCTTGCAATTTTTGACCTCAGTGTCGTCTAGATCCCATGTCACAAGCTTATATCAGCTTAATTTGGGCTAGATGTTGTGTGTGAATGTCCATAAATGTAACCAATTATTGGTTATTAGTATACTAAATGATGGGCGCGTGAAATTCTGTTCACAATACAATAGAACCGGGTGCTCCGGGATAAAGATCTAACCTATGTGTTATTCCAGATTGTAATCCATTCCTGTACCAAATTTCAGCCGTTAATGTGATTGAGTAAAAAAACATTCAAATATCTTCACAAACTTTTACATTTATAAAATGACTAATATTGTACGAGTATATTCCGAGATACTAACGCATTATACATACTAGTGGTTCGGGCGAGCTTTTCATTACCATGCAATCAGATTTTTCCTACTCTTTTCCGCTTACAATGTATTTGGCTTTATGGAAACCCGACTCAGTTTTATTTAGTATATAGGGTGCTCTGCAATATTGTACAGGAAATAACTTAGTATAAATAATGACCATACAACTTTACAACAGACGCTGCAACAGCGAGTGTACTTACTTCGCAGAAGCCAGTCCTGTTTATTTCTGTCTGTGCCGCTGGAGCATTTCTGAATTTGTGGACACCAAGTGCACTGTAAAATACAAAGTCAAAAATGAAGTCGCTTTTACTGCCTATTCGGCAATGCAGTTTTCAGCTACAGCTGACATTTTCTGAAGTTTGTGTGTTTGTTAAATTGTGAGGGGTAATCTCGGGATCTACTGAACCGATTTTAAAAATTCTTTCACTAATAGGAAGCTACGTTATTGTGGAGTGTCATAGGCTATACAGCATCACGCTACAACGAATAGGAGCGGAGCAGTAATAGTAAATGTTTCAAAAACGGGGGAAAAGTTATTCCTTTTGAGAGCTTCGTTGCGTGTGCTGCGTAAATATTTATAGTTATGTATTATGTATTGAATATTAACGAGGAGACGCTACGGGAGTAAACGCAACGCGACGGGAGTAAATGCGACGGGTACAGGTAAAACTCTCTCTTATGCAAACGAAGTTGCGCGGGTCAGCTAATACCTTATATATCAGTTGATCAGGCTATACATACAACTTGGCATAAAAATAATTTTGACTAGAGTTCAGTAAAAAAAACATTGAAAGCTGTATTGACCATCCTTGCGAAAATTAGTAGTCCTAAATAAGGTAAGGCAATTCCGGGATCTTCAAGCGGAGCGTGAAAAGGTGTCATTATTTTCGAGATCTATGACAGTGACCTTTCATAGACAGTCATTTTGGCGATCGAGCAGGGAGTACAATCCACTAAGAATGCGCGTGCGGTCACCCCTATCGGACCTTACCGTACTCGAACGTTCCGGACGTAGAGTGTGAGGATGAACTCCCTGTCTGTGGCGAGCAGTGCGATGATAGAATGTAGCTGTAGGCATTTTAACAAACAATTTCTTTTGTAAGCCATATACGCTACGGTACACTGGGTACAGGTTTACTTGTACCAGTGATACCTACCCGAAGCGCGTTTGTACGTGTGTGTGTGTGTGTGTGTGTGTGTGTGTGTGTGTGTGTGTGTGTGTGTGTGTGTGTGTGTGTGTGTGTGAGTGTGTGTGTGTGTGTGTGTGTGTGTGTGTGTGTGTGTGTACCTACCCGAAGCGCGTTTGTACGTGTGTGAAGGCGACCATCGCGGAATGAAAATCAATTCTTTCAAGTGTCTGCCCTTATTTACTTCTATATTTACATTAAACACTTACGTTAAAACCAGTGTTGTGATTGAGGCAGCCATCGCAGGAGTCGTATTGCAGGCAGGTGGGTAACGCGACGATCTTGAGAAGAGTGCTGCTGGTGATGTTATGGTCCTTGTACGACACGCGGTGGTACTCGTAGATTGTCTTGCGGCGGACGTCTGAGTGACCAAAGAGAATAATATATAAATATACTAGCTGCTCCCTGCCAAGCTTCGGTGTGTGTTTGAGTATTGTGAATAATTACCTTTCAAAAAAGTCTAGTTATGAAAACTGAGCCGAAACCAAAATCAAGCATTCTGCCGTTGCTCTGTGTGCAAAACATAACCTAACCTCTAACTCAGAATGCAAGGAGGCCGCATTTCGATCTTCTCATTATAAAAAATACATTGTATACGAGCATAAAACTGATTTTAGGTAAACTGTTATAATATTTTGTTCTGTAGCCGGCAGAATATAATTTAAAAAAATAAAGCGAATAGCGCTCTCTATAGGTAAAATCACTTTTTAAAGCTGTTTTATTCTTGTCGCTTGGATGATAAAAGTGTTTATAGCAGAACATCTATATTACAGAATGAATTTTTCAAAAGGGATAGGATGGCCAAATCCCAAACTATAAGGAATAGCGAAAAATGCTCAAAGGAGTCACGAGCCCGATTTTGATGAAACTTAAATCCTATCATTAGACTTTTGAAAAACAAATAATCCTAGCCCTATATTATTACACCAAACGACGGTAGTGTTGCCCTGGGAGGAAGTAATGACATACGGCAAACGAAAGGAAAGAGCTCATCTTTAATAAAATACATTTTATTTTTCTTACGTTTACTAATTAATTGTTCAAAATGTAGACTATTGTTTTCAATACATGGCTGAATTCGAGAACTCAAAGATTATACTGCATTCAATATTACAATGTTATTGATTCCGTTTAGAATATTCTCAAATGAATAATTCTGAGCATAACTTAAAACACGGAACAGTTACGATGTTTTCTGGGATTTCGAACGAAACAAATTATGATACAAAATTTAGGTACATGAAATATGATTTCTATTAAAATTCCACGTATTCCTTAAATTTGCCCTATATCATTAATTCGCAGAATTTGATCCTTAAAATTAACAGCGAAACTATTGTGTGGTGTATCAGTTGCCAATGTGGCCGGAGGGGTAATAATAAAGGCTGTATTTTTTTTTCAAAATCAACGGATTCGAATCTTAGCTAGGATTTTTGGTTTTTCAAAAATCTAATGATGAGGTTTAAAGTTTCATCAAAATCGGGCTCGTGACTCCTTTGAGCATTTTTCGCTATTCCTTATAGTTTCAGATTTGGCCATCAAAGCAGTTTTCAAAAATTCAGCCTGTGTATATGTTATAGGCAATGTGTATAATCCGGCATTGTATACAATGCCTAGGCATTATAGACATTGCCTAAAACGTTCAGGCAATGTGTATAATACGATTTATTTTATACATTGACTAGGTATTGTATGAAATGCCCGAAGCGCATCAGGCAATGTGTATAATGAATGGACAGATTCGACGACAGAATCGTTAACCAAATAAGAACTAGTCGACAAAACAAAAAAAAATAACCACGAAGGCTAAGGCGGGAGCTCCGCTCCGCTTCGCTCCCTTCTAACCTAACCCATCCGAGTCGGGGTGTTAGTGTAAAATTCTGTTCCCGTTTTTGCTTCCTAAGTGGTAATAAATGAACAGGGCGACTTTCGGCAGCAATTTCTTGGAAAGGACTGCTATGTAAGAAACATTCTAAGGCATACCAACCAATAGAACACATGTCTTATCAGCACTGTCTGCTGTTGGAAGTTGAAATTAGGAGTAGCTCTCAAAAGATTAGTACTAAATCATAGAGAAGAAAAATAGATTACACACATTACCTATGCTTCGACCGGTATTCTATACAATGTCTAGGTATTCTATACATTTCCTAGGCAAAGTGTAAAATAGTTTAAACATTTAATATCATTTCATACATTGTCTGAACGACTCCGTCATTCTATACAATGCCTAGGTATTGTATAGAATGCCTGCATTATACACATTGCCTATAACATAATAGTACGAGAGCCCACGACCAAAACCATGTCTCATAGCAATACGGCAAAAACCCTATAAAATCGTTAGATTGTATGATTCTGAACCCGACTAGGTGTGGAGTAACGGTCGAAAGTGTAGCAACTGCGTGGGAGGCCATTTCTGCTGTGTCAAAAAAAAAGGCAGTCGGTATTATAGCAATACGTCTGATAGTGAAAATGTACATAGATTTTATAATTGTATTACGAAAAAGTTTGTTTTCAGACATTTTGCGCGTAGCACATAGCCTGAGCGCATTTTTGAAAATGTCAACAAATTTAGCCGACCTGTATCATAGCAATACGGATAATTTTTTTTTTAAACTTTTCGTATTGCTGCCATGATTACCAAAAACCTGTTTTCAGACACTTTAAGTGTAGCATATACTCCCAAAACCGAAAATAACGTTTCGGAGTCGCCTGGCCGACACATCCTGGACGACAATTCCGAATCCGACAGCGATTGAATACGAGAATATTTTGTAACTTTGAATAAAAAGTTTTTTTTTCAACTTCATCCCAGTTTCCTTTTGTGCGATTTATTTCAGTCCTTCAACTTCAATGTTACGGTTTCGGGTAAATTCTTTGTTAATTATCATCTAATAAATTCAGGGTCGCAACGTATTCATTGGTTTGTAACGGAGAATTCAAGATGCCTCAATACGATTTTTATATATTTTTTTTATTTATTTATTTATTTATTCACTTCTCCCACCACTATCATTACAGGTGTGTACACCCAATGCGATAGTGTGGCTCATCTTACAATATAATTATCTGATACTACATTAGAATAAAATGATACATACATGATAATAAAAAACCTAAAACTAAAAAGAAAACCTTAGAATTTGATATCTGAGTATCGAAAAGTTGTCTGATAGAGAAGGTGCTACACTTAATTTGTCTGATATAATTTTTTTGCACATGTGGAAAACTTATTTTATCATGTCCAACAATTTTCAGACGTATTGCTATGATACCGATCGGTAAAATTTGTTAACATTTTCAAAACGGTCTCAAAATTTAATGCGTTCACATTTCCGTCTGAAAATTGTTTTGTTCGCATCAAATAACCAAAATTTACTAATAAAAAAGATTTTCAGACGTATTGCTATGAGACATTTTTTTTGTCTCATTTTTAATTTTTTTAAGTGATTTTACGGGTTTGCGCTACTCCACTAACGTCTGAAAAATATGTTTCCGGTATCTCAGAACTATCATTCAACTACAGTCTGCAAATCAGACATATTGCTATGATGCAGTTCGGTAAAATTCTTTGACAATTTTGTAAATTCGGTCAGATCAAACGCTACGTGGAAAATGTCTGATATTGGTATTTTCGAGTTCAGGATAATCGTATCTATCGATTTGATGCGGTTTTGGCTGTATTGCTATGAGACAAAAATTTTGGTCGTGGGCTCTCGTACTATAAATAAATGTTCTGTGCGTATGTGTACGCTTTATAAACTCAAAATGTACTGAATCGATTGAGTTCAAAATTTGACACGATCTTCAACAAGTTTCTGAGATGGTCTTTTTACATAATTTACATCTTCGCAACAAGAATAAAACAGCTTTAAAAAGTGATTTGACCAATAGATGGCGCTGTACGCTTTTTTAAAATTTTATTCTGCCTGCTTCAGAACAAAATATTATAAACAACCAGGTACCTACCAGACTTCTGTTTTTTTAAGAGAAGTTTGATTGCGCTCTCCTTGCATTCAGAATAATAAAAGGGAGTACCTACCTAAAAAAGAGATCAGATATGTTTTGTATGTTATTTTCGAAGTTTGAGTTTTGGCGCGTTAGGGAAATATTATCAGACTGAATTTTGTTGAAGCGTGCGCTCGACGACGTTTTAAGAACTGAACATTGATAGGAGAATAGAATTTTATTTTTCAAGTGAAACTTCTATTGGCTCGGGAGTTAACTGGATTATTAAACCCTTAGCCGTACCAAGTGGGTAACGGAGCCCACGGGCTGAGTAGACCCATAGCCGTAGCAAGTGGTTAACAGAGCCCGCAGGGTAAGTTAGCTGGTTAGTGGGCCGAGTCACTCCCAAAAAAAAACGAACATGGTCAACTGAGCCCACATCCCATTGAGCCCGCCGAGAGAGGAACCATTGCAACGTCAGCGTCAAGACAAAATGTCAAAATTCAATAAAGAAAAAGGTTAAGAAAATGGACGAAGTATTACATTATGATAATTATAATGTTTGAATGGAATTTACATCCATGTCGACTATTGCTATGAACGAGACGTTGACGTCGTCGTTAATGTATTGACCGCCAACGCTGTGCCTGGCGTTCAGACGTCGATCGGAACATCTGAACGCCGCGTATATCTTATTAGAGGAGACCATAGCCAAAGATAATATAATAGTATTACATACAGATCGGCAATTCCCTGCCTCCCACCCCCAACCCCCCGCAAAAGTTGACGTATCTATTGCCGTAACAGTACTTGAGAGAGTGTCACTGCGTTGCATTACGTATCACTACCTATGTACTTTGTGCTATTGCTTTGGTTTAATTTGTGTTTAGCCGAGGGTAGGTTTGAAAATAAAAAGTACCTACATATTGAGATTGCGTTCTGTTCCTTATTATTATGTTTCCATAGCTAGTGACCTTAGTATACTCACACACATATTCGAGCTTGATTCAAGCATTCACATTACGTGTATATTAGTGTGGGTGAAAACGAACATTTTTGTATGGAGTTTCCGCCCTGTGGTATATAAAGCAAGAAATACTTACAGAACACAATCTTATCCGTAAGATACGCGTCACTGATGCCCACTTTGACGGGGTGTTCCTTGTCGTTGATCTGCTGAATGTCGATGGGGATGTCTTTGTACGCGAACGTGATCTCCCCAGATTTGTACAGGGTCACAGCGAAAGTGAACTTCTTTGCGGCGTTTTCTTGGAGCGTCACGTTCTCCCAGAATGCTGTGAATTTTTCACCTGAGGAAAGATATGGATTTTGTTACTGATTGGAATTTGAAAAAAAAAAAAAAAAAAAAAAAAAAAAAAATTGTGTTATGTTTTGGACTTTTACGGGTGGCGACTAAAGATTCACTCTAAAACGAGCTGGTTAACCTGTAACCAGTGAAATATGCATTACATCTCACTAAAATGTTGTAAAAGCTGTTACGATTGCAATTTACTCAGCGACATTGTAAACTGTTGAAACATTGGGAACCGTAGAAGATGGTATAACGCATAGCGTACATTTTTTTATACTACTATGGTGGCAGACAAGGCTTACGGCCCACCTGATGGACCGTGGTCACCGTAGCCTACGAACGTTTGCAACACCGGAGAGTCCAAAACGGTAGTCTTGTATGTTTCATATTATGAAACCTAAAATAATGTTTAAAATTATATGAATTGTACGTTTCATATTATGAAACATACAATGTTGCCTTTTTGGGCCCGCAGAGGCGTTGCACTCGCGGTGCCCGACCCTGCAACCTGCAAGTACCTTCTAAGGATCTTTTTGAAGAACCCCATACTGAAGACGTTTGGGAAAACCGAGGCAGGGAGATCAATCCACAATCTAAGCGTACGTGGAAGAAAGCCTTTAGACCTTACCGTTCTCGAATGCTGCCGACGCAACGTGTGAGGATGAACACTCTGTCTGCGGCGAGCAATGCAGCAGTTCGATGATAGAACGTACATATAAAACACTCACCGTCATCATAAAGCTTGATAACACTATCCTTAGTGAGCGTAGTATCGAAGTTAGCCATCAGAGGCGCGATGTACTGTGTGGCTGCCAACCAGTTGTGTACATGCTCGCCCGTGTATATGAACCCACCGGTCGCGACCGTCACGTTGCGAATGTTGTGCCCGTAGAATGGGAAGTCGAACGTCAGTTGGATTGACTGAAAGGAAGAAAAAACACACTGTAGGGAGGACTCCTGAAGGTAGGCAGATGGTCCGTCAACGTGTGGTTTATTCGGCAGAGTCTAGCATAGCGTTTATTAGGATTTCCACGTTATCTCTTCTCTACTATTATAACAAGAAAGCCGTGAGATCGTTCTCACCAGAATGCCCTTCTCTAACACGTTTATTGTGCAAGTTCAATCTTATTGACGTTGTCATTTTTGCTTTATTTCAAACTTTGAACAGATGATCCACGTGACCTAGTGACGTAGTTTAATGCCAGAGTCACGAGTACAGACAAAGTCTCGACATAAGCCCCTCTGCACTCTATTTTATAGAGAGGGACTAAAATTGTAAAAAAAGCTGTGTGACGGTACACTAGATAAATTTTAAAAAATAACTGTAATCGATTAGAGTTCTGAGTCCAAATCTATAATTTTTTTTCTTCGTGTCTGTTTGTTTGTTTATTTGTTAGGATTTTATAGGTATTTTTTCAACTTAAACAACGCTGTATGTTTCATTAAAACCGTTTCAGCGGGAATGATAATACAGCTTGATCTATGTTTTAATAGAAGACCTATGGATTGGCCAGGTCCAAGTCGATTGGTTATTAGTTAAAATCACATCGCGAACGAAGTCGCGGGCAGAAGCTAGTAATAATAAAAATGAACTATTTTGGTGAACACAATCAGACCTTATAATATGGGCCTGAGTACGGCAGGGGGCTGCACATGCTCCCACACAAACTTCGGGCTCCAAGCGATCTAACCCACTAGGCGACCGCACGAGATTGTATTCAGTAGTTAGGTACACAGAAATATAGGTACATTTTTAAATATTTTAAAAAGACTGGTTCTAAATTGACGGAAACATTTCGCTATATAATTGAAAGAAAGAAAAATTACTTATTCGGAAACATAATGGGGCACACAAACAATATAGAAAGAAAACTTAATCCTAGGCTTAACAAATAGGGTAAACCACCCAATTATTGGCACTTTTAGAATGAATTATTGGCACTTTAGTTAAGAGTATATTTCGAAAAATAAGGGAAACCTAGTTTATTTCAGTTCGGTGTTGCCCATTATGTAGTTGTAGGTATGCATTAAAAAGTAAAATAGCATTCTTTTTCTGTTAGAAATGGGCAAAATTACCTAAAGTGCCAATAATTGGAGGAGTGCCAACGATTGGGTGGTTTACCCTACATGCATTAAATTAATGTGACCTCACACGTCATCCGAAAGGGACATGCTGAACCTGGTTCAGCATGTGCCTGACGCAATGTCAAGCGCTGGTTTTCAATCTGACCTATTAAAAAGCAAGTGAGTTACGGATGCCAGTCGGCCTCACTTAAAATCTAAACAATACTAAACCAAATAAGAGTAAGTAATATGCTGTACAAGCAATTGTAATTAGCATCAGCAGATCACGAGGAAAACAGCGTAGGTATATACAGCAAGCTATAATTAACATAATTGTTATACAAATAACCCACACCATTGTTCACATATTGAGGTAGCAAATAGGAAAATGGTTTGATAATGAAATTGTAAACTAGCAGGTGTATTGAAATCAGTGGCACATGGAGATTAATACATTCGTAAGGCGCAATGACACGACTTTTAAAATGTTTTTCTACGACCACTTGGTAATTTGCTTAATACATAACCACAAGTCATATCTCAATAGTACTCATTCCTGCCAAGTCGTGTTACAATGACCATTTCCACACGGGTAAACCGTTCTAGGATTAACCTTTTTTTTTATGGCAATGGCATCAAAATATCAACATACGATTATGCCAAAAAGCGCGCGTATTTACGTCACGACTAAATATCGCAAGTAATTAGGCTGTATGGATGAATTGCCTTTGCCTTTCACTTGTAGGATTATAACAACAATAAACTTTAATAGTTGTACAGTAAAGGGCCAAAAAGAATGCACATCGAGCTTTAGAAAGAGGCAATCGGCTAATTTCGACTTCGTATAGCGATATCTGTGTCGCACACACCATGACGTTTGTTTTGTCAGTCATGGTTCAAATGCGAGAGAGTGCAGTCGCTTATCTAAGCCAATATATATATAGAGCTGCTAAAACCCCTATAAAATTAAATTAGTACCTACTATGGCATCTATAGGGAAAAAAGGTAAGCCGTTAGTCTACCAGTCACGCGAAATTATCCATAATGTTTAAAAATATTTTTTATCTGAAGCCAACCAATTTAAAAAACATGAGGATGTTAATGTAAGTAATTATTTTAAGAAGGTTCAACAGAGAGTTGCAGATGCCACTGGAATTTCAAAAAGAACTTTGAACAATATATTAACCGAAGTCGGCACTGGCACTGATAATACACATTCCAGTGGAACAAAATCCAGCTCTCGAAAAAATGGGAGACCAAAAAAACAATTTCGTTTAGATATGGACGATTTTGATTATGATGTTGTTAGAAGAATGGTGTACGATTTTCATCTGCGTTACAAACAACTGCCTACAATAAAAACATTAAAAGCTGAATTATCTGAGGCTATTAATTATAATGGGTCTGAAAAGACGTTGAGAAAATTTTTTTATGAAATGGGATTTGCGTTCACAAAAATACATGCACGATGTAGATCTGAAACGAATTGAATATCTGGACAAAATACGCGAATTTCGCGAAGCAGGAAAAAAAATTATCTATATGGATGAGTCCTACATACATGCAACCCACACTAAAGGAAAAACTTGGAGTGATGATAAGCAAATAGGGGTAAAAAAACCGATTTCAAAAGGTCAACGTTTGATAATTGTTCACGCAGGTAACGAAAAAGGCTTTGTACCAGGAGCCTTTTTAACGTATAAATCCACGGACGCTAAAGGTGATTATCACAACGAAATGAATAACGAAAACTACGAGAAGTGGCTGGTTAATCAATTAATTCCAAATATACCTAATGATTCTGTTCTGGTTATCGACAACGCACCCTATCACAATAAATATGTTGTCATATTGTGATAATATGACTTTCAACTCAAACACCAATAAACCGGAAATGATCAATTGGTTACAAAGACACGAAATTTCAGTTGATCATAAATTAACAAAACCTCAGAATAATAATATTATATGTCAGCACAAGGACAGATTTACAGAGTTTTCCGTGAACAAGATACTAGCCGAACATGGGCACACTGTGTTGCAATTGCCACCGTACCATCCGGATTTATATATGGTCTCAACTAAAAGGCTATGTAGCCGCGAGAAACGTGGATATGAATTTAAGTTCAATAAAGACATTATTAACTGAAAAATTAAACATGATCGGGGCTGATGAGTGGGAAAAGGTTTGCGATCATGCGATAAAATGCGAGAATGAATATCGAGGAATTCAACACGCTATGGACGACAAAATAGATAGATTGGATAGGCTAGTAATAATTACAGCTGATAGTGGCAGTGACACAGACCTCAATGAGAGCACAGATAGTGAAATGGAAGGAATTGAATATACATGATTTTGTTTTTATTATACTAATTCCGTATTTTTCCCCGTGCGGTGTTCTATTAGAATAAGAAAAATAATATTTCGCATAAGTCGACTAAGGGTACAGGGTTAAACCGTGTTGTCGCCGATGGCCTAGCAATTTGTCACCACAATATTACACTTTTTGTCGATCTTATATAAAATATATATTTATGAAGATTATTTGAAGATTATTTTTTCCTAACAAGAATATAGCAATAATTAAAAATAGTTACATCGTGTTTTACAGCTCTATATATTTCACGTGAAATCAAAACAAAACAACAATAAAGTACTTAGTGCTAAATTCAAATTCTGATAAACGAATAATCTAATAATTGATGTACATGGAAATGAGCATTCGTTTGCATTCGGAAATGCGATGATTGCCGATGTGCATTCTTTATGGCCCCGTACTGTACCATCCAGAATGTAAATTACTATAATTCCTTATGAAGTCCACATTGACGGTTTTTTGTTTTTATTTATTTCATGGTCGTAGAAAAAGTTTTGTATGCCACTGCCTTAAACAGCTATTGTAATACTCATGCTGATATATTGTGCCACTCAGCTTCGCTTCTTGACACAAACTAGCACTCGTGTTACAATGCTATCATTGCTTGACAGTGGCATAAATAACTATTGTTTGGTAGTAAGGATTGGTATGACAATAGCAGTAAGATTGATACTCACTGTAGCTCTGCGATGTGATTTGCTAAGTATAGGATGTATTGAAGCCGGGTTGCTGGTGATGTTTGCCCAATGCTCTTTGAAGTACTCGGCGTTGCCGATGAAGGAGCTGTTGTAGAACATGTGGTGATCCTGGAACAAATTACAACGTATAGGTGACATAATATTAACTAATATTATAAACGCAAGAGTATGTAAGTATGGATGTTTGGTTTTTTACTCTTTCACCCTTCAAAGGAACTGAAATTTAGTACAGGCATAGATATTAGCTGGAATGACACCGAATATTTTTTATTCCCAGAGTAATTTCCATTGTATACGGGAGCGGGTACATATTCACACGACGCGACGGCGGAGTTGCAGAACTTGCAGGCACCGTCTAGTGAAAATAATTTTAAGATCCCCAAAGTTCTACTATTTAAAGATGTTGTATTCAAGAAATTCTCGTTATTTTCGCAATTGAGGCGAACCTTATAATCCTCGTGCCGTTCACAGCAAACAATTCTATTATCCCTACTAACATAAATAACTGCGAAAGTGTGTGTAGTCTGTCGGTTACCCTTTCACGCTAGGACCAGGTGGTCAGATCCTGATGATAATTGGTACGGAGATAAAAAGGACCTAAGTTATTTTTCATCCCTGGAACAATTTCTGTGGGATTAGACTACGGGTACCGGTAACCCCTTCATCACACAGACGGAGTTGCGTCCGACAAACCGTCAACAGTTCAGGCTGTAGACCGTGCTAAAGAATGAATAAGTTTGTAAATCCTCTTTTGGAACCGTACCACTCACGATAGTCAGAACTCCTACAGTGCACGCAGTCATTCTCAGTTATTTAGAGGCTGAAGGATGATGCTAATACAAGTAGTGGCCAAAGCAATTAGCACTCCCGTCTCTGACTGCCTTCAAGTCTAACCCGTCGAAGAGATTTCTATAAATTGAGAGTTCACCGCTGGACGTGGGCCTCTCCCAATTTAAGCCACAAAACACTTATACATATTTGAAGGAATTTAAATACTTACATATGTCAAGTTCTTTATGTTTTGCTCCGATTGAATTCTCTCAGGCGATTCGAACACGTCAGTGAAGTCTGAAACATAAAAATCTCCGTAAGTCACCCATCATGTCAACAGTTTGATGGTAAGCTATGGCCAAGTACAGAAAGTGTAAATCAGCTCACCTACCCGTTCTTCGTCTTAGGGTTTTCCAAGTTGCATTCAAATCTGCTTTGTTTTTTATGTCCTACCGACTAAACCCGGTTACATTTCGCCTGTCCTATTTCAACGTGGTAATAGGCTCACTACCTATGGGGACGTGGGACAATAAGTAATGGGGAACCAAAGGCGAATAAGATACCTCTGCCTAGCCTAGTCATTTTTTTTTTTAATAAATATTCACAAACTTTTCACACAACACTATCTGATCCCAAAGTAAGCTAGGAATAACCTGCTTGTGTTATGGGTATTAGACCACGATATTAATACTTATATACTTTTAAATACATACATATTATACATAGAAACACCCAGACTCTTGAGACGAACATTTATGGGTCACACAAATATTTGTCTCCGGTGGGAATCGAACCCACGACCTCCAGCGCCGCAGGCGGTATCACTACCGACTGCGCCACAGAGGCAGTCAAAGTCATTAGGGGATATGTATGTAGTAGTTATAACTTTTAGCGTTGAGAACAGTTACTTCCACCAGCTGAGGACACCTGCGTCTGAGCGCCGTCTGTTGGTCGGCAGGTGCACCACTGACAAGAGTGATTAACTTCAGAACGAAGATCATGTTGACTTGTTTCTAACGACAAACATCAAGCTTCTGCATGGTAAGGTCCGATAGAGGACTGGACAAACCCACCTCTACCTCATGACTTGTTCTATGCGGAATTAGCTCCCTAACTCTGTTTTCCTGGACGTCTACGGTCGCGGTCTAGTACAGTATGGAGTTCTTCAAAAGGTTTTAGCATGGTCGGCAGCGCAAGTGTAACACCTCCAGTGTTGCAAACGTCGTCGATTGGCTGCAGTGTTCACTTTCCATTAGGAGGACCGTATGCCTGTCTGCCACTTATTATAATAATATTCCCTTATTATAATCCCTTCACTTATTATAATAAAACCCATTTCTCGTATTTTATTATACCGTATTTTATTAGGCCGTTTTAAGAGGAAAATTTAAACTACCGCCATTATTATTATTATATAGAATAGCAGACCGAACCGACGACGACTTTAACAACTGAATCACAAAACCATAAAAAGTGAAACCTCATCAACTTTCACTATCACGTTACTCAGTTTAATCAACCCGTTGGTAGGTCAGGGTAAACAGAATGATTATTTCAATTGTTGATTTGTTATTGTTGTACGGTTGATATTGTATGCACTGTCAGCTGTCACTTTCAAAAGGAAAACGGATGATTAGAACCCCACGCAACCGTGCTAGCCTTCGTGACGATGAAATGTTGTGGACAACTCCTGACTACCTGTATGTGGGGAACTAGTGTCTATCCGTACCACCTTCGCCGAACCCGGAGAGGACTGGAAGGTCCAAGACGTCCTGACTGAATGCGGTAAAGAATGACGGTAATCAAGACGGGTTCTGGTATGAGAGAGCATGTTTGAAACTTAAAACGGCTTGAAGGTCCTATACATTATAAACCTTAATAAATGTTATGTTATTGGGTTGCAGTCACTCCTACAAATAATTGTTCATAAAAGGAACCTTCTTACTTTTACAGGTCCTATAGCAGCAATTTGATATCAGTCCGGTTATACACGAGATGCTATACGAGAGCTAGGCAAGATACATGAACTGTAGCGTCGAAAATAAACCATTAACTTTGGAGTTAGAATCCGCTTTCATTAGCTCTAGAGGTAACTGTCACTTAGCCTTTTTCGGTATTGTTGACAACAATAATTGCCGACGAAGCAGCGTTTGGCAACAAAGGTGGTTTCGCAATAAATTTAAATGAATTGTATTGCAGAAGGTGTGAGATTGTATTGGACCGCCGTAAACCCCGACTTGTTACACAATATAATTATAAGTAAATATCACTTACTATCGTCAGGAACAATGGGATCGCTGACTTTAGGCATTTTACCCCCCATAACATCCACGCGCAGTATGCCGTGGCCATCTTCGCCTAACAAGTGCGGAGTCTGCGTCACCGAGACGTTGCTTGCCGCTGTTACATCTGAAATGAAGAAAAAGAAACATAACTAACTGTAAATGACTGTTGTGTAAACTGAACATCATTTGAACGACCCCATGTGACTTTCGGTTGACCGCCATCGCCTATTATGCTGTATCAAGTTCCCGGATCGGTTAAACAGAATGGGAGCCCCGCGTAACACCAGCCACGCACAGAATACAAGAAGGTTTGGGGAAAATTCAATTATGAGAGACATGGAATCTTAACAGCCGGAAGAAAAATACCAGATGACGATGATACAGTTTCAAAGAATCTTCAGTATAACCAGTATCTGAGCTTGATTACTCATAACATAGCCGCGTAAAGTCTTTGTGAGGAGACATTGTTACTTGACATACCGCAGCGCACTTGTTTGAGCAAAATATGAATGCCAGGCAGTCACGTAATAAGGTAATGTTTGTTTTGTCGTGAACATGAACTGGGCGTTTAAAGTGGTTTCAATTAGTAATAATGTTCTTCCTAAACCAGTCATCTATCTTTTAAGTTCATAAAAATTATATTTTAAGAAACAAAGGCATTACAAAGTGTATGTATTGTTGATATAATAGGATGTATTTTTTAAGATTCTGAAATGGTTTTCAGTTTCAATCGCGCCAGGCTGGTTAAGAACACACGAATCTTTATAACATGAATCTTTACAAATGACTATCAGAACAGGCATTTATACATTAAACATTCGCATCTATAATATAAATAGTATTGTAATATAAACATATAATTACGTCAGGCTTTCGGAATTCATCACATCATTTCATTCGAGTTGACGAAAGGATGTCAAGACTTCAGTGGATTTTTCAAAAATATTTGATCGTATTTCCTACGTCACGTATTATATTTAGAATGATTTACATACATACAAATATTACCACGCCTTTGTCCCCAAAGTATTTTACTTTTAGTTTTTTGTGCCACGTAATTGGTGTTGCTTCTATTATCTTGTTAATAAAAAGGAAAGGAGCAGGTTGTGAAATCTCTACCCGCTGTTGAAATTTTGCTAGCAATTCGGAATTTAAGGATTCTGCTCACTGGTAGCGTTCTGCAGTCTCCGGTGTGGTCAAATTGCACGGAGCCCGCATTATGTATAAACATCATAGTAGGTCGTTAATTTGTCCAGACCGGAGACCGCTGAATGCAGTCTGTGTAGCGAATCCTTTATGATAATCGAATCCATCCAACTGAGAAAAAAAATATCACTAGTTCCATGGAACTAATTGTTGGTGGAACTAGTGAGAATGATCCACTGCAATTACTGGCAACGGGGACCAACAGCTTCAAGTACCTTCCGAAGCACGGAATGTGGTCACCCATCTGAGGACCAGCCACAGCGAAAGTTGTTTACCGCAGAGATCGTTTACAGAACACAAGTTTTTTTGCAATATTTTTCATTTTTCGAGAGTATTCCTAATCGTGTTTTGATACGTTAAAAAAGCAAGAGTATCTAATAAATTACAATAATATAGTTTTATCAGATCAAATCGAAGAATATTTCCTAATATAAAGTTCACACCAAGATGAGTCTCTTTCGAACATATACAAGCCTGAGCCATCGAGGCTATGAGCACTTTTGATATAACTGACTAGGTACTAACTTAGCATAATAAAAAATAATGTGTCAAATACCCTTCAGCTTA
The DNA here is from genome assembly GCA_933228765.1 of Miltochrista miniata. Taxonomy (NCBI): domain Eukaryota; kingdom Metazoa; phylum Arthropoda; class Insecta; order Lepidoptera; family Erebidae; genus Miltochrista; species Miltochrista miniata. Next base: position 41,495,974 of record OW121747.1, read on the forward strand.
ATTGAAATTCATAAAACTGGGTAGTAGCTAATGTCGACCAGCCGTAGAGTTTGTAGTTAGGCGATATTACATTGCATCGACACCTAAAAGTAATCACACAATACCAAAACTCAAAACGAAGACAGTAAACGAAAAACAGTCGTATTTGAATTATTTATTTCTGAGAGTCAATATCTCCCACAAAATCACAAAAACATACCAATTCTCAGGGCATTGACTTCATTGACACGAAATGTATATTGTGATGATAATATACTCGTACACAACGATATATTTTTATGTTGATATTTGTAATTTCTTCGTAACAAAAGTTTGTTTTAAACAAAAACTATAACATAAACAACGCGGAGCTGTTTTGACATAAACTCTAGATTGTATGTGAAGCGCATCAATGTTCTATCCTTTGATTATGGTTATATATTAAAATACCAGAAATCAAAATGCCTTTACTTAAAATGCATTAGACCAAAATACCCGAATTCGAAATACCTTAACATTCAAAATACCTTATTTCAGTACACCTTCCCGTAAAATGTCTAAATTTAAAATACAAATAATTATTATATCAGAATTCAAAATACAAATTTTCAAATATCCTTAATTTAAAATACCGAAAATAGAATAAAATGTGTCACTGTCCCTCACACGTTTTGTTATTAAAATAAAAAAAAAACCACGAAGGCTAAGGCGGGAGCTCCGCTTCGCTCCGCTCCCGCCTTAGTCTTCTAACCTAACCTATCCGAGTCGGGATACTCTGAGTCGGGGTGTTAACCATTCACAGATATATGGCATCCATGTAGGATTTAAATCATGTTAAAAAAAAAGGTATTTTGTGTTTGAACATCTAAGGATAAGGTATTTGATAAATTTATTTTTTGGGTTTCGGTTATTCGCATAGATTTAGAATTTTTCGCTACTCTCAATAGATATACAAAGCGTGCGAGCGAGACCTCATTATCCATAGCACTTAGCTCGAGAGGAAAAGAGAAAGCAAATTGTGTACTCATATGTCAGTATTTTGAATCGCTGAGCCCGCTGGGATCCTATGGCGGCTCTATGTTATTCATAATATCAAATAATCTGTAGTGATCTTACGATTAAAATAGAAAATTTTATATTTTCAACAATATTGTCGTGTTTAGTGTGTGAATAGGATATTACAAAACGCAATTATACGAAGAAAGACTCGTTTAACAGGTCATTTGTGACTTCGTTCATTCCATTTTTGACGTACATATTTTGCCAAATTGGATGTAAAATTTCACTGAAAGTCCAACTCATAACGTAGATTATGCATTTCCCTTCATACATAACACAATATTTAATGTGTAAATGCATTTTTGGGGGATATATAAGGCAGAAATATAAAGGGCTGTTTACAGTAAAATAGTCATGGGTAGGTATCGATAAGGATGTCGATAGTTCATTTTTTTTTTATACTACTTAGGTGGCAGACAAGCTTACGGCCCACCGGAAGGTTGGTAACCGTAGCCTATAGACGTTTGTAACACCAGAGGTGCTACACACGCGCTGCCGACCCGGGCGCAGGTTGTGACGACCCACAGTTGAAATTCATCTCATTCAGTCATTATAGTGGCATTGCTACAAACAAACTTATCTGGATTTAATTTACTATAAATATGATTGATTTTTACTCGAACTGTGTTATTTAACCTTTTTTTTTAGGGTTTTGTGCCTATTTTAATATAATATTTCCAAAATTTGTGATCCATTTTGAGTTGAATTTTTATAATTTTACTTCACTTAAGGTACTCCACGCCACACCGGGATGTTTGCTGTGCAAGGCGCAGATTAGCCTCTGCGTCGAATACTGTTCTCACCTTTGGGATGACTGTGCGAAGTACTTACTGGACGCGCTTGGCGCTATGCAGAGACGTGTTATCCGATTTCAATTATAGGTTGTCCTAAGATGACGGTAAGCCTCGAGCCGTTAGCGCAGCAAAGAACCATGGCGTCCTTGGCTGCCTTCTACTGAATGTATCACGGCGAATGTTCTGAAGAGCTCTTCAACCTGATCCCACCATCTCCTTTCCGATTCCGAACAACACGTCGGGCAGAGGTGCCACTCATATATAGCGGAGAGAATCTTCGCCAGAACTGAGCGTTTCAAAAGATCGTTCCTCTGTCGAACTACAAAATCCTGGAACGACCTGCCCGCACATGTGTTTCCCTCATTTTACAATCCCGGGTTCTACAAGCGGAGCGTGAAGAGGCACATCATAGGGCCGCCAACTTGAGGACTACTGTCAGAAGTCTTGTGTGCTGTAAGCATGGCCCCCATTCGCTAGATGCGCCACGGCTTTCCATTAGTTTCCATCAGTGGCGACGTCAATTTGGCGAGGTTAATATATTTAAAAAAATCTACGAGTAATATCTTTTATTGTTACTAGGGTTCAATAATAAATGAGTTTCTAGGTTTAGTATTACGATAAGAGTTGGATTTTTAGTAAAATTTCAAATTCAATTGGCACAATATATATGTACGGCAACAATGCAATGTAACGGGTGTTTTTTTTAGAGGTATAGAACTTTAAGTTGGCCTAGCTGTTTTAACCGGCGGTATTTTTGTCAGCTGTAAAGTGATTTATGTTTAGTATGGTTTGGCATTTTAACATAAATAGACTGAAGCCTGAACAATGCTTCCAAATTGTGCAAATTTATTCTGAAAATCATGGTTCTGTCCGAAATGCGTATCGTGATTTTCATAAGCGAATTTTCTTTAGCGGTGCAGCTCACTTTTGGTTGAATGGATACATCAATAAACAAAACTGCCATATTTGGGGTGATGATGATCCTCAAGTGTATGTTGAGACACCGTTACATCCAGTAAAACTGACTGTGTGGTGTGCTTTATAGGCTGGTGGAATAATTGGTCCGTACTTCTTTAGAAACGATGCTGACCAGAATGTTACAGTCAATCGTGACTGCTATAGAGCGAAGATTACTGACTTTTTCGTTCATCAATTGAACAACCATGATGTGCAGGAGTAGTGGTTTCAACAAGACGGCGCAACATGTTACATAGCTCGTGCCACAATTGATTTATTGAAGGAAACGTTTGGTAACCGCATAGTTTCACGTTTTGGACACGTGGATTGGCCTCCAGAGTCGTGCGATTTTACGCCACTTGACTATTTTCTGTGGAGATATGTGAAGTCGCTCGTCTACGCCGATAAGCCCGAAACGATTGACCACTTGGAGGATAACATTCGGCGCGATATTGTCGCTATACGGCCACAAATGTTGGGAAAGTCATCGAAAATTGGACCTCTAGATTAGACTACGTCCGAGCCAGCCATGGCGGTTATATGCCAGAAATCATATTTAAATTATAATGCCAGAAGATTTCCTTTCGAATAAAGTCATTTCCATATCAATAAAAACAATCACTTTCGTTTTATTCCATTTCAAAGTTCTATACCTCGAAAAAAAACACCCTTTACAATGCCATAAATTACATGTTAAAAGTGTATTTTCACATTCACACACTGAATCAAAATTCGTAAAATCACTACAGAATTTCTAATATTACGAGTTACCCCATATAATCCCATTTTTACTTTTTCATAGTCGATTACATTCAAATTAACAATTTATTCCCCAAAACAAGAAGTTGGAGATGAAACTTCTAAGCACTTTGTGTGCTTAGAAGTTTCATTTCCATTCCATCCATTTATACAGATACTTTTATCGATAACATAGGTGTGACCATTCAACAACACTATTTAACCCACACATAAATCTTTCATTTTTGGTCTCGTCTTCAGTTTGACACTGTTCATCTTGTACATTCTAAATCTATGGTTATTCGACCGTAAGGCATTTTAAATTATTTATATTATAAATATTTGCCTTTTGAATATTGATATTTCGATTTCGGGTATTTTGGGCTAGGGTATTTTAAGTAAAAGCATTATGATTTCTGGTATTGTGACAGTATACCTTTGATTATACATAGTTTAAATAATCAAAAGTTCTATCGATCCTGCCAGGTCGGGAAACAGTGAGCTGTACTTTCACCCCGCGCCAGTCGTGGAAAAGGGGACAGACTCAAAAGTTCGTAGTCTTTAGATGGGTGAGCGTTAGTGGCATTCCAATTTACGAGCGTCTCACTGCTTGGGACAGCAGACTGAAAAGGTCTTCAACTTGGTCTGAAAATCCCTTACAGATTATAAAACCTAGGAAGAAGTTAGGGTATCCCTATGCCGACAACTTCGGGGGAGTAGGGTTATAAGTATGTACCTATTTCATTGCGTACCTAACATCAAAAGAATTAACTAGCTTCTTATTACCCACTAAGATAGGATTTAGATTTTATAATCTTATCTAACGATCTAGGTTGCTTTACGTAAAATGTATAGGTAGGTATCTACTTAATTCGTAATCCAACGATCATTTTTATCGTTGTAATTAGAAGTAGCCGATGACTTCAACTATAGCATGCTACGAATTACCCGGGCGGGGCTCCCAGCCGTAGGATACGTGTGGTTCTTAGTCGGTAGGAGTCCGGCATAGCATTCCTGTAGGATTCCTCACGAGTAGTTTTCATCACGTTAAAAAAAGCATTCTACGAACCCCGAAGTACCCTACTATTTAGAGGAATGAATGCATATGTTAGAGTACCATGACGTAGAGTACCTATGTTACATCAGAATAATTAAATAAACAGATTTTGTAATGTTAAAGATTTATGTAAATAGGTTTGACAGTTTTAGAGTTCATCGATTCGAACAAACATGTCATTCCCCTATGTAATATTTGTAACTAGATGATGCCCACAGCTTCCACCTCGTCAAAATTTTGTTCCTGTTCCGACTCCCATGGGAACTTATTCCCGGGATAAAAAGAAGCCTATGTGTTATTCCAGACCTTTATCTACCCCTGTACCAAACTTCAGCCAGGCCCATTCAGCGTTTAGAGCGGGAGAGGGTAACAACCATGCACACTCACAAACTTTCCTAATTTTAATATTAGTAAGAAGTACAGTCCGTCAGTTGCTGTTAAATAGCCAATTTACTGATGACGCCTAACCTTGTTATGATTTTTTTAACGACAAAGTTTTGCACACAGGTACGGTTACAGTTAGCAGAGGGAAGTACAGTTGCTTCATCGCCATATACACCAGCTACAGGATGTGCTTCAGCATTGTTGGTGCAACCGCGCGGTGACATCAACTTCCCATACTACCTACTCTAGCAGATCAGCCCTATTCTATACAGGTAATGAAAATGAGACTTGGATCAAATGCGATTTAAACACCAATGGTATTTCGGCAAAACGCTTTTTTGTACTACTTAGGTGGCTGGCTAACATACGGGTCTCCTCATAGACTGTGGCCATCGTAGCCTATGAACTTAGACCATATAACACGGGACTAGCCTTTGCGAACCACCGCATACAAAAATATTCTGCCAGTTTTCATACAAGTGAAGGGGGAAACACAAAGACATATAAAATTTCATTGCATTTAAAAATGTATTAATCGACAAACGCGTAATGGCTGTTGTGTGTTAATTGTTATTGTACAGTCAACTACAATGTAATGTACTAGTTTAATCATATAAAATGATGTACTGATGTACAGGCTTTTCATAAAGCCAAAAGACCAAATGGTCATGTGCAATGACAGAAAACAATGCTTAAGTAAGGCGCATCCTGTGGTTAGATGATCTAAGCCTATGAACGATTGCAACACCTATTTGCTTTTTGAGACTGGAAATCATGTCCAACTTTTATATTTCTTTGTGTGTGTGAACTCAAATGCAAAATGATAATCGTTGCATAAGCCAAGCACGTTAGTAAAGTTGGTAATATAATAAGTAACGGAGATAATTACCGACAACGAGGTTACGCGTGCTCTGTAAACGGATTCTCAGAATGCTGCTAATACTTCAAGTTGCATTTTAATTAGCTTAATTATTAGGCATACCTATACTAGATAATCTACGCAACTTCGTATACGTTACTGCCCTGTGATGTGCCTTTTCACGCTCCTCTTGAACAACCCAGGATTGTAAGATGAGGGAAACACGTGTGCGGGCAGGTCGTTCCATGTTTTTATAGTTCGACAGAAGAACTTTAGTCGCAGAATGTAGGTTATGTAAAATGTTATCGAGTATAATATCAGATCTAATAAGACAGGTTTAGTAGCTAACAAGCATTTTTTTTTCGTGTGGAAATCCGTCATGACTCTTACCTCTTACTGACTAGAAACACTAAACCCTGCCACTGCTTATGGTGCAGAGCCCCGAGTAAGCACTTGGAAGGATGTCCTAGAATGCCTGATAGACTTTGGCTTGGTAGCCACTCCAGGTCTGATCGCGGTGGCCCGCGAACACACCTAAAGTTTGGGGCTGGTTTCAGTATAATCCTGCTTCTTGGGAGGTGCAAGCTATACATACAGTAATACTGGAAGTACACGGCTATTGAAGTAGTGTTAGTGCCGGAATATACTCTGATCATAGTGTTGCGTATGTAAACGGACAATATTGTGCGATTTCAGGCACGCTCTTAGAGAATACTATCTGTACGGTTTTGTGGGACAATATTTATTTCATATGTTATGTAATTGTTAGTTTTATAAATAATCCCTATTCTCTACTAATATTATAAATGCGAAAGTAACTCTGTCTGTCTGTTACGCTTTCACGCCTATACGGCTGAAGCGATTGAGATAAAATTTGGTATGGGGATAGTTCGAGGCCCTGGGAAAGACATAGGCTTTTTGTAACCGACTGCGCAAAGGGAGGGTTATGATTTTACGCGATAACGACTTCTTAACGGTTGCAGTCGCGGGGAACAGCTAGTAAATAAATAATAATAGATACCGTCTGTAAAATACACCCTGATCTGTGACAGATGCATTACCGTTAAGCAACGCATTGTTTGGATCACATGTTACGAAATAATACACCTGCCAGAGTATTCCTTCTTTATACAGCTAAAGTGGCAGACAATCATACGGGCCACCTGATGGAAAGTGGTCACCGTAGCCTATGGCCATATGCCTACCTGCATACCCCTTGCGGTAAAAGGTTCAAGCTTAGTTTCAATTGCATTTTTTTTTAATGTGAGGGAAAATCCTTGTAGGATGCTATGCCGGACTCTTACAGACTAAAAAACCTCACGTAACGCCCAGCAGCCTATGGTTGAGAGCCCCGGGTAAGCCCTCAGGAAGGATGTCCCGTGACTCCCAACAGACCTACGGCCGCCAATGCGGCCTCGCCCAGGGGGTGGTTCGGGTGCAATCCCGCGTCTATGGGGGGTTTCGGGTGTGACCCCGCTTCTAAGGGCGGGCGTGCGTGAGTTGCTCACGTCACGCTGCCGTAGTCATGCGCCATCATCACACAAGACGTGATCTTGTTTATAGACACGGTAACGAAACAATGACTTCCAATGTCCACCTGAAATCATTGACGTCACTCGATTATGTAATATCTTACTAATAATATTCATGCGAAAGTTTGTGTGTGAATAATGTTTGTTGTGACCACACTCTTTCACGCTCTAACGGCTGAACGCATCTGGCTCAAATTCAGTACAGGGATAGATTGTAGTCTGGAGTAACACATAGACTTTTTAACCCGGGAATATGTTCCCACGTGAAGTGGGTACGGGAACAGATTTTCCGCGGGCAGCTAGTTATTTAATTTACAAATTCTGTGGCATAAGCTACACTTTGTACTTATTTCTTTAAATGTTTGCATGCAAACCTACGTATTTAGTACGTGAGTGGTGTTCTAAGCATGTCTAGCGTTTAAACTAATTAAATTCTGCAGTAGCATTGAAAATTACGATTTCTTTGCGCATCACACCGTGTGAATAATTATCCATTACCGACTCAATTGACATTGAAGAGCATTATTGATACAGAATTAGGTGATACTCGGTTCAGCTCTACGCAGCTTAGAACACACGCACGGGTCAATGTAGCCAGCCAGATGGAAAGCCATGGCGCATCTAGCGATTGGGGGTCACTTTCACAGTTCGTAAGACTTCTAACAGTGGTCCTCAAGTTGGCAGCCCTGTGATGTGCCTCTTCACGCTCCGCTCGAAGAACCTGGGATTATAAGATGAGGGAAACACGTGTGCGGGCAGGTCTCTCCAGGTTTTTATAGTTGGACAGAGGAATGATCTATTGAAACGCTCAGTTCTGGCAAAGATCCTTTCCACGGTGTATGAATGGCATCTCTATCCAACACGCTTTCTTCGGGATCGGCAAGGAGAGGGTGGGGTCAGGTTAATGAGCTCTTCAGAACACTCGCCGTGATAAATTCAGTGTAATTTTATTTTTTACGTAAACGGGCTTTACTTTAGTATATTATAGACCTCCAACCCACTAAAATCATGGCTGTGACCGAGGAACTTGGTGCACTCTTGTTTCCAGGGTATACTAAGTACCAGGGTCTAGAAAGGGAATCCCTAGCCGTAACTTACTGATACTATGATGCCAGATGATATTCCCAACTCAGCTTTTTTAGAAGACGCTAAGGTGAAGAAACACAGCAGAACATTCTCATGTACATACACACATTTACAGTCACGTCTTTATCCCCGCGAGGGTCGGCAGAGCCAAAGTATACGCCCACATTTCACCTTATAGTTTAAGGTCCCACTTATAGGTGGTGAGCCTATTGCCGTGTTGAAAAGGACAAGGGCAGGTTGTGACGACACACAGTTGAAATTTGAAGCGTGGCATGCGTGGCATACTTAAGTCGCGCTTCAAATTCAAACTTTTAATAATATACTTAGATGTACTATGTAATTGAAACGGACATGTTATTTATTATTAGGAATGATGATCTGGCAAAATTTAGACGATAAGGTCACCACCACCTATATTCGATGTTAAACGAAATCCAATAAATTGTTGATTAAAGAAATATTAGTCCTTACGATCATCCATCATACAAGGACTATAATTTTATTATCTGCGAGAGGAGCGTGTGAGCAATAAGGCTATTAGTCAGATAGATTCTACAAAAACGTCTATAAATGTTTACAAACTGCATATACCTAGTCATACAAATCATTCCAACACAGCTTGGCCTAGAAAAATAGTCGTATTTCTAAACACGAGCGAGACGTGATCAACAGTTGCTGCTAATTAATTTGTTTATAATCCTTCATAAAAGAATCGTTCTGTTTTCATTGAGTCGAATTGCCACTACAATTTGTAAGCAGTTGAGCGTAACACAATAATTTTGGCATGCTAGTGCGATATCTACCTTTTTCTGCAACACAATATCATTGAAGAATGACAGTTATCCATGAAAGCAATCTGTTTACGAAGAGACATTAATTATCATGGCAAACAAAAATTATGTTAATAAGTACCTAATTATTAAAGTAGGTACCATATTTTACATCATTTTTGAGAGGAAGATCAGTGTAAGATGTTCCTCTGACACAAACAAAGGGATGATTCTTCGAGGAGGCAAGGCTATCACGCTTAGCGGGCTGTAGTAGGGAATATTATGTTGAGCTGTTGGTTTAATTATTGTCCGAATTGAGTGCCGAATTTGATGTACACCATTTTTTTTTCTCTAGGCCAGGATTGGAATTCAAGACCTCTATAACGCCAGCAAGTAGCAACTACAGCGCTACCGGAGCAGTTCACAGAAATGTAATGAATTTAACTACATGCACAGTCATCTTGTATGAAGCCAGTAATAACTAAATAACCCAAAGTTGGTCACTTGTCATACAATATGTGGACGGTGAGAAAAAATACACAAGTCACAAAATAGATCGGGGAATTAAGGATTTTAGTTCAGCAATTATTAAGTAAACTTGGAGGGAAACACCTCCTTTTATATCATACATGGAAATACATCGTAAAGAAAGAGCCACTGATAATATTCTAGTGGTCTGCAGGAGTAGCCGTCAATTCCCTGGGTGTTCAACCTGAGGTTCTTGTGAAATGTGAGAGTGTCTGCTAATCACTGGTAGCTAAATATAAATAAGGTGCCGTCATTTAGGTAAATATGAAAAACATAAAGAGTATTAACATAACATGGACTTAAGGCGAGGAAGAGGTTCAAAGTGTACTACAAATGGAAAACCGCACACTCTTAAATAGCAGGTAATGTATTTGGTCGAACTTTTTTATAGTAAGACTAGCGGACGTTACGCGGTTTCACCCGCGTAGTTCCCGTTCCTGAGGGGATATGGGAATAAAATATAGACAATGTTACTCAGTGCGAACGTAACTTTCCAATGGTGAAAGAATTTTAGAAATCGGCTCAGTAGTTTTTGAGTTTATTACTCTTTATAATATAAGTGTAGATACACACTGGTAGTCGGTATATAAATGTTGTTAAATAGAGTCACGTATTATAAATGCAAACGTGCACATTGATTACATATTGGTGATGATTCAAGGTCTATAACATCATGTACGTAGGTATTATTTAACACGTTCCTATATGTATGAATAACTATGACAAATAAACACAACGCAAGGTGATGGTAATTTTGTTGTGTATAGGGGAATTTAATAAATAGGGGCCCTATTTAGTCAATTCGGCTAGCGTTATGTACCTATCTATTTATACTAATATTTTAAATCTGAAGAGTTTGTTTGCTTAAAAGGAAAATACTGGTTGGATTTTACAGTTCGATGGACCATTAAGGAAGGTTATAGGCTATATAATATCACGCTATAACGAATAGGAGAGGAGCAGCAATGAAAGAAATTGACGCAAACAAAGTTGCGAGAGTCAACTGGTTAGTTTATATTCTAAAAAGATTGATGCTAATACTTAGCATGGAACTTATTCTACCAGAGCCGTGTGGCGAGGTGGACTGAGATTAAGTAAAACCAAAGATAAAATAATGATATTACATTCAGATTATTTGGTTTTACTCAACAGCTCCTTACCCCCCACCTGAGCAAGCATTCCTACCCCGCCACAGCTGTCATTAGTGCGCTTTTATTGTCATGCGTGTTCTTCATTTTATGCAAGCCTCAAAGGACACGACACGCGGGTGAGACGGTACAGTGATGCGGGCCCGGCCAGCATGATGCGAAATCACGCGGGACAATAAAAGCGCACTTATAGTTGGGAGGGTATTTTAAGGTAACGTTAGCTTAACCTTAGTGGTCACACACACATTCAAGCTCTGTTCAAACATAACGTGTTTTTTAGTGTAAGAGACAGAATTGAGTCCCGGGACATCCTTCCGAGGGCTTACCCGGGGCACTCAACCACAGGCTGTTGGGCGTTGCGTGAGGTTTTTTAGTCGGTAAGAGTCCGGCATAGCATCCTCTGAGGATTTTCTCTCACGTAAAAAAATAAAGAGACAGAATTGGAAACGAATCATTTGTATGGAGTTTCCGCCCTATGGTAAAATAGATAGGAGTTTGGGACTAACCTCGATCGAAATAAGTTCCACATTTCCAAATAACACATAACTATAATAATAATATGTTGTGATATCTTTATTACACGTCGTCTAAAACATACTAAACTAATATTAGCTTATTCTGCAGGATCTAGATAACCTGATAAGCATACAAGGAATTTGAACTCGAGACTTCAATACAGCAGTCACACACACTAGTCCTAGTCCACTGTGGAACGAGCTATGCTTGAAGTGTCTTTGAGGGATAAACTTCGAAATGAGGTTATCCGACAGAGTTATAAGTGTTCGACATAGCTCGCAGTAACGGGAACATGGGGCTGGGAACTCAGAACTCGGGATACCGATTTCCATATTCATAGTTATGGCAGGACAATTCATAGTTATGGCAGGACAACGTCTGTCGCGTCAGCTAGTATGGAATATTTTAAAAAGGTAAAGTTTAGAAGCGGTTTAAGCAAAACAAGGAAATAAATTAAACAGCAGTACAAGACGAATAAAAGAAAAAAGAGCTCGTCATAAGTGGTGTCACCTACAACCTCCAAGGAAAATTAATTATCAACACGCAACGGAAGCTAAAATGATTATAATGAAAGTGTGGGTAATTACGATAAATGATACAGACGTAGATAACATGGCAACTTGTTATAGCTAGCAGTCACTATGGTAGGTTAAAAATTGGTTTAGTTCTAGTACGTAGTCACGCGAAATAAAGGCTTTCGTTCGTATCTTCAAAATGTTTTTTTTATATAGAAAAGTACATTTTCTTAGTTACTCGACTATTACTCGAAACTGTAATAAGCACCTATTTTATTTCAAAGATGCCCGCAGTTTCGCCCGCGTAACATTAGTTCCCGTTCCCGAAATTTATCCCCTTGGTGGTAAAATTTATCAAAATCCTTTCTTAGCGGATGCCTACGTCATAACATCTACCTGCATGCCAAATTTCAGCCCGATCCGTCACTATGTCAGTCAGTCAGTCACCTTTGAGTTATATATATTTCGATTTTGTCGCATACCTTCATAAGGTGGGGTGGAGGTGCATGCGGATGTACGGGTGAATTCGTCCGAAAGGTAAAGGGATTCGCCCTAAAAAGTTGTCTTGACGAAGACTCTCAAGAATTACTAGAAAACATCGAAGTTTCGTAATATTAATAAAACTTTACAGTGAGCAGCAAAGCAAATAGCATTGAAATTTTAAAGTGCGAATTTGAGCAAACAACCTTGAAACACACATCTCGGTCGCACCAACCGTTTACCAGGTTGAGTGGAGAAGCAAGCACGAGTAGCGCGGTAGTAAATACAATAAAATTTGTAGATTACCTCAAATATTATCTTACTCAAATAGAATTAAAAAAGTACGTCGACGTCAGCGTCATCCAATCCAACATACAAATTTAGGAACTGACTCTTAAAATGTGGTTACAGAATAACATGGCAGATCGGCAGTCCATAGACAGCACATTTTATTGGGTTCGATTTCCAACATTGACAAGTCAAGTGTTATACGGCCATAAGGCCAATAGGCTTGTGTCCTAAATTTCAAAAATCATTTACTTTTGTAGCTTTATATCTATATGATCACAAAAATGTAATATTTTGATTTAAAACAGTCATTTACATAGTTTATTTTGTGATTTAATAAGTGAATTTCAATTTGTATCAAAAACGCTCATGGCGCCTTGTGTGACGTCACTTGATGCCAAACAAAACAAATAGAAAATGTGTATTTTTTTATGAGTCCTTTAAATGATTTGTTTTGAGATTAAAAGTTTTAGTACAAAAAAGAAACGTTTAGGGGATTTAATCGTTATTTAGGGGAATCTGGTAATTTGAAGTTGTTTTTTAGAGGAACATTCCGTAGGAGTTGGCATCACTTTGGCATATGGTCTAAGTAACCAAAGTCAGTATAAATTAATTGAATAAAAAAATTGCCATTGGCATCACTGTTTGACAGTGATAAGTTAGCGTTCGTCTGCTTTCCATATTAATTTAAAATCAATCCGTCGTATTACAAGTGCTGTGTAGTGCCTGAATGAAATGAAATCTATTGTATTTTATGAAAACGTATGAGAATCTAAACAATTACACAAAATGACACGACTTGTGATACAAGATGTCAAGACTCGAGACTGCCAGAGTGCTTCAAACGTAAAAAAGCATACTGTGACGTCACAGTATCTGATAGAGGTGTTTGATGTCACGTGACTGATTGCTTATTTTTTCCAATCTTATTTTCTAAAAATAATAGTAATCCTTAGCTTGTGTACCAATTTATATTACTTTTAGTTATTTATATATTGGACATAGTCGTTAGAAACACACATCAATCAGATTTATTCTTAGTGGACACAAGCCTATTGTCGCAATCATTTTCACTTAGCTCAATCACATGTCGATCTATCGTATGAAAATGCAGTCGGATCATTAATTTAATTTTATTATTTAATATTATTCGAAAATGTTTGCATTTACACCCAAAAACTCCGACCCTAGATTTAAAATAAAAGCTAATGTAAAAAAATGTCCAAAAGAAAGTTGTACCGACTGCATTTTTATAATATGTTATTAAATAGATCGACACGATACTAGACCGATCTAAAATAATTATTTGCCGACTTGGTCCTTGGATTTTTTTTGACGACTTGGTCCTTAAGTTTTTGGTTCTATGTAGACCTAACCGGGTAAATATGGATATTAAAAGACATTGTCAATATGTCACTGGAATTGATAGCCGCACCACTCATTACATGAAGAGCAATTAGTTCAAATAGGCCTTGTTAATATGAGACTACCACACCTTTATTTTCTATCTTGTAACAGTATGTCAGGAAAAAATACATTAAAGGGAGAGCCTCAAAGGTCGTGTTGGCACTCTAATATTTACCCTTAGCCATAGGTAGTTCTTGTTACAATATTTCTAGAAAAAAACATTATGGAACGAGGCTTGAAGGTCGTGTTGGCAGTCACTCTTATATTTGCACTTGCCAATCAGCAAACGAAGAGTGCGATCGCTCAATTAATAGTGGGCCACTTAGGTAGTTGAGCTAATTGTCTACTACAAGTTTGTGATGGTGTATGTACACCAATTACTTCGCGACGTCTGACATACTGTAAAAGATTGCTTTCAATCGAATAGTAGACGCGTTTGATGTTTTTTATGGTCATTATTTTGACCGTTATCATACTTATATGTTATGATACGATTTCTTTTATAATAAGATATGACTACGAGCATTGTTGCATATTTATTTATATAGCCTAGGATATTCATTAACCTACCTATACATACTCATTAGAAAAACGTGCGCATTAGGGCATACGTTTTGAGCTTAGAAGAAATAAAATAATTTTAGTCGGATTCGGAGATTACAGTTCAGTTATACAACATTATTCAAATTAAAAACCAACTGCGAGTTTTGCTTCAGAGAGGGGACCTCAGGACTCGTCACATCTGAATACAGAGCAAGCTTGTTAGGCAAGTTCTACACTAGATTTGGTAATATTTAAGACTTTCTAAAGTTAAATTTATTCTATTAACTTATTCAAAAAATAAAATGGTTGAAAAAAAAAGACATATCTATAAATGTCTGAATTAAGCAGAATTTCACGTTTAAACTCCCCAATATAAAAAAGAAATATTGTCATTAAAGTATTTATGATGGGCTATATCTTTTAAACCTTTTTATTTTGTTTTATTTATTTTGTGTTATTTTTCTGTTAATAGGTAGATACTAATAAGTCTAATAGCTAATTTATCATTGTTTAATTGAAAAAAAAAGAAACAGACATTTTATGTAAATTATATTTTTAATATATTTTATTGAATTAGGTATGTTAAAAAATTGTTCTAACCATTTATTGACATAATAATCTAACTAACATATAATTACTAATTTGATAATGATGAAATGATTTAATTTAACAATGAATTGACAATTATATGTAATGGATGATAAATATTGTATAAATTTACTGAGTTTAAAGTTTTGGTTTGTGACATTCTACTAGTACGTATTGCAAATAGGTAGTTTTTTAATTTTGACGACTGGCATGCCCATATTGGTTTTTAAGCATTGATGTGGGTAGGTAGAATTATTTATTTTTAAATCAATTGTGAGTACATACATACTTCTATAAATTGTGAATTGTTGTTGTTTTTGAGAATGTTGGTGACAGTTTACTTTATCTTTTATTTATACTGTAATCTTAAAAATCAATGCCACTTTCGTTGTAATTTTATAACTCAAGAACGGGCTCGCCTATCTAGGCGAAATGTTTAGGCTTTGTTCGGACTGTTTAGTAGATGGTTTATGTGAAGTTTGCACAAAATCGGTCGAGCGGTTCTTCATTTATCACGCAAACGAAGTTGCGCGGGTCAGCTAGTTTAATATAATTATGTTTTTCGAAATAATATCTGTTGACATGACTTGTGCGGAGAATGTTGTGGACGTCGCTAAAAGGTATGCATATAAGAAACTGTACCGTTACTGTAATTTATTTTCTGAGTAAGCTGCGTATGTATACTGTAGATGTTCCTTAAAATAAATAAATAAACCGCAAGTCCGTGAATGTTGTCACACGGTAGGACCAGTGCAAAAACCGTTTGATGGTGTCATTGAACCCATCCGCGTAATATTACGCACTTATCATATTGGCGACGCGAACGACCATGTGCTAACATTATCAAAATGTACGCGTACGTCATTAAAATGTATGAGTAGCAAGGTCAGCAACCATCCATAGTATCCCTTTAGGAGCCTATTGTATATTAATGGTCTAGGTCTAGGACGTCTCATCTCATAATGTCCTTTTCTCGAAATGTCCTTTCTCATAATGTCCTTTTCTCGAAATGTCCATTCTCATAATGTCCTTTCGCAGATTGTCCTTTTCTCGAAATGTCCTATTCTCGAAATGTTCTTTTCCCAAAATGTCCTTTTCTTGAAATGTTCTTTTCTCAAAATGTCCTTTTCTCGAAATGTCCTTTTCTCAAAATGTCCTTTTCTCAAAATGTCCCTTTCTCAAAATATGTACACTACAGGATTAACCTCGCTCAATCCGACTTGGATAGGTTAGGTTAGAAGGCTAAGGCGAGAGTGGAGCTTCCGCATTAGCCTTCGTGGTTATTTTTTTTAGAACCACCTAAGTTTTGATTTAGGTGGTTTTAAAAAATAACATCAAATTTAGCAAGTAACTGGTGGTAACTTGGTGGTTATAAAAAAAAAATAACCACGAAGGCTAATGCGGAAGCTCCGCTACGCTCCGCTCCCGCCTTAGCCTTCTAACCTAACCTATCCAAGTCGGATTGAGCGGGGTTAATCCTGTAGTGTACATATTTTGAGAAAGGGACATTCTGAGAAAAGGACATTTCGAGAAAAGAACATTTTGAGGAAAGAACATTTCGAGAAAAGGACATTTTGAGAAAAGAACATTTCGAGAAAAGGACATTTTGAGAAAAGAACATTTCGAGAAAAGGACATTTCGAGAAAAGGACAATCTGCGAAAGGACATTATGAGAATGGACATTTCGAGAAAAGGACATTATGAGAAAGGACATTTCGAGAAAAGGACATTATGAGATGAGACCGTCTAGGAGCTTATGGTCTAGCTTTTTCTATTGTTGAAAGTGAAAGCAACTGACCGCCATCGTCACACTACATGTTTGCCTTCGCCTGGCTTTTAGTCGCATTATGTCCAATTCGCAAAATGTCTAGCGGGCTCAAATTGTCCAATTCTCACAACGTCCAATTCGCAAATTGTCCAATTCTCACAACGACCAATTCGCAAATTGTCCAATTCTCAGAACGTCCAATTCTCACAATGTCCAATTCGCAATTGGTCCAGTTCGTAAAATAGGAGTCGTGCTTGATTACAGGAGGCGTTTTTTGACAACCTTGTGCGAGGCGAGATGGTCTCATCTCATTTTGTCCTTTTCTCGAAATGTCCTTTCTCATAATGTCCTATTCTCGAAATGTCCATTCTCATAATGTCCTTTCGCAGATTGTCCTTTTCTCGAAATGTCCTTTTCTCGAAATGTTCTTTTCTCAAAATGTCCTTTTCTCGAAACGTTCTTTTCTCAAAATGTCCTTTTCTCGAAATGTTCTTTTCTCAAAATGTCCTTTTCTCGAAATGTCATTTTCTCAAAATGTCCCTTTCTCAAAATACGTACACTACAGCCTTTCGGTCCATTAGGTCCCATGTATCAAAATGTCCGCAGTGTCAAAATGCCCAGTTTTACAAAATGTCCGGAGTGTCCAAATGTCCAGTTTTACAAAATGTCCGGAGTGTCAAAATATCCAGTTTTACAAAATGTCCGCAGTGTCAAAATGCCCAGTTTTACAAAATGTCCGCAGTGTCAAAATGTCAAAAGTAAACTTAACTACTTTATTTTGTACTCAAACCATTTTCTTATCTCAAATTTATACCGGGAGAGCATATTTTTAAGTTTAATTTTTAATTGTTTTAAGCCTTAATCACAAATTATACCGCAGAGCGCATTTTTAAGTGTTTCAAGCCTTAAATTCACAAATTATAGCGGGACAGCGCATTTTTAGTTTAATTTTTAAGTTTTTAATTCTAATTAAAGCCTTAAGTTATAAACCATACTTTCATTTTGATACTCCAGTCATTTTGATACTCCGGTCATTATGATACTCCGGTCATTTTGATACTCTGGTCATCTTGCTACTCCGGTCTTTTTGACACTCCGGTCATTTTGATACTCTGGACGATTCAATATCGGTCATTTTGTAGAACTGAACATTTTGACACTCTGGACGTTTTGATACATGGGACCTAATGGACCGAAAGGCACTACAGGATTAACCCCGCTCAATCCGACTTGGATAGGTAAGGTTAGAAGGCTAAGGCGGGAGCGGAGCGCAGCAGAGCTTCCGCATTAGCCTTCGTGGTTATTTTTTTTATAACCACCTAAGTTTTGTTTAGATGGTTTTAAAAAAATAACATCAAATTTACCAAGTGACTGGGTGGTAACTTGGTAGTTATAAAAAAATAACCACTAAGGCTAATGCGGAAGCTCCGCTACGCTCCGCTACGCTCCGCTACGCTCCGCTACGCTCCGCTCCCTCCTTAGCCTTCTAACCTAACCTATCCAAGTCGGATTGAGCGTGGTTAATCCTGTACTGTACATATTTTGAGAAAGGGACATTTTGCGAAAAGGACATTTCGAGAAAAGGACATTTTGAGAAAAGAACATTCCGAGAAAAGGACATTTTGAGAAAAGAACATTTCGAGAAAAGGACATTTTGAGAAAAGGACATTTTGAGAAAAGAACATTTCGAGAAAAGGACATTTCGAGAAAAGGACAATCTGCGAAAGGACATTATGAGAATGGACATTTCGAGAAAAGGACATTATGAGAAAGGACATTTCGAGAAAAGGACATTATGAGATGAGACGGGCGAGATTCAGCTCGAAGTAAAAATATCCTTTTCTCGCAAATGTCCTTTCTCATAATGTCCTTTTCACGAAATATCCTTTCTCAAAATATGTGCAATACAAGATTAACACCGCGCAATCCGACTTGGATAGGTTAGGTTAGAAGGCTAAGACGGGAGCGGAGCTCCCGCATTAGCCTTCGTAGTTATTTTTTTTATAACTACCTAAGTTACCACCATTCACTTGGACTTCACTTGGACAGGATATTATGCGATGAGACGGATTAAAATACCTATGTTGATTCCATTTATCCATATAGATCCCTAATTACGAACTGGATCAATTACGAACTGGACCAATTGCGAACTGGACCAATTGCGAACTGGACCTATTGAGAATTGGACAGTTGGACATTTTGCGACTAAAGGTCGTCTGGCATCAGCAAGATCTAAATGTCTGAACACTACCTCTGCTCAAGAAAGTCGCCGAGCAATTGAAAAAAGAGTAATCTAAGATTTTGACGAAAAAAAATCTTTGCCCGTCTTTTTACGAAAATTGGACGGCTAGAGGAGTATGGGCATAGTTGGTTCATGTGGAGAAGTGCAGGAAGTCAATATTTTTATATAATATGAATTAGAAAATATATAATGTAGAATTTCAACTTTCAAATTACGGTCGTTATTATTCTTTTCATTTAGAATAGAAAAATAAGACAGGTCAGTGACTTTTAGCTGTTGTGTCATTCAAACTCATTAATGTATAATTTCCTGTGCCAGCAAGGTGAATGTTTTTAATCTCCGGTCGCAAATCTGTGGCCAGAAGTTAGGTGCTGTAACCGGTTAATTAGGAAATGTGCGGACGCCTCAGTGACAAAGATGTCTTCCTGAATAGAGATCGGAATGCCAATCAGTAAGCAGTAGTTCAGGCAAAATGGAAATCTAATGATTTAAGGCAGGAAAAAGAACTCAAAAGGTGTTTGAGTGTTTTTGGTGTCTGTTGAAAGTTTCTGGAGAGTCTAGATATTTCCAATTGTTTACTAGGCCAATGGTGCGGAATCCTGCTGTTATCCTTCCGAGGGCTCACCCGGAGTTTTTAGTCGGTAAGAGTCCGACATAGCATCCATGAAGAATTTTCCACACGTAATAAAAAGACTAATGGTGATAGTTTGTCTCTGAAGGTATTCATCATGTTGTGCTCGGCATGTGGCACGACACCATAACATAGATCTTGGAGAACATATCCGTAGTATGCCTCCAAGCTCAAGGAGATCAATCGAGTTCTCGCAACTTCTACCCAACTTGATAGTTGTCTCTAGTAAAAATAACTTATTCAATCTGTTTGTC
Organism: Miltochrista miniata; assembly: GCA_933228765.1. NCBI lineage: Eukaryota > Metazoa > Arthropoda > Insecta > Lepidoptera > Erebidae > Miltochrista > Miltochrista miniata. Next base: position 41,516,100 of record OW121747.1, read on the forward strand.
AACTTTTTCAAGGAAATCGATCATTACCTACCTACCAAATTTCTGCAGTAGAGCGTATTTTCCCCGATTGAATCATCGTTAAAGGACAAAGACAAGAATTGCCTACTAGTGCGTTTATTCGCATTAAATACGTGTACCTACATCGAAATATCATTTAACATGAAAGTATTCAAATGTACCTAGCCCTGAAAGTGATTGGTGAAGTGGAAAAGTGTTGACCTTGTGAACTAAACAAGTCACGCGGAACAAACATGGGTCTGTTTTTGCGCAGTATCTACATTTTTACAATGATTTTAGGGTTCCGTAACCAAAGGGTAAAAACTGTGAATGTTTGACGTTGACGTAAAAACTGTGTCCGTTTGATTAATTTTAAAAGATGACGTATTTCTGTTGCCGCTGTAACAACAAATACTAAAAACAGAAAAAAAGCATTTGGGGGATTCCCATACAACAATCGTAGGTAATATACATGGTGTTCTTTGGTACGGAAACCTCCGCCGCGCGCGACTCCGACTCGCACTTAGCCGGTTATTTTTATACATATAAATTTGGACAACTCGACAAAAGTCAAAAACATGTAAATACACAGCATATGATTTCATTTGAGTAAATATTTTGATCACAAATATTTGACCGATACGAAACATCACGATGCCGAGTTCGTTCCACTTACAAACAAATTAAAATATATTAGCATGATGTGAGCATAATATTTGCGTCACCAAACACATTCCTCTAAATCTAAATCCATACATCTCATAAAATTGGCTACCCAAATTTACCCTTCGGGATAAATTAATCACTCCTTTTTAGGGTTTCGTAGCCAAATGGCAAAAACGGAACCCTTATAGATTCGTCATGTCTGTCTGTCTGTCTGTCTGTCTGTCCGTCCGTGTGTCACAGCCACTTTTCTCCGAAACTATAAGGCCTATGCTATTGAAACTTGGTAACTAGATGCATTCTGTGAACCGCATTAAGATTCTTATATAAAACTAGAAAAAAAGCAGTAAATTTTGGGCGTCCCCATACACAGAACTGAAACTCAAAAATTTTTTTTTCATCAAACCCATACGTGTGTGGTATCTGTAGATAGGTCTTTAAAAATGCTATTGAGGTTTCTAATATAATTTTTTTCTAAAGTGAATAGTTTGCGCTAGAGACACTTCCAAAGTGGAAAAATGTGTGTCCCCCCCCCTCTAACTTCTAAACTAAGAGAATGATAAATCTAAAAAGAATATATGATGTACATTGCCATAAAAACTACCAACGAAAATTAGTTTGAACGAGATAGAGCTGGTAGTTTTTTTTTTAATACGTCATAAACCGCAGTTTTCGGTTAGAAAAATCGCTACCACTGCGAACGTGTTAAAACATCAATCAAAGTTACAACGAACTATAAGAACTTTTATATTATGTTACTTGCTGCTACGAAACCCTTCATGGGCGAGTCCAACTCGCACTTGGCCGGTTTTATTTACGTTTGGAACCACGGTTGTATTTGAGTAGGATTAACTTTTGATTTTATGAATAGGTAGTAAGTGTATGTACGTATACATATAGTATATTTGGTCATTTTAATTTCGAGAGTCCAGCATTGGATAAAACACAAGCGTTCGGAGAGTGGTCATTACTCGGGATATTAGACCAAATTTTCAAACTATACTATACAAGGGGTCATAGGTTTTTACAGGGTCGGCAGCGCGAGTGTGGCGTCTCTGGTGTTGCAAACGTTCATAGGCTGCGGTGACCACCAGTCCTGGTGGGCCGTATGCTTGTCTGCCACCTTAGTGGTATTAAAAAAATCTTATCAAACGTTTACTAACAAATGTAGTTCTCAATATTTCCGCTCATCTAACTCGAATGTGTAAGAGCGGTTCACGTAAAGTAATGCAATGGTCGAGGTTCAAAATAAGGCCGAGAAATGCCAAAATGTCAATACCCGACAGAGGTACCTAAGTTTGTTTTATGAAAAAAGTAAAATGCTGTTGACTTTTTATTGTGTACCCTTGAACGTTATCAGCGTCGACCTTCATGCTTCATTAGTTGCGAGAGTAGGTACGAGTATAACACACACACAGCTGATAATGTTAGCATTCTTTCTTAGGACCCTCTGTGAGTCATTCTAGAGCCATTCTGGACTCTTAACAAACAATTTCTTCTATACCAAACGACTTTAGCACTCAAACCTGTAGGGTCTGTGGACAACACATACACAACAAGATCTATTCAGGGTCTACTGGCAGTGTCAGCCAAGAGTTAAATGACATGGCGTTGGGAATTCTATCATCATGTCAGACTTGTTAATAGTTCCGATATCTGCTCACGTGACTACTAGGGAATGCAATACCGGGATACCGGGATCCCGAAATACCGGGATCCCGCAGTATTTTAGCGGGACCAGTCCCGCACGTAAATCGTGCGGGATCCCGCGGGATTGTGCAAAGGTAAACGCCATGAGTTATTCTGTAAGCTGAAGTGCACAAACTAATTCGGTTTGAGAAAGTTTTTTGTAATTATGACGTATTAAGTAATCTAATAACGTACTTATTTGATTTTAGTGATTTAATCAGGGAGATTTGACTTTTCTTGTACTATAAAAGTATTCAATTATCTCGTACATTGCTTGCTGGCTATCTGACATGTAAAGTTAGGAGTCGTTTGGCAGACAAGAATTTGACATGCTATGTTTTCTGCGCTTCTAATAATTTGCAGTAGCTATTTTATTACTTACTAGCTGACCCGCGCAACTTCGTTTGCGTGATAAATGAAGAACCGCTCGACCGATTTTGTGCAAACTTCACATAAACCATCTACTAAATAGTCCGAACAAAGCCTCAACAATTCGTTTGGATAGGTGAGCCCGTTCTTGAGTTATAAACTTACAACGAAAAGTGGCATTGATTTTTATATATATAGATAGTTATGTATATCCGTTTAATAATCTCAATACAAAAGTAATATTAAATAATTTATTTTTCCTTGTGCCCCGCGGACTCAGTGTTCTGTAAAAGATCACTGCAGTAAGTTACATTTACTATGGCCGGTCCTTAGATGGGTGACCACTTTGTGACATTTATTTGAGCGTTGCCGTGCTTCGGATGGCACGTTAAGCCGTTGGTCCCGTTTGCCGGTAAAATGGCAGCTAAGTCAAGTTGAAGGCCCGGCTCGTCTCATCTCATAATGTCCGTTTCTCGAAATGTCCTTTCTCATAATGTCCTTTTCCCAAAATGTCCGTTTCCCAAAACGTCCTTTCCTCGAAATGTCTTTTTCTCAAAATGTCCTTTTCGCGAAATATCCTTTTCTCAAAATGTCATTTTCGCAAAATTTCCTTTTCTCAAAATGTCCCTTTCTCCAAATATGTGCACTACAGGATTAACCCCGCTCAATCCGATTCGATAGGTTAGGTTAGTTTATAAAAAAAATAACCACGAAGGCTAATGCGGAAGCTTCGCTGCGTTTCGCTCCGGCCTTAGCCTTCTAACCTAACCTATCCAAGTCGGATTGAGCGGGGTTAATCCTGTAGTGCACATAGTTTGAGAATGGGACGTTTTGAGAAAAGGACATTAGGTATGAGATGTGACCATATGCCTCGTCCTGCCTACCCCTTCGGGGATTAAGGGGGTGACTATTTTTCAGTACTAGATGGATGTATGATACAGAATTCTATTCTTTTCTCAATGACTTTCAGAAATATGCGGGATCCCGCAAATACCGGGATCCCGCGGGACTGAGATTGCTCAGTCCCGCAAATACCGGGATTACAATCTTGTTGCGGGATTGCATTCCCTAGTGACTACCATACATAGTCATGCCTTTGGCCAGCAAGGGGTAGACAGAGGCATACTATACGCTGACATTGTACCACATTGGCTTTTGTTCCACGTAATGTAAACTTGCAATAAATGATAAGTTCTAAAAAAAATTAAGTTGGTATGCGTCCTCTAAGTCCTTCGAGTAAGAAATCGGGTACTTACAGGTCGAATATTATGTAATATTACAAGTAAATATGAGATAACGAGTCTTAAGCCAACTCAAGAAAGAGAGTGTCGGTGTTAAAGTAAGGAAGGGCATGCTACGATAGTTCGGGCATGTGGAACGAATGGTAGATAAAAGAATGACAAAACAGATATACAACGCGAAAGTCGATGGGCGTAGGAGTCGGGGAAGGCCGCGACACACCTACCACGACCAAATTAATCGTGTGTTAGTTGAAGGTGATGTCAAGAGCCGAAGGAACCAACGTGCATGCATGAAAAGAAAAATGAAAGTTGAAGAAGCAAGTGAGGTGTGTATGGACCGTGCCGTGTGGCGCTCGGTTCTTTCTGCCTACCCCGCAAGGGATTTGGCGTGAAGATAGTTAGTTAATTTAGTTAGAGTCTTAAGCCCATCGTGTATTATGAATCAAATTTGCTACGCTCAATATTTTGTTAAAGATTAACTTTGTTTTGACCTCAGATACAAACCCGAGACTTGTGCATTGTACGGCAGTCGAAAACACTGCCCCTCCGAAGCAAATTCGTCAGAGCTCGTCCCAATCCTATATTGGTATCAGAAGATTCTACCAGTGCTGCAGTGGAATGACATAAGTCTAATAAAAAAGTATACAACCGAATAACCGAACTGACTACGATTCAATTCACACCTATAGAGAGGTACCTATACGAACATTACGAACGCCGTCAGTATACAGTGCAGTCAGTATGTTTCCAGATACGGGTCTTGGTCGAAAAGACTCGTAACCACTTCCTGTGTGCGATACGACATAGAATGCTTGGCAAAAAATACACTCGCATAGCTGCAATGCAATGGACTACGCAATAGCAATCGGATAGCATTCAAAACAAAGCATATTTTGGGTTCATTTAATTATTTTTTTGTAAAGTTGATGACAAAACCCAAGACGTATTGAGTGAGACATAAATTAAATTTATTATTTATATTTATTTACAACGCACTCAGTTTTACATAAACGGTGCGAACAGTTGTTACGGAAAAATAAATTTGTAAGTTTTGGTTTTACTGTTTTCTTTGCAATTTTTGAAATTTTCTTCCATTTACAAACCTACCTAGGACTTTCACAAATATTTCTAAATAACAAACCTAATAAAATTAGTGAATCGGTCGGGCTATTCTCAAATTTTAATGGAACGTCAATTCTATGGGTAAGGTACCTACACATAAATTGATTGGAATAAATTTTCGAGCTAGTAACCACTTAAGCCTCTTAGACGTAATATCTTCTCCTCTATAGCGATTATTAACTTATTTTAATAGCAATAATTAGTGTTTCACTATCAAGGAAGACATTATCATACTAACTTGTGTATCTAAGAACAAAGCCTCGATTCATAATCAATAGTTACAACATACTTTATTTAAATTTAAAATTTCGATTTTGAGATCGAATTCTGTCCTATTGCCCAAACTTAAAATGATGTACAGATTTCGGGCTCGGGAATAATTTTTTTGTTTCAGCAATTAAATGGAATTCCCAATATTTATAAGCTTGTGTCATCAAAATGCGGGAATTCCCATTAGTTGTCTATCTACCCCAGAGGCGTCAATGTGTGACCACACTGACTACCTACTGCTAAACAAAGTACTACATAAAAGATAATTTTGTTATTAATTAGAACCGGAGCAATTTTTTACTTGTAATGGATTGTATATATTATTCAGAGTTCTATCAACAGTACCTAATTACAGTTATATTATGCGGTTTTTTGATGAGATTAACACAAGACCAATAAATGCACGCTAGCAAGGAAAATAACAAATAATTACAATCGCAAATCCAATCCAGAACAATCTTAAGTTTCAATACACAGCTGTATGTAGTATATAACAACTTCAAAATGAATCAGCTGGTCTAAAAAGGCAACATTGTGTTTCATAATATGACACAGAGAATTCATATAATTTGAAAAACAAAACGTACAAGTCATACAATTTCATATTATGAAACCAATGTTGGCTTTATAGGCCTTCAGAACTTTGGCGAGACTACCGGTCCCACCACTGCGTTCAAGAATTTGTTCCATTTGTATTCATTTCAAACAAGCATTAGAATATTAGATTCCATAGTATCTTACGACTTTCACACATAGCGACCATATAATGAAGAATTCCATGAATTACTAATACTTCAACGTACAGTTAGGGTTCATTAAGACACTATGAACATAGATAAATGCCCACCCATAACCTTTCGATAACCAGTTTCCGGGTATTTTATTGCGAAACAAGTACTGTATGTAAGAACAATTAAAAATAATATACGACTTGAAAACTAAGAACTCAAATGCTAGTCTTTTTTGTGAGAAAAACAGTTTTTGTGATGCGAAAAAAGAAACCGGTTTTCTTAAAATATAGGAATAAAAAACCTGTACTGAATATTGACGTTAGATTATAACCCACGAGTTGAGTCTTTGCTATCACATCATATCTATATAGAAAAATAAAAGTCATAAAAAGTATTGTCAATTCTCCTCCACATACTCCAATATACACATACACCAAGACTACACATAAGGAACGAGCGGTCATTACGATCGCTGAACAAATTGATCGTGACGATCTATCACTATCGTATTTGATGATATAATTGCTATGGCATACACTATCGATTCGCAATATCAATAAACGAAAAGCGGGGAAAGACCAGTCGAAGGGGGTTTGCGGCAACCATTACCAACAATATCGTGACTGCCTTAGAATATTTAATTTCTTTTGACTATAGTATTAAACCGGACTTGACATTAAGATGACAGAGATAGAGAAAAAGTTGTTAATCCTGGTGTACAAGAATCACAACAGTGTTTTCTTTAAATATTCAAACTAAATTAGTCATCCATAACGAGCCTTCAAGTTCTTTCAAGCTCTCAAATGAATCATTTATGTCAATTATGACGAAACAGCGTTAAAAGTACGACAACAGAAAAAGCCCTTCGAAGTTTATGACTCATACGGCTCATACAGTCATACCCTACCTGGCGGTCATTAGTTTGTCCAGCGTTTGGCCTAATGTCGTTTATCGAATAATATCAATGTTTCGAAGTTAAACCATAACTACGACAATTTCCTAGCTTATGAATTCGCCATGCGTTTCCTCACGTACTAGCGTAGCTAGATGCAAGTACCAATACAGATCGCAACATTGTAAAACGACCCAGTGAAAGGAAGCTAGACAGTCCGGAAGTATTGAATACCATCCCATGAACACCAAGAAACTTAAATGAATTTTGCGAAACGTAAAAAAGAGCAAAATTAATAATTATCCTGAACACTGGCTCGTGACGAGTTTCTGTCTTGAGAAAACAACAACAAAATAATGCAGAGTAGGTTTTTGGGTTTATGTAAATAATGTTTTGGTATACTCGTAATGCCAAATATGAGATTCACCAGAGGGGAATGCTTCAGTAAGGCGGATCCTGTGTTAGATGGTCTAAGTCAAAATAGTCAAAGACCATGGACCATGATTCACTTTATAGGTGTTGGGTTTAGACCCTATTGATTTGTTCTGGAGTCAAGACAGCCTCAACTAGGCACATCATGGGGCCGCCAACTTGAGGACCACTGTCAGAATTCAAACGGACTGTGAGAGTGGTTCCCAATCGCTAGATGAGTTTCCATCGGGCGGGCAGCGTCAATTTGGCGAGCCATATAAAAACTGCAATAGGAGCGCTGTAGGTACCTGCTGACAAGATCATGCCGAAGAGAATGAAAATTCGAAACAGAACCTTGTTCCAACCTGCCTGGCCAGCCTGAGGTCCATCATGAATTCATGATGGTATAAGTGTGTTAAGGTGAAAATTGAGATTGGACGAGAGAGACGCGAGAGAGGAGAGAATGAGCAATAGGCTGATTGGATTTATAATGATAATAAAAGAGGGGGAGGGGGAGGACCCCGCACACTTTAGCGGAGGTTATCGTTGACTGTTGTGCTTTAGGATAGACGAATCGAGGGTATGTGGTAGGCCCCTCTCCCTCCCTCGCATTCTTTATTATCGTTCGCTACTGGATTCCGCCATGTACCGCCAGATTCCATTATTTGATTTATAACTGCTTAAACCTCTTCCTTCGTGCTCTCCTAAGTCTTCATATGGAAGATGGAATTTTAGGCCCTACACTATCTGGGACATCCTTCCGTCTAGGACATCCTTCCGAGGGCTTCCCCGGGGCTCCCAACCACAGGCTGTTGGGCGTGACGTGAGGTTTTTTAGTCGGTAGGAGTCCGGCATAACATCCATGAGGATTTTCCCTCACGTTAAACAAAAAAAAGACCCTACACTAAGTATTTTGGCAAATTCTTTCCGCTGCTGAGCCGTAGCACTGTATACAACATATATATACTGTGGCCGTAGTGTGTGGATTCCGTCGTTCTCCTTCTCTCACACAATTATTATCGTTACATACGCGAGGCGTGGAAAAGCACTAACCGTACCATCTATAATAGTCACCTTGAATTATGTTTGTAAATTATCTTTGAATTGGTGTACGAACACATGACTTGTTTTGTCTATTATAGTATGTAATATTCTGGCATTATGACGTCACAAAAATAAATAAAACTGCTATTTATTCATTTGCTCAGAAAAATGGTAAAAACCGACTGAGGTATACTCGGCTACTCGACAACATGGGCTTATTGACAGTAGATAAGATATGAATAGGTTCGCCTCCTATTGCAATGACAACTGTTGGCAGTGTGTGCAGAGTGAGCCGTTTAGGTGACAATATTCCTATCACAGGATTTCTCTCTCTCAAGGGATTGAAGAAATTGCATTCTAGGTTAAAGCTATGGTCATTTAAACCTACAACAGATGACTACCGACCGGTATCTCTACCTGGGTTCGAAATAATTGGTTAAAATTGGACGTGTCCCTGCATACTCCTACGTAGATATAAATATGAGTCTACGTATGGTAACAAATGGTGAACACATGTTAACGTCGGGTGATAGCCCATTAAATGATACAATTGATGTTTATTGGTTTGTTCATTTGCAACTGTCGAGGATGTATTATGACAAGGTCATCTACAAATGGTTTGACAATAATAGCACAATTATATTAAACTTGGTTCGCAAACACGCGAAAACTTGTCAACCCGAGTGTCTCATTACACTTTACAGAGCCTCGATAACGCCAGCGCTCACCTTTAAGAATATTGCCTATGTATTTATCAGATAAGCTCAGATATATAGAGCAAAAATGAAAATGAAATTGTTCTGCGTGACAAAATATAAAAACTCGCTACCTTTCGTCACGCTCTTACAGTATACTTGCACAGAGTGACGGTGTATACAAAGCCAGTATATCTGTAACATTTTGTCACGGGACAGACTACTTAGGTAGAATGTCGACAGTACCGACAGGTACGTCTCCACAGCGAATTGTTATCTATGCTATCAGGGCATCAGTAAAGTTTGGATCACTGGAAATATCTCGAAGACGCAATACTAAGTTTATTACCTTTTGCGTAAGTATAACAATGTTCCGCTGCAAGCACACGAACAAATTACAACAAGAGTAAATAGTGTACTTACTTTCAGAGCCAGCTACGGTGGAGCTCGTTGTGGTCGCAGTTCCATTCACAGTCGTGGGCGCTCCTGTGGTAGACGTCGTTGGTGAAGTTGCAGTCATCTGAGTAGGGTTGACTGTGTCACGGCGATGTCGACTGTGGTCCATGGTGACGATATCATATCGGAAAGGGCTGGAAGCCCCGCTGTCCAGCACGTACTCTTCGGTCCAAGCTGCGAAAAAATAAAGGATTAAATACTCTTGTCAAACAATACTTTAGGGCTATAGGTAATGTAAACGGACTTCCTCGAAACTGCAGTGGTACGGAATTTATGCTGCCGGCGTTAGCGGTTATAAATATGTGAGATGGCAACAATAGTTTCCACTGGAAATTAGCTGTAACTGCAATGTTCAACTTGTTATCCAGAGTCATGTCGGTAGAAGATAAAAGCTGCTAAAAGGGCTCCGGTCCCATTATTAACAATCATTAGTTTTACACTAACGACCACTGTAGCAGTGAGCAGCGTAACTTAGAAAGAAAGAAAGAAACCTTTATTTAATACAGGCATGCAGGACACATTAATTGCTTAACCTAAAATTGTACATTTTTCTGCATTGTGTGCCTCATGATTGTATCAAAGGGGTGTCCAGTTCAAATTCCCAAAATGTCAAGCGGAAATATCAAGTTAGAATATCAAGTTTCCCAGAATATCAAGTTGGATGGATTCTGAGAATTTGACATTCTGGAAACTTGACATTCTGGGAACTTGACATTCTGGGAACTTGACATTCTGGGAATTTGACATTCTGGACTGAAAGGGACATTTTGATACAGTAGACATTTTGATACAGTGGTCATTTTGTTATAGTGGACATTTTGGAGTGGGCATTTTGATACAGTAGACATTTTGATACAGTGGACATTCTGATAGAGTGGACGAGATGGCCCTAAAGGGTGCCAAGGAAGGTAAGTGCAATGATAGTTTTTTTTATACCACTAAGTTGGCAGTCAAGCGTGTGGCCCACCAGGCGGACTGGTGGTCACCGTAGCCTATGAACGTTTGCAACACCAGAGGCACTACACTCGCGCCGCCGACCTCTTCGAGGTATTTTCATTAATTAGCGTGCTTCGGAATACTTATGTAGCTGCCAGGTCTAGTCAGCCAGGTTAGTCTTAAAGCCAAGTTGGTGGCTTTATTGGGAATAAATATTTAAGCACAATGAGCCATGTATTGCTTGGACTATGGAACGCAATTCTGCAACGGAATTTTAATCCCGGTATTTGCGGGTCTGAGGGGCTAAGTCCCGCGGGATCCCGCATATTTCTGAATGTCAATGAGAAAAGAATAAAATCCTGTATCATACATCAGTCTAGGACTGAAAATGAAACGAAAGTAAATTTTTCAACATTACGTTTGTATTGAGATTATTAAAAAGATAACACAACAGATTTAAGTAATTAAATAACTAAAATTATTAAAAACAGATAATAGGTAGTTAAGGCATTATTTTGAAAGTAACTGCGCATAAAACATAGCATGTCAATATTCTTGTCTGCCAAACGACTCCTAATTTTACATGTCAGATAGCCATCAAGCAATGTACGAGATAATCGAACACTTTTCTGACTGTTTATAGTACACCGTATTACCCCTGAGGAGTTTGTATGGAAAACCCATGATTATTTGAACGTTAACTGAAATATACGACGAGTGATTGGAAACTAGCCGAACCAAAGGAAACCGGCGGTACCTTCACAAGACAGACAGACGTGGAATTTTGATTCTATTCCCGCATTATTCCGGGAATAAAAAATATTTCATATAATAATAATAGTAGTTACCAAAATGGTGACTTTGGACTCCAATAGGGGGAACCTTGGGTATTAGGTATATAAGTATAATGCTTGAGTAGGAACTCCTATAAAATATACTTGATTATTTGTATTATTTTAAGTTTGATGTTTTGTTTGGTTATTAAACGAACTCTAATCATGCGAGTTAAAAAATCCAGCAAAAAATAACTTCAAAACAGTATCGGAGAATAATAACGAGTCATAAAAACGAATTAATTATAAAAACACTGGAAAACACCAATAATTAAAAAATTGCAAAAATATGCAGAAAACACAACATCTCACTACAATCAAGTTTCGTCCATTTTAAGTAGTTGGCAGTATCGGTACCGATGACCTCACGCTACCTGTCTCTGTCTGGTGTATGCGAAACGACGGTGACCGCCACCTCAAGGTCACAGCGGCAGTCAGCGCTTTATGCTAATGGTAATTAACGGATCGTGTCGGACACTCCCGGAACAGTCTTAACTCACATGACGAAGGCTAGAACTAGGTCTTAGAATGTCACAGTACATCGTTCTACTGTAAACAAAGTTAATAGTAGATATCTGTAACTACCGTGACTAAGCTTTTGGTAATATCATCATCTGATCCGAATTTCGATTGACGTCGGCCGCTGGACTATATGGCTGGACCCAGCCTTACTCTTCATATCAATGTCTATCTCGACACGATTCCAGTACCATTCCAATTCTAATTCTGACGGCACTTAAGTTGGTACTTTTTTCCGATCGCACTTAAGTTACTACAGAGGCCAGATTGGAATTGGATACAAAGAAAAATAAATTTTAGGTGCGTAACAAGACTACTAAAAAGGGGATCGACTCCGGTGCCTACCTCACACTTGACGAGGTTCATAGTAGGACTACTTGACACCTACCGGGGTAATCCTCCATCGGCGCAGTAGCTCAGCTACCCTGAGCCGCCCGGCGGTGTTCTGGTGAATTAGGCAGATCCCAGAACACTCCCACAGGGGCAGATCGGTGTCAAGGAGTTTTAGTGAGTATTCCCAGTGCTATTGTGATCAGGTGCTGGGCGACCCTCACACGAGCCCATGCCTCGCCAGCATGGGTAGTCCGTAAGCGGAGCTCTCCTTGTAAAAAAAAAAAAAAGGACTACCTACTCGTGATTGTATTTCTTTCTAGGCATATCATTCCCAACCTATTTGGGATCGGCTTTCCAGCTATGCGGCTGAACATCACTTTTTTCCGTTGATTGACAGTAGACTGTGGTTATTTACTCGGAGTGGTTTATTTTTCAAGGGGAGGAGCTTCTCTTTTTACCCAAACTGCCGAAGAAAGGAGGGTAATGTTCTTCGAGACTATGTATGTATGTATGTCCAATTCTTAGTCACGTCCTACAGCCTGAACGGCTTGACGGATTTTGACAAGCGAGGTGTCATTTGATTCGTCGTAAATTGTGTGAGTGACACTAGGTATACAAATTTGAAAAAAAAATCAAAGTGGCAGACTTTTGGCGCTAAAATGAAATCCTTGAAAATAGTTCTTGCACGCTCTACAGCCTGAACGGCTTTACGGATTTTGACATGCGAGGTGTCATTTGATTCGTCGTAAATTGTGTCAGTGACACTAGGTATACGTTTTTGAAAAAAAAAATCAAAGTGGCAGACTTTTGGCGCTAAAATGAAATCCTTGAAAATGGTTCTTGCACGCTCTACAGCCTGAACGGCTTTACGGATTTTGACATGCGAGGTGTCATTTGATTCGTCGTAAATTGTGTGAGTGACACCAGATATAATATAATTCCTAAAGAATCGAAATGGCGGATTTTTGGCTCTATAATTATTTGACTGCGATGGACGAAAAACTACTCAACCTTGTTTTAATTGTTTATAAGGTCTTAGTCAGACTTAAATCTTACATTTGTTTGATTGCAATAGGTTCAGAAGAACCAGAAATATGACCATAAATATAATAATTAAGGTTAAATTTCGATGAAGTTCTTCACTACACAAAAATTTATAACACCACTTCTAAGATAACTAAAAAGTTTTAAATAAACTTAAAAACCCGACTGCAAAGTAAAAATACAACTGAAAAGCAAAAAACAAGCTCTGCATTTCTTTTGTGATTTTCTTTAGCTACTTACTGTTTTACTTTGTCGGCAACATTTGCAAGGAGGAACAAGCTACGAGTATGGAAACATTTAGCTATTTTGTAAACCACCACTTGCTTGAGATAGCTTGTTCCTGCTGGCATTTGTTGCCGACAAAGTAAAACAGTCAGTAGCTAAAAAAATTGCAAAAGAAATGTAACCCATATTTGAATAAAATAATTAGATTTAGTTACTGAAAATGTAATTTTTTCCTAGGGATATAATCAAAGAAATCAATTATAACACATTCTATGACATTAATGCAAAAAAGAACTCTTTGTCTAGATAAAAAGTGCTATTAAGTGGTAGACAAAAAAGTTGCTGAGCCGCATGCATGCATGCACAGACTGATAGAAAACAGTACAAATATTACTTAATATATAACACTAGCTGTGCCCGCGACTTCGTCCGCGTGGAATGTAAAAAAAAAGTAGCCTCAGTTAATCCTTATTACATAAGCTCTCTGCCAGTGAAAGTCCCGTCCAAATCGGTCCAGCCGTTCCAGAGATTTGCCGGAACAAACAGACAGACAAAAATTTTAAAAATATATATTTTGGTATGTGTACCGTATATACATTCATATGCATGTAGTACAAAGCGGTTATTTTAATATTACAGACACTCCAATTTTATTTACTTGTATGTATAGATGTCAAGCATTATTGAAACTCAATTTTATAGCTGTCGCTAACAATATAGGAGTTCGTGATCACACGTTGATGCAAAACTGTTCATATAACTTGGTTATTGCGTTGTGTTGTTCATATTGGCACCTTTTGAACCATTAGCCATTCATCTGTGGTATTTATTACAGTTTTAAGATGAATTTCAAACTTCGGATGAAAGGATTAGCTGAACAACAGCACTCAATGTCTCCTATTTTCTAGTGCGAAACACTAATAATAAATGTGAACAAATCGGACAGACTCCGTATTTTTGTAAATATAAATATGTCTCAGACTAAGTCGCGGGGCAAAACCAGCATTAAATAAAAATAATAAACTGTTTGTTGTACATCATCTTAACCTTAAAACAATGTCGTTAGCGATAAACTTACTTTGTGATAAACTTGTAAACGCACTAGTGTCATTGACCCCGAAATACATTAAGTACACCAAAAATTAACTAAACCAATTGCATAGTACAACAACTGTATGTAATAATTGAAATAACAGGATGTGTTCATTATTTGTGAGGATGACCATAGCGGTAGTTCACACAGTCAAGCATACTAATTCATCCATGTTATGGGTATTAATCGTAATCAAAACAGTTGCATTACATTTGTGTGAACAGTGGCTTATAATTAGCATTATGTGTAGCTTGATATCCGTGTGTACCACATTATACGACAGAAGGCTATCAATCAACAATAATAAAGCAACCTGATAATGAATTGTTTCTGTTAATTACAAGATAGCTATCGAAAAGGTTACTTAAAACAATGTTACCAAAGACCTTTTAGATAAGTGCCAGTTTGAACTTTTATCTAATGCCATGTTTTACTGGTACCGCTGGTACGGTCGCGTACTCGGACCTGATAATGGTAATCGTGACTTGAAATGAGTCACTTGGGGTTGTTTACCCAGAGAGACTAGCGGACGTCACGCGGTTTCACCTGCTTAGCTCCCGTTCCCGTGGGAATGTGGGAATGAATTACAAGAATTCAACATTCTGGGATACTACTATCTGAAAATTCAACATTATGGGAATTCAACATTTTGATAATTCAACCTATCGGTCCAAAAGGGAAATACAGGTGAATTTTTGAAAAGGGCTTGGATGGCCATATCCGAAACTATAAGGAATATCTAAAAATGCTCAAAGGAGTCACGAGCCCGATTTTGATAAAACTTAAAACCTCATCAATAGATTTTTGAAAAACCAATTATCTTAGCCGGGAATCGAATCCATTGATTTTGAAAAGAAAGACACACCCTTTATTATTACACCATACGATAGTGTCGCTGATAAGGATAAAATTCTGCGAAGTAATGATATACGGCAAATTTAAGGAAAGTTTAGAATTTTGATAGAATTCATATTTCATGTACGTAAATTTTGTATCATAACTTGTTTCATTCGAAATCCCAGAATAGATCGTAACTATTCCATGTTTTCAATCATGCTCAGAATGATTCTTTGGAAAATATTCTAAATGGAATCAATAATATTGAATGCAATACGATCCCTGAGGTCTTGAATCCAGCTATGTATTGAAAACAATAGTCTACATTTTGAACAATTAATCAGTTAACTTAAGACAAATAAATTGTATTTTGTTAAGGGGCGGTTATAGCGCACAAGTAGGCATTTGGCGCTCCCCTCGCCCCGGGCGCGAGACACACCGCGCGCCGGCAGCGGCAGTCAACTCTCATGCCACAGTATACAGTAGAGTAGAAAGAAACAGCATGCTAACTTTGTTTGACGTAGTAAATGCATCTAACTTTATTAAGTGTAGTGATTTATTCGAGTTTCCTAAATAAATGAGTTAATTATATTTATTATACTATTATTTTTAAGCTAAAGAGTTTGTTTGTTTGTTTAGTTGTTTGAACTCTAGAGTCTAAGAGACTGCTAGTTGAATTTCAAAAGTTTCTTAACAGAATGTCCATTTTTGAAAAATACCAAAATATATAACATCACGCTAAGGCGAATAAGAGCTGAGCAGCAACGAAACATTTTTCGAAAACTAGGATATTTCATTTCTTTTGAGAGTTTCCGTTGCGTAAGTTTGCTAGATGGTTACAGTTGCGTAAAAAATGTAAATTACATTATAACTGGTCATAAAAAATTCTAAAGTTTTCTAAAGTTGGTATGCTAAGTATTAATCACGTGATCATTTTGCAATCCAAAGTGGCCGCCGCGGTGTAATCACAAAATTTCATGATGGGTATCATTTAAAGGGTTTTTTGGTATGCTGAGTACCAATCACGTAATAATTTTGCAATCCAACATGGGCGCCGCGCCGTAATTACAAAATTTCATGATGGGTATAGTTTAAGGGGTTTTTTGGTATGCTGAGTACGAATTACGTGATAATTCTGCAATCCAATATGGCCGCCGCGCCGTAATCACAAAATTTCATGATGGGTATCGTTTATAGGGTTTTTTGGTATGCTGAGTACGAATCACGTACTAATTTTGCAATCCAATATGGCCATCGCGCCTTAATCGCAAAAATCCATGATGGTTATCGTTTAAGGGGTTTTTTGGTATGCTGAGTACGAATCACATGATAATTTTGCAATCCAAAATGGCCACCGCGCCGTAATCACATAATTTCGTGATGGATATCGTTTAATGGGTTTTTTCGAATGCTGAGTACGAATAACATGATAATTATGGAATTCAATTTGGCCGCCTAAGCTATTAACAGTAGTAAACTAAAAAGATTTGCTTATTAAGTTCAGGCCTAGCAATGCGAAAATACTATGACAAAAGGTTTTTATTATAAAATTAAGGCCAATTACATTAAATTGCTACCTAGCATACGAAAGAATCCCTTAATCGATGCCCATCATGAAATTTTGTGATTACGGCGCGGTGGCCATATTGGATTGCAAAATTATCACATGATTCGTACTTAGCATTCCAAAAACCCCTTAAACGATATCCATCATAGAATTTTGTGATAACGGCACGGCGGCCATATTGGATTGCAAAATTATCACGTGATTCGTACTCAGCATACTAAAAAACCCCTTAAACGATACCCATCATGAAATTTTGTGATTACGGCGCGGCGGCCATATTGGATTGCAAAATTATCACGTGATTCGTACTCAGCATAGCAAAAAACCCCTTAAACGATACCCATCATGAATATTTGTGATTACGTAGCGGCGGCCATCTTGTATTGCAAAATTAGAGTACCATACGAAAAAACCCCTTAAACGATACCCATCATGAAATTTTGTGAATTCGGCGCGGCGGCCATATTGGATCTCTAAATTAACCTGAAATTCGTACTCAGCATAGCAAAAAACCCCTTAAACGATACCCATCATGAATATTTGTGATTACGTAGCGGCGGCCATCTTGTATTGCAAAATTATCACGTGATTCGTACTCAGCATACGAAAAAACCCCTTAAACGATACCCATCATGAAATTTTGTGATTACGGCGTGGCGGCCATTTTGAATTGCAAAATTATCACGTGATTCGTACTCAGCATAGCAAAAAACCCCTTAAACGATACCCATCATGAAATTTTGTGATTGCGGCGCGGCGGCCATCTTGTATTGCAAAATTAGTACGCGATTCGTACTCAGCATACCAAAAAACCCCTTAAACGATACCCATCATGAAATTTTGTGATTACGGCGCGGCGGCTATATTCGATTGCAAAATTATCACGTTATTCGTACTCAGCATACGAACAAACCCCTTAAACAATACCCATCATGAAATTTTGTGATTACCGCGCGGCGGCCATATTGGATTGCAAAATTATTACGTACTTCGTACTCAGCATACCAAAAAACCCCTTAAACGATACCCATCATGAAATTTTGTGATTACGGCGTGGCCGCCATGTTGGATTGCGAAATTATCATGTAATTCGTAGACATTTTAATGCATTAGGTAGCTGGTTACCATGTCGTGAAAACACTTAAAAAGTAAAAGATCACCACATTTTTACCATGAGTCGCATTTGTAACGGTTAATCTAATTACATTTTGCCCATTACTGATATTCTTATACTGTGGCGCGATTTCAACGTAATTTGGCATAATAATTACGAAATAGTTGCGAAAAAAACTGACACAGGTCCTGCCTCCACAAGCGCCAGGGCGAGACTGATCGGCCGTCAGCGGCGCAATTCTATTGCGTTTGGTAGATATTCGTACATGATAACTATGTAAGTAGTTGTTTATAGAAAAACGCTCGGAAAATGTGTATAAAACCTTAATACCTTTAATTGAGTGCAAAAAAAATATATAAAATATTAACAGTTTAGCCACAGTTTTGAAAAAACTTTTCTGAGAGAGTCAACTTTGGGATTTTTTTCTATCTAGTGAAATTTATTGGATCGTGTAACGGGCTCGGAATATGTTTAGCTTATATCCTTAACTATTATATATATATTTATCAGAATTATAAACCCTTTACTTTTTGAGTAGGATTGTTTCAAAAAACTCAAAATCTGACCCACGCGGCCTTAAAGATGAGCACTTTCCTTTAGTTTGCCGTATATCATTACTTCCCAGAATAAGATTCTTAATAGCAACACTATCGTATAGTGTAATAATATAGGGTGTGTTTTTTTTTTCAAAATCAATGGGTCCGATTCCCAGCTAGGATTATTGGTTTTTCAAAAATCTAATGATGAGGTTTTAAGTTTCATCAAAATCGGGCTCGTGACTCCTTTGAGCATTTTTCGCTATTCCTTATAGTTTCGGATTTGGTCATCCAATCCCTTTTCAAAAATTCACCCTGTATAGCCTATTACACTCGGGGATGTGTAGCTTCCTAATAGCGAAAGAATTTTTCAAATCAGCTCAGTGGTTTTGGAGCCAATTCGACGCAAAGAAACCAATAATCAAATCTACACACTTTGAAACATAATATTATATTAAAGTATAGATATAAGCTCACATACTAAAACTAGGTATATAGTAGAACATATTGGAATACACGATATTTTTGTACTTTTGGCCCCTAGCTGATCGAAAGTGCAACCACGATGTTCGGCTTGAACTAGTCAGATATAAGTAGGGTACTTTTGAACGAAGTTTTTACATTATATATGACGATTCAAACGACGACAGTCTTTTCCAAAAATGCCGAATAACGAAACCAAATTCGAACCGCTCCCAGTAGCAATTAAAATCGGACTTCATGGTCTTATTTCACGTACGATTTGCAAGGAATTGGGAATACCTGAGATGAAGGACAGAAAAATATAAATAAAGTTTAATTTGAAAGAAAAGCGTTAGGATAAAGAAGAATTCATTTCTTGAAAGCAAACCAGATAAGCACCACTTGTAAGAGATTGTTCGAGTCAATTGAGGAAAGCATTAGCGAGTTCGTAGGCGACAATGGAACTTACCAGGACCATCAAATTGTCACTCTTGCTTGTCCAATCAGTTGTAATGCACTGATGCTATCTCTCTTAAATGGTATTTTTAGATGCCACTAACGTATTCGTTGGGGACCTCTGGTAAGCACAAACACCATGAATGACAGGAACCAGTCATCATATAGTATCACCATATAATACGTACTGATAACTAGACTTGACCTCGACCACAATGAAGACGAGATCAATTTCTAGCATACTGTGACAGTCATCCAAAGGAATGATTCAAAATGATTCTAGTATCATACATTGTTTCATATTATTAGGAACTACGGTAGACATCTCTTACGTGCGTCAGCAGGCAAGGCGCCATCTAACCCTTTGGTTTTAGTTTTTTTACCAGTTTTAGGTCCCACAGGGGGGAAATTCCATACAAATGATTCGTTTTCAATACTGTTACCTATGTCTACAGTAAAACACGTTAGTTTGTACAGAGCTTGAACCGTCTCATCTCATAATAGGGGAAACTGGGGATACTTGATCCTTACGGGAGACTAGGTACACAAGATTTACAGAACTTGTATAAGCCGTATTTAGTTTTATAGCGGCAATATCGATTGTATATGGTACTCGATAATTTTCTAAAGATGGTACATCTATCACATTTGACACTTTGGCAAACAGCGGCCGAGTAAGTAATTGTTGCGGCAGAAAGAAAATTTTGGTGAGTTTTTATTTTGACTAAACATTCATTTAAATTAGGACTTTTAAGTGTGTATGCATATAATACGAGCCATTATCTATATTATTAGCCATTCTTTACGTAATAAAGTGGTAATATTATAGACATTTGAAAATATTTTTGTTTATAACCTCAAATAGCTCAGGGTATACTTGGTACACTTTATTATGGGAGATTTGATCCACCTGACTCAAGTGTCCCCTACCTTTTTTTTTTCAATTCATTGCAGAACAATATCCCAAGAGCCTGCAAAAAGTTACCTATGTCTACAGTAAAACACGTTAGTTTGTACAGAGCTTGAACCGTCTCATCTCATAATAGGGGAAACTGGGGATACTTGATCCTTACGGGAGACTAGGTACACAAGATTTACAGAACTTGTATAAGCCGTATTTAGTTTTATAGCGGCAATATCGATTGTATATGGTACTCGATAATTTTCTAAAGATGGTACATCTATCACATTTGACACTTTGGCAAACAGCGGCCGAGTAAGTAATTGTTGCGGCAGAAAGAAAATTTTGGTGAGTTTTTATTTTGACTAAACATTCATTTAAATTAGGACTTTTAAGTGTGTATGCATATAATACGAGCCATTATCTATATTATTAGCCATTCTTTACGTAATAAAGTGGTAATATTATAGACATTTGAAAATATTTTTGTTTATAACCTCAAATAGCTCAGGGTATACTTGGTACACTTTATTATGGGAGATTTGATCCACCTGACTCAAGTGTCCCCTACCTTTTTAGGGTTTCGTAGCCAAATGGCAAAAACGGAACCCTTATAGATTCGTCATGTCTGTCTGTCTGTCTGTCTGTCTGTCTGTCTGTCTGTCCGTCCGTGTGTCACAGCCATTTTTCTCCGAAACTATAAGGCCTGTGCCATTGAAACTTGGTAACTAGATGTATTCTGTGAACCGCATTAAGATTCTTATATAAAACTAGAAAAAAAGTTGTAAATTTTGGGGGTCCCCATACTCAGAACTGAAACTCAATATTTTTTTTTTCATCAAACCCATACGTGTGGGATATCTATAGATAGGTCTTTAAAAATGCTATTGAGCTTTCTGACATCATTTTTTTCTAAAATGAATAGTTTGCGCAAGAGACACTTCCAAAGTGGAAAAATGTGTGTCCCCCCCCCTCTAACTTCTAAACTAAGAGTATGATAAATCTAAAAAAAATATATGATGTACATTGCCATAAAAACTACCAACGAAAATTGGTTCGAACGTGATAGAGCTTGTAGTTTTTATTTAATACGTCATAAACCGCAATTTTGGTTAGAAAAATCACTACCACTGCGAACGTGTTAAAACATCAATCAAAGTTACAACAAACTATAAGAACTTTTATATTATGTTACTTGCTGCTACGAAACCCTTCATGGGCGAGTCCAACTCGCACTTGGCCAGTTTATTTTTTTCAATTCATTGCAGAACAATATCCCAAGAGCCTGCAAAACCAGAGAAGGTGCCCGAAAAATGGTGCCAGAGAACGAAAATAAAGCTAGTCCAATGCCCTTAAAGTTGCACAGCGAGCAATGGAACGAGCTATGCTATGGATGTCTCTGAGGGATAAAATCCGGAACGATGTTCTCCGTAAGAGAACCAGAGTGGTCGACATAGCTCGCAGAAGCATGCGTCTTAAAATGGCAGTGGGCTGGCCACATCCCCCTGTTAATCTCCCAGGATCAGGTCATCCAGACCGGGGGGATCAAGTCTTACATATATACGGGACACATGGTACGATTTCTTATTATTGATTTAAGTTAAATAACTACTAAATTTTGATATTTATATCTTTGGCTCTTACAGCAATTATAAGCAAATAAATTTCACGTATTTTAGTACCAACGGTTTTTTAACGGATACTCAATATAGAAATTAGGGATAAAAAACAAAAGGGGGGATCAAGTGTCCCCAGTTTCCCATATCCTTTTCTCGAAATGTCCTTTTCTAGAAATGTTCTTTTCTCAAAATGCCCTTTTCTCGAAATGTTCTTTTCTCAAAATGTCCTTTTCTCGAAATGTTCTTTTCTCAAAATGTCCCTTTCTCAAAATATGTACACTACAGGATTAACCCCGCTCAATCCGACTTGGATAGGTTAGGTTAGAAGGCTACGGCGGGAGCGGAGCTTCCGCATTAGCCTTCGTGGTTATTTTTTTTATAACCACCAAGTTACCACCAGTCACTTGGTAAGTTTGATGTTATTTTTTTATAACCACCTAAACAAAACTTAGGTGGTTATAAAAAAAATAACCACGAAGGCTAACCTTCTTCTTCTAACCTAACCTATCCAAGTCGGATTGAGCGGGGTTAATCCTGTAGTGTCTTAGACCATATATCACGGGACTAGCCTTTGCGAACCACCGCATACAAAAATATTCTGACAGTTTTCATAGCGGGTGAAGGGGGAAACACAAATACATATAAAATTTCATTACATTTAAAAATGTATTAATCGACAAATGCGTAATGGCTGTTGTGTGTTAATTTTTATTGTACAGTCAACTACAATGAAATGTACTAGTTTAATCATATAAAATGATGTACTGATGTACAGTGTTTTTTATAAAGCCAAAAGACCAAATGGTCTATTGGCTTGGCAGAAAACAATGCTTAAGTAAGGCGCATCCTGTGGTTAGATGATCTAAGTGTAGTGTACATATTTTGAGAAAGGGACATTTTGAGAAAAGAACATTTCAAGAAAAGGACATTTCGAGAAAAGGACAATCTGCGAAAGGACATTATGAGAATGGACATTTCGAGAAAAGGACATTATGAGAAAGGACATTTCGAGAAAAGGACATTATGAGATGAGACCGCTTGAACGTGTGTGTGACCACTAAGGCTTAGCAAACGTTCCGTCAAAATACCCTCCAACTATAATGACAGCTGTGGCGGGGGTGGGGAAGCTTGCTCGGTGGGGGGGCAGGGAGTTGCCTATATGTATGTGCCCAAGGGCTTTTTTAACAAGTTGAAACTGAGAACTGGCTACCTACTGCCGCTCACATGACTGTGTTCACAGACATCAGAAAGCGATTTTCTGATTTCTATGACTGTATTGCTCGCCTTACAGGTGCCATTTCGGAAGTATATTTTCTACATACTTTTAACGCGGCATATTATACAAATCTATCAAAATGTGCTTAGATAAGGCTGAAACATACAATTCGCTTCCGGCAGTCCGAAAACCGGAAGTGCTAAGAACACTTCTTGGACCTTTCTAATATTATGTATATGTAAATAATTTTTAACTAATATGCGTTTTTGTTAACCCGTTTTTGAGACATAAGGAAACGAACCAGATTTCGCAGACACGACCAATTTATAGCCCGTTTCCCTTCTGTTCTAACAAGCTTGGCAGTTTATCAATTAAATTATAAGGTAATATTTGGACGAAAAACTAAGAAAATAATCATTCATAATTTGAGTACCTACCTAAAGAATTGGGTTTAGCAGCATCAAAAATAATGTAAATTATATTTACCTCGCTATATTATCACTACCAAATTCAGGGGAACTTGAATAACAGGTTTTTATTATAATTTCGAATTGTTCGTTTGAAAAATGGATTTGCTATCCTCTTTGTGGTTTAGTTTTATCTAAGCGTTGCCTTGGTGAGATGTGTGTCTGATCTATTATGATTAACACTTTACGTGCCCACAAGATTCACTTAAATTCTTCTAAAAGTCGCCTAAGGTACTCCACGTAACATCAGCTATCTGCCTGAGAAAGTTCCGATGAAAGCGGCTCAGACATTTTTATTTTTTGTACCTACCTACCGTAGTTTTTCATCCTAGCTTATTTTGGAATCAGATATCATTGTGTGAAAGTGTCTATAAATATATAGTATTTAATTTTTTTTTAAATGTAAAGAGTTTAGAATTACAAACAGGCGCTTTAATAGGTATAGACACATAGATATACTTACTACCTGCTACCTAATAATTCCTGCGGAAAGATTGAAATGACACCATAGGTATCATTTTGCCATTCATCACCAACTAGGTATTAATAATATGATTATTATTATACTTATGCGAATACGAGTAGGTTTGATTCACGCTAAATGACCAATGACTCACCATGTTGACCATTGGTTGTCGATATAAAAATGGTACCTACAAAGGAATTTCCTACTAACTTGAATTTCAATATGGTGCAATTAATTGGCATTGAAGAGCTTTTTAAACTCTACAAGAGTTAAGGTCGGGCATTTTCAGTTTCATGAACTCCTAAACAGTCTGACATGAAGATTGGTTGGTTCTAAATAGGCAGCGAGCGATTAGGAAGTTTGGATTCTCTCCTAAGGATTTAAAGCAATTTTCCAATTAAGCTTTCAAAAAAGCGCTCATACGGGCTAAGTCCATTGTTCTTTATGAAGTCTCCTTTGGTACAAGATACTTTTTAATGCAGAAATATGCACGCTAAATGACCCATGATTCATGATGCTGACGGTTGTCAATACAGTTTGGTACCTATTACCTACAAAGCAATTTCCTACTTGCATTTGAATATTTTCTTTGGTACAATTATTTTCTTCTACAGTTACTATTAAGTACCTACAACAACACTTATAATAACACGGTAATAAGCTTGTGGGCTGAAGTGTAGAATTCGCAGAAAAAGGCGTCATGCATGTGTATCATTTGTATGGGACCATCTCTGGATAGTGGCAATGCTCTCTGTTGAAACAGCGCCTTATAGCATCTACATTTCTACAGTTAATGGACTAGCCAATTAAGATAATAATCTACTACGGTATTTCGATAATCACCTTATTCTAAATCTTACTTAATACTAAAAATGCGAAAGTTTGTGAGTGGATGTGTAGATGTTTGTTACTCTTTCACGCTCGAACGGCTGATTGGATCTGGCTGAAATATTGGTACAGGGATAGAGTATAGTCTGGAATAACACATAGGCTACTTTTTATCCCGGGAATAAGTTCCTATGGGATGCGGGAACAGAAACAAATTTTACGCGGGCGAAGCTGCGGGCATCAGCTAGTTAGTCATAATTCCTTTTTTTTTGTCCTTTGCCAACTGGATGGTAATATAAATTCACCTGCCCGTCCCCAGAATTATAAAGCTTTTGTGCATGTAATCAAAATAAAGAGGCAGGTGCTGGTGTCACAAAATCTCGAAATATTTGTAGGAAATTGTATAGGATCCTCTTCATCTCTCATCCTCAACAGCAATGCCCACGCAGAAATGTTGCCTGCTCGCAGAATTTCATTGCAGTTCAATTTCATAATATAAACATCATTCACGAGTGACGCTTTTTAGGGTTCCGTAGCCAAATGGCAAAAACGGAACCCTTATAGATACGTCGTGTCTCTCTGTCTGTCTATCCGTCCGTATGTCACAGTCACTTTTCTCCGAAACTATAAGGCCTATGCTGTTGAAACTTGGTAAGTAGATGTATTCTGTGAACCGCATCAAGATTTTTATATAAAACTAAAAAAAAGCAGTTAATTTTGGGGGTCCCATAACTTAGAATAGAACTGAAACTTAAACATTTTTTTTCATCAAACCCATACATGTGGCCGTGGGGTATCCATATGTAGATAGGTCTTCAAAAAAATGCTATTGAGGTTTTTAACATAATTTTTTTCCGCAAGAGACACTTCCAAAGTGGAAAAATGTGTGTTCCCCCTCTAACTTCTAAACTAAGAGAATGATAAATCTAAAAAATATATATGATGTACATTGCCATAAAATCTTCTAACGAAAATTGGTTTCAACGAGATCGAGTTGGTAGTTTTTTTTAATACGTCATAAACCGTAATTTTCGCCTAGAAAAATTACTAGCTCTGCGAACGTGTTAAAACATCAATGAAAGTTACAACGAACTACAAGAACTTTTATATCATGTTACTTGCCTCTACGGAACCCTTCATGGGCGAGTCCAACTCGCACTTGGCGGGTTTTTTTATAACGCTACGGTGAAAGTATTGTAAAATCAAGCGTTTGGCAAAACCGAGGCAGGGAGATCATTCCACAATCTAAGCTAATTAATTTCCTTTGAGCACTACCTTAATAAAAAAAACTGTGTCCTAAAGTTTATTTATTTTCTTCTAATTTTAAATTATACAACTACGTTACACAGCTTCACTGTCAACACAATTTACACGGTGTGCGACGTCATAATATATACGGGCAGTCTGGCATGGCCAACTACTAAAAAGGCACCTGAAGGTCAAAGTTGATGACTATTATTGAAATGTTATGATCATCGGCAGTTGGCTTGTGACGCACTTTCGTCAACAATAGTCGAACTAAGTAAATATATATGACTTTACATCCAAAAGAAACAAAATAATAATAAAAAGACAGCCATAATGTGCGTGGGCCACGCGTAATGTTGACTTCTGTGGCTCTAATTTGTTCAAAAAACGTTTACTTCAAAAAGTTCTTACTTCGCGTAATTTTACATGTTCTGGCAGTCTAGTACTTTACTCAATCAATCAGTGGTCGATGTCTATTTTCCTAAATTTTAGCTGGTACAATGGACACTAACAAAGATTAGCACTTTAAAACTTAATATTTCAGAAACAGACATGTATGTATGACAGAGTGTACAGAAAAATGGTTTAATAGAAACTTTGAATGACCTATCCAACAATGCGTCACACCATGTGATAAACGAGAAACTTATACAGCGCCTCGTCGGGCACTCACACGTGTGGAGCCAGATCTGGTGGATAACCAGTTTGCTTTCCGTCAGGGGCGCTCCACGGGGGACGCGATCATGCGAATTCATTGGTTACGATTGGGTGTTGCGTAGTCCATTGCTCAGAGGGTCGATAACGTGTTACGCCGACGACACCCTCGTTACGGCGCCAGGAGCAACGCACCAAAACGCAGCCTTATGCCCACCTTCCACTGCGAGCGAGTCGGACCCATTACGGACTTCGCTATACTCGTAACGACGATTTTCTTACATGTCCTTCCACCATAGCGGACATGACATATATCGAAAATCATCGTTACGAGTATAGCGGAGTCCGTAATGGGTCCGACTCGCTCGCAGTGGAAGGCGGGCATTAAAGGCCACGGCAGGGGTTGCTCGAGCTGTACTGTGGGTCGAATACAGCGACTAGGACTTGAGGTCGCCCTACACAAATCCGAGGCTCTGTTCTTTCACGGACCTCGGAAGGGGCCACCTGCTGGATCCAGCATACAGGTAGGGGGCATTCGTCGCTCTCTCCTACCCATTGTCACAGATGCATACAGGGCACAGGAGCTTCAGTAAGTATCTGTGGCGAATACACCGCGAAACCACGGTAGAGTGCCAGCACTGCGAGGAGCGCAGCGAGGACACAGCGTTCCACATATTGGTGGAGTCCTCGTGGCAGGTCTGGCCGTGGACATTCTTTCACTGGAGACCCTTCTCCCCCCCTAAGTGAGGCCACAGTGGTAGCTATTGGTTTTTTGGGAGTTCTGGGTTCATCCTTCCGAGGGCTTACCCGGAGCTCCCAACCGTAGGCATTAGGTAAGAAACGTGTAGTTTTTAGTTGGTAGGAGACCGACAGAGCATCACTGAAGGATTTTCCACACGTAAAAAAAGAAAGTTACTATCACCATAAAATTATTTTCTTTTTCCAAATATTCTTTTATGGCGTGAAGTGGACGATCTAAAAGAGCAGTATGTATTGCAAATTGGGGCAATTTCTAAACGCTGTGGATAATTGAATTTTATGTATAAGCATTATATAATGTAATACTCCTATATGCATACAGATCAGCAACTCCTTGCCTCCCTCTGAGCAAGCTTCCGCCACCCCTGCCGCCGCTGTCATAAAGTTAGAGGATGTTTTGAGTCATACATTATGTCAAACTTATATTAGTTTAATCCGCCGTAGAAAGAAAGTGCATGTTGGTATAATTTAAGCAGTATTAAACAAATGAATAATGAGCACTACGTTTAAGCAAATGTTAAATCCCACAGACATAAATGCTCTTGTTTGGTAAACTTTTCCTTTTCTCTGTGGTTCTACGATTTTTAAATGGCTCACTTGACGCAATGTTTGCATATTATCAACATTAATATTATAAAGGGGAAAAAATAATATTTGTGTGTGTGTGTGTGTGTGTGTGTATTTGTAATGAGTAAATTCAAAAACTACTGAGTCGATTTAAAAAATACTTTTACCTTTCAACATATACATATAAGTATATTATGGTCTCATCTCATAATGTCCTTTTCTCGAAATGTCCTTTCTCATAATGTCCTTTTCTCGAAATGTCCATTCTCATAATGTCCTTTCGCAGATTGTCCTTTTCTCGAAATGTTCTTTTCTCAAAATGGCCTTTTCTCGAAATGTTCTTTTCTCAAAATGTCCTTTTCTCGAAATGTTCTTTTCTCAAAATGTCCTTTTCTCGAAATATCCTTTTCTCAAAATGTCCCTTTCTCAAAATATGTACACTACAGGATTAACCCCGCTCAATCCGACTTGGATATATAACCACCTAAGTTTTGATTAGGTAGTTTTAAAAAAATAACTTCAAATTTACCAAGTGACTGGTGGTAACTTGGTGGTTATAAAAAAAATTTACCACGAAGGCTAATGCGGAAGCTCCGCTACGCTCCGCTCCCGCCTTAGCCTTCTAACCTAAGCTATCCAAGTCGGATTGAGCGGAGTTAATCCTGTAGTGTACATATTTTGAGAAAGGGACATTTTGAGAAAAGGACATTTCGAGAAAAGGACATTTTGAGAAAAAACATTTCGAGAAAAGGACATTTTGAGAAAAGAACATTTCGAGAAAAGGACATTTCGAGAAAAGGACTATCTGCGAAAGGACATTATGAGAATGGACATTTCGAGAAAAGGACATTTCGAAAAAAGGACATTATGAGATGAGACGTATATTATTCCCGTATTTCCACGGAGACGGGAACAACGCGGGCGAAACCGCGTGACGCCCGCTAGTTACAAATAAAATTACAAAGTATCACGTGAACTACGGCAGATGGCTATAGGAATAAAGCAAATCCTCTGTAATTTGTAAAATCAGTACGTTCGCGATATTGTGTGCACTAGTTGTGGTGGATAGCTAATTTATATCGACGTATGTGGGTGGTACGGGCGTATTAAATAGATACCTCGTACGTTTTCAGAATAATAATTTCAGATTATACTCTGAAAATAGCCGGCTTGAAATGTTTCATATATAATCACATAGTTTACATACAGATAATTATGTAGGCATATAAATCTGTAACACAACTAATTGGCGCACTGCGGACCGAATTTTCACTGAAAAATAGTGAGAAGATGCACCCATATATTATAACGAAAGACACTGCACCAGAACCGACACCAGTGACAGTCCCAAATTACCAATCTTCTAGAGATAGTAGAGACGGAACAGGCTGCACTCATCGCATTAACCAGCACGACTGTAGCACTACGACTGTAGTTAGAAAGCAAGATGTATGCGGTTGGCACATGTGGCAAAGCGCCAAATATCTCAAATATATTTGCAATACAAAAACTCACGTTATAATTTCTTACTTCCACCAGGCCTCCGTCACTCTCTACAATTCGTTTTATAAGCACCTACTCCTAAGTATTATGACGCAGAACTAACGTGGCCGACCGGCAGAGGGCTGCCACACGCCAGACCGAGCGAAGTGCGCACAACCAATGTACATTTCCCGAGTAAAATAATATTTCGCTTTATTTAGTCTTGCTTTTTTTTCATCTTACTTCTTACTAATATTCTAAAATTAATTGCGAAAGTGTTTGAGTGCGGATGTGTAGATCTGTGAATGTTTGTTACTCTTTCACGCTCTAACGGCTCAACGGATCTGGCTGATATTTGATACAGGGATAGATTGTAGTCTGGAATAACACATAGGTTACTTTTTATCCCGGGAAAAAGTTCCCATTGGAAGCGGGAAAAGGAACAAACTTTTACGCGGGCTAAGCTGCGAGCATCAGCTAGTTATAATATAATTCTTATGTAAAGAAGAAGAAGTTATAAAATATTATTAAGTTTTTTTTCAGACACTGTGTTTATTGTTTTTTGTAGTTATATGTATTTTTGTTACGTGCTTAAAACCCTAATGTTGTCAATAGTTGTCACTCGATGACGCAATCATACGGTGTGCGCACGAATCTCGACTCTCGGAATACGTCGTAGAGCATTTTTTCCAGTGTAGCGATATGTTATAGCTAATATTTTTGAGGTCAAGTATGGGAGTGATGTATCTGTTACGTAGTAACTATTATTTAATCTGTGCTTCCACAGCGGTAATAAAATAATCTAAATGTTTAAGATATGTTCAAAAAATTTAAAGTGGGCCGCAAAATCTCTATGAACGTTAATCTTAAGAGTATTTCAGATTTTTGTATGCTAAACTTCTTTATAAGTAGTTTATGCTTATCTTCGTTCATTTCTGCGTATCATCCCTTGTAGTCGGGACCCATAACATTGTGCGGTCTACTGAAAGTATAGAAACGGTAATATACCTACATTTTGGACCTACGACTAGTTACGTTAATTTTCAGTAGTCATTATACCGAGCGATCGCCATGGATCACTATGGAGTAGACGTCGTATAAACTGCGTCTTGCGCACTTCGTAGTACCGGCGCATGCGCATAACACGTCATACCTTGATTACGTGGATGGTTAACTAAATATCTATCGATGTTGTGATGATATCAATCGATCATCTAAAGCCATCACATTACTCGATCGCCATAGACTGGTATCTGAAGCTGAGCTAACCTTAAGTTTATTGGATTTCGAGCAATCTAACAAATAAAAACGAATCCGGGATAGACTTACGAGGAAAGAATATTCGTAAGCCGTGGAGGATCAGTCTAATATTCCTAAATTTCAGGACCCTCTCCGTAACCACCCATAGGTGAACTGCTAACATAGACTAATGGTATCCTACCTATCGACAGTGTCACACGCACGCACAATCGATGCTCATTTTACAGAACATTATTCCAACTCGTATTAGAAACGGGTATTTTCAGTTATACCAATATAGGAAAAATCCTTGGCATTCGATCACCGTACCATCCTTTCTAGGAATACGAACAGAACAGTCATTATTTTACAAAATAATAACAACAACTTCGCATTAATAAATGAAATAGCAAGTTTATTATGAATTCATGGAGAGATATGATGCGTCCTTCTCAATTTACATTGCCACTGATCCGCCGCCGTAGTTATCATCGGATACCAAACAGATGATTATTCATACAACATAAAGAATGAACAAATACATCATGTCTTCATATTTCATAACAATTCACAGAGAAAATACAACAATGACAATCAGAAGCAGATAAATAAAACTTTATCGGTGACAACAATGAAATGATCGCCTCCAAAATATAATATAGAATGTTTCAAGTGAAACACAGTGACTACCTAACAGATATTTTGATCACTGCCCATACGCAACAGAACCATGGCTTTTTTAGCAGTAGCCAATGAAAGACATGATGCAACAGCATCAGTCGACAAAATGGTGATCAAATATAGTATTATGTAACGTACCATTTGTCATACATTGTACAGTCACGCTTTGTCTCTCTAATTATCTAGAATAGATACCTACTATGTATACTAGTATGTGCAAAAAAGAAGTATCTAATTAAGATACTGACATGTCTTACTAGCCCTATAAAAAGTACCATTACTGCGCACTTGATATTGGTAGCTGTTTCGCAAGTATGAGCCGGCATGGAATTTGTAAGTAGCTAGCCTTTACTGCGTCATATTTTCTACCATTACGAACATTTTCAAAATTGTGCCTATCTAAAATTTTTTTTAAGAGCACGCTCTCAAGTTTTTCAAAAATTTCAAGATGAAATCGTTTGTTTACGCTCATCAATGCAAATTAAACATGCACATAAAAAAGAGCTACTGAATCTCGTGTTTCAAGGAATCCTTTTCTCCATGGCATAAGGTTGACCTCCGCATCCATTACATAATTATAAAAAAACCAAACCACACCGTGTTTGTCTGTCTGTATGAATGTGCTACATTCCAGAAGGATTTTCACGCATTTACAATATTTCTCGCGGGGTGAAACCGTGAATGTTCCCTATTTTTTGCTTTGTTTCATGTTAATTGACGACGAAATAGTTTTAATTAGTCATGGTTCTTGCATAAAGCCGGTTCTGTGACAGAATAATCAAAATGCCCTATAGCTAGCCAATTTTATAGGTAAGGCAATGTCCGCATTAGGTTAAACTTGTTTTAGTACAACGTACAGTTAATGATGCTTTTAGCCTAATGGGATCCAGAGACAGTCAAAGCGACTTGACAAGTCTCATGTGTACATATACGTCGATGCACACACACGTGCAAAGAAAGCACGCATACTAGAAGCTATTTTCATATAATCTGGCATTAACTGACGTCAAGTATAGATGGTCATTGCCACCGTCTCCAAAGTCCATACCAGCATTGTATGTAACAGGTAGGCAGCGATAAGGCCACTGCAAAATAGGTTCGCAATGTAATTATTACACAATACAAAACTACTAAGTAATTGTTCGCTCGTATCTGGTTCTCCACCTACTTTTTACCATTTATCATTTCTATATTGGTTTAACCGGCTTCAAAACACAAGTGCTTGTATTTTATCTAGGTAAGTAAATTATGAGTTCGAATTTCTTCGAAATGTCAATGTGATTTACCTCATTTACAGTATTATGGCAGGTTATTCGAATTTTATCTAAGAACTAACTGTTGCCTGCGACTTCGTACGCTGCATTTTAAATGTGATTCTTTAGATTGATTTAACTTTTTTATTTATAGACCGATTGACATGAAACAAATACTGAACGCTAAGGCTACGTCCGCACAGGCAGGCGGCTTGCTTGGCGCCTAGAGCCTAGCCAGTCACCTAGCGAGTAGCTTAGTAAAACGAACATACCTGAATGTTCGCGACCGGCCGCACTGCGCGCTTGACGCCTAGCTAGTAGTTTAACGTGTATCCAAGTAAACAAACATGTTGGTTTTTTATCGCGAGGCGCGAGGCATTTTGAAGAAAAAAATGGACGAAATATAGTTAATTGCATCCGTTTTTAAAAAGAGAATCTCGATGGAATCCCTCTCTTGAACTCCACAAAAATGCTGTCTTACGCAAATATTCGTAAATTTTTTCGTGAAATTTACGCAATTGTTTATCTTAATACAGAACTCCCCATGACTTGACCGTGACTTATTTATGTCATGAACCCAATATGATGGATAAGGCCGTGGAATGGTATATTTTACGAGTAAAGATGAATTTTCTTAAAGTAGCAGTAATTCTAGAGCTATTTTTGAAAGTGACATCTCGTCAACGTGCCGACAAACAAATGACCAAGGCACTTAGCGACCCACAATGCAAACCACCTTTCAGTGCGGCCAGCGTGTAACCTAGCAAATAGCCAGGATGCAAGCCACTATGCTCCAGGCTCCAATCCAGCCGCCTGCCCGTGCGGAAGTAGCCTAAGTGGAGCTAACTGCAACGCAATAAAGAAAACCGTATTGCAATCAGTTGAGCGGTTGCTGATATTAGCGTGCACAAACGTACAGACAAACAGACAGGTACGATTTTATTACATGTATTGATTGATTGATGATATTGATTAGGTTTGCACTGTGAAAATTATAATAACAACTAGCCAAGTTTGAGCTATTATTACAAAATATGTAGCTATTATTATAAAAACGGAATAAATGATATTTTCTTCAACATGTAAGAGTGGTCGCCAGGACTTGGGTAGAGGGAGAAAATAATATGCCCACTTATGGTGGCCGCAGTGGTAGCCGAAGGTCTGTTGGGAGTCCTGGAGTATCCTTCGAGGGCTTACCCGGGGCTCCCAACCGCAGGCTGTTAGGCAGGATCGTCTCATCTCATAATGTCCTTTTCTCGAAATGTCCTTTCTCATAATGTCCTTTTCTCAAAATGTCCTTTTCTCGTAATGTCCTTTTCTCGAAATGTCCTTTTTTCGAAATGTTCTTTTTTCAAATTGTCCTTTTCGCGAAATGTTCTTTTCTCAAAATGTCCTTTTTGCGAAATGTCCTCTTATCAAAATGTCCTTTTCGCGAAATGTCCTTTTCTCAAAATCTCCCTTTCTCAAAATATGTACACAACACGATTAACCCCGCTCAATCCGACTTGGATAGGTTATTTTTTTTATAACCACCAAGTTACCACCAGTCACTTGGTAAATTTGATGTAGGTATTTTTTTATAACCACCTAAACAAAACTTAGGTGGTTATAAAATAGTCCCTATCCAAGTCGGATTGAGCGGCGTTAATCCTGTAGTGTACATATTTTGAGAAAAGGAAATTTTGAGAAAAGGACATTTAGCGAAAAGGACATTTTGAGAACAGAACATTTCGCGAAAAGGACATTTTGAGAAAAGAACATTTCGAGAAAAGGATATTTCGAGAAAATAACATTTCGAGAAAATAACATTTCGAGAAAAGGACATTTTGAGAAAGGACATTTCGAGAAAAGGACATTATGAGATGAGACCGGCAGGACGTCTACGTGTGGTTTTAAGCCGGAACGAGTTCGGCATAGCACCTATGTAAGATTTTCCTCACATAAAAAAAAACCCTAGAGCCTCGATGTCACGGAGCGACTTTACAAGCTATCAGCCAGCGAATTCGCGAGCAGCTCTTAAACTCGCTTTGTGTCATGGAGCTTTATAATCTCCTTTTGATTATCCCATTGTAAATCAATCACTAGCTTTTAAACTCGCCAATATATTCTTTCAGTCTGAGTCGCTCGTGTCCTCGAGGCTTAAGATGAGGTTAAAGGGGAGTTTTGTGAACCAGACCTTTCAAGATCAAGACGTAGACTCAAGAGTTAACGGCCTTGAATGGTACCTACGCGATGTCAGTATTTTCTATACTTACCCTTATTGAAAGTTACCCCATTCTTTTGGTTCTTTTGTATTACATCAAGATCGTGGCACAAAGGAGTTTTAAATGCATTATACTCATTATAGGAATCACAAAGATGAACAGCAAATACTGAATTAAATTCTTATTAAAACTGTTTTTGCTAGTGGCATGTATACGCGTATTAGATTTATAAGTTGTTAATTTGGTGACGTAATCAACATTGACCAATAATAACTCGGAAACGTGATGTTTTTAGATAATCGAAGTTCAATAGGTATTTTTCCTTTTATCTTACTTATTGATTTACAGACTTCATGACCAGCAACCATTATTTTAATTGCTTGGTTCGAATAAGGATTTAGCAGCTTATTACCGTTGTTTTTTTAGTTATTTCTGTTGTTAGATATAAGTACCTATGTAAGTAACAATGAATATCCTTTAAAAACGCAATGAAGCGTGGCTTGATCAGTGAATGGCCTTCGACGTCACGACTCGTCTAGCGAGGTACAGCGCTGTCCGGTGGTGTAACGACCTCCGGTGAAATCGCATTACGAACCATGTATCTATGATAACTAAGTCTAGTTTGATGTGAATTTCTATATCTTCTTCAGCTAAACTACCTGGATTTGAAACCGTGGGTCTGCTAGGGTTGGTCTCCAGGAGTAGGTCGGTATGATTTATCTTTCTATTTCCGTCATTTTGGTGGCGATTGCTGTCTGGCCTCCGAGCCCTATAAGGGCGTCCATTTTTCAACAGGTTCCACTTTTTAAATTGACGCGGGGAATGCGTTTACGCATCGTCATCCCAGCCACGGGGGCAGCTGTGGTGCGTAGGGCTCCCAGTCCCGGAATGGGACCGTTTTACCCACTGACCCCGCGGTGTTCGTATTCGTCTTATAGCCTGGTCGAAGGATATACCTTCGACCAGGCTAGCGACCTTGCGAGTCAGCAGAAGCCACTTGCATGTGAGGTACGCTTGGGTGCTGAAGACATTGTTGGGTTCCGCTATACCCACCTTTACCCCTATCGGAGACAATCGAGAGATAAATGCCTTTGACCAGGCAATTCTAAATTGTTTGTATGTTTCCAACTTTATTAATTTTATTTTTTGACTGCCTCTGTGGCGTAGTCGGTAGTGATACCGCCTGCGGCGCTGGTGGTCCTGGGTTCGATTCCTGGGTCGGTCCAAATGTTTGTGAGATCCGCAAATGTTTGTTTCGGAGTTTAGGTGTTTTATACGTATGTATACATATCTATATATATAAAAGTCAATGCCACTTTTCGTTGTAATTTTATAACTCAAGAACGGGCCCACCTATCCAAACCAAATGTTTAGACTTTGTTCGGACTATTTAGTAAATGGTTTATGTGAAGTTTGCACAAAATCGGTCGAGCGATTCTTCATTTATCACATAAACGAAGTTGCGCGGGTCAGCTAGTTATATCATATATAGGTACATACATGTATTTAGAAATATTAAGTATGTCTATCAGTCGCCTAGATCCCATAGCACAAGCTTATATTAGCTTAATTTGGGCTAGATGATGTTGTGTGTGAATGTCCACAAATACTTATTTTATTTATTTATTTATTTTATTTTACTTCCAAAGCCCTCTCTTGCGAGCCCGAGACTCCGCTTTCGGGGTTCTTTTACTGCCCTTGTAGCTTGTAGTGATTAACCCGTGCATGCGACTTACGGTTCACCTCCCATGATGTCACCTGCCAGAGGTGGCATAGCCAGACACATGTTTCCTACTTATCTGGGTGGTTTTCTTTCTCAACACAGAATCCATAGAAGACGGTTGTCCTACTGGTCTGCATTATCGTGGATACTTTAAAGGCTACTATAGATGGTATATATTCGCGATTTCGGCCGAGTGGAATTCTGTTCCCGTTAGCACATCCCATGGTAACATGCTCCAAGGATAAAAAGACTTTTGTAATTCCTAATTATACCGAATTTATTCCTGTACCAAATTGTGTACAAATGATCTTCAAAAAACTTTCACATTTATAACATTAGTAAGATCATAATGCACTATTATCATGACTATCTAGTCGCCAGCGGCTCCGCCTTTTTGGAAGTCTTTTCCCGTTTCCACATTTC
Organism: Miltochrista miniata; assembly: GCA_933228765.1. NCBI lineage: Eukaryota > Metazoa > Arthropoda > Insecta > Lepidoptera > Erebidae > Miltochrista > Miltochrista miniata. The sequence goes on from OW121747.1 coordinate 41,553,365, forward strand.
ATAGAAACTTATTCTGGAGATGAAAACTTATGACACACTATCCCTATAGGTAGGTACCAAATTTCAGGCAGATCCATTCAGCTGTTAAAGTGTGACAGAGTAACAGACATCTATACTCACAACTTTGATTGAATACCTACCTAATTCATTGACTGACATTTAAACAATCAATAGAGTTGAGTATGATACCTAATATCTTTTGACTTTAGGTGTATATAAAGTCAAGATTGACATTTGTAGTAATACGCTGACATTGTTTATTTATTAATTATTACCTAGTTTATTGTAAATTATCAATATCGAATAATGATTGACGTTGAGTACATAATGCATTGACTGACATAATAAAGCTGACATTTAATACTTATCATCCATTGACATTGTATTGTTTGGTAGGATTAGTGGACATTGCTTATTAAGTTATTAGATGTTGTGAATTATGGAAACTAAATAGTGATTGACACTGAGCATATATTGCATTGACTGGCATTAAAATTTATTGATACATCATAATTTTCTATTGACACATTGCATAATGTACGATTCGCTGACATTGTTTGTTAATACATATTATTTTGTAAATTATTGACACTGGAAATTATCATCGAATTTGAGAATTAAAATGAGGCAAATTTTCTTTTTTTAATATTCACGGACATTTCACACAACGCTATCTGATCCCAAAGTAAGCTAGGAATAACCTGCTTGTGTTATGGGTGACAGACAGCGGATATTAATACTTATATACTTTTTAAATACATACATATTATTCATAGAAACACCCAGATAGAGATGAAAATGACCAAAGTGACTGAATTTGACTGACCGTCATTTACGGTTAAATTGGTCAAAAACGGTCATTTATTGTCAAAAAGGGTCATAAACAGTCACTTTGATCTTGAGTGCTTTATGATATTTATTTTGAAGTAGCTGACCCTCGCAACTTCGTTTACGTCACATAATGTGCACGAAAGGAGAGGTACCTAATTCTTCATCAGACTTGTCAAGCACCGTGTGAAACGGCCCTGTTTGCTTAATCGTAAGAGAGCTTAAAGATTAAGGCTATTCTAAAACCATTCAGTCACGCCTTCGGCGCGGACTGAATTATTTTACGATACCCTTAATCATTAAGTTCTTTTATGACTAAGCAAACACGCCGGTTATGAGTGACCCTTACCATTCGAAACACTTTAATTATAGGCTTAGCGACAGTTGGATGTCTCTAATTTCTGAACTTCAAATTCCTTAATATTGAAACTTGTGTAAAACAATTCTTAAAGTACTCCCTTTCCAACACTTTAAAAATATTTGAAATCGGACCATGCGTTAAGAAATTACAACTGAAAAACCATTTTGTCTTTTATCCCCTCGCCTGCGGGAACCGGGCAAAATATCGGGATCAAAAGTATCCTAGAACCTTCCTCGGACTATAAGCTCAAAACGTACCAAGTGTCATTTAAATTGGTTCAGTAGTTTCGGCGTGATACTTATTCGGGATACAGACAGACAGACATGGAAAATTTAAATTACATTTTCGGCTTCAGTATCGATTAGAGAACGACCTACAATTAAAATTTTCAAAATATCTTCCATGTATAGACTCTCGACCCTCTACAGTTTTATTATATGTATAGATATCCATAATCTTTAAGTTCTTTTGTGACTAAGCACACACGCCAGTTTAGAATGACCCTTACATTCAAAGGAATCCTTGAATTATAGGTTTAGCAAAAGTTGAGACATCTCTAATTTCTGAACTACAAAACCCTCAATATTAAATTTTGTGTGGAACAATCCTTAAAGTACTCCCTTTCCAATACTAAAAAAATATTTGAAATTGGATTACGAGTTGAGAAATTACAGCTGAAAAACCATTTTAACTTTCATCCCCTCTCCCGCAGGAACCGCGCAAAATATCGGGATTAAAAGTATCCTAGAACCTTCCTCGGAAAATAAGTTCGGAATGTATCAAGTATAATTCAAATTGGTTTAGTAGTTTCGGCGTGATACTTATTCGGGATACAGACAGACAGACATGAAAAGTATAAATTACATTTTCGGCTTCAGTATCGATTAGAGAAAGACCTACAATTAAAATTTTCAAAATATCTTCCATGTATAGAAAAAAATTGATTGAATTTGACAATAAATGACCATTTTAACACAATATTTTAGAAGGACGTTTATTTTACAAAATATTTATTGAACGTCAGTAACGTCATTTAGGCACTGGTGAATTGCACTGAGTGAGTTTAGCCTAGGTAGCTGTATAGCTGTACGTCTACGTAGTACGTATTCTATATTAATCTATGGCACTGAGTGAGTCACTCAGTGTGACAGCGGTCAAATATGGTTTTTGACAATCGTGACCGGTCAGATTCAGCCATTTTACATCTCTACACCCAGACTCTTGAGACAAACATTTATGGGTCACACAAATATTTGTCTCCGATGGGAATCGAACCCACGACCTCCAGCGCCGCAGGCGGTATCACTACCGAGTGCGCCACAGAGGCAGTCGCAGGCTAACAATAATATTAAGTATAGCACGTTAATGGTGTACATTGAGTTGAAATCTCTTTTACCGTTATTTTGTGTTTGACTGGTAGGTACTTTTACCTAACCAATTAAAAATTGTTAAAACTGACTATGAAAAACTGGAAAATTTATTTGTTGTGAAATTATGTTAGTGTAATGTTGCTGGTTTTCTGTTTATGTATTACGCTATGCAACGCTTTTGCATTGAGTTTACCTGTAATAATAGCTGTATGTTGTAATAAATAAATAAAGCAGCATATAAAGGTTGCCTGGCAGAAATTGCTTTAAGCGATAAGGCCGCCCATTGTATTGCTATTCTGTTCAAATTACTATCCTGGTGTATAATAAATAAATTAAAAAACTTTTGCATTTAGGTACAAAACATTAGTAAGAATAAGGATATACAGTCGAAAATTAGTAATGATTTACCTGATGCTATTGTTTGTAGTGGTCATTGACCATTGTTAAGCTAATTATGACATCATGCCTAATTATCAAGGAAAAGGGCAAATAAATAATTACAAAAAAAAAATTGGATTGATACAAGGGCAATGTTAAACTAAAATTGTAACCTGGATGAAATGGGCAGCAGAAAGGCGGTCGGATCGTCCGCCTTTCTAATGCCACATTCAATTTTAGTTCTTCCCCGCAAGAGAAGAACTAAAATTGAATGTGGCATTACTGTAGTATTGCAGCTCAATAATGAACTAAGTGTCAAATGGTTTGGGTCGGTTATAATTTTTTGATGTGTAACATGTTATAGCCGAGGGGTTAACCGATTTTTGCCGGGGTTAGGTCACCGATGTCGGTTTTTTAGATTTTTACAAAATCATTTTGACGTTACACATTTGCCAGGCGGCTTGTTGGTCCATAAATTTTTGCCACTTTTTTTTACATTATTTATGATAAAACAGGTGGCATCTGTTATTCCAAATTATTATGTAGGTACCTTGTTCTTAGCCGCTTCTAAGAGAATGAACGGTAGTTTAGATTTGGGGTTTACCAGTCAAGTTTCCTGTTACAAGCAATGGTCAATTAGGTATGCTCATGTGCATTCTGATTTGTTTTAAAGTTTCCTTATGTTGAAGTGGCTTTTCCTGTTTATGTTTTAAAGACTAATACCTATGTTCTGCAATAGTCAAAATTTTTGTTCAGTTTAGAATTGAGTTCATGAAATATAAACCCTTTTTGGGATATTCTGAGACAACTCCATCTAACCCAAAGTAATATCTAGATATTCAGACACAGAATAGACATTTACTGTTCACACAAATATTTTTTTAAACTTGGGATTCGAGCACAAGACCTTAACCATGGTAGGTGAGAGCGTGCAACCAAGGTATGGCTAGAATACATTTTAAGAGATACTATACCTATATTACTTTTCACATTCTATACAAATTAGGTACTCGAAGTGTTTAGCACTTCTGCAAAATTTGTAATTTGATCATATGTGTACCAGACAGGTTATAAAAGGGAAGAATGACTGCTTGAGAGTGACTTGCTATATAAATTGCAATAAAAATATTGGTAGTGCAGACCCAGCACCCTACATGAATCATTGACACAATTATGAAGCTATTTAGTAAGAAAACTTATAAATTGAACATATTTGATAGTTAGAGGGTAACCAAGTATGATATATAAATATTTTTTTTAAATATCTGAATGGGGGAGGGGGGGGGGGGGTATTTTAACATTAAATGGTTATACCAGACTGAATAGTTAGTTTTTGTCTTCTTGAATTTTTACAATAATATAAAACATTATTTAGTTGCTACTAAATAAAGTTTTATGTTATTGTTACTTAGTAAATTAGCAAGAAGACTTACTTACTATGCATATTGACTGCCTCTGTGGCGCAGTCGGTAGTGATACCGCCTGCGGCGCTGGAGGTCGTGGGTTTAATTCCCACCAGAGACAAATATTTGTGTGACCCATAAATGTTTGTCTCAAGAGTCTGGGTGTTTCTATGTATAATATGAAATAATACGTATGTATTTAAAAGTATATAAGTATTAATATCCATAACACAAGCAGGTTATTCCTAGCTTGCTTTGGGATCAGATAGCGATGTGTGAGATGTCCGTGAATATATTGATACCTTCATCCATCAAAATTGTTAATTTCATAGCTATTTTCTTTTTAAATCAATAGAAAATGGCATAACATGCAAATAGCAATAACAAAATAAAGTTAACTTTTGTTTGATTAGACAAAGTTTCTTTCATAATTTCATTCTACAGAGTTTCAGAATTAATATCATGGTCAGAATTACATGACTCTGTGATAAAATATTTAATCCTAGGCCTAAAAGTTTAATCCATATTTTGAGATAGGTACTTACATTAAATAAGCATAGGCTGTATGGTCCATAATTAAATTCAATACACAAATTTTTTTCTTTAAAAAACGAAGTATGCAACAAGTTTCGGCGAAAAGATTGTGGTTAGAGTACTAGTCATGTGACCTCATTGTAAAAATATTTTGCTGGCAATTTTTTCAGATGTTCTGATGAAATGTTTAGGATACACAATGATTGTTTTAATCAGTCGTTCCTACAATCATCCAAGTTATTCAAAACCATAAAATAGGCATGGAAAATTAATAATAAACTATGACTTTTGTTTATTTTAATGAATTGAACAAGGCATGAAAGGATTTCAAGGATAGGAAGGTACTTTATAGTTTTTCAGTGCAAAGTCAACGTTTACATTACACAAAACACAGCATCCATAATCACGCTACAAGGGATTTAGAAGTCTATTATTATCATTCTTGGAGCAGTATGAAAAGATTCAAACTTTTTAAAAAGAGAAGCATTGTTTTCATTACGTAGGCAGCAAGTTGCGACATACATACCTGTGCTCAACTGGGAGATGAAAAGTATCAGAAAAAATGCACTAGTTAAACAGTTTTTGTTCACTCGCACTCGTAAGCGATCCATTTTAACACAATATTTTAGAAGGACGTTTATTTTACAAAATATTTATTGAACGTCAGTAACGTCATTTAGGCACTGGTGAATTGCACTGAGTGAGTTTAGCCTAGGTAGCTGTATGTATAGCTGTACAGTTTGTCTATAAAGTCGTGAAATGAATGTTTGAGGAACTAAAAATAGTTATGTGTGTGGCAACACTGGCAACAAGAAACATAAGTACGTCAGTTGTCAATGCTATCGTCGAATTTCGTTTACTCTCTCACGTAACTTTAATGTTTGGATTAAACTGCAACAAATTGAACCAAACTACGCATAAAGGTTTGAGAAATGAGTTTAGAAAATCGGAGTGGTGCGCAGGAAGTGACTTTTAAAGTTTTCCAGTGATGTTTCGCGGAGTGCCAAGCTGGACAATTATTGTGGGATTTTGAGGATGTTTATGAGCGAACAGCATCTTTGGTGGGTATGTAATCGTGTTATTGTTTGTTTTGAATCTGTCTGAAGTTACAAATTTACTGAATTTACGATTTGGAGACAAAAAAAAGGCATTGTTTGCATATTTTTAGGTTAGAATCTTAAACTTACAATCTACCTATAATGTAAGTCAGTGGTTAGAACAACATGGTTATTTTATAGTACGACCTACATTTTTGATACTCAGTTCAATCTGGTTTTCTACCAATTTTTTATTTTGAATTAATTGCTTCATGTCAATAGTTTGTTTCCATTAGGTAATTAATTTTCTTTTTTTACTCTTTTCAGGAAAATCAGAGAGTACAGTTAGGCGAATAGTTAACGAAGGTTTTAATAATGAAGGAAAGTTTGAAACTCCTGGGAAACACAGAAAAGGTCGGCAAAGAAAGAAATAGACGATTTTAATATTTGTGCACTGCGCCAAAAAAATCCTTGTCAGATGGGGGAAAGTTACAGATAAAATATGTAATTACATGATTGTGGCGAAGCAATTGGGACTGCTAGGCACCTGCTGGTGGGTTGTAAGACGCTATTAGACCGGGGCTTCTTTATCTGGTTCAATAACTTTATTCTGGATCTGATTCAATAAAACAGAAACAAAATTAAAAATGTATAATGTGTTTTATTTATTAACTCACTAGCTGATACCCGCAGCTTTACCCGTGTCGAATTTGTTCTCGTTCCCGCTTCCCGTAGGAACTTATTCCCGGGATGAAAAGTAGCCTATGTGTTATTCCAGACTATAATGTATCCCTGTACCAAATTTCAGCCAGATCAATTCAACTGTTCGAGCGTGAAAGAGTCACACATCCACACTCATAAGCTTTCGCATTTATAATATTTGTATTGTTCCCGTTCCCGCTTCCCGTAAGAACTTATTCACGGAATAAAAAGTAGCCATGGTTATTCCAGATTATAATGTATCCCTGTACCAAATTTCAGCCAGATCCCTTTAACCGTTCGAGCGTGTAAGAGTAATAAACATCCACACTCACAAACTGTCGCATATATAATATTAGTAAGATTTTACTCGGAACGAACTCCTAGTATCAAAATCATTTTGGTCGTACTATATAGGGTTGCATACATGCATTCAGCAGCGCCCTCATTTAATTTCACGACTTTATAGACAAACTGTACGTCTACGTAGTACGTATTCTATATTAATCTATGGCACTGAGTGAGTCACTCAGTGTGACTGACACGAGTGACTTGGATGCTTGGATGACTGACTTGAAAGAAAATACGACCACAGAGTACATTTGTATTTTCGCGCGACAGGACCATGAAGCTATAGATAAACATGGAGGCCACACCAGCCACACTTCGAATACCTACTTGAAGCGTAGTCTGTAATTACTGTCTTGCTCTGTGTGGGCTCTACGTCTCTTTCTAAGTAGGGTAGCCCTATTTTGATTTTTGCCAGGATATTTCATTTTTTATATCATTAATTGTACATAATAAAGACAACAACAGCTCGTGGTAGTTCGCAGTCTGCCGATGTCTCTTCATGTCAAAATAAAGAAATGTTAGTGCTAAAGTTATTGGAATAAGATTTTAAATAATTTGATCGTGTGGCTCTCCGCTTAGGCTGCAAGGTGTGTGAACCTCACGTATGCATCTGCGGTGCCATGGTGGAGAGCGATGGTAATCATGCTTTGAGTTGTCGTCGCTGCACCGGTAGGCATCCGCGTAACCACGCTCTTAATTAGTTAATCCGGCGGGCTCTGGTGTCGGCTGAGGTCCCCGGTATCCTTGAACCACCAGGTTTGTCCGGCGCAGACGGCAAGAGACCGGACGGTCTGACCCTTGTGCCATGGAAGAACGGCAAGTGCTTAGTGTGGGACGCAACATGCCTCAGCACTTTCGCCGCCAGTCACTTGGCTCGTACCGTCCATTCACCGGCGGCCGCAGCGGAAGATGCTGCTTACAGGAAACGCCAAAAGTACGTTTCTAGGGAATTGTGCAGTGCTGCTATCTTCTTATTAGTATCTCCTAGAAAAGATAAGTTCCAATTTTCTAGACGAGTTTCAATAGAAACTCGTCTAGAAAATTTTGAATCCAACTGGTCTACGTTTTCTGATACTCATACAAAAATTGCCTTCCGGTCGACTTATTCATTTCCTAACTTGACCACTTCCAAACTTGTCCACTTCCTAAATTGTCATCTTCCTAACTTTACCATTTCCAAAGTTGTCACTTCCTAACTTGACTACTTCCCGATTCGTCTACTTTTTAAATTGTCAATTTTAAAAGTCAAATAAATGAAGGTCAATGAAACGAATGAAGATCGATTAAACAAAAGAAGATCGGTAAAACAAAAGAAGATCGACAAAATAAATGAACATCGGCAAAACAAATGAAGATCGAAAAACAAATGAAGACCGATAAAACATATCAAAAACTACTCGCAGTCATATTTTGTAATCAAGATGCAATAAACATTCAAAAAAATAGTTGCAAGCAATTCTCGATCTATGAACATGCATAATATTTATTTATTTTTTTACATATTTATTATCAGTGATGTCTATAAACGCCAAAAAGCACATTTTAGAGATGTGTCATTAAGGTTGAGAATTAATTGCATCTATTTTTTTGCATGGCAATCGCATCCAGATTACAAAATATGGCTGCAAGTAGTCTTGACCTCATAAACTTGCTTAGAGTCTTTTGTTTTAATGATCTGCAATTGTTTTATCGGTCTTTATTTGTTTTTCGATCTTTATTTGTTTTGCCGATCTTCATTTGTTTCGTCGATCTTCATTTGTTTCGCCGATTTTCATTTGTTTCACTGATCTTCATTTGTTTTGTCGATCTTCATTTGTTTCGTCTATCTTCATTTGTTTTGCAGATCTTCATTTATTTGATCGATCTTCATTTGTTTTGTTGATCTTCATTTGTTTTACCGATCTTACCGAGATACCGGTTGGCGACGGACAGACGAATAGACAGACAATCTGGGTAAGGAACCTTAAAAACCAGCTCAGGAGCCAATCCGGATCCAGCGTTCCAGGAATACGCTGGATCCGGATTTATTTCCAGGAATTGAAAGTGTACAAGTTAGGAGGTGGAAGTGACAGAATAGGAAATGACGGATTTGGAATGGACTAACTGAGAAGTAGACAAATTAAGAATGAAGGAATGGCCAATTCAGGAAAAGGACAACTTAGGAGTGGACAATTTAGGAAGTGGACAAGTTTGGAAGTGGTCAAGTTAGGAAATGGACAAAGTCGACCGGAAGGAAAAATTGTAGCTTCGCTTAAGTCCATTGAGTTTGAAAAGTCGGACTATAACATAAAAAATGTTTATGAAGTCACGGAGGAATTCTTCACGGACTATAAAACAGAGTTGAAGGAAGCATTGAAGAAAACTATATGTTCTGATGGTTCGCGTATGCTGTCTGAGTCTTCTGCGAAGGGTTCTAAAGATATATATTCCATTAAATTACCAAAGATTGAGTTGCCTATGTTTTCCGGAAGTTACTCTGAGTGGATTAGTTTTAGAGATCTGTTTAAATCTTTAATACACGACAATAGCCTATTGGACGATGTTCAGAAGCTTCATTATTTGAAGGCACATTTGTCTGGCGAAGCTGAGGGTCTTTTGCGGCACATTCCTATAACTAGTAGTAATTATGCAACCTGTTGGACGCAACTAGATAGTCGATATAATAATAAAAAGTATTTGGCAAACTGTATATTAAAACGTTTTATGAGTCAAAAGAGTATCACATCCGAATCCTCTAGCGCAATTAAGGAATTATTAGACACTTCTAATGAATGTTTACATGCTTTAAAAAATCTAGGCATAGCGGTAGAGCATTGGGATATTATAGTTATTTATGTATTAATTTTAAAACTGGACTCTGAGTCACGTAAACAATGGGAAATGAAAATTAGTGATTGTTCAGACGAGTTGCCCACAGTGAATCAATTCAAATCTTTCCTTGAACAAAGATTTCGCTCTTTAGAATTTTTAGATACCAAAGGTCAAGCCATCAGGGTAATCGTAATGTGCCAGTTAAATCTCTCCATGTGTCAAATATATTATGTATATGTTGTCAGGATAACCACAAGCTTGCTAATTGTAAAAAGTTTGCCGGTCTCGACATGGATAAGCGACGTAATTTTGTCCAAACAAACGGTTTATGTTACAACTGTCTAGCTCCAAACCACTCCGTATATGCATGCCGCCGGTCTACCAGATGTCACATATGTAGGGGAAGGCATCATAGTCTCCTGCATCTCAAGAATGCCTCCAAATCAAGTGCAAATATTAATAAAACAGAACTGTTATCAGAAAGCAACGTTTCTGGTGCCACCACTTCAATCCAGAGTAATTCCACTAATATCGTAAGTTATTTTGCTAATAGTCACAGTCAAATATTATTGGCCACTGCTCTAATTGCAGCTGAATCTAAGAGCGGTTCTGCTATAGTATTAAGATCCCTGTTAGATCAGGGGTCTCAGGCTTCGTTTGTGACGGAGTCCGCAGTCCAGCTTCTAGGTCTCAAAAGGATACCAACTAACGGTTCAATTTCGGGTATAGTTGTGATCAAGCCAAATCGATGATTTCAATCAATTCGATGGTTCTACTCAGGGTCACGTCACGCGTCGATCCCAGTTTTAACATCACTGTTAAAGCTTATGTTTTAAAGAAACTCACGACTATTTTACCCGAAAGAAAGATTGTGGCAAACGTTATGACTACAATCTCGTCTTTGGCTTTAGCTGACCCTTCATTCGATACACCAAACAAGATTGATTTACTTTTAGGTGCCGAAGTTTATAGCCAGATTTTGTTAGAGGGGTTAATAAGAGGTTTTTCAGGTCAGCTCATTTCACAAAATACCAGACTAGGATGGATCTTGTCTGGTCAAGTAGGTGAAACCGACATCAACTAAAGCGAGACTTGTCACAATACAGTGATCACATTGCACTCTACCCACACAGATACACTTCTTAAAAGGTTCTGGGAGCTAGAATCTGAGGCCAAGAACGATAACAGTAAGGTTTACCTGACCCCAGAAGAACAGCAGTGCGAAGATATATTTAAAGCTACGACTAAACGAGACGAATATGGTCGCTATATTGTGCACATGCCATTCAGGTCAAGCGATCCTGCGTGTAAATATGGAAGGTCGAAAGACATTGCACTTAAACGTTTTTTATCCTTAGAAAAGCGATTTCTCAGGAACCCTGAGTTCAAGAATCAGTATTCAGCTGTTATAAATGAATACATAGCTCTTAATCATATGGATATAGTGCATAATAAAGAAAAAGAAGGTTCGGTATACTTACCGCATCATGCCGTTATCCGTAACGAAAAAAGTACGACGAAGCTGCGTGTAGTATTTGATGCCTCATGTGTGGGAACCAATGGGGTGTCTCTTAATCACGATTTAATGGTAGGCCCTCCTCTACAACCTGAATTGCGTCATATCATTATGCGTTGGCGCTGTTAACCTGTCTGTCTGGTAGCGGACATCGTAAAGATGTACAGACAGATTAGGGTATGCGATGATCACACAGATTTCCAACGTATCTTATGGCGTGAAAATCCAGATGACGAAATTCAGGTGCTGCGTCATTTGCGAGTAACGTTCGGGACATCATCGGCGCCTTACCTAGCTGTAAGGTCATTGCAGCAGCTAGCGATAGACGACGGCTCTGATTTTCTTTTAGCAAAGGACCGTGTTGTTTCCGATTTTTATATGGATGACTTAATGACTGGCTGTCAATCCATAGAGGAAGGAATAGAAATATATAGACAAACATCGGAGTTGCTCAAACGTGGGGGCTTCCAGCTTCAAAAATGGGCTAGCAACAACCGTGAATTATCACGGTTGATTGAAGACGGTAAACAAACATCACAAATACAAGGAAATATGGAACCAAAAACAGACACAATTTCTAAAATATTGGGTTTGACGTGGGACAAAGACAACGATGAGTTTGTTTATACTATTCAGCTTAATGATTTAGAGTTACCAGTAACTAAGCGCAAGGTCGTTTCTGATATCGCACGCCTATTCGATCCCCTTGGGTGGCTAGCACCTATTATAATCACTGCGAAGGTGTTTATTCAGCGAATATGGATGACGGGAATCGATTGGGACTCAGAACTTCCTGCACCATTGCTGACGGAGTGGCTTGACTTTCGAAAGAACCTTTGCAACCTTATTAAGTTCCGTCTGCCACGTTGGATCAACTCTAGCAAGGATGACAATGTTCTAGAGTTGCATGGCTTTTCAGATGCGTCAAATGTAGCATACGCTGCAGTAGTGTACGTCCGCATCATTGATGGAAATGGATATATTCACACAAGTTTAGTGACTTCAAAAACCAAGGTTGCTCCGGTCTAGCAGGTGTCAATCCCGCGCTTAGAACTTTGTGGAGCTGTCTTACTGGCAAAGCTACTTGAGGAAGTAGCTTCAACTCTAAAAATTTCCAAACAACACCTATTCCAGGCCGTGCATGGGTCCTGGCTCTCGAGGAGCTTGGGCCTCGACTTATGGGTCTTTATAGCGCATGCGTCGAAAAAGGCCAGTTTCCCAAGGTCTGGAAGACAGGGAAACTGGTCTTGATTCGAAAGGCGGGGCGGCCGGCAAATTCCCCATCAGGGTACCGGCCGATCGTGTTGCTCGACGAGGTGTGCAAGCTCTTTGAGCGCATTATTGCACAACGCCTCGTCGGGCACCTCACACGCGTGGGGCCTGATCTGGCGGATAGCCAGTTTGGCTTCCGTCAGGGACGCTCCACCGTGGACGCGATCATGCGCATTAGAGGCCTGACGGAGGAAGCAGTCTCACAGGGTGAGGTGGTGGTGGCGGTGTCCCTCGACATCGTCAACGCATTCAACACCTTGCCCTGGAGCTGCGTCAGGGAGGCGCTTATCTATCATGGAGTGCCTCCCTACCTCCGTCGAATTGTCGGGGCTTATCTCTCCGAGAGAGCCATAACTTACCCGAGCTGGCTAGGGCCGGGTCGGCGAGATGTGGCGTGCGGTGTTCCACAGGGATCTGTGTTAGGACCGCTCCTGTGGAACATCGGTTACGACTGGGTGCTGCGTGGTCCGTTGCTCAGAGGGGTCGGCGTAACGTGTTACGCCGACGACACCCTCGTTACGGCGCGGGGAGCAACGCACCGTGACGCAGCACTTAAGGCCACGGCAGGGGTTGCTCAGGTCGTAGGTCGGATTCGGCGGCTGGGTCTCGAGGTCGCCCTTCACAAATCCGAGGCTCTGTGCTTCCACGGACCTCGAATGGGGCCACCTGCGGGATCCAGCCTACAGGTAGGGGGCGTCAGCATCGGCATCGAGCCCTCGATGAAGTATCTGGGGCTCGTACTCGATGGCCGGTGGAACTTCGGACATCACTTCCGAAGTTTGGTCCCAAAACTGAGGGGAGCATCGGCCGCACTCGCGCGGCTGATGCCCAACACCAGGGGACCCAACGCTCCCTACAGGAGACTGTACCTGGGGATCGTGCGAAGCATGGCCCTATACGGGGCTCCCGTATGAGCGAAGACCCTGACGGCCATCAATGTGGCTAGACTGCTGAGCCCGCAGAGAGTGATGGCCGTCAGAGTGATAAGAGGATACCGCACGATCTCCGGTGAGGCGGCATGTCTACTAGCCGGGACCCCTCCATGGGACCTGGAAGCGAGAGCCCTTGCGTCACTGTTCACATGGCGCAAGGAGGCGCTGGAGCGGGGCCAAAGGCCCGCTTATCGAGAAATCGAGGCCCAGCGGTCCCTACTCCACCAGGAAACCGTGGAGACATGGAAGGTGCGACTTGAGCGACCAAAGGGGGGATTCGCCACAATCGCGGCCGTCATGGACGAGTGGCTGGAGAGGAGACACGGTGCTCTCTCCTACCGGTTGACACAGATGCTTGCCGGGCACGGTAGCTTCGGTAGGTATCTGTGGCGGAAACACCGGGAAACCACGGCCGAGTGTCAGCACTGCGAGGACCGCAGCGATGACACGGCGCTCCACACACTGGTGGAGAGCACGGCGTGGGCGCAACAGCGCCAGGTCCTCGTAGTGGGTCTGGACGTGGACACTCTCTCGCTCGAGACCATGGTGCGAGCCATGCTCTCCAGCGGGAGTAAGTGGGACTGCGCCGCCTCCTTCTGCGAGCAGGTCATGCTCGTGAAGGAGGCGGCGGGACGGGTACGGGAGAGAACTCTCCCACCCGAGTTCCGCAGTCGGCGGCCTGGGTGCCGCCGACGTGTCTTCGCCGAGGACTATCGGCCACCATGACCGGGGGCCTGAGGACGGTGTCAGGCGGCTCACCGTCCTTACAGAAGCAGGCCCATGACGGCAGCGTGACGTGAGTGAGACAATTCACGCAACACCCCCCTTAGAAGCGGGATCACACCCGAAACCCCCCAAAGACGCGGGATAGCACCCGAACCACCCCCTGGGCGAGGCCGCAGTAGCGGCCGTGGGTCTGTTGGGAGTCCTGGGACATCCTTCCGAGGGTTTACCCGGGGCTCCCAACCATAGACTGTTGGGCGTGACGTGAGGTTTTTCAGTCGGTAGGAGTCCGGCATAACATCCATGAGGATTTTCCCTCACGTTAAACAAAAAAAAAAAAAACAACACCTATACGCGTGGACAGACTCATCCGTCGTATTGGCGTGGCTAAGCAGCCATCCTAGTCGCTGGAAAACGTTCATCGCGAATCGTGTTTCCGAAATACTTGGTATTCTTGAAAGAAGTCATTGGTCACATGTATCGTCGTCGGAAAACCCAGCGGACTGCGCATCTCGCGGGGTGAGCCCTTCTGAGAGTAGTTATATCCAACTGTGGAAAATGGGCCCGGTATGGTTACAGAATGAAGAAATAGATTATAATAGAGGAAATTTACAAGTGACTACACTAGAAGAAAGGAAGATCAAAGCAAAATGTTATGCAACTGCCGTTGAATGCGATGACAGCCTATTTACTAGATTTTCTAATTTTAATAGGTTAGTAAGAGTAATAGCTTACTGTCGAAGATTTTAACAAATGAAGAAGTTAAAACATGATAGAAATATAATGACTAAATGGCTAACTACAAATGAAGTAAATGAAGCGGTACTTACCTGTATCAAACTCTGCCAACTCCAGTATTTTATTGATGAAATAAAATCTATAAAAAAGAATCAAAAATTAAATACATACACATACAGTGACGGTATCTTAAGAGTTGGCGGCCGTTTGCACCAGGCTTCTATTGATGAGAATATGAAACACCCTGTTTTAATTCCTCACAAATCACACTTCACCAATCTTTTGATTTCGGAGGCTCACGACAGAACTTTGCATGGTGGGCCGCAATTGATGCTTAACTACTTGAGATCGAAGTACTGGATCCTCAATGCAAGGACTCTAGTTAGGCAATATGTTCATAAGTGTGTAACATGTATTCGCTACTCAAAACAAACAAACCAACAAATGATGGGCCAGTTACCGAAAGCTAGAGTGTCCTCTCAGAAGCCTTTTCAATGCAGTGGTGTTGATTACGCTGGTCCAATCAGCATTCGAACCTCGAAAGGTCGTGGCCATCACGCCACTAAAGGTTATATTTGTTTATTTATTTGCATGTCCACTCGGGCTATTCACCTAGAGGTAGTCAGTGACATGACTTCTCAGAGCTTTCTTGCGGCCTTTAAACGCTTCGTGGCCAGACGTGGCCGTGTATTGGACTTGTGGAGCGACAATGGGACCACATTTGTTGGCGGTGCAAAGGAATTGCGAAAACTTTTTAATGCTGAGATATCTACGGTGTCTTCGGAAATAGCTGAC
This sequence comes from Miltochrista miniata, assembly GCA_933228765.1. NCBI lineage: Eukaryota > Metazoa > Arthropoda > Insecta > Lepidoptera > Erebidae > Miltochrista > Miltochrista miniata. Next base: position 41,569,113 of record OW121747.1, read on the forward strand.
TTTCTGACTATGAATGGTACGACCTGGCAATTAATACCTCCACATGCTCCAAACTTTGGAGGATTGTGGGAGGCTGGCATCAGGTCCACGAAGAATCATTTAAAGAGAATAATAGGCACCAGCACATTGACATTTGAAGAAATGACAACTGTGCTGGCTCAAATCGAAGCTTGCCTGAACTCGAGGCCGATATCTCAGCTTCCTAACAACCCGGAAGACTCATGCCCCTTGACACCTGGCCACTTCCTCGTAGGCGAACCTCTGATAACAGTACCTGATGCAAATTATGAAAATTCATCCATCAGTAATCTCAAACGGTGGCATCTTACGCAAAGGATGTTGCAACATTTCTGGCGTAGGTGGTCATTAGAATACATGACTCAATTGCAGCATCGATATAAATGGACGGATCGTAAACCTGAACCTGAGATTGGAGACATGGTTCTGGTGCGGGAAGATGGTCTTCCACCCGCTTGATGACTATACGGTGTCATTAAAAATAAACATCCGGGTTTGGACAACATTACTCGCGTGGTAACTATAAGGTGTAAAGACAATGAGATTAAAAGACCGCTGTCTAAATTAATTATTTTACCTGTGAACGATTAGTCATTATATACCTCCCTACTGATGAATATTTATACAGTCCATTTGCTTAATGTACATAAACAGTTTGTGAATTTAGTTCTATAAGTTTTTTGTTTTTTTTTTTGCTTTAGTTACATAAGGTATAAGGAATGAAGTCGTACGGTAGCTACCTTCTTATAACCTTATCTCTACCGGTAGAGATAAGGTTATAAGAAGATTGTCAAACAACCATTTTCTTGTAAATTTGTTTGAATTATGGACAGAGCCGTCCATGGTGGGCGGAATGTCTAATCTGTTTAATATATACAACCGAATATCATACGATAGTAGTCAATATTTATCATGCGTAGCTAGTTTAGTGTAATTGTTAACCGATAGATGGCGCTGTACCGTAACCCTATATTGTACATCGCGGTGTTAAGATTTTCCTGCAAGATATGAACTCCGTACTACTTTAGGTAATAAATTGTCTTACTCTGGATACATTGTTTTATTTCTACACTAAATATTTTTGGGACATTGTACAGGCGCCCTGGGAAAGAGTTCCCTGCATAGCTTCCTCGCGCTAGTTGGTGAGTAACTTACTGAGCAATAAAGTGGTTATAAATAAACTATTTCTTTTATTACATTCCACGCGTGCGAAGTCGCGGGCTCAGCTAGTACTAAATAAAACAAAAAAAAGTCCTTAAAACTCATTTGTTTGTTATATGAAACAGTTCTTATCATAGATTTTGAGAGTAGCGAAAAATTCTAAATCAATGGTTTTTATTGATTTATGAAAAATTATAATTTTAATTTTGTGACCTAAGAGGTTTTTGAAATGACCGATTCAATTATAGTACGTGGTTATAATTTGTCTACACTGTAAAGTTACTTATTTATTCTTGTAAGCATATTTAAGTAAATATTTTAAAATATCTATTATCTATACTAATATTATAAAGAGGAAAGATTAGTTTTTTTGTTTGTTTGTTTGAAACTTTTTTTAACCTCAAACTATGAAAAAAAAATACCAGTGCCTGAGCGAACACCGATTCTAGGCACAGACTACAGAGCAAAAGGAAAAAGAACCTGAAGGCAGGCCTCTTATATAATCTTTCTCTGCGAATATTCTGGAAATCTTTACTCCAAAAACCTGTTTTCCAAAGCAATTCATGAGGTGCCCTATACATTCCTGTCGCTTGTCAGCGGAGACAACCATGAAGCTATAGGTAAACATGGAGGCCACACTTCGAATACCTACTTGAAGCGTAGTCTGTATATTACTGTCTTGCTCTGTGTGGGCTCTACGTCTCTTTCTAAGTAGGGTAGCCCTATTTTTATTTTTGCCAGGATACTTCATTTTCTATATAATCTTTATTGTACACAATAAAGACAATATATATTCATAATACAATTAGATGTACAATACATACATAAGGTCACGCCTTTATCCCCGAAGGGGTAGGCAGAGGTATATTATCATTTCACCTTTTTAAGAATTGGTCCCACGGAATAGGTGGTGAAAATTTATTATATAAATTAGATGTACAAAGGCGAGATTAACTATTTTCTCTGTTTTTTAACGAAGACTGATAGGTAGTATTCTCTGCAGATTGCATAGGTACATTGCGAATAACGAAGCTAATCATCCAAGTGGGTTATTTTTCAAGGTTAATCAACTGTAAGTCTCGCGCGCTGCGGCTTTCCGTGGCAGGCTGTGACGTAAGCTGCCGCTGCAGCTTGTGGTAGCTCGCAGTCTGCCGCGGCAGCTCGTGGTAGTTCACAGTCTGCCGCGGCAGCTCGTGGTAGTTCACAGTCTGCCGATGTCTCTTCATGTCAAAATAAAGAAATGTTAGTGCTAAAGTCATTGGAATAAGATTTTAAATAATTTGATCGTGTGGCTCTCCGCTTAGGCTGCAAGGTGTGTGAACCTCACGAATGCATCTGCGGTGCCATGGTGGAGAGCGATGGTCATCATGCTTTGAGTTGTCGCTGCACCGGTAGGCATCCGCGTAACCACGCTCTTAATTAGTTAATCCGGCGGGCTCTGGGTCGGCTGAGGTCCCCTGTATCCTTGAACCACCAGGTTTGTCCCGCGCAGACGGCAAGAGACCGGACGGTCTGACCCTTGTGCCATGGAAGAACGGCAAGTGCTTAGTGTGGGACGCAACATGCATCAGCACTTTCGCCGCCAGTCACTTGGCTCGTACCGTCCATTCAACGGCGGCGGCAGCTGTAGAGACGATGGGCAGTTGCGCGAGTGATACTAAGGCTCTGGTCTCGGAGATCGGCCGTAGGCTACAGGACAAGACGCATGACTCCCACGTCTGGTCGTACCTACCTGGTACAAAGGATAGCTATCCAGCGCGGCAACGCTGCTAGTGTATTGGGCACCTTTGCGCCTGGTATGATCAGTGGTGGTATGTTCAGTAGGCATTAGTTTAGTAGTTTAGTTATTTAATCTATTTATTTTATTTTTATGAATGTATTTTTAAGTTGATTATTGGACAATAAATTAGGAACAGGATTATTGGACAATAAGTTAGGAACTGTTGATGGTTTTAAGCGCTTTGGTACTACATCATAATCGGTTTTTTGAAAATGCAAATTGCAAATCCTGGCGCTTTCATAGAACTTCATTTTTTTTTAAATATAGAAAAGGAGGCACCATCTACCAGCACTTAAGAAAGTTACACGACACGAATGTATAGAACTGCACCTATATCCATTCGTTCATAAGGTACGCGAGAAAATAAAATTATGATACGTTAGTATACTAATTGCTTTTATAAAAAACTAGCGGATGTCACGCGGTTTCCCGTTCCAGTGGAAATACGGGAATAAAATATAGCCTATGTTCACCGCAAAGAGTGTAGCTTCCCAACAGTGAAAGAATTTTTCAAATCGGTACAGTAGTTCCGGAGCCTATTCGTTACAAACAAACAAAAAAACAAATCTTTCCTCTTTATAATATTAGTATAGATATTTAACTAAATTTTTAATGGTACAATGGATAACCATATTTCTCGCTGAATACTATTTTTAGGAAACCCAAAAAAATTATTCATCATTAACATACGATAACAATACTTAACTTATTTTATTTACTCTAATAATAACATTCGTGTTTCTTCTAATAATACACAGGAAGTCCCAGATAAATCCTCAATATAGTCACACTACTTCACAACGTTTCCTATTGTGTGAAAACAATGAAGTCAACCGCCATTCTATTGTTCGTTGACACTTTGACAGTTGACATGTAGTACCAATGTTGCCACATTACAGAATCCTTAGAAAATGGGAATGTAATTCACTGATTCGACAACCCAATCATGCATATTATGGTATAAAATATTTCAATTTACGCATTAAATAATCGTAGTCGAACTATAGAGCTATTTATAAATTATTTTACTTGCATTTTTGGTTAGTATGGTCTATTTCTATTATTTTCTAGGAGATTCTAATAAGAAGATAGCAGCACTGCACAATTCCCTAGAAAGAGAAGGTTAGCCCACAGAGAGTGAGATAGAGATACGTAGGTATTTTTTTTTTTTTTTTTTTTTTTCTTCTTGTTCTTGGACTTTCTCGGTTTGAGAGTATGCCAAAGTCAAGTAAATTTCATTGTGAAAATAATATAAATCATTTTCATATTATGATTCTTCATATGAGCAGCGTATTCATGTATGTCCAAGTTTGGACTAAGTTCTACTCTAGTAAGGCGGTGGTACCTTACTAGGGCTTGCTGTCGAATTCGTCGACAAACCTAAAAACTCGCGTTTCACTGCGCTTTATCACTTTCCAATACTTTTGCACGTTGTCGAACCTTTATGTTTAATAATCCACCATAAATTACACATAAACACTCAAAATTACACTAGTTTTGAAAAATTATTAAAACATAATGTAATGCTTGTCTGAAAGTTTCCCGCCGAATTCACGTAGGTATTTGACTCAAGCGGTTGTTCGAAGTGTGGCCTCCATGTTTACCTATAGCTTCATGGAGACAACTCAAGATAAAAAAAATAAAAAAAACGATGAATTGATTAAGGCGTCCTGACACGTTCAATGATGAACTGTCAAGCCCTCAACCAGATATTGCTGCATCTCAAGAAAACAAATGCTACATGGAGTAGCAAATATATTTCTTTAAATTATTGGATGATACAAATGCACTTATGTTCAAGGAATTGGGACGCATTATCGCAATAAAGCGAGCAATATTACGGCCGATAATAAGGCGTTTGTTCGCGGAAGCCTTTATCGCAAAGAAGCGACGTCAAAAGACATTTTATGTTAAAAATTAGAACGAAATAAAATTAATAATCTATATATGTAGTTACATTATTACTATCTAAACTAAACCTAAATAAGGCCCCCGTGGCATTGTGCCCAAAAGACTAGCAGCATTCCCCCTATAAATAACTTATTGATATTCATGAATTCATGGTGGATTGCCATATTTTTATAGTTAATTAATCAAAATATTTATTAGTCTCACAATATTTATCAAGATCAATGAGTAACTATTTTGTATTTTACTAAAATTTTCTTAGATAACTATGTACAATATTTTAATGTAAATGAAAAAGTTAGCATACTAATTGCTTTAAATAGGTATTAAAAATCTATAGATTGAGTCGGAGATATCAAATCAATGTCTAAAAATGATTGCAATATCGTTCATTGATATCAGAGTTGCTAAGTAGCTCGATAGATGGCTCTGTGCCATACTCTTAAATGGCGGTTACAATAAGGTGAAGAATTTCAACTTGTATCAGTACGGCTCCCGTAGCTCAATTGGTTAGAGCATTGCCCTGGATTAGGCAAAGGTTGCGGGTTCAAGTCCCGTCTGGGCCAGGTTGTCTTTTTTCACTTTATAATAAAATATTATGAAAAAGTTAGCATACTAATTGCTTTAAATATTAAAAATCTATAGATTGAGTCGGAGACATCAAATCAATGTATAAAAATGATTGCAATATCGTTCATTGATATCAGAGTTGCTAAGTAGCTCGATAGATGGCTCTGTGCCATACTCCTAAATGGCGGTTACAATAATCTGAAGAATTTGAACTTGTATCAGTACGGCTCCCGTAGCTCAATTGGTGAGAGCATTGCCCTGGATTAGGCAAAGGTTGCGGGTTCAAGTCCCGTCTGGGCCAGGTTGTCTTTTTTCACTTTATAATAAAATATTTTAATGATTTTCAGTTCAATAAGTCACAAGCAGACGAAGTCGCGGGCAACAATAGTCTTTTATTAAGTAAAAAAATGTCAGCCGTCAGCTGACATTTATCTTGCCTGACGTATGATCGTCTGACTCTGACATGACATGACATTAACCTGACCGACGAAATAGATATCGAATCGATGTGTTTTGTGTATTCAGACCTGAAATAGAAGTAATTAAGTTTATATTTCATAATTTAAGTGTCTGATGGACTTATAAGTTATAATTTGAAAATGTCCGATGAAGAAGTAGAGCGGTGGGCTCGTGAAGGCCGTATTAAAGGTACGTGTTACTGTTAAGTCTTATCTACTAGACTTCTTTCAATTACAAACTTTACTGAAATATTTATACTGATATGAAATTGCTGTAAAGGCTCACTACAGCCACGTCGGATTTGTATGTGCTACACATCTTTATTTTAATTACTCATTTCTATAATATATATTTGCAAGATCCCTTGAAATCTTAGTTTTGAATGAGCCTGTGTTTAACTTATTTTGAGTTCGTCTGCCTCTCGAAAAGTTCCTCTATTTGCATAATGGATCTTCTACAACTACTAAATAGAGCATGCTGTATACAAAAACTGAGGAGCAGTTTTATTGCTTGACAGATAATAAATAAATAAATGAATAATAAATAAATAAATATTCACGGACATCTCACACAACGCTATCTGATCCCAAAGTAAGCTAGGAATAGATGAATTAATATTATTGTTGTGATGCAGTGTGAATGAATATTTGCTACCTCCAGCTTGTACATAACTAAAAGCCAATACATACAATGAAGCTAAGTATATACAGTCACTCAGTTTTGAGTAATTAAGACTCAAATTGAAAATAGCATATTGGTTCGCTTGCAGCTTTAACAGTCCTGAAGCTAGGCATTTATATGGTTCCATTTTGAAAAGCTGTTGATTCTTTAGATAACTCGAAAAATCAAAGATCAAATATTCATGATTCCATTTCTGTAGTTGCGCATTGTTGTGTACATATATATTATATACGCAATTTACACCAAGTCCATTGTTATACTAGTTCTCAACGATACTAGGAATTTGACCTTTGAAACTGACTCTTTTGAACTTAATGCATGCTGTTCTCTATGGCTTAACCTTTGTCACACTATGAACCCCATAGTACTCGTGAACCCAAACAAGAAGCCGTGAGACAGTCTCACCCAACTGCCCCTCTGTGAAAATTCAATCCGATTGACATTGTCATTTTTGTTTTATTTCAAACTTTGAACAGATGATCCTCGTAACCTAGTGACGTAATGCAACAGAGTCACAGAGTTTCGCCATATTTTTTTATATAACCTGTCTGTAATCTACTTTATAGAGAGGGGCTAAAATGGAAAAAGAATTTTTAAAATTGGTTGAGTAGTCGATATCAGTTTATCAATACAAGCTGTTGATTTGGTCGTGCACAAGCCTCCTTCAGTGCGTAGTGTACTATAGGTATTATCGATTGCAAGCAACACAAAACTTACGTAGATAACAAAACCCCAAAAATCCTGTTTTTAGTGAAATATGATTTACGAAGAAAAAATCTTCACCCGTGTATTTAATGTTTACGTCGCCGAGCCAACGCTAAAGCGCAAGTCACACTGCCAGCGGGCGGGTGAGCGAGCTAGGCATGCTGCGAGCTGCCGAATAACCTACGTGGCTGATGCGAGCGAAGCTACTCGTTTTCGTCGTTAGGCGCGCCCGCTTCGCTAGCTTAACTACCGTCCTCCCCGTTTCGGGTACTCAGACTAGTCGTCGCTTGTCATTCGAATAGCAGTGTCCACGTGTCTAGTCTCATCCGCACTACCCGGTTCGCCCTTCCGTATGTAGTTTTTGGTGTAAACCCCATAGTTTAGCTCGGCAATGTCGCGTAGTTTGCATAACTTCAATATCTCACTTCACCCGCCCGCCTAGCTCGCTCGCCCGCCCGCTGGCGGTGTGGCCTGGGCTTAAAGATAGACAATAGTAGGTACCTAGATAATGCGGCTACGTATCGCATCTCATGGCTCCTCTACACTGCCCGCGAAGTTGAACGAAGTTAAATGAATACGATAGTGTAAAGAGGCACTTCGGCTTACCTCGTCAAAAACTATACCTCCCCTCAGGCGACTTTATTTGCTGTCGATTTTTGCGCCTCAGTCAATGGGCCCAAAGATGCGGGAAGTGCGTTCACGAAGTACCTCTCTACACTACTTGGCCGACATCGTGTGTGCCGGTGCTTTGCCGGCGCGTGATTTAAGCTATAATTAGTGCTTTGGTGTATGTGATCCAATTATCAGCGTCAAACAGTGGTCAGGAGCAAATTATGTTGTTCCTGGAAACTCTGCCACACAAATTTCTTTGTTCATTACAAACGGCGGCAATGTGCGTGCGCAGGCTACTGACACCACTGAGTGTGTAGTGACGCACTTTTTTCGAACTTAGACAAAGTTTCTAGAGTACTTCGCCTATGAACTTTGCGGGCAGTGTAGAGGAGCCATTAGTTATTAGGTTTCATGAGTTTTTAGTTCAGCTGACAAGTTCGGTGACCTTTATGTACTTTTTTGATTTGATATTAATGATTTGATGATGAGTTTATGTTGATTTAAAAGATTCCTTCCTACTTCAAGGGCTTAGGACCGGCAGAAACACGCTATTTATCATGCAATTGCAAACAAAAACATTAAGTACTGTTAGTAAACATTAGGTATGAGAAAAGTATTCTGAAATGAAGCATTTCTGGCGTAGTTAAAAATTTTAAATCAACTTATTTACAGAATTAATTGAGAATCAAAGCTTAAATACCTATTTACAAAATCATGTAACACGCAATAATTGTTCAAAATGCTCACCCCCAGTGTCTATGCACAGATTGGCGCGGCGCACTAAGTTGCGTTTTAAGCTGCGAAGCACTAGCACATTTGTTTTTATTTGTTCAAATGCCAAAACAAGTCTTTCACGTAATTGTGTAACACTCACAATGTCTTCATTGTAAACAAGTCTTTTAATATCTCCCCACAAATAAAAGTCTAAGGGCGTTAGGTCGGGTGAACGCGGCGGCCAGGCTACCGGTCCACCACGGCCTATCCACTGCGTACCAAACACTTCACTTAAATATTCGCGCACTTGGCGTCCATAGTGAGGTGGCGCACCGTCCTGTTGGAAGTACAAGTCCCTATGAAATGCGAGTGGAATGTCATCGAGCATCTCATTAACCACATGTCGGAGTAGCACCAAGTATGTAGCACTGTTCAAACGACCGTCAATAAAATATGGGCCAAGTAGATGATCACCGATGATACCAGCCCACACATTCAGACTAAACCGGACCTGGAACGAGTCCCGCGTAGTAACATGTGGGTTGTGTTGTCGGTGAGCCCACCAATGTTCATTGTGGACGTTATAAACGCCCATGCGCGTAAACAATGATTCGTCGGACCACAAAATGTTCACGTCCTGATGTTCAAGGAGCCAGTGACAAAAAACTGTCCGAGCGTTATTGTCCTGCGGATGCAACTCTTGAACACGTCGGAAATGGAACGGATGCATTAGTTCGGGATTCAGCAGCTTCCACACTGTGGTATGATGAACACCGAAACGGCGACCGGCTTCACGCGTACTGGCTCGAGGTTCTTCCTCAAAATAATTGAGAATCTGCTCTTGCGAATCAGCTGATAGGCCTTGTGTACCACGACCTTGTGCATGTCGAGGAACCTCGAACTGTCGGTGATCCCTTAAGCGCTGTGTGGCGGCAAGCATCATGCGACGAGATGGTATTGGTCGGTCTGGAAACATTTCCCTGAACATGCGAATTGCATCAACAACGTTATTATTAGAAATAGCGTAAAGGCGCACCATTTCCACCAACTCAACGTTACTGTAACGCTCTGACATCGTTACCGGTGTTGTTACGGACGTTACGTAGATATCGGCGCGTGCGGTTATACTCACGCTGAACGCGGGCGAGCGACTAATTAATTCAAAATTTCAAATTCACCGATCAAAGGCGCCGCCTGAGCCGCTCGCTCCTGCGCGGGGGTTGGAGGGGTAACTTATGCTGGGTCCACATTTGTGTCGTATCATCGACTAGTGTAGTGTGTAATCGTGTCGAACATGTAACGCTCAATGTGGACGGGCCTAGGTTATGCCGCCTGGTTGTGCTGTCAGTGTTAAGCCTGTCACAGACGTAGCTATAACATATTAACATATCGAGATACCTAATGTACTAATATTATAACAAGAAAAATTTGATGGTTTGTTTGTATGTTAGTTTTTTTGCAATGAATATGCCCAAAAAGTACTGAACCGATTTGGATAATTCTTTCATTGTTTTGATGAAAGCTCGGGTGACTTATGCTATATTTTATTCCCGTATTCCCACGGAAACGGGAACCACGCCGGTGCAACCGCGGGACATTGACTATTATATTATATTATAGCAAGTAATACACACGGGAGTTAAACTTTAATATATTTTTAATCTCACTCGGTCTATACAATCACCTTTAAAATATATCGAGATATAATCTGTCGACATAATATTTTGTTGAGCGCATAGAAATTTGTTATAGCTCCGTGTGTGGACTCTCGTAAATTTAGTTAGAAGATATGTCGTAATTTGCCTTGCTATGTTTCATATTCATTAATATTATAGTTAGGCACGTATGTGACGGGCTTTATATTGTGCTGACAGGCAGCTGCCAGTTTTAAATATCGAATGCAAGGAACGGGACATGGATCTTTTCTTTTTTTAAAAATAAGTACATACTTCCCGTTCGCTCTAAGTTTGCCGGCCGCTTTCCCTACTTAGCCTCTACACCAGCCACAAAGCCAGCAGCAAACTTAGAGCGAACGGGCTGTAGACATTATCTCATTGGTAGTAACTATGCATTTCGTACTTTGACTGGTATGTATTGTAGATAATACGAGTACATACATACATATGGTCACGCCTTTATCCCCGAAGGGGTAGGCAGAGGCATATTATATGCCTACATTTCACCTTATTTTTTATTTGTGCCAGGTAATAGGTGGTGAGTCGTATTGCCGTGTTGAGATGGAGAGGCGCAGGTTGTGACTGCCTGCTGTTAAAAGTTTTCAAGCTGCCTAAAAAGGCCCTCAACTTGGCTTAACGACTGCCATTTTAAACTGGCAACCGGGACCCGATGGTCCCGGTAGGCGTTTCCGTGCTTCGGAAGGCACGTTAAGCCGATGCTTAACGTGCCTTCCTCAAATAAATGTCACCAAGTTGTCACATGGATGGTTACCCATCCAAGGACTGGCCGTAGTGAAAGTTGCTTACTGCTGTGATCGTTTACAGAACGCTGGGTACGCGGGGCCACAAAACGCTTCTTGTTTTGTAGATATTAATGATATAAAGAACCGGCCAAGTGCGAGTCAGACAGTCTGACTCGCACTTGGCCGGTTTTTTTACGCACGGAGGGCTCCGTTGCGGAAAATCACGTCGGTTATATGGGAGCCCCCCTAATCATAATTTTACTAGATGATGTTCGCCGGCGTGAAATTCGGGAGTACCTACCCATTCCCGCTTCCCGTGGGAACATATTTGCGGGCTGACAATAGTAGTCTCTGTTATTCCAGACTATAAGCTATCCGTACCAAATTTTAGCCCAATCTGTTAGAGCGTGATTGAGTATTAAGCATCCAAACATCTTCACAAACAATTCAGGGAAGTAGGGTGTATCTATATATATAAAAATCAATGCCACTTTTCGTTGTAATTTTATAACTCAAGAACGGGCTTAACTATCCAAACCAAATGTTTAGGGTTTGTTCGTACTATTTAGTAGATGGTTTATGTGAAGTTTGCACAAAATCGGTCGAGCGGTTCTTTATTTATCACGCAAACGAAGTTGCGCGGGTCAGCTAGTTTGTTATAACAACAAGTACTAAAAGTAATTATTATTAAAGCGGCAAAACTAAAACCTACATCATCTGTGAAAATGTCAACTTTCTAGCTATCACGGTTCATGAGATACAGCCTCGTGATGGACAGACAAACAGACGGACGGAGAAATCTCATGAATAGGGTCCCATTTTTTTACCCTTTAGGTACGGAACCCTAAGAATCGTAAAATTAAATTAGATCTTAAAATCGGGCACAGCGATGAATTATAAAATTATTGTCACAAAGTGATCAGGTGGTGATCACCATCCAAAGAATTGCCATAGCTAAAGTTGTTTGCTTCAGTGATCGTTTATGGAACAAAAAGTCACCGGGGCGACGAGCGCTCCAAACTCCAGTGGTTCACTCTGTACCCCGTGTCTGTGTTTATCCCGTCCAGTGTTCCTCAACGCGGGTCATTAATGCAAGTGCGGGCGTGTCCCGGTGACGCGGACAATGAACAGCACCGAATACCCTATGAAAGTACACACCAAAACCCATTTTCGATTTCACGACCCGTTCCACGTGTATTTGATGTGTGTCCGTATACAAACAGCGTCTACACTGGGCATGACTACTAGTTAGTAACGCCATAAATCACCGTGACGTTTATTCTATGTCAAGCATTTTCTTCGGGTGTTCGGCATGGATAGCCCCGAAACTGCAGTTTTCATGGTATCAAAACGCAAGTCTGACACAGTAGTGGAGAAACGTGCTGTCCAAATGTAACAAATGTGGACGCAGCATAACACGCGCCGCGCCGCCACCGGCAGGCCTCCTTTGCCTATGCCTACACATTTGTATGTGCCTACTAAACTGTAGGCAAAGAAGAAACGGTTTTGAATGAACGGTGAAAATGTACCTATGTAGGTAATAGTATTATTAGAATATTTAGAACCGATTCATACGAGTTGCTTTTTAAATTAATTTTATTTAATAATTATTAAGAACTTAATTTTACTGCCCCATTTTTTCACTTAATATTGGTTTAGTATAAGCAGTAGAGTTCCCGTAGCAAATAGAAAAGAATTTAAGCAGAAAAAAAAGTGTAAAAAAAGGTGTCTCGTTTTATCCCGAAATATCAACGAGTGTAGGCAGTACAGTCATGTGTGCAAGTAATGCACAAATGCAGATCAACATCCTGTATATTTATCGAAATTATTACACAATATCATCTAGCCCAAATTACGTTAGTGTTAGCTTGTACTATGGGATCTAGATAACTGATGAACATACTCATATATATTTCTTACACATCACATACATATTCCTATAGATAAATAATATAGATGTACAAATTTCCGCCTTTATAAAATATAGTAGACTGCTTTATGGTAGATGAAATAATGAATGAAGAGATGCACGACTAGGGATCAGGAGTAGATAGTTTTAATTTATGGTCAGTCATTAATAAATTATTTTGTTGTCTGACTGTCCATCAAGACCCTTTATTATATGGTAGAAAATTCTAACTTGTACATGAACACTAAAAAGGTAACTCTGTTAATATCACAAGAAACAACATTTATGTTGACACTTGCAAGAGAAAAAAAAATGTCTTCAAAGTACCTATGTAATCAAAAGCTGCTAAATTTAATTATAATTACTAAACTACTTAAATGTGAAAAGTATGTACGAAACCCTTGGTGCGTAAGTCCCACAACGTCTTAGCTGATTTTTTTTTAAAACAAATATTATAATTACCCACACCCCCTACAATATTTATGGGGGAATGGGAGTGGGAATCAAATCTACATCCCCTGACTTGGCAGTCAACTGACGACTGATATGCCACAGAGACCGTCATTATTACAGTATGCTTTCTCATACTACTAAGGTGGCAGAAAAGCCTGATGGAAAGAGCTCAATGCTCTCTGACTTTAAGTAACGTATTTCGTTTGAACCAGTTATTACTGGATCGACTGCTCGTGAAATCACTAAAGGTTAAGATGAAGTTTCCTCTGCCTTAAGTATAAAATAGTGAATAAATTTTACTGATACAGTTTATAATATTGGTCTTAAACAGTTGTCCATTGTCTATTTCAACATGACAAATAGTTCTACTAACCCTTTCTTTCCCATGGCACTATCGCTTGGCACTACCAGTAGAGTGAAAGAAAATTTTTCTTCCGATGACACTACCATTGCTGTTGGTTGATTAAACATGTATCTACTATGTGTGATATAGTAGGCCGCTGTACTGTATTCCTTCAGGGATGATAATAAAGCCCTCCTAAACAAAAGTTAATAATATTAATAATAATAAAGCCTGATTTATTCCATAGATTCAAGTATAAACAAAGAAAATTTTAAATGTGGTTAGTATAGTTATTAGTATTTTTCCTTATTTTCTATGTTAGTTAGGTTAGTCCTTTTGTTTGCTATGGATCCCTCTTTGGGTGAAGGCCTCCTCCAATTTTGACCATTTCTCTCTATCTTGGGCTATCTTTATCCACTGTTTTCCAGCTGTCTGTAGTATGTCATCTACCCATCGCTTGTAGGGTCTTCCCACATTTCTTTTGCCAATTGGCCCTCTCCAAGAGGTACTTGAATTAGCCCATCTGCTGGCAGACAGTCTGGCAACATGACCAGCCCATTTCCATTTTTGCCTCAGGATATGTGTAAGAGCATCTGTCACTTTTGTTTTTTCCCTGATTTTTGTATGTCTTATTTTGTCCCTTTTTTTTACACTTATCATGCTCCTTTCCATGGCTTGTTGAGTGGTTCTAATTTTTTCTTTAATTTTATTTGTAAAGACCCATGTTTGCGAGCCATATGATAGACATGGTAGGAGGCAGGTGTCGAACAAAATCTTTTTAAGTGATATGCTGTAGTCGCCCTTGAGAACTTCTTTTAGAGACCAGTATTTTTTCCATGTAATGTTTGCTCTTCTTATTATTTTTGCTTTTTGAAAAAGACACCTGTTTTCCAAGGTATATGTAGTTCTCCACATATTCGATTATTTTGCCATCGATGATAATAGGCCTCTTGTAGCTATTACGCATTATTTTAGTTTTGTTTGCGTTCATTTCTAGCCCTACTCGGGAGCTTTGTTTAGATAGTGAGGTTATCATATTCTCTAAGTCCCTGGGAGTCTCAGCAAAGATAACAATGTCATCAGCGAATCTTAAGTGGCTTAGATAGCGGCCATTTATTCGAACTCCCTTTTGCTTCCAGTCTAAAGCTCGGAATATATGTTCTAACACTGCTAGAAAGAGTTTTGGGGACATCGGATCTCCTTGTCTAACCCCTCGCTCGATTTTTACCTCTTCGCCTCTGGATTCTAGTTTTATTTTACTGACACTGTCCTTGTAGATATTTTGGATAATATTTATGTATTTGTCATGTACTCCGAATATTTTTAGGGCTCTCCAAATTGAGTTATGGCTAATTGTGTCAAAAAGGCTTTAGTATAATCTACAAAGGCTAAGTAGAGAGGTCTATTATACTCTTCATATTTTTCTAGTACTTGTTCAAGAGTATGTATTTATATATGGTCAGTTGTACTATAACTTGAACGAAAACCTTGTAAATCAGGACAATATCTGAGTTGCACCATTGTTTTGGTATGGTTTCTGTCTCTAAGATCTGATTGAATAGCAGTTTTAGATTAGGCAGAAGAATCGGTAACCCTAATTTGATGGCTTCGTTACTGATCCCATCTGGACCAGGACTTTTTTCCTGTTTCAAGAGCTTTACATGATCATGCACTTCTTTTTCTTCTATCATGTTTATATTTATTTGGGATGTATTTAGATGGGTGTCAGTCAACTGGTCTTCTTGGTGGTCAGTGTCTTGCTTTTTGTATAAGTTCCTGTAGAAAGATGTTGCTATGTCTATTACCTCTTTTCTTGAGGTAGTATTAGTTACTTTAGATTCGCCTTCTAGTGTGTATATCCAAGTCTTGTAGGCTTTCAGTGCCTCGAGCACGAAAAATGACGGCAATCGTATCGTCAAGGTATCGAGTCCACGATACGTAAACAGAGAACGACGTTAAGCAGCAGCACGAAGCACTAACGCTATCGTTTCGAGCTCTCGATACGATAACGTCAGTGACGTCATCCTAACGTAAATAGTGAGGAACTTGTGAGATTAATTTGACGTTCGAAAACTAAATTATACTATAAATATCTTATTATTTTCAAGCAAAATGTCTTGTATATTGATCAAATCAACAAAAAATGGTTGCATGATTAAAGAAAATACGTGATTAAGTTACGGGAGATTATAAAATGCTTTAAGTTTTGAAAAATAAAACAATATGTGGAAACATTTTTATAAAATATGGTTTCCGAACGACACTAGGTACTTCTCTCCATTGACAAGGTCAAGTTTGTTTTGGTTTTACATTCTTGAAGGTTATACCTACTTACTTTAAAAATCACGGATTGTGTTTATAACGAGAACAAGGTCTTTTTCCCTAATTCTGGGAGTTGTTGTGAGAGTGAAAAGAAAGGATGCAAAGTTCGCTATGTAGGTATAGTATTATTGGAACTATGCCCGCTTGGAAGACGGCTGGTATCTAGTCTGCCCCAAAGAAAACTAACAAAGGTGTTGAATGAAACTGTTGTTAAAATCGGACACCATATTCTACGGTGTACCTATGTATGTGAAGCTTTACTTATGTATATAGAAATAAAAAGAATACGTAAGTTTATCTTATCTTTTATTCAAATAAAGCATCAATAATGGTCCTTCTATATCTTGTTTACATAAATAATTTGGTAATCACTGAACACATATCAAACATTAGAACATTCCGTCAATAAAAATGCTTTCTACATTGAAATAATTGATCCATTTCCTTATGAGTTCCACCAATATCACTCTCAGCCATACATAGATTTTCGTTGTTAAACTTGTACATTTTGAAGTAAATTTGCACCAAGAACGTATTAATTAGGATTATATGAGTAAAGTGGCGGTCTTTGCACTCTAACACAACACAAAATAAACACGAAATACTTTAAAAATGGGTTGAAACGTGGTTTGAAAAGTTTCGATCCTTTTCACACCAACAAATTTTAAGTGTATAAAAATTCGTCTTACTCGATAGCCAGCCTTTGAAATTTACGTTACCGTATGTCAAAATGTGTGTTCGTGCTGCCAAGTTTGTTTATAAAGTGTCATATATCGAGGATATCGAGTACTCGACGATACGCTTGCGATACGAAAGTAAATTAAAATCATTCGTGTTACCAAATTTAGTTATCTTTACGCACGATAGGGGCGCTGTACAAATCTCATACAAATTTTTGTCGATGACGATACGAATACTTTTTCACAATTATTCGTGCTCGCCCCACAGATCTTTTACGCCTCGCTTAGCACTTCTATATGTTTTTAAGTTGTGTTTAATTATATCCTCTCTATGTCTCCTGTAGTCTTCTTTTATCGATTTCTTAACTTCTTTGAACAACATTGATAGCTCTTCTTTTAATTGTTTGTTTTTATTTTTTAATTTAATTAAGTCTGATCGTCTTTGGATTAATTTGCAGGTTTCATCACTTAAGATACTTTTCTTTTTCTCTGTCTTTTGATCCATTTTTAGACTTTCTTTTATGGCTCTTTCTATCATATCATAATTAGTTTGGACGTTAGCTTCCTCACTTTTTTGTGTGTCAAGATAGTTATTCAGCTTGCTCAAATACTGTTTGACTTCATTTTCAGAGCTTGGGGTCTTCAAGATGGACTGAAAGTGCTTTCTGCTCTTTTTGGTGCTGTTTAGACATATGGTTGCTCGAACTAGTCTATGATCAGAAGGATATTTTACATTGCTTAGGACTTCTACATTGCTTATCATATGTGGCTTGTTTGAGAGAATGAAATCAATTTCATTTTTAACCGACTTCAGAAAAAGGAGGAGGTTCTCAATTCGTCTGTATGTATTTTTTTTATGTATGTTAAGCGATATTTCCGTCAATTATAGACCGATTTCAAAATTTCTTTTTTTGTTGAATGGGGTTTACTTCTGAGGTGGTCCCATTTTCACCAGGTCAGGATCTGATGATGGGATCCAGGAGAAAAGGAGGGCAACCACCGAAAATTGTAGGGACAACTAGTGCGTTTGTTAACTTTTTAATTAAGTGCTTTAATGTTCTACACTTTAATGAAGGTCTGGAGTCGACATGAAGATAGAGTCATAAGACAGACGAGGGCATTCCTTAACAATTTACAGCAGTTACCTTGTGTTTGGGCTTGATTGATTTGTATTGATGAGAACTTTACACCTAGATTTATAGATTCGACTTTAAAAAAAAGGAAGTTGTCAATGTTTCATGTATGTTCACCGATATTTCCTCAATTATAGACGAATTTCAAATCTGCTTTTTGTTGGATAGAGTTCACTTATAAGGGGGTCCCAATTTCACCAGGTCAGGATCTGATGATGGGATTCAGGAGAAATCGAGGGCAACCACCGAAAATTGTAGGGACAACTAGAGTGCGTTTGGTAACTTTTTAATTCAGTGCTTTAATGTACTACAATTTAACGAATGTCTGGAGTCGATCTGATGATGGAACCGAAAGACAGTCGAGGGAATTCCTTAATGATTTACAGCAGCTACATTGTGTTTGGGCTTGATTGATTTGTATTGATGAGAACTTACACCTAGATAGATAAATTTTTCGGTGCACCCGTCACTTAAAATATGAAAAAAAAAATTTTCAATAAAAAATAAAACCGACTTCAAACAAAACCTGAAAAATAAAATTTACAAAGGACAAAGTAATATGTATTTTGATTTATTAGATTTTATTCAATATAATATTGAAGTTGGTGCCATGAATAATACCTACATAAAACTATGGGTTTACTTGGCGCCGACTTCAATATGATATTGAATAAAATCTAATAAATCAAAATACATATTACTTTGTCCTTTGTAAATTTTATTTTTCAGGTTTTGTTTGAAGTCGGTTTTATTTTTTATTGAAAAATTTTTTTTTGTTATAGAGTCGGGTGACAACCATGTCCACTTGCGGGGACTTCTTTTTTTGAAGAATGTATTCAGTATTGAAAGTTTATACTCTAAAGCATGTTCTATGAGCCGGTCTCCTCTTTCGTTCCGAGTGCCATAACCATATTTACCCATGACCAGTTTATCGTTTTTTGTTGGCTGTCCAATTTTTGCGTTGAAGTCTCCAATAACCATAATCAGTCCATCAGCTGAAGAGTGTGCTTTCCTGAGATCATTATAAAAAGCTTCTGGGTCTTCTTCTGGTGCTTTTTCTATTGGTGCGTATGTTTGTATAATCGAGATACTGAGGTCATCAATTTTAAGTTGTAACATAGCCACTCTCTCAGAAATTGCTGTGAAGTTTGTTATGTTTTCTTTAAGGGTCTTTTTAATCAGAAAACCCACTCCATACAGACCTTTGGTTTGGCCGATGTAGCACAGGATATAATCTGAATACTCCTTGATTTGGCAACCCAATATTCTGGTTTCTGATAAACCTATTACATCATATTTGATGTTGTGAAGAGCATTAGTGAGCTCCAGCTGTCTCTCTTCTGTGGACAGCGATTTGACATTATAAGTACATACAAGAAGATATTTAACTGCAGATTTTAATTTTAATTTAATTGGAGGGTTTTGGTCGTACTTCTCCACGGAGACCAACCGGCTTGGAGAAGGGTTTAAGTTTAAAGCTGTAGGTGTACTGTTTGGTTCGTCGATGTTCCAGTTGGACCTGTTCTTTCGTTGCTATTGTTTGTTTTTTCCTGGCAGCACTCTTGATATATCAGCATAGCGTGGGTATTCTATCTTGCTGGTTTTATTTATTTTTGTAGGGGTCTTTATCATTTGATCCTCTTTTTGGTTTATTTGTGAGTTCGGTGATTTGGTTGGGGACCGTTTCCTTTTGTCTGCCAATGATTTTT
This sequence comes from Miltochrista miniata, assembly GCA_933228765.1. NCBI lineage: Eukaryota > Metazoa > Arthropoda > Insecta > Lepidoptera > Erebidae > Miltochrista > Miltochrista miniata. Next base: position 41,588,689 of record OW121747.1, read on the forward strand.
TATTTTTCTTTACTATTAATTTATCATAACGAATGTAGGCCATATTCCCTTTTTTAATTTCCTCCTGTTTTTGTATATTAAGCTCCTTTCGCTTATTCAGAATTTCTCTGGGGAAGTCTTCGGTTATATACACATTCTCCGGAAACAGCTTTTTGTTGCTAAGTAGTTCAAGCTTGCGCCATTCGAGTGTGAATTTTATCAGGATAGGTCTATTTTTCTTTTCATCTTTTTTCCCCACTCTGCGAGCGTTACTAATCTCCCATTTATCCCAGTTATCTAAGTTTCCTTTCTCACTAACTCTATTGAATAATTTCAGTACCAGTTGCAGAGTATCATACGGACTTCTATCCGTCTCCTCGATGCCAAATAGTAATAGATTGTTTTTTCTCACTTCTCTTTCAACTTTGAGAACTTTTTGTTTCAGATAATTCACTTCAGATTTCAACTTCTGGTTGAAGTTTTTCCTCAATACGGCTCGATATTATAGCATTGACATTTTCGGTTATAACTTTTGTTTGTTTTTGAAACTGTTCCTCCATTTTTTCCAGAATTAATTGAAGCTCCATATTATTTAAACTTTCTTGGATTTTTATTTTTAATGGTAACACTTTAGCTGGTATGGTAACTCTAACTTCACGTAAATTTGTTTTGTAGTATGGTCACCTTAGTATTCAACTGTCGGAAGTATCAGTGTCAAAATTGCACAAGTCAATAATATGTAGGTAGTTTGATAAATATCGTAATCAGTTTCAATATTATTTTTAACTAATTTTGCATCAAATCACTGTTTTTTCCACAAATCACAATAGTTTTCAATGAAATAATGTTATTGTTGTAACTTTTAGCACTTTTTTGCGTGTTATATCAGACTTTTACTGCACTTTTAATAATAAAAACAACAGAGTGTTTACGAAACGTTCTTTACTTGACAGACGCCAACCGTAAGCCCAAAAACAAATTATATACCACAAATGTGCGCCATTGCAACGCTACCAGTACCTTGCCAACCCTAATAAAAGTTTCTAAAACTGTTTTTGTAAACTCCCCTTTTTATATATTTTTAGGTAAACCGTAAACCTAGACAGGGTACTATTTCCGTGATTGAACTGATGTCATTATCTAGGACCATTCTAGGACCTAATTTGTGCTTTCACTTAATTTATAGAATGTATAGGTATATCTGCTTCGCTGGGACTGCTTCTAAAGAACTGGCAGTGTGACTTGACGAGTGTGTTATAGTTCATATTATTTGAAAACTTGAACAATTACGTATATATTTTATAAATCGTCAGCCAAAAAGAACCAAAAACAAGCCCAATACAAGTGTTGATAAAGGTTTCAATTTTAATGGTTCTTTCTATTGCAAAAAAGTCCAACGCGATTTCACTTCAAAAACAGTTACGAGCAAGCCCCTGTTATAAAATTTTTGCAACCGCTCACTTGCCGATTGCTATGAATATTTCGTTAGGCCTTATGCTTTTCCTTAACTGATCTTGTTATAGGGAACTAAAGGGTAATGAGAGTAAGAGGGCAGTCATTGTATACCTAAAAAGCCTAAAGGGCCCCACTCACTAACAGTCCGCCTGCAGTCTCTGATCCTATCGGACGGCCTGCCGTCCTAGACCAATAGCGCCAACACACTAAAGCGAGTTTTGCCTGCCGGCAAGGCCCTGCTGTCAGTCTTGCGGCCACACACTAACAGTCAGGAGTCGGCAGTTTCCCACCGTACGATCGCCCGTCGGCCATGGTCTGATATCGGTTTGAGGGTCCATACAGTACATACAGATTCACTACTAGATTTATCGACCTGAAAGTAGGTAGATGGATATTTAATGAATATAAAATAAAAATATGGTTCGTATTCACGTACCATAAATATTTTTATTTAAAATTTTTGACAAAACTATTATAATTTGGATAATAATAATAAATATATATTTAAAATTTATAAAAATTTAAAAGTACGTAGGTACTTTTAATCTTTGTAAATTATAGATAGGTATAAGATATATATATAGGTTTATCCCTCTAGCTAGCTACCTACCAAAAAGCGTATTTAGCATTTTCATATAAGAGTAAAATCAAAATTACCTAAGGTCTTTTCTGAATGTACTTTTAATAATAATAATAATTATTATTATTATTATAAACCTGGCAACCCCACCTTTGAGCTGTAATATATATTTTTATCGGCGTTACAAATAAATATTTTTATTACCTATATTTGTAAATAATTCGAAGCTAACATATTAGAAAACGTTTAGGAAGCAGAAAAATGGAAAATTATAGACGAAATTGTACCAATAAACCAGAAACACAAATTTTAAAGAAGAATGACATGACATATGTCATGACAGCGGAAAATATTGAAAATATGTAACAAGAAATATATAATTATGCTAACAAGAGCCAAAGCCAGGATACTAAATGCACGACCAACATCACCGGACTCGTCGCACAGCTCCGCCTCGCAACCCATGGAAACCATACTACCGGAATCGATTGTTGCTGAGGCGTCGAGCTCATCGAGCGACGAGTATTTCTCCCCACCGACGTCGCCAACACCTGTACGTCGGCCGGGGAGAGGCCGGCCACCGATCTGCTTGGGACCCCGAGGCCCACCGGTCTCGAATAGGGCCCCCGCTACCGGTGGTAATGTGCACCGCATGCGATGGACTTCATCCATGAACGAAAACGTCATGCGGGCATATTTTGCGGCTACAGAGGGGGGAACTAACCTCACTGCATACCGTGTTCGGTTGCTGCCTTTGTTTCAGGCTCTTGAACCGACTATCAACGTTTCGGCGCAACGGCTTTCGGATCAAGTGCGGGTCATTCAACGTAGCCATTTGTTGGATGAAGCCGTGCTTGAGAGGCTTCGCTCAGAAGTACAGTGTAACATTATCATCCCTACTTCGTCTCTACCTAGTGTAACAAGTGAAGTGATTACTGACGAACTACCACCTATCGTGCCCATTGACGACGTAGTGGATGATATTGTTACAACAGTAAGTACACAATACAATGACGAATTAAGGAGTGTTTTGGAACGAGCGATTCAGGAATATAGGTTTTGTGATCCCATGTGTCGTCCACGTATACCACGTTTGCCTACGCATAAAAAGAATTTAGCGCTGGTGGGTGCCCTGGACTCTATTCTACAAAGTTATTTTGCTACTTGTGTAGAAATAAGTGATGCGCACTCAATTCTGTATTGTGCGGCTGTAGCAGTGTGTCGAGTGGCTGGTGTTAAATTTACAAAATTTGAGCCAGCTACTAGACCTAACTCTGTTCCAGTCTGGCAATGCAGAATTGAGCGGCGCATTGCTGAGACTAGGGTACTCATTAGTAAGCTATGCTGCTTCAGGGAGGGTAATACTCGTCCTAGGGTCATGCGTTTTGTGACTCGTGCATTCGCGGGGACTGATATTAGTCCTCGCGAATATTTAGTACGGGTCACAGAACGTATTGACTACCTGAAGCAGAAAATTTATGCGTGGGCAAACCGTATACGGCGATACAAGAAGAGAGTGGATCGTTATACTCAGAATCGCTCCTTCCAAAAAGATGAGAGGTGGGTATATAGAAGATGGGAGCAACCCGATTCGAGTATGACTAATATGTGCCTACCGGATGCTGACACCACGAGTACATTCTGGCGAGGCATTTGGTCGGTACCTGTTAGTCATACAGAGAGTAGGGCTTGAATATCGGACGCTTTTTCAGTTCCGGAATTGGGTTTCGATATTCAGTATTTGAATTCCGGAATTCCGGAATTCCGGAACTCAATCAAGTTTCGTTTTGTACAAAATAGTGATATGTAAAAAAAGAAACAGGAGCTGGCAGTCCTACGTGATTAGTGATAAACTACTTTGATTCCCAGTAAATACTTGTTTTAACGTAACCAACTAAAAACCACACGTTTCCTAACTATTGCCTACGGTTGGCCCGGGTAAGCCCTCAGAAGGATGACCCCAGGATTCCCCACAGACCTTGACTATCACTGCGGCCTCACCTAGGAGATTCGGGTGCTATCCTTCGTATTTGGGGCTTATTCAGGTGTTATCTTGCATCTCAAGGCGTGTGGCGTGCGTGAAACTTTCACGTCACGCTTTCGTCTTGGGCGTGCTTTTGTAAGGACGGCGATTAGCCCTCCCACCGTCCTCAGGCCCCCGATTATGGAGGCCGATAGTCTTGGGCAAAGACATGCGGAATTCGGGTGGGAACGTTCTCTCTCGATCACTTTTCGCCGCATTAACTGATCACAGAAAGACGCAGTGGCGTCCCACTTACACCCACTAGAGATCATAGCTCGCGCAATGGTCTCCAGCGAGAGAATTTCCACTTCCAGACCTACCACGAGGACCGGGCGCAGTTAAGCCCACACTGTGCACTCCACTAATGTGTGAAGTACTGTGTCCTCACTGCGTTCCTCGCAGTGCTGGCACTCAGGTGTGGTTTCCCGGTGTATTCGCCACAGATACTTACTGAAGCTCCCGTGCCCGGTAAGCATCTGTGACAACCGGTAGGGGAGAGCACCCGCACCGTGGCTCCTCTCTAGTCACTCGCCCATGACCGGTCTGACCGCCTTGATTGTGGCGATTCGGCGATTCCCCCCTTGTGTGATGTGATGTGGAGATTCGGTTTGTTGCTCAAGTCCAGGTCTCCACGGTTTCCTTGTGGAGCTGGAACTGCCGAACCTAGATTTCTGGAGACGTAGGCCTATCCGCTCCAGCGCCTCCTTGCACCAGAAAAGAATATTAATTTATTTAAACAAGGACGCAAGTTGCCTCGCTGCCAGATCCTCGAGACATGCCGCCCCTCAGCAACGGACCACGCAGCACCCAATCGTTACCGATGTTCCACAGAAGCGGTCTTAAGACTGATCTCTGCGGAACACCGCACGACGTATCTCGCTGACCCGGCTGGGCCCTAGCCAGCTTGGGCAAGTTATGGCCCTCTCGGAAAGATAGGCCCCGACAATTCGACGGAAGTAGGGAGGCACTCCATGATAAATAAGCGCCTCCCTAACGAAGCTCCAGGGCAAGGTGTTGAAGGTGATACCGGTGTCTCTTGACATCGCCATCTCTTTCAACACCACCTCACCCTGCGATGTTACTTCCTTCGTCAGTCTTCTAATGCGCAAGATCGCATCCACGGTGGAGCGCCCTTGACGGAAACCAAACTGGTTATCCGCCAGATCTGGCCCCATGCGTGTGAGGTGCCCGACTGTGCGCTGTGCAATGATACGCTGAAGGAGCTCGCATGCCTAACGAGGTATGCAAGCTTCTTGAGCGTATTATTGTTGGGGATCGACCGGAGTTGCTCAAAGGTGCAACACGATCGGCCGATCCCCGGATGGGTAGACTGCCGACCACCTGGCCTTTCGGATCAGAACCAGTTTCCCTGTCTTCCAGGCCTTGGGAATCTGGCCTTTTTCGAGGCATGCACTAAAGAGCCCCATCACTCAAGGCCCGAGATCCTCAAGAGCCAGGATCCACGCTCGGCCTGGAATGCTGTAGGGTCCAGGGGCACGGTCCCTGCGGAATATAAGCTGCAGTACAGTCGCCCCTAACCTTCAGTGACTTCGGGCACGTCGTTCTCGCTGTAATCAGCGTCGGGCGCTTGAGACGGAGCCATCTGCGAAGGAATATGTTCCTCCGCCTTGATGAGAACAGGGAACCCAGGACCCTCCTCACTCTGGGTCAGTGGAGCGCCTTGGGGCAAAGTTTGCCCCTAATAATATGGTACGGGCCCCATGAGTTCCGTCAGAATTACTAGAACTATGCTGAGCGAGACCTCTGTCAAATTCTTACAGCGTTTTTATCAAAGTAAAATTTAACTCGCAGCATAAGTAAGAGCTAAGTCTAAGTTCGCACTATAAATAATTGAAGTCTAAATGTAAAAAAAAAAATACAAAAAAACGTCATCAATAATATTATTATTATTTAAATAGTATGTTTTCTATCAAATATCATTAATTTTATGAATTTACTTTCTTAGCAGGTTTAAGAAATATCATCAAATAAAATGATTAATACCTAAGTACATAATCGAATTAATTTGTTAATAGAGAAATCCTAAATTATCAACATTGTAGTAGTTAAAGGTAATTAAATTGCATAAGAAGCTTATAATCGACATTTTTGTTTGTAATGAAATTAAAGAAGAAACGAAAATATTTTTTTTTCAATATCGAAATACCGGTGTTGACCTCGCCAATTCCGGAATTGAGAACGATATTAGATTTTAACGGAATTCCGGAATTATGTCAATTCCGGAATTCCGGAGTTCAAGCCCTAACAGAGAGTGAGTGGATGCGGGATGTCGAACTTTCATGTGAGTCTATACAGACTATGGAACCAGTCCTAATAACACCTAGCGACATTGCCAGTGCGGTTCGTTCGTTGCCCAATTGGAAGTCAACTGGGCCGGACGGACTGCACAACTTTTGGCTAAAATGGTTCCATAGCTCACATGCTTGTTTGGCATCCTGCTTTCAATCATCACTTGAGTCGGGGTCGCTTCCATCTTTTATGACTTCTGGAATTACCCACCTTCTCCACAAATCCGGTAGTACTACGGACCCTAAAAATTATAGACCGATCACTTGTTTACCAACGGTCTATAAGCTTCTTACATCTATTTTGAGAGTAAAATTAGGTACTCATATTGAAAATAATTCCTTAATGTCTAACTCTCAAAATGGATGTAGAAGCGGGTCACGTGGTACTAAAGAACTCCTTATTCTTGACATGGCCATTAACCAGCAGGTTCGTCGTAACCGGAAAAACCTGGCGACATGCTGGATTGATTACAAGAAAGCCTACGATTCAGTGCCACATACATGGCTGTTGAGGGTGCTGGAGTTGTATAAAGTTGATGCAACTCTTAGCACCTTTTTAAAGGCATGTATGGGGCAATGGACAACGGCTCTTGTATATCCAGGATGTCGTCAGGTTCTTGGGAATGGCGAGCCTGTCAGGATCAAGAGGGGTATATTTCAGGGTGACAGCCTGAGTCCCTTATGGTTTTGCCTGGCGCTGAATCCTCTCAGTACCTTACTGGAGGGTTCAGGGCTAGGCTATCAGTTCAGGAGAGGAGCTCAAGTTGTTTCCCACCTTCTTTACATGGATGACTTGAAATTATTTGCCTCCACCGATTCCCACTTGATAGAGTTACTAAAAATCACAGAAGCTTTCAGTAATTCTATCAAAATGGAATTTGGTGTAGATAAATGCGCTGTCATGCATGTAAAGAAGGGACGAATTGTGGAATCTGAAAGAGTACATCTTTCAGATTTCACAAAACTTAAATCCATCTCCGCGACTGAAACCTATAAGTATCTGGGTATGTCGCAGGCATTAGGTATTACTGAGATTGGCATGAAACAAACGTTGGTGGACCGTTTCTTTGGCCGCCTGAAAAAAGTACTGAAAAGTCTTTTATCGGGCGGTAACAAGGTGCGGGCTATCAACGGTTGGGCCATGCCAATCTTAATCTATTCCTTCGGCATACTTAAGCCGGCTACTCACACACCTGCCGCAGGGGCAATCTAGGGTGCATGGCGGTCGGGGCGATATCGGGTGTTTCTCTACACATTTGCCTGCCGTGCAGTATTCGTGAGTAAGCTGAGCGGAGTACACGTGTTGAAAATGGTACCCGTATTATCGAATACGGATATATGTACGCATATTTTCAATATTTTTTTTGTAAGCTGACATCCATATTCTTTTTACTAATTAAAACATTAGGCTAAAAGTTTGCTGCCTCATGTCACGGTTAAAATACTGTTCATGTTTTTTATCCCACATGTGAGGTCGGTCTTTATAAATATCTATAACTCGCATCCTAACTTCACGTCCGTTGTCGGCCGCCATATCGATTGACACGCGTGCACTCCGTGTGGCAGGTAACAACAAACTAACTAGGAAATTGTCCCAATCGTGCTACACACACGGCAACGGCAGAGGCGACTTAGGGACCAAGGATAGTCTTGCGCTCCTGCCGCCCTGCAGCAGGGCCAATCTAGAAAATTGCCCCTGCTTGCCTACACACATAACAATTAAGGCGGCAATTTAGGGTCAACGTCATAGATTGCCCCTGCGGCAGGTATGTGAGTAGCCGGCTTTAGATGGACTCAGACTGAATTAGACGCCCTGGATAGGAAAGTCCGTTCACTATTGACCATAAACCGAATGCATCACCCGCGTTCGTCTGTAATGAGGTTGTATATCCCACGAAAGTGTGGAGGTCGCGGCTTTTTAAATGCCAAGACCTTACACAATCGTGAGGTATACAACCTTAGGGAATATTTCCTTCATGCTGACGTGGGTATGCATCGGGATGTGGTAGCAATGGATAACGGACTGACCCCTCTTGCTCTTGCCAAAGAGAACTGGCACAAACCAGTAATATCTTACGTAGTATTGTATTCTCTTTGAGTAATACTATCAACTACAGATCGCAAGGAGATATGGCAGAGCAAAGAGCTGCATGGACGATTTTATCGGGCCTTACACGGGCCCGATGTAGATTTAACAGCATCTGTCTCCTGGCTACGTTTCGGTGACTTGTTCGGCGAAACAGAAGGTTTTGTCCCCTATTACCCGTGGTCCCACCGGAACGTCCCACTGGTGGGTCCACGGGGAATTTTTTTTCCCCGTAGTCCCACCGCTCTGAAGAAAATTCAAATTTATTCAATCGGCGAATTCCAGTGGTACCACGGGTAATCGAATTCGGTAGACCCACTGAACTAGAGATGTGCCTAAAAGTGAAGGAGAATCAAGTTAACTTAAAAAAATAAACGAATGAAATGAAATAATTTAATCATGTACCTAGGTCACAAAATGACACTTATGACCGTTAAAATTATTTATCAACATGAAATAAAACAACAAACAAAAAATTACGTCTTAAATAGAAACCTAAATTCTTTTAATTTCAATGAAACTTCTAATCCTGTGGATTTGTGATTAAATCATCGTAACTTTTCTAATACTAAGCCAACCGTAGCACCACCCGCCACTAACTCCATTTGTATTTGTCTTATCCAATCATCATTTTCTACTGCAACTCTTGACCTTGTTTTGATTCTTGTATTATTTTTAAAATTTGTCAATATCTTTATTTCATTTAATAATCGTAGTATGTTAGTATTTTTTTTATTTAATTTCTTATTTATTTTGCTGTGCCAAGATTCACATACATTATTTGTGCGATGTCTTTTTCCGAAAACACTAAGAAATTTACATACACCCCTTGATAGCCATTGTTTCTTAACATAACGTAAAAAAATATTAATTTTATCACCATTTGTGCTACTATATTCTTGCTGTATATACTCCCAGCCGCTTAAAAGATATTCATGGGGTAGCAGAGGTAGTGCCGAACACAATCCAATCAATCTGTTTTCAGATTTTGTTTTTCTGACTCCAAATATACTTTTGCCATTTCTCCACATTGCACGGGACCAGTGGTAATAACAACCAATGACATCTATATCAGCAAACACATCTAAAATGGCATTCAACGCAGCAAGCTCATAATCACAATGGTAAATTTGAGGTTTCCAATCCGGAAATTGACTTTTTATTAACCTAAACAATATATTGTAAGTTTCATTGGTTTTATTACTGAGTAAAGCATACAGTAACGGCTTTACATGTGTGGTAATATTTGTACTACCAAAGTCACCATGCATGATAAACACCTGAGCAAATGGATATGGAGTGCATTTAAAAGTAGAGTCACCAAAAACTTCCTTAATATCATTAATGAAGGCTCTGTCTTCTTCCATACAAAAAACTAGAATTTTGGTATGCCCATCATAGTAATCTGCTACTACATATTGCGAGTGCTGCATTGGTACCTGAACTTCGTCGAAATTTTTAAAATTAAGTTTAGTTACTCCTACAGCTTTGTTGCGCGAGTCGTATAAACTATGCTTTGCATCTTCAAATTTTGGTAAAGGTGTAACTAAGTTGTATCCTTTCTGTTGCCAGTTATTTAAAGCCTCATCATATAATTGCGGTATTGGAATGTCCTTTCTTTGTGCATCATTTCTCAGTTCATTCATGACAATACTCATTTCATTTTGAAGCAAGTTTTCAACACACGTGTGAGTACGTTGTGTTACTATCTGCATTTTCTGTAAAAAAAATATCAATAAAAATAAAGCAAATAGGCGACCCCAAGAAGTGAGAACTTTGGCATTATCTATCTTCTATCTATACATATAATAAAATGATAGAAAAGTCAAAACTGTACATTGGAAATATTAAAAAAAAAATACTCGCTAGGTGTTCTATGTAAGATACCGAACCCAAAAATCTAGTTAGAAAATTTTTTGTCTGTTTGTCTGTTTGCTTTGCTTTGTCCGGAAGGATCTCGAAAAGTACTCGATAGATTTGGTTCAAATTTTGCACAAATATTACTTAGGAGTGGGGTCTTTAAATAGGCTATATATTATTACGCTACATATCCTAGGGGCTAAGCAGAGAGCAAACAAATATGTAAGCTGGTGGATTGATATAACTAAAACGTAGCAGGAATATTAGTAAGAGATAGGTTTTACACACAGGCTACATATTATTATGCTACTTAGCCTAGAGGCTTGGCAGAATAGAATTCAAATTCAAACCAAATTGGCATTATAACATAATTTTCACGCGTACGAAGTCGCGGGCAACAGCTAGTATATAATAAGAATCAATTTATGTCATAAATAGATAACTTACATCATTTATAGTAATTGAACCGCTACATTTCTCACTGCGTTTCTTACTGCATGTCCAAATACATGTAGGTGTTTTTTTATATTCTTTGTGTTTATAATATTGTTTACCGTTATATAGCATTACGAAACCATTTTTTCTTTTAATGATATTAATTTCGTCACCCATATTATTTCTTTTAAAATATCTACACCAAATTAAAAGATGAAAACAAAATTAGAAAAGAACCTACGAGTCAAAGTGACACAGAGGAAAAAAACAACAGGAAAATGCAAAGAGGTAAGTATGTTAATAATAAACTCTTTGCGGCACATCTCTACAGCAGTGGGACTATGGGTAATTATTTTTCTTCATAGTACCACCACAAGGCAGTGGGACTACGGGGAAAAAAAAATCCCCGTGGACCCACCAGTGGGACGTTCCGGTGGGACCACGGGTAATAGGGGGGTTTTGTCTGTGCAATTACAGATGAAGTTGTTATGACGAATAACTATCGGAAATATATTTTGAGAGATGGTACGGTTGACATATGTCGGGCATGCCACCTACCCGGTGAATGTCTCAGACATATTATTTCTGGTTGTTCTCGTCTTGCCAACGGCGACTATTTGCATAGACACAACCAAGTGGCCAGGATTGTCCATCAGCAACTTGCACTAAAATATAAACTTGTGGATTTGGAGGTACCGTATAACAGGTATGTGCCCGACCCAGTTCTTGAAAATGGTCGTGCCACGTTGTATTGGGATCGATCTATTATCACTGACAGGACTATTGTAGCCAATAAACCTGATATAGTGGTAATAGATCGATCAGAGCGCCTCGCAATAATCGTTGATATCACGGTTCCACATGACGGAAACCTCGTGAAAGCCGAAAAAGACAAACAATTAAAATATTTGGACTTGGCTCACGAGGTTGTCGACATGTGGGATGTAGATTCAGTGATTATTGTTCCGATAGTCGTTTCAGCACACGGTCTAATTGCCAAGAGCCTCGATCAACATCTCAAGAGGCTCGCGTTAGGTAGTTGGGTCAAGGGCCAGATGCAGAAGGCGGTACTTCTAGACACGGCACGTATCGTGAGGAGGTTCCTGTCTCTGCAGCCCTAACCACCGGTAGCTTGGTCCCTGTACCCGATGCCGGTGGGACGCTATTTTTTTATATTTTTAAATATATTTTTTTATTTTTAGAATGTATTTAAAAATTTAAATTAATAAGTTTATAAATGTAAATAAAGGGAATAATAATAATAATCACTAATATTATAATAAACCCCTCGTGGACAGTCGTTATCTTTTTATGGGATTAACGCAACCCTATGAGGGCATAGCAGATTTGCTTTTTGAATCGTCTGCTTTTTGAGATCAACAGAAAATGTCTCACAAGGTTATAGAAAAGCACACATCCGCAGGGCAGCTTGTGGCGAGCTGAATGTGCGTGGCTACACATCGGTCCCGATTCCTCAGAGTTTTGTTGTGCTTTGTCACCGGTTAGCATTTAATGGACTAATGGGAGGACGCTACTCCCGGAAGTGCAGCAAATCTCAACTCTGGCTTGCCTTAATTGGCCGGCCAGAGGGAGGAAGCCAGAGCTTTATGCTCGGGGGTGGAAGTGTCATTTTCAAGGGCATAACTACGGGGAAACCCGCTCCGGGTCTGACCCGTGATGGCGAAACCGGCGCCGCACCGCTCGACACCCCTAGCCGCTCACACCGGTGTTGCCCTCTGTCGCCTTACAGGCCTACGGGCCTATGGCGATTGTATAGGGGGCCCATCTAGTGAGTTGGCGAGTCACCGTCTGCCAATATTTTCATAATAACATATTGGAATGGCAGACGCCGTTGTCATCCATAGCATAAGATACATAGTTCCATTTAGCCCCCAACCCAATAGCCCAATTTGTAGTAAGCATATTTTACAATAGTTTAGCTCCCATTGTAGGTAGTCCATTGTCGTCCTTCTACATAAGGCGGGCGTGAATTGTCTGCAGTGGGGGTCCCATTTCCTACATTAAAAATCTCAAAGGGCCTCTGCGTGTTGGACCATTTATGTCCCCATGTAAGCCTACCAAAAGACCGGGTATCTTCGCAAGAAAAAAAAGAAGGTACCCGAGAAGAAGAGACATAATAATAATAAATTTTATTTCGGAAAAAAATTATCCAAAATGAACCATTTTAAGATTTTTTTTTTCACATTGTCAATTGTTGCTGAAGGTATTGTGGTTTGATAATAAACTAATGATTAATGTTGTAAGCATCCTTCATTCGTCCTTCAATCGTTTATTTGGTGATAACAATCATCTTTCACCTTCCATAAACATGGGAAACTTCTATTTAGCTCAATAAACGTAGACTCAAAATGAAGTTTGTTGTCCATTTTGACGGTAAAATCAAACAAGTCGAAAAACTTAAAACTGTCGGCCTGCAACTGATACAAGACTTCGATCGACAGGCCACCGGCCGATTACCTGCTAATGTGTGGTCAATCGCGCGCAAGGCTATAAACTGTCCGGCCGATATCTGTCGGCGCTGAACGGAATCGTCGAGCGGCCACACACTATCAGTTCGTATTAGTCGTCCGTCCAAAACCTTCAACAGAGCTTTTATAATCATAATCATAAACATTTATTCAATTTAGGCCCCAAAGAGGCTCTTATGAACGTCACACCGATTTACAGACATCAGCAGAGAAGAATCGGCAAGCAACTCCGCCGGTTAAAATAATAATAAAATTAAGCATTACATTAGGTACATAATAAAAAAAGTGTGTTGAGATGCAGGTGCAGGAATTTGTTTCCAGACATCTTTGTCTTGAATGTAATCATTAATGCCATAATATGCTTTACTCATTAACGTGCTCTTAATGTATGTCTTAAATCTCCCTTCACCGAGCTTAGTCACCGCCTCAGGAAGTTTATTATAAAATTCGACACAACGACAAATAAACGATTTCCTGGTTCGCGCCAACCTTGACTTAATAACTGCAAGCTTATGACGATTTCGCGTATTAAAACCATAGCGATCCCCGCGCACAATAAACTCAGATAAGTGACGACGGGCATACATTATGTTCTCAAATATGTAAAGTGAAGGAACGGTAAGAATCTGGCTAGATTTAAAACGGTCTCTTAATGAAACACGCGACCCTAAGTTATAAATTGCTCGAAAAGCTCTCTTTTGCAGGATGAAAATTGATTCAATGTCAGCTGCGCAACCCCACAATAGTATACCATAGGATAGTATACTATGGAAATATGCAAAGTAAACAATTTTTGCAGTTTCCTCATCAGTCAACGGTCTAATCCTTCGAACTGCAAAGGCAGCAGAGCTTAACCTTCCAGAGAGTGCCGATATGTGAGGACCCCATTGCAATTTGGAATCGGTAACCAGTCCTAAAAATTTTGTATTTGTGGCATGTTTTAGTTGGATACCATCTAATTTAATAGAGGATTCGACCGGGCGAACGTTTGGTAACGAGAATTTTATACATTTTGTTTTAGACGCGTTTAAGAGTAGGTTATTTGCCGAAAACCAGTCCGTAATAACATCTAGTGTGTTATTGACATTTATTAACTCTTTATCTTTTCTATCGACTTTGAATACCAAAGATGTGTCATCAGCAAATAACACAATGTCGCACAGACCCTCTATTATGTACGGGAGGTCATTTATATACGCGAGAAACAAAAACGGGCCTAAAATCGAACCCTGCGGCACACCCATTTCTACATTAGACCCGCTGGATACAACGTCATTCACCTTTACTTTTTGATGTCGACCTTTCAAATATGACCGCATAACATCGAGAGCAGAACCACGGATGCCGTAACAATATAATTTTGAAATTAACGTTAAATGATCTACACAGTCGAAGGCTTTGGAAAGATCACAAAATACTCCAATAGCATCTCTTGAATCTTCCCATGCCCTATAAATATGAGAGAGTAATTTAGATCCAGCATCCGCCGTTGACCTACCCCTTCTGAAACCAAATTGATCTTTATGTAATATCCTATGTTCATTAAAATGTGTCAACAATTGGTCTAAAATTATTCTTTCAAAAATTTTACTAAGAGCTGGAAGGACTGAAATTGGTCTATAGTTGTTAGGATCTTCTTTACTACCTGATTTAAAAATAGGGATTACTTTACTAAGTTTCATTTGGTCAGGGAATGTACCTGTTTTTAAGCACAAATTAAAGAGTATTGTGAGGTGAAGGGCAATTGTTTCGATTATAGAGTTTAAAACTTTTACGGATATACCCCACAAATCTTCTGTATTTTTCATATTCAATGATCTAAAGCTTTTTTTAAATTGTGAAATGGAAACAGGTTTAAAAAAGAAATCAGGAATGGTTCGTACAAAATTTTTCCAAAGAAGTGATTCAGCTCTAATCGAGGATGAAGCTAGGCTCTTGGTGGTTTCTAAAGGAATTGTGCCAAAAAATTCATCAAAATGCTTTGCTACAGAAACTGGGTCGGTAATTAGCGATCCTCCACAACTTACGGTAATAGAAACGTCCTTTGGAATAGCTCTTCCAGTCTCTTTGTTAATTGTTTTCCAAACGGCTTTAATCTTATCACTAGACTGTCGTATTTTGCGCCCGTTATAGTTTGCTTTTGCCAAAAGACAAACTTTCTTAAACATCTTTGTTAGTGTGTGGGCTATTGCAATTAACTGACCGATTAATATCGTCCGGTAAACTGTTAGTGAGTGGGGCCCTTAACACTTAAATAAAAATGCGTCGCCACTCCAGGCTTGGGAAGAACATAATCGGTCGCGATGCTTCATATTGTAAGAAAGCCGACCGCCCCACCCGAACGTGACAGTGATTTGGTGTTTGAAGTATGAATTGAGGTGATGTTTCTCTCACAGCTAGGCTAGTGGTCAGCCGAAGGTCCAGGCAGAATTGACCTTGAGTCACGTGTAAGGTTTAACGAATCAAAAATCCAACGCTCAGGACATATTAGTAGAGAGATTGCGTAGGTTCGTACCGAGTCTACAATCATCTCCCAGCCCAGGTTTTTCTAAACCAGGAAACGACATAACGTAATTCAGTCGGCAGTTATTAAGTCATCACGTCATCTCCATGATATATAAGCCCAAGGTCCATAGTATATTGCAATTGCATAAATTTGATATTACAAATTACTTACATAATAATATGTTCACGATGAAATAAATATTCAAAGTAACGACAGTAGGGTTCCATTGCGCATGTCTGTTACCACAGGCATTCAATCGATACTCGTTGGTGTGTTAGAAGACCTGGAGTGGCTGGGCGCTACACATTGGACTTTTCCGGATTTAATTTACTATCTAGTGCCTAAAGTAAAATAAAAAACAAAGCTGTATAAATATTGTGACAGTGTATATTTTTCGTGAAAAAAATGTAGTTCGGACTGTTTAAAAAGAATGCCAACTTTGCAGTTAAGACTTTTTCAAATTAGTAACTCCGGGAATCGTCGAAAGAAGCGAAGAATGTGGATTTAGTGGTAAGTGGAATTTACATTGTTTGATTTTTATTTACCAGATTTGAAATAGTATTTTGATATTCTAGTACATAAAATATGTATGTGGCACAGTCATGCCGTACGCCGTCTTTAGGTTCCATTTTACAACGACGCAGTTTCACTAAGATTTTCACCAAAGCGCTTGATGACGTAGGTACTAAAGTAGCAGGATGTGGCGGGCAACAAGCGGTGTATGCAGCCCACATCTTCGATTTGACGATGATATCATTGTTGTAGCGGAAACGCTTGAATAGTTCTATGGAAACCTGCGCAGCCTAAATGTGTGAGTATCTTGACGTGTTGGTCTAATATATGTCCGTATGGATAGAAAGCCACTTCAGATTTAATAAGGAAGCTCGCCCCCCTTATTTAGTTGGGAAGTAAAAAAATTTGTAACCCGAATTCGAATACCTAAGTGCAATTTATCAAACTTCGATAAAGATTTTTTTGTTGGATCGGATTATCCTTTAGCGGCCCAAGGTCCTTTCAAATACCCTTATTAACTTATGTCATTACAGTCCAAACAAATATTAGGAATTGCTTATTTACCGCCCAAGTCCCTTTTAAGGGACCTAAAACATTTACTTGATTTTCTTCTTAAACAACTGCCTTAGCAATTTTCTTATTGTATTATCACAATTTTCAATCTATCACGAACTGAATCAACTAAAAGGTCAAGTATATAATCAATTATACGCAGGCAAAGATAAAAGTGTTATAAGCGAATTTCTATTAAGGCGTCATCACATCGTTAAGGTAAGCAACAATTTTATCTTATTTTATTCTAGTTATATTACATTTTATATTATAAAAAATACATGATTTTAGATATTGAATTACATTAACGAACGAATTAATTATTTTCGTGGAATTAATTGTATTTATGACTAGTAGTAGGGGAGCCCACGATGCTAAATGGGGATTTACTCGAGCGTCGTAGAGACCTATTGGGATGCAAAGCTTAGATGATATGAAGAAAAAAATGTTATATGATATATACCTTTACATCGGTGGGGGAAGCGGCTATAGATTTTTAAATATGTAAAAAAAACTGTTGCATGGACATCCTCGAGCGCGTCAGATATTGATAGCATCAATTCCCTACGTATTTTTAATAATGTACGTATGTTAATCTGATAGTTAGCATGATGCGGGTGGTTGTATTTAAGGGTTGAAAATGAAAAAAAAAAAAATATTCGAGCGCGTCAGATTTTCTAAGGGAGTGTTAAGTGCACCAAAAAATCTCTCATTCACTAATCTGACGATTTCGATGGGACGCAAACTCACGGCCATTTTCATAATGTGCAAAAAAAATTCGCCATTTTGAAATACTCAAGCGCGTCAGATTAAGATATATACGGTTCATCTTTATGTTCTAAACGTACTGTCTCATAATCTGACGATTATCTAGAGGGATTGGCCTGATCTGACAAAAAAAAATTTGATAAACGGTTCACCTTAAAGGCCATCCCTGCAACTTCCCGCTAATTCCATTCCTGGGCTCTTAAAATTGTACTTATGACATTAATGAATTTATGTGATATTTTGAGCTGGCTGAGTTCAAAGAAATAATATTTCTATGCATTTGAGCTCTCTCAGCTCGAAAGTCTGATAGAAGTTATGAAACTTCTATCAGACTTTTAACTACCAAGAACACTATTTTTGGAATTTTCAAACTGCAATAACTTTTGAATGGATAACCGATTTTCACGCGGTTGGCGGCATTCGACGCAGTTTTATCATCCTCATAAGTAATTTCGCAATTTTAATTGATTGAACCACAAATTTCGGAGTAATCCTGAAAAAACACTTTTTCGGGTTTCTTTCGTTCACGATATCTCTCGAACGAATCAACCGCTTTTGACCAGCTTCACAGTATATATATGTTGTTTAACCAGTATTGTAGCTCCCTACAAACGGACGAAGCGCAAGCTATACCTACGATTCTCGTTTTCGGCAGGCCTTTCAGCACGCAAGCAGCGTCCGCAGTCGCGATTGTGCCGAGTAGACGAATGGGCGGTGTGTCGTTTTTTAAATAGTAACCGCGCGTGTTTTATTTACTAAAAATATTTAATATGACAACTAGAGTCTATTGTGCTTGTTTTGGTTGCATGAATTCGTCAATAACGCACCCAGAGATAACGTTTTTTAGATTACCTGGAAACTCCGAAAGGTAAGACTATAAATTGATTTTACTTAAGTACTAATTGGTACTATACTACTAGTTGACTAAAGTTAAACAAAGTGATTGACACGAGTGAACTAGGTAGTTACATAGAGTAGGTATGTTTGTGTTTAAAACTAGACTTGTGCTTGCTCAGTCAGTGAACGGTGCGATCCAATATAGTACAATATCCAAAAAAAACTAGTTCACAACTCTAGTACGTGTAGGTAGTACATTTAGTTCCGTTGTCAGTTCGTAGTTATTTAATTGAGAGCAATGATTTAGGTATGTTTCAAGAGTATTCATTTCTTTGTGGATGACCGATGTTACAGTACACTTAGCAGCGTATGACTTTGATTGACAGCATTTTTGTTACCTTTGATTTTTATTACACGCATAGAGACAAATTTGAACTTCCAAAATTTAACACAACTTGACAATGTACGAAAAGTACTAGTGTACTAGAGACTGACTAGTACTTTCAAAGCGAAAGATAGTTTTAATTTTGTTAATCAAAAGTTTAACGCAATGATTATAAAGACTAGAATTCCGTGATTCTATCACTGACGAAACATGTGATGAGCCGATTATTGGTCTACGCCGCTTACTCGTTTTCAAATTTCTATTCCCGTCTCACACAATCGTTAGTAGATAACGGGCGCTGCGCCGCCACGCGCGCCGCCCTGCGCCAGGCCCCCGTGACTCGCTCAAGGCCGCGCGCTGTACACCTACCGCTCGGCGTACTTTCGAAAGTACAACTGGCAGAAGGAAAACCATCGCCTAATTTACTTTTAGGAACATATTTTATTCTAATTAAAAACCCAATTTAATCAGTCATCTTTACAAAATTAAATTTTATTAATAAAAAAAATAAAAAACTAAAATTTGGAGTGCAAGTTAGTATTTTTGATAAGCAATTTGTAGTTTTGTTTAGCAAATCTTATATCCGGTGCACGAACCACATTTTTGGTTTAAATTCGATAAAAAAAGGTGATCTCGTTTTGTGTAACATTTTAGTTTTTTAAGTAGTACATGTTTAGTTAATCAATTGGTTTTTTTGCACAGCATTCAGATTTCTGGTATACATTCCGTTAATTAGTGGAGTTACCTAGTGTGCAGAAAAATTATATAGATGTGCATTTAAAAATATCCCATTTATAAGACCAATTTGTTAATAAATCACACATAAACATGGTTTTTAAAAATAATCTAGCAATCAAAAGGCATTTTTATTGAGAACTTATTACTCACAAAGGATTTTTTTGTTTAAATAAAAAAGGTACATATTTACTCGAAATGAAAGCCGGTTGTCAGTAAAACGACAATCCTTAAAACAAATTGAAGGCCTTATTGGCGGATTGAAAAATTTCAACTGCATTAGGCTCACTATCTATTACGCGGTACGTAAAACTATAAGGTAAAATGTGGGCGTATACTATGCCTCTGCTTACACCTTCGGGGATAAAGGCGTGACTATATGAATGTATGTATGTACATATTTACAATCACAATATTAAATAGAAAGTCAAAGTAGGCACATATTATTAAAATGCTATAAGTGGGCAGCCCTATCGCATGCTTACGTACCGCGCGGCTGAAGGCATTTATTTCTAAAATCCTGCCGAGTCAAACTACTGTATACAGTGCCAGCTTGGTGGCGATCGACGCAGGTACAATCGCAAACAAAAGTACTAAGCCTAAAAATTCATTTTATCGATGCTGTTGCGTAATTTCCAGGACATAGATGTGAATAGGTCAATATTAATTCTATACTATTATTAAAACTAAGTAGTAGTAGTAGTACGAACGAAGTTCGTAGACGCAAAGATATTTGGCGCATAGTGTAACTTTATCGACGAATTTTTGTTATTTCGGCTTGCGGAAATCGTCAGATTATATTATATTTTTCATTATTTTTGAATTATTTCCTTCAAAATAAAAAAAATTTTAGCTACGCTCGAGAATGTCGAGATGACGTTTTTTTTTTACAACTTTGTTGCCCTCCCCTTTTTTTACGTCACTCTCAAATTGTCAGATTAGTGGAATATACACTTTTTAGGATGTAATTAACTCACCCTACCTCAATCTGACGCGCTCGAGAATTTCTGATGGTCAATTTTTTTTTACTAATCTGATCCTGTATCCTTCACGGGCGGCCTTATATATAAGCCTCATGTTTTGTGGAGGTACTTAACCGGGTACAAGGTATCCCCGTGTATATTAATCTGTCGCGCTTTAGTAAATCCCGAAATCCCTTCTAGGGCTCCCCTACTATAGCTGTTGCCCGCAACTTTGTACGAGTGAAAATTATGTTATTATGCCAATTTGATTGCTCTCTGCTGAGCCCCTAGGATATGTAGCGTGATAATATATAGCCTATTTGAAGCCTACCCCTAGTTAACATTTGTGCAAAATTTGAATCAAATCTATTGAGTACTTTTTGAGATCCATCCTGACAAAGCAAAGCGAACAGACAAACAGACAAAAAAAATTCTAACTATATTTTCAGCTTCGGTATCTTATGTTGAATACCCAGCGAGTATTTTTTAAAAATATTTTCAATGTAGAGTTCTGAATTTTCTATCATTTTATTTTATGTACGAGTATAGATATAATTTATTGGTTGAAAAGGAATATTCCCTCTGAATTCCCTTCAGGTCGTAGTTTCCGCGAAGTTTTATATATTTAGAATCTTGTAAGGGACCCTGGGCTTTAACAGAGTTAATTAATTTTTATTTATTTCTCTTTCAGCACCTAATAATATGGATGTAGAAAAGTTATTGCATGACTTAGAAGGCCAGCAATGATAACGACCTTGAGTTTAAACTCAATTGACTAAGAATTCTACATTTCCCCATGATACCGCCAGACTCAGTAATAATGCGGCTTCCAGGAGGTCGTGATAGAGGCTGGGGAAGTCGTCGTGGAAACGTCTCCAATATTCATCAGCCTCTCTTCATAGTCTACCGCAGCAATGCCTCTAGGAATAACATGACCTTTGAATAGTTATGGATCAAAAGAAAATAATTTAAAGAATCAAATACCCACATTTTTGTTTTATTACACAAGTTTTGTAGTCTTATTTGATGACTAGCTGAGCCCGCAACTTCGTTTACGTCACATAAGGTGTATGAAAGGAGAGGTATTTCTTCATCGGAATCATCAAGCAGCGTGTGAAACTGCCCTGTTTGTTTAATCATAAAAGAGCTTAATGATTCAGTCTATTCTAAAACATGATGAGGACATCGACAGGGAGCGGAGATCGCTGTCGATCAGAGCGAACATGATAGCCCGCAGGTTCGCACGTTGCTCGGCTCAAGTTAAGGTTACGCTCTTCAGAGCGTATTGTACATCTACTGTGGGCTAATTACACAAAGAAACGGTACAGTGACCTCCGCGTCCTGTATAACAACAGTCTTAGGATGTTGTTGGGGCTGCCCCGACACTGCAGCGCCTCGGGGATGTTCGCTGATGCGCGAACTGCATGTTTCCACGCGACCATGCGTGCGCGTGCAGCCTCACTGGTGCGTAGGGTACGGGCCAGCTCCAACAGGGTCCTAATGATGATTGCATCTAGACTGGATTGCTCTTTTCTTCGGCATTGTTGTGAAAGGCACCTTTCTGTTACAATGCCGGAGAGAAGATATTGATGACCTCTAGACTACTATATTGTGGCAATGCATAGGTTCATGCAATAAATAAGTTAAGTATTTTTATAACTAGATATTATTTATTACTACAATTATTTATTATTATTATTTTGACGTTGCATAATACATTATTTTATTGACATACTTATTATTACTTACTGTACAGTTATTATTATTTTTGATCTTATTATATTATTTACAGTTATATTATTATTTGTTAATTGTGCTATGATGTTTGTATAATGTACTTAGACATATGGACATTAGTCTGAAATAAATGAATTGAATTGAATTGGATTGAATTAAAACAATTCAGACTGAATTGTTTTACAATAGCCTTAATCATTAAGCCAACACGCAAGTTTAGATTTACTCATTTTTAGATTCATAAGTCTACGTATGATTCTTTAAAGTGATATAACTTTTTTATTTATAAACCAATTGATATGAAATAAACACGAAATGTTAAGCGGAGCAAACCTTAACACAATAAAGAAAACTGCATAGCAATCGGTTAAGCGGTTACTGAGATTAGCGTGCACAAACGTACAGACAAACAGACATACAGACAATGAGACAAAAATTCTAAAAATCATTGTTTTGGGTTATATTGCGTTCATAAAGCCCCCTATAATATTTTTTCTCAATCTTCCATGTTCAGACAGCGACCTGTTACGATTTTATTATACGTATTGATTGATGATAAGCTATTTTTATAACCTGAATATACGTTGATCTCCTTATCTACTCGTCTTTCTCCTGCAAAACTTGATGATTTGTGACTGCATTTCGGCCTAAAGTCCTTTTAAATATACTTATTTTATTTGTCAAAACTAGTTTAGTTTAGGATCGTTTTACAAAACTTGTGAAAATATTAGAACATTAAAAGTGCCTTACCCCCTATTAATTAACAAAGTATTTTTGGGCGTTTATTGATAAATATTTTTAGACCCTTAGAAAGGACTTGGGCCGTAATCGAGAACTTTTAAAATTATGCGTGGGCCGCTAGAGGTTATGCTTGGAGTTACTTTGGGCAAATAGTTCCTGAACCGAGGTTATTTGCAAGAGGACCAAAGTTGTCGACACAACTCACATAAAGTAGGACGCCTCACAGCCAAATGGATTTATGACCTAAAAAAGGTCAAGGGTTATATGTAAAATCGTAAGCCCATGCAGCGATGACACTTTCTTACTTTCTACTAGGCGAGAGTCCAAATGGGCCAGACTGCCCTCTAAAGAACTATGGTTGTGCCTGGGCGCCGATTCTCGACCTCACGACGTATTATTTTTATTTACCCGTAAATTCTCGTCCACGCATTCCCGTCGCGACGGGTCTCGACAGAAATTCTTTTATTGTCATTCATTGTGTAGCTACATTAAATTGGAATTCCCTGTTGCCTGTACTAGCGAGTACAAACTGTGCAGATATCAATGCACTCCCCCAAAATAAGGACAATATTTTTACACAGAACTAATAAAATACAAAAATTAGTTCCTACAAAGTTGTAATAAAGTAGGCTTGCGAGTGTGTGAGTCCGGTTCTGCGTGCGTGCGCGTGTGTGCAAGCGTGCGTGCCTATTCGTGCTGTCACACACGCGCACGCCCAACCACACGCCCAGGTGTGGTTGGGCGTGCGCGTGTGTGACTGCGTGCGTGTGTGCGTGTGTGAGTGTGTGGGTGAGTGTGTGTGTGCGTGCGCACGTGTGTGCTGAGGAACTCTATAACTGCAAACAGAGTCCACGCTCTCATACCCAGCAACTCTAACTCGCTGAAGCCTATCGTTTAAGTAGTCTGTAAACCAATCTAGGACGACACTCCCCTTACCAAAGTTCTCCAAGCGTGCTAGTAGTATAGGTACATGCATGCGTATGCGTGCGCGTGGGCGTGTGATTGGGCGTGTGAGTGTGTGACTGCGTGCGAGTGTGCACTAGCGTGTGCGTGTGTGAGAGTGTGAGTGCGGGTCCTCGTGAGTGTGTGTGTGCGTGCGTGTGTGCGATGAGGAACTCCCAGAGTCCACGCTCTCATACCTAGCAACTCTAACTCGACGAAGGCTATCGCTTAAGTAGCCTGTAAATCAATCTAGGACGACACCCCCCATTAAAACCAACGTTCTCTAAGCGTGCTAGTAGTATAGGTACAAATTCGGTGTCACGTAACATTTATAACCCCTGTCAATGTGCGATAGAAGCTATTGAAGCGTCAATACAGCATCCTTCGTTGATTTCAAGGCTCTGAAATTGTTATTCGCTAGATATTTTATAACTTCTCTGTTGACAATTTTGTCCAATAACTTGGACAACATTGATAAGAGGTAGATTGGACGCTAGTTATTCGCTTTACTTTCTTCTGATTTGAATACCGGACAAACAACAGCTCTTTTAATGCTTTGAATGCTATCGACATAATGTTTGTTTTTTAAATTTCACCATGAATTTGTCCCATCCAGGTGCACTATGCGATCTCAGCCCCAGAACAATACCCCTATTCTCATAGCAATCTTTGGGCATAAAATATATCGATTTTAGTGGTGAGGTATTCGTAGCCGCGTCACTTAAAAGATCCTTCTCCGATTTACCCATTCTACTCAGTAATTCATTAGCTAACGTATTTCCAACATTTGTAATATAATTATTTACATCATTGAGAGACCGAGTTGGTGAAGCGCTAATGTTTAGTAGATCCACAGGAGGGTCGTTGAATTTTTTCATGTTACATACTTCGATCTAGGAGGAGGGGGATCTAAAATCATCTGTCTCATGTTTTGCCGTTCGTAAATATGAGAAAGATGACGTTTCAACCGTAAATTTCCGTTCACGCATTCATGTCGTATGAACAGAAATGAATATGAGTATGAATCGACGCCCGTGTCCTCATCACCTTTGTAGTGGTGCCATGGGAAGTTAGAAAAGTCTTTGGCACCGGTATGAGAAAATAACTTGATAAACATTTATAAGCTTAAAGCAATATAAATGAAAACTTTTAAGTCCGACGCCTTTCATGGTTATCCTCGGAGCATTGTTCCTGATTTTTGCCGAAACCTTTGATTCCTTATTTTGTGTACGATATTCAACTCTCGGTATTCAGTATCTTCGGAGCGCGACTATTTGCAAGCATGAGGTTCTTGTTTGTTTTCCATGAAGCCGAATGCTTATTACCGAACAATTTATTGTTACTACGTATTGCATAAATAAATAAGGGGAAAAGAGAGAATAGATAGCGCATCTGAACGCCATATTAATTATATGCCATCGCCATTTTGAGCTGGAATGCGCATGTTCGTGAAGGTACCTACGGCAGATCAATATGACCAGCACCAACTTTTGAACACTAAGTTATGACCTGCGCATGTGCTAATTTATATTACACACACATTAACACTAACTCCGCCCATTTAGCAAACCCAGCCCCGGATCTTTAGCGTTGTTAGGAGGGGCCAAAACTGAAACATCCCCCGCCGATATTTATTTTTAACTTTATCAGTATTTCTATCAGCCTTCAGATGTTTCGTTGCTCCAGATGTATCATACCTTATGTACCTTAGCGTGGCACAGGGGGGAATACCCCGACGGTGTTTGAGACTTGCGACTCATTTGAGTAGGTTTAGGGTGGCCACCGTATTATGCGCATAAACGCTCACCTTCAACCGTTCTGTTCCCTCCACTGCCCAACCAATTTTGGTAAGATCCTGTCAATGCCGCTTTGGATATTCGTTTTAGTAAAGAGCTTACAGAAGCTCTTGGCAATCAAAGGACTTTAAATAAATAATTCAGGGATATATCTGGAATTCCTCTTGCCTTGCCATTCCTACTTCTACGGCATAGAGTTTAACCACATAGCCATTTTTGGTTAACTCATTGGTCAAGTCAACGTATTTTTTTTCTTCATGGCGTGGTCCTTAGGTATGTATGTCTTCCACGGCACCGTGAGCTCCACGAGCACTGAAGATTTTGATGGACATTTTGACACAGATTTCCCAGAAAGAATGCATCCAGCGCTGCTCTTTCTGTGTGCCGCCCGGCCCGCCTGATAGAAAATCTTGAAAACTACATTCCATCAGCGAATTGAGAGCCAGCCAGTCCTTTAGTGGCGTGCGAAACTATAATGAGTTGCACTGAAATCTACATAGAATTGGCATGCCAGTGATATGTAGAAGTAGTAATGTTGGAGACAACAAAGATCGCAGTTGTACTGCGGCTTTATCTGAAAAAGTAAAGTACACTAGGAGGCCATCCGTCGTTCTCTTCCGCGTAAAGCCCTACTATCATTACTTCTCGAGTGATCCTCTAGATAACGCATGAGCTCTCTCATGTTGACGAGCAAGTCGAACACTTTACAGATAATTGAGCTGACGACTATAGGGAGATAATTGGCAGGATCTAACCGATCGCCTTTCCTGTGAATCGGGACCCGGGACGACCTTCAAATTTAATTTCTGATAGCATTCGAACCCTCTAGGCCAGTGGTTCCCAATTAGGTTTTGCTGCGTACCACTTCCAAAAAGACCTCACACCTGCGTACCCCTTATTGTAGCAATCACACGAATATTATACATGCGAAAGTTTGAGTCGTGGGTCGGATACTATTGAGTCGGCGGCTGGGTCTCGAGGTCGCTCTTCACAAATCCGAAGCTTAGACGGACCTCGGACGGGGACCCCAGCCTACAGGTAGGGGGCGTCAGCATCGACATCGAGCCCTCAATGAAGTATCTGGGGCTCGTATTCGAATGCTGGTGGAACTTTGGACATCACTTCCAAAGTTTGGTCCCAAAACTGAGGAGGGCATCAGCTGCACTCGCGCGGCTGATACCCAACATCAGGCGACCCAACGCGCCCTACAGGAGACTGTATCTGGGGATCGTGCGAAGTATGGCCCAATGCGGGGCAGAGACCCTGACGGCCAGCAATGTGACTAGCCTGCTGAGCCCGCAGAAGACGATGGCCGTCAGAGTGATAAGGGGATACCGTACGATCTCAGGTCAGGCGGCATGTCTCCTAGCTTGACAGCTTGACATTGAAACTGCGACTTGAGCAACCAAATGGGGGATTCGCCACAATCGCGGCCGTCAGACCGGTCATGGACGAGTGGCTGAAGAGGAGACACGGTGCTTTCTCCTAACGGTTGTCACAGATACTTACCGGGCACGGTAGTTTCGGTAAGTATCTGTGGCGAAGACACCAGGAAACCACGGCCGAGTGTCAGCACTGCAAGGACCGAAGCGATGACACAGCGCTCCACACGCTGGTGGAGTGCACGGCGTGGGTGCAACAGCCCAGGTCCTCGTAGTGGGTCTGGACGTGGACACTTTCTCGCTCGAGACCATGGGTGCGAGCCATGGTCTCCAGCGGGAGTAAGTGGGACTGCGCTGCCTCTTTCTGCGAGCAGGTCATGCTCGTGAAAGAGGCGGGCGGCGGGACGGGAACAGAAGAGAATTCTCCCACCCGAGTTCCGCAGTCGGCGACTTGAGCGCCGCCGATGTGTCTTCGCCGAAGACTATCGGCCTCCATGACCGGGGGCCTTAGGACGGTGAGTGGGCTGCTCACCGTCCCTACAGAAGCAGGCCCATGACGGCAGCCCATGACGGCAGGCCCATGACGGCAGCCCATGACGACAGGCCCATGACGGCAGCGTGAGAGATTAAAGAGCCCCCTCTAAGAAGCGAGATCACACCCGAAAACCCCCCAAAGACGCCGGATAGCACCCGAACCACCCCCTAGGTGAGGCCGCAGTGGTAGACGTAGGTCTGTTGGAAGTCATGGGACATCCATCCGAGGGCTTATCCGGGGCTCCCAGCCGTAGGCTGTTGGGCGTTTCGTACGGATTTTTAGTCGGTAGGAGTCAGAGTCGGCATAGCATCCATGAAAGATTGTTCTTGTTTTTACTGATGATCGTAATAAAATAAAATCAGTTACAAAATAATGTCCGTCAGTTAGTCGGTCAGTCAGTTTGGCGGTAGCTAGAACGAGAAAGGTATTAACCACAAACAAAAAAAATGACATTGCGTGTGTAAACAGGGCTGTTTAAAGAAAGTACCTCATAAGCCATACTGAATTTTAATGGCTGCCGCCGATTGAACCATGCTCGCAGACACGTATGAAAAACATTACAAAATCCCAGAGAATATAATGTGCCTCGAAATCCACACCCGACATATTCCTGTTTTCGAGGATACATAGGCATGCAGAGCTCGTGTGGAGCTTGCAGTGCCGTAGGAGACCAACATACTGAGGGACCACGCCATGAAGATAAATAAATACTTTGACTTGACCAACGAGTTAACAAAAATGGCTATGTGGTTAAACTCTATACCGTAGAAGTAGGAGCAAAGGGAATTCCAGCTAAATCCCTGTATAATATATTTAAAGACCTTGGATTGCCAAGAGCTTTAGTAAGCTCTTTACTAAAACTGTAATCTGGTTGGGCAGGGGAGGGAACATTGCGCGCCGGTGAAAGATGAGCGTTTATGCGCATAGTAAGGTGGCCACCCTAAACCTACTCGAATGGGTCGCAAGTCCCAGACGCCGTCGGGGTGTTCCCCCCTGTGCCACGCTATGGACCCGGCGCCCGCACGGTGAATCCATGGAATGCTAAGAATAAGGTCTCTTGGACATTGTTCTTGTTTTTACTGATGATCATAATAAAATAATATTTTGGAAATTGTTCTTGTTTTTACTGATAGCCGCACGTACCCCTTGATGCATCTTCACGTACCCCTGGGGGTACGCGTACCACTAATTGGGAAACACTGCTCTAGGCGATGCTGCGGTGAAAGTCTGCGAAAAATCTTTTCGAGGCATAGAGCAACGCGATCACAAGGGGAGTAGACATAGCATGTTTGCTCTATACATATGTGTCTGTCATAAGTTGCGGGGGAAATTGTATTCTTAGACACCACTACAAAAACAATCGGCTGTCAATAAGAAACTTGCATCATTAATTTAATTAAATTGTACATACTTACATTACATTTTGATTTAATAGTTATTGAATAATTCATATAAATTTTAACTCGGTCATTATATTGTACCTAGATTATAACAAGTGTCAAACCTATAAATATGTCCGTACACCGTGCGAACTAATTTGTTTTTAGAGGAGCAAACACGCACGCGGAGTTGTTAAAACGAGTGAATCTCATTCCACAAATGAGATTCACTCGTTTTAACAACTCCCTCATATTTTTAATCTTGTTCTCATCAAACATGCCAGACGCGCTACACCGCCGTGGCAGACCGAGCATCACTCTTTCTTTCCGAGCATTGTTGTACTGTGAACGGAGGGTGTTTAAGGCACCCTTCGGGTAGTCCACAGCTGGCTGGTGTAGAACGCCTGGAACAGGGTCAGCTTTGTCTGATTCGAGCAGTGCGCAAACCGCCTCGCCAGCAGGTTTCTGCGAGCTGAGAGGGCCCGACGCTGTCTTTCAATGTCGTCATTATCATCAAGAGTACTGTTAACAATATGTCCTAGAAAAGCTTGACAAATGGGTGCCCAAGAACTCGCCAGCGCGAAGTATGCGTCGAGACATGCCTTGCATTGCTCAACAGACACACAAATGAAGGAATTTTGAACATCATTGTTATTTGCGATGAAAATTGAATTCTGTTTGATAACCGCAAGCGCTCAGCAGGATGGTTTGATCCTGGTTCAGCACCTAAACAATGC
This sequence comes from Miltochrista miniata, assembly GCA_933228765.1. Lineage (NCBI taxonomy): Eukaryota > Metazoa > Arthropoda > Insecta > Lepidoptera > Erebidae > Miltochrista > Miltochrista miniata. The sequence goes on from OW121747.1 coordinate 41,618,412, forward strand.
CCTTAATGAAAACTTACCCCTAGAAAAGTGATGGTCACTGTTTGGTGGTCTAGCGCCGGTGTGATTCATCACAGCTTTTTACCAAACGGGGTGAGCATTACTGCAGATGTGGTCCGTGAAGAACTGAAAACAATGATGGAGAAGCTGGCACATCTCCAACCAGCATTGGTCAATCGCTCGTCTCCGCTGCTCCTGCACGACAATGCGCGACCTTATACTGCACAGCTCTCCGTCATCCGCCGTACTCACCAGACCTTGCGTCTACAGACTACTACTTTTTCCAGAATTTTCATAACTTCTTCGCGGGACCGAGAGGCAGTGCAAAATGCCTTTGAAGAATTTGTTGCCTCCCGTCCACTTGATTTCTTTAAGAACGGCATCAATAAACTGCCGCTCCGTTGGCAAAGATGCATTGATTGAATTACAAAAAATATATGAAAAATATCTTTAAAGTTTTCATACATAACGACAATTTCATAGGTAAAGACCTATATAATTATTGTTTTCTTGTATGAGCGTACTCCTTACGATTTTTATCCGGAGGGGAAGCGCAATACTGAGAATTTTCTCAGTTGGCGCATTAATGCGCAGAATTCTCACTTTTTTGTAGATATGTGAATTTAAGGGTTAAATGGGGTATGTGCGGTGGGGTTCGTAGTATCCTACAGGCAAAGCTGTGGGATGAATTACTAAACAAAACAGTCTACATCTGATAATGTAATATTTCTGAAAGTATCACATTTTATCTAAAATTTGGTGTAGGGCAAATATTTTAAACGACACATTTGATAGATCGTTCTTGTATGAAACCCAGTCTCGGTACCATGTTTGATAAATGTGCGCGTCTCAATTTACGGAATTTATCACTGTAATGTCGAAGAAATCGACACGTACCCTTGTTATAAAAGATGACTTTCTTTGAAGCGCCTTCGTGAATGTCATGGCAATTTGGTTGTAAATTCAATGCCATGAAAAGTTGTACAGGCGCTGACATATTATACTTCTTTGGTGGCCGTGCGTTTTAGGGTATGGGTGCTTCATACAATCCAAAAGTCTATCAATCAATCAAATCAGCCTATGGCGATCCACTGCAGGACGTAGGCCTCTCCCAATTTACGCCACAACACACGGTTCTGCGCCTTCCGCATCCAGTCCCAGCCTGCGACCTTTTCCAAATCGTCGTTACATCTGGCGGGTGGACGTCCTACGCTACGTTTGCCAAGTCGTGGTCTTCACTCCAGAACTCGTTTGCTCCATCGGCCGTAGGTTGTTCTGCTGATGTGGCCGGACCACTGCCACTTTAAAGTGCTTATTCGGCGAGCTATGTCGACCACTTTAGCTTAAAAGTAGTCATAGACGTTATTTGGAAAATTAGTAAGCGTGTGCTTAATTACATTTGGCAACTGCGGTTTTTACAATTTCATGAAATATGGACATGAAAATGTGTGCAGTCACTGTAATTTCAGGCAGCCTCGATTGCGCTGTTTGTATCTTGGTCTCGGTTTGTGAACGAACAAATAAAATTGTGAGATCTTCATTTTTATCAGATTTTGGGGCATTTTTAGGGTTCCGTACCCCAAAGGAAAAGCGGAACCCTTATAGGATCGCTTTGTTGTCCGTCCGTCTTTCTATCACGAATTTTTATATTGTGAACGCGTGAGTGTAATGAGTTGAAGTTAATAACATAATTATTAACTTCCAAGTTAACCCAGAAAAAAGTTACGGCTTCTTATGTTGTCAAAAACTTGTATTGGGACACTCCCAAGGGAGACAAAATGAATTGGGTACTTCCCGTTAATCTAGAACTATGAAATTTGACTAGTGTTAAATAGGTACACTTTCAGGAATAAAATAAAACTTGAAATCACAACTTTACATTTACATTTATTTGACCAGCGTTACCGCCTATCTAAGCGTTCAGAATGAAGAGAGCTCCCAATATGATTACCCGCCATTTTATACATTTACCCCCAGAAGCTGCTAAATAGACAATACCATTTAATTACACAATATTATACAAAACTAACTTAGCAATAATGGATAATTATAATTAATAATTTTAGTACTCGATACAACACATAGTTATCATGTAAATAATTAAACAACTAAATAGTGATGTTAAGTATGTTGGAGTAAGCGCCATCTATTGTGGCGTATTTGTAACACTCGGCCATCCTGTAAAGGCCGTGTCCCACGGCCCTCATGGTACGGTACATTGTGCTCATGGCTTGATTCGTCATTCGTCATTCGTCAGCGTATAGAATCAGGAGTTCTGAAACAAACATTTGACAGCAGTAACTTGTGTTCAACAACATTACGTGTTCGATTGTAGCCTAACCTAACAAACATTTTGTTCATTTATTGATAATTATCTATATATATAAAAATCAATGCCACTTTTCGTTGTAATTTTATAACTCGAGATCGGGCTCACCTATCCAAACCAAATGTTTAGGCTTTGTTCGGACTATTTAGTAGATGGTTTATGTGAAGTTTGCACAAAATCGGTCGAGCGGTTCTTGATTTATCACGCAAACGAAGTTGCGCGGGTCAGCTAGTTATACATATAATAAAATTATAGAAAAATCAAAACTGTACGTTGGAAATATTTAAAAAAAATACTCGCTGGGTGTTCAACATAAGATACCGAAGCCGAAAATATAGTTAATTTTTTTTTGTCTGTGTTGGTTTGTCTGTTTGTCTGTTTTCTTTGCTTAGTCCGGAAGGATCTCGAAAAGCACTTAATAGATTTGATTCAAATTTTGCACAAATATTAACTAGGGGTATGGTCTTCAAATAGGCTATATATTATCACGCTACATATCCTAGGGGCTAAGCAGAGAGCAATCAAAGTGGCATTATAACATAATTTTCACGCGTACGAAGTCACGGGCAGCAGCTAGTACCTGTATAAAATACTTAATAACAGGGTAGGTAGGGATGCATTAATTTTTTAAAATAATTGGAGTTTATGCCGACTGCATCATAAATATAAACATGCAGACTCTCGAGACAAATGTTTTTGGGTCGCACAAATTTTTGTCTTAGGTGGGAATCGAACCCACATCCATCCGGTTACAAGTTGGCTAACATGCTAATGTGGAAAAAACATTCGGTAGAAAGAGTTCAGTTCTCAGTTTTGAAGTTGGTTATTAAAATACGTATATCAGTCTCGAGCAGGACTCGAACCTACATCTCTAGCTCTATTCACACAGTAATCGGTTTAAATGCATGGGATTGATCACCCAGCAATCCTTACTTGTATGAATTAATTCACACAGAATCACACAGCAATCCATTGACATATAGGGATTTGTCACACAGTCATCAATGTAAATACAAATGACATCAATGTAAATATGGATTTGTCACATAGACACAGCTTATCACAAAGTTTATCACACAGATTATCACACAGATTATCACACAGATTATCACACAGATTATCACACAGATTATCACACAGATTATCGCACAGATTATCTCAGTCATAGTCATTGCTAAGAGAGATCTCTGACAAAGGTCTGTAACTTTTTTGTAGGGCAACGTATGCATTTTCTTTCAACAGACTAGTAACCATTCAAGAAGTTTACAGAACTAAATGGCCTAAACCACAAGGCCTAACTATTGTTCAATGAAGCCTGGAAAAGATCCTTCTCTACTAGATAGATTCCCAAAATTATTTTTTGATTTTCTACGTTGTAAAATAGAGAACCAAAAGCAATAAGCCTACAGAGTTTCCGGCCGGTTCCTCCCAGGACGGTGCCGAGTTATGAACTAGGGGTAAAATTTACTTTGAATCATTGGCGTTTTATCAGCGTTATGTATAAATCCATATGAAATAAATGTATCTTGACTTATTATAAATTAATCCACACAGCATATTTACACTTAACACGAGTTTTCAGTATGCACTCACTCGACCACATCTATACACTATTATACTAATATTATAAAGAGGAAAGATTTGATTGCTTGTTTATTTGTTTGCATCGAATAGGTTCCGGAACTACTCGACCGAAGGGAAGCTGCACTCTTCGCGGTGAACGGATGTATTTTATTCCCGTATTTTCATCGGAATGGAAACTACGCGGGTGAAACCTCGTGACGTCCGCTAGTAGTTTACATTATTATGGTTTTGTAAATTCACTCCCACAATTTCATAATTATTTCGACTGGCAGTAGGCATATATTTACACTGTATAGCTTATTGAAAATCGCAGAACTAAAGTACCTTTTGATCAATACCGGAAGTAGATTCCTGAATTATTTTACCTTTTTACCGATGCTAATACTTTTGAATACTACTCACACTGGAAATTGCCATACATAATAGGCCTGTTGGAATCATAAGTTATTTTTATTCCTACCTGTTTTGTTTGCATATTAATAGGAAAACTAACAACCTATATCCCCCAGTATGTAGGCATGAAATTTGAGGGTGCATATCACTAATTATTTTATCAAAACATTCCCTCTGGCAGTTGTCATCTACTCTAAGTGCACGTAAATGCTACTTTGTGTTATATGTAGATATATAGATAGTTTTTAGTCCTAGCTTTCGTTTAAGTTGCAACGACCAAAGTAGGTATATCTATGCATATAATTATGTAATATGTACCAAATACTGAGTTTTATAAGATGTACACACATCTGCGTCCAAATCGTAAAGGTGGTGCAATAACAATAGTTCGAAACTGCTTTAAATTCACTGTCAAGACACTCCGAATACACCTTTGAAAGTATAACAGGCACTTTAATCGCGAGCACGATAATTAATAACAAAAATGTTAACTGTGTAATTTATAGACCTCCATCGAATAGCGAACTAGGTAGGTATGTGTGTTTCCGAACTTGACAAACTCATAACGAAATGCAGTCTCACTGAATATAGGTCACTTTGTGACACAAACACATCCCTCACATCGAGACTCTTATTTGAATGAAATCTAGGCACGGTTTTGTGTATGGCATATCAGATTATACCGAATCAGCAAGACTGGCCGATCATCGCATTGTAGTACTCGCTCCGAATAAAAATTAACTGAATTGCTATGATCGTCGTATTTTGCACAATGAACTTAATTCAATCGATTGGTATATCATTAAGGGCATAAGCTGTCCTGGCCGAATATGATTGTTTTCGAGTGCATTTAGTACAGCCCAGTTTAGTAACTACTCGCAATGTCATTCACCACAAACAACCGAAGATTTTAACTTATGTCAAATAGGAGACAAATTATTTGCCACATGGAAGTCAGCTCCCACTAATAGATAGACATCCAGGACTGCACTCATCAGCTACAGTATAAAAAGTTACGCAACAAAACTCATAAAAAAACTGAATATTGTAGAAACGACTTCTAGATAATATTAAAAACTTTGGCAAAGCTACAAAATCTGTGGCATTTAATTATTGCTATTTGCGGAAGGGTCTCTCGCAGCAACAGATGATATTATCATAAAAGCGTTTAGCTATCAGAACCTACCCTCCTATGAAATAGCCAATAAATTTGCAGTGAAATTTCAAAGCTCGGTTAACGAGTTGATGACACAGTAACATTCCTCTTCTTGGCGATAAGAACTATTTTCAAAATGTGTAACTCAGCATGCAGTTATCCCCAGGCAAATTAAACACTATTCTAAATAAGCTTGTTACCTATACCTATAGCGCCTGATAAATATAAGTTTCAAATTTCGTCAGTCTAATGCTAACCACATTATTACTAGTCTCAAAACAGGAAAATATTCCAACGGATTGCGTTAGCGTTCGTCGGGTCCAGAATTTTAGTCAACAGTAATATCTACAAAATCAATTTGACTTTCAACCGAGAAAAAAAGGAAAAGTTGACTGTATTATCAATATTTATAGCCTAAAAATACAGTGTATATAAAAAAAGCATGTGAAAAAGCTTGATAGCTGCCTATAAGAACTGCTGCACTTGTCCAAAAATCGAGGGTGTTGAGCATCATTACCAATTATACCATTAAGAAATTTTATTGGCTTCCTCATATGCACTTACTAATTATGTGCAAAACTTTGAGCTTTTCTGGCAAACATGTTATTGAAGATAGAGTACCATTTAAAGTTGAACTCATGCTGTATAACGTAGGTACCTAGTGGTACTTACATTACCTACTAACTGATATTGATTATCGGATACTGCATAGCGAGCTATAGAAAAACGTATACCTAAGCCTTATCTTGATCGAAATCGACTTCTCAAAAATATAGAAATAATGATAGCGAATGCTATAACTCTTGTAAAGTTTTCTCCATACACACGGTTACGTAACTAGAGTCTTCATATACTTAGAATCGTTTTTTTTATCAATGTTTTCTACAAGAAATATCTTATACCATGCCCAAATGAAACAATAGAAAAATTGTATCGGTTGGAGCAGTAAATGTTTTCGGAGAGAGAACTGCTGCGTACCTTATCCTTCGCATTAGATATAGCTAGTACTATATTTCGGAGTGTGTACGGATAAATAAAACATTCACTTTCTGCAGTTGTAGCTACACAAAGCGTATTGCTCTGTCGTGTGTCCAATTAGTAGGTAGTTTTTTTATAATGTTCGAATGAGTAATATCGTAGTAAGTAGGGTTTTCACATTATGTAACAAATGTAAAATAAGTGAATGGCAAATTAGATGTAGAATCACACAGTTAATTTGACTGGCCAATATTAAGCATAAAATAGATATTTATCACACAGATGTATTCATCACACAGATGTATTCATTAAGCTGGATTCAAATTGTCATCTGCAGAATGTACGGTACTATGCATAAACCCTGCGTATTTTTGGTTTGCCATTGGGGTTATTTCATATTATATGAAAGTAAAAAAATATTAGACTCTGAAATAGTTTTCAACGTACCTATGGACTTTCCGTATTCCAAACTTTACAAACTGATTTGACAATTTTCAAATGAGAGGTACTGTTTAATAATAACAGAAGGTAGTCACGTTTCCTAAATGCATTCGTAGTGCTTATAAATATAATGGCGTGGTCATTTTTGATTTTTATAATTGTCTACCCACATAAACATCGCCTTGATTTTTATTTGAACGCTGCAACCAATCTAAATTAACTGGAAACTACTCAATACAGTTAGATGCGGGTTGATACATGTCCCTCAACACAATTATCTTAAAAGACGATCTTAACTAAACTAGTACAAAAGATGACATTTACTACGCAATTGATATTAAATTTTTCTTTGAACTTAATAACCTATCCGATGTCATACAATCAACTAAAACTATGCCTTTCCGTCAGTCTCTCAATGATAAGAAATATTAGGTTCAAATCTTCATCACCTGTTTCTACAAAACCTCACGATCGTCGGTCTTGGTACCGAGTCCGATTATAATGCCTATATTCGACAAAAGCTACACCTATTAATTTGCTGCCAGTGTCTATATATGCCTCGAACTGGTGATCATTCTCGGTCACGAATCTTTAGCAATTATTAACACAGATCTCAAACGAAGAAAGTAATGTTCAACTGACCTTTCTATCTGGATGATGTCGTGAGCTCCTCTCAAAACCTGGTCATCTCTACAGCATCGCTCACTCAGCGTCGTTTTCGTGCAGGATTTAATTGTGAGAAAAAAAATTGCTTTCTTTTTCGTCTTCTGATCTGAAACTGCCGCCTACAACTAAAATACTCCAAATCTATCTAAGCTGGGTCTTATCCCACTTCTGAAGTGTTAAATAGGTACACTTTCAGGAATAAAATAAAACTTGAAATCACAACTTTACATTTACATTTATTTGACCAGCGTTACCGCCTATCTAAGCGTTCAGAATGAAGAGAGCTCCCAATATGATTACCCGCCATTTTATACATTTACCCCCAGAAGCTGCTTATTAGACAATACCATTTAATTACACAATATTATACAAAACTAACTTAGCAATAATGGATAATTATAATTAATAATTTTAGTACTCGATACAACACATAGTTATCATGTAAATAATTAAACAACTAAATAGTGATGTTAAGTATGTTGGAGTAAGCGCCATCTATTGTGGCGTATTTGTAACACTAGTGATATCCTCATATATTATACCACAAATACAGGAAAAAGTCATAAAAATCTGTATTAGTGCGCTTTTATTGTCATGCGTGTTCTCGCACGCATGCTGGCCGGGCCCGCATCACTGTACCGTCTCGCCCGTGTTCCGTGTCTTTGAGGCGAGCATTATAATGAAAACATGGCCGCCCGGCCCGCATGCGCGCGACAAAACGCATGGCAATAAAAGCGCACTTATACATATCTTTCCTAGCTTATTCCCGAAAATTATAATTAAGAAGCGAGTTTTATTCATTCAAGATTTAGCATTAAAACGACAAAAATCGCTTCGTAATATCATCAGATTTCTTGCATCTGCGATTAATAAAATAATGTTTATACTTAGAAAAGGATGTTATCAGAACCGAGACGTTATCTTAAACAACAAGGTACTTAATAACTTAATAATAACACTCGAATGATGCCTACTACATTTTTGTGATATCAACATCACGCAGCTTACATAAATAAAAGTAATAAGAGAAATTTATGGGTCTCATTCATTCATCACATAGTCTAGTAAATAGCCCACTGGGAAAGTACTGATCCTACAGTTCCGGGGCTTCAGACTTTCATATGGAAAATTCCCTCTTTTATGTGAATCTATTTTGAAAATTGACACTGACCTATAATTGATTACTTTGAGTGTCGAAATACATATATAAGCGGCCGTAACTTTATTTTGTGTTAACTAAGAAGTTTGATTTCTTTACAGCTTCAGGGGACCATATATATAGGCCTATATAATACTATAATGTGATGTAAATTTTAACTGAATACCTCCACGCGTTCAGGAGATAAAGGGTCTTGACAGACAAATGGTGGAACGGGCGGACATCATAGTGATGCTATATCAATCAATCAATCAAATGAGCCTATCGCAGTCCACTGATGAACGTAGGCCTCTCCTAATTTACGCCACAATACACGGTCCTGCGCCTTACGCAGCCAGTCCCAGCTTGCGACCTTCACCAGGTCGTCGGTCCATCTAGCGGGTGGACGTCCTACCCCACGTTTTCCGAGACGCGGTCTTCACTCTAGAACTCGTTTGCTTCCTCGGTCGTCGGTTGTTTTGCAGATATGGCCGGCACACTGCCACTTTAATGTACTTATTCTGAGAGCTAAGTCGACCACTTTAGTTCTCTGTCGGATAGTCTCATTTCGGAGTCTATCCCTCAGAGACACCCCAAGCATAGCCCTTTCCATAGCCCGCTGACCTTTAGAACATTAACCAACCTCTCTGTAAGTGTCCACGTCTCGGCACCGTATGATATTGTTGATGGTGATGCTATAAGGTTTCCGTTTTTTCCTTTGAGGTACGGAACCCTTAAACTTATATTTGAGAAAGAAATCTCAAAAAAAGTTAAAGGAGATTGTAACTCTTTCGTAAAATCCTCTTGGCCTCAATTTCTAAATAAGCAAAAATGTTTCTTCTTTCGAAACTGGTTTCAATAAATTATCGTTTAAATTTTAAATCTATCCTGAGAGTTGACTTTTTGGTCTGAGGCTGATCTATTTTTAACCGACTTCAAAAAAGGAGGAGGTTCTCAATTCGTCTGTATGTTTTATTTTTATTTATATGTTCCCCGATACTTCAGTCAATTGTAGACGGATTTCAAATTTGTTTTTGTTGGTGGTTTTCTGAGGTGGTCCTATTTTCACCAGGTCAGACAAATCGAGGGCAACCACTGAAAATTGTAGGGACAACTAGTGCGTTTGTAAACTTTTAATTATGGCTTTAAAGTACTACACTTAAATGAAGATCTGGTGTAGATCTCACGATGGAACCGAAAGACAGTCGACAGATTTTCTTAACGGTTTACAGCAGTTATCTTGTGTTTGCGCTTGATTGATTTATATTTATAAGAACTTTACACCTTGATAGATAGACTTTACAGTCCAGTCCACCCATCATATAAAATAACGAAAATAAGTTCAAAGCGTGGCGACAGGAAAAAGTAAAAAATGTCGCCACCCCAATTCATCCCGTGGGTGCCGTAAGTGGCGACTAAGGGTACATTTTCGCAAAACGATCTACGACGATTACGACGTATCCAAAATTGCTTAACTTTTTTCGAGATTTCCTTCTCAAATTTAAGTTTTAGGGTTCCGTACCTCATAGGAAAAAACGTAGAAGTTCCTCCGTCCGTCTGTCAAGTCGCAGTCCGTCGCAGGTGCCCAATATAAACAACAACGCTTACTAATTTTCAACTAAAATTAGCGATAAATACTACATTTCTTTGTTTGAAGGACGCGTGCTTTGGTACACTCAAGGTCGTTAGCCCTATGAACCCTGGTTCCACACGTGTAAAAGTGGGTTATCAGGAACCTTCAAATGGAACAAATAAATATATCTTCATCGTTAAAGGTCAAGACCTGTCTGTGTATTATCAAATTTTAAAATTAATAACAAGTTATCGCGTTTTTCCGAGGCTAGCACGTGGCGTTGCGTTGCTAGGATCGTCTTGATAGCAAAAAACATCATGCGTTCTAACCCTTGCTTCGAAACCTCGTTTGAAAGTATTTAGCAAAAGTCTCATAGATGTAGATAAATGTAAAGATACTTTTCTATTATTAATACGGCAGCCCGAACATGGCACAACTACAGTGGACCCACGGTAATCCGACCCCTGGCTAACCCGCTACCCTCTGTAATCCGACAGGACTGTGAATGTGTAGGCTATTTATGACTATTCGATCGTCGTAAATGTAGAACTTTGACATGAACTTTGAAGAAAAATTTAGATATTTTAGATCATACCGCAGCACAATAATTATTTCCTCATTTAAAGTTATTAAAAAAATTTGCGTTAATGACGTCAATTTTTAAACTAAAACGTAAGCTCATTTAAAAGTGGCGATATAAATTTATAGAAAATGTAAAATGTAAGCTCCGTATCGTGTTCTTTAATGAACTAAATTAGACGTATGTATAATTCTTACATTAGAGCCTTAGATCAATAATACAATTTTATTATGGCATGTATTTAAATCGATATCTGTTTATTCCTTTTTTCGAACAAAATATTACAAAGTTAAACCAAAAATACTGACTTGCACACTAATTATGCACACTAAATAAATCAAATTCAATATACTATTTAATGGTATTTGCAGAACTATTTTACTGAACATATCACTATTATCAAAATAGTATATCTAAAAATTCCTTAGCTTAACTAACATATTAAAACTTATTTAAGGAAAACCATCGCCTAATTTACTTTTAGGAACATCTTTTATTCTGATTAAAGACCCAATTTAATCAGTCATTTTTACAAAATTAAATTTTATTAATCAAAAAAATTAGAAACTAACCGAACCTAACCCATTCTGTTATAAGATTGTACAATTTAGAGTGCAAGTTAGTATTTTTGATAAGCAATTCGTATTATTGTTCAGTAAATCATATATCCGGTGTACGAACAACATTTTTGGTTTGAATTTTCCGATAAAAAAAGGTCATCTTGTTTTGTGTAAAATTTTAGTTTTTTAAGTAGTACATGTTTAGTTAATCAACTGGTTTTTTTGCACAGCATTCAGATTTCTGGTATGCATTCAGTTAATTAGTGGAGTTACCTAGTGTGCAGAAAAATTATATAGATGTGCATTTAAAAATATCCCTTTTTATTATTGATCGAAGAACAGAGCAAATATAACACAAAATCTCAAATATAACATAATTGTATCCGTAATTTTCCGCATTACAAGGAACACTATTGCAACTAATTCCGAACTAAAGGGGGTAGCACTCTATAATCCGACAAATTGGGTAGTCCAATACTGCCCTGCAAAATGATTGTCCGATTCCGACAGTAGACCCGCAGTGGGTCTACTGTATATTCAATCTGATAAGATTAAAAGGACTGCCCAATCTCCCGTTGAACAACTTTTGCAAGTACACACAGCATCAGTAGGATTCAAACCAAGTGGACCCGAAGATGTTAGTAGGACCCCGCATTCCTGAATTCACATAGTTACTACAGCTAGACAATTTATTCACAATGAATAAATTGTCAATCTGTAGTAACTAGTTGACATTGAAATGCTTGATAGACCCAATCAATGTAACTCATTGGGCTCAATTGAGTGCTACTTGAGTTGTTTTCCAGTCATGTTTTGATATTGTCCACGACGGTTTTGAGTTTTTAAGGACAGTTTATGCTAGGCAAATACTATATGTAATTGCAAAAGCCTATTGGAAGTTGGGCTATTAATTATTATTTATAATGTGATTGTAAATGTGTAGTTGTGCGCAGTCTTCAGGTACCTAGGTATGTGAAATTGTTTTATGTGTTATAACACAAAATATTTCCTTACCCTGATGTTATGTACATACGCCTTTTAACGTGGTTTTCTGTCTAACACACAACAAAGAGATCCGAGCAAAACTTTTTGGAATAGTTGTCACCCTGGTCGAAATGTTCTTAACCTTAAAACTCTTGAAATAAAATCAATTACCTGACTTCAGGTCTATCTCGCCCTTTCTCCAGGCTTTCAACGATGTTAGCCGATTCTAGCCAACTGAGTCTGGCATAGCACCCATGAGGACTTCCACACGTTAAAAAACCGGCCAAGTGCGAGTCGGACTCGCGCACGGAGGGTTCCGTACCAAAAAATGTTCAAATCTCATTTTTTGTATTGGAGTCTCGCTAAAATATTATTATTTTTCTGATTTTCCTATTTGTAGTTATAGTTATTATCATCCGTAATGTGGAAATTTCAGATCTCTAGCTATCACGGTTCCTATACAGCCGGACAGCGAAGTGTCATGAATAGGGTCCAGTTCTTTACCCTTTGGGTACGAAACTCTAAAACCCATCAATATGTTGGTAATAGAATCTTTGCCAGGGGTTCTTCTTACCCGAATGGTCCAACGTTACCCCGGTTTACCACTGTTGACCGAAATTCATTTGATCATTTGATGTGTGACCGAAAAAACATTAAGCCATTCTACTAGTGATCGAATGAACAATTGACCAAAAGAGTTTTAATCGAACAAACATTTGGTATTTTTACTACTGATCGAATGAACGTTTGGCCGAAAAACAGTTGACTAAAGAATATTTTAACAAGGGCTGAATCAAAATGGCTAGGTTAGGTTAGGTTAGAACTGCGACCATAACGCACGAGCCGAGCGAGCGAAGCGAGCGTGCCGCGGCAGCGGCCGGCGAGTGCCAGAACCGAATTCTACTTATTTCGCTTTTATTCGTTAAAATATTCTATAGTCAACTGTTTTTCGACCAAACGTTCAATCGACCAGTAGTAAAAATACCAAATGTTTGTTCGATAAAAACTCTATTGGTCAATTGTTCATTCGATCAGTAGTAGAATGGCCTAATGTTTTTTCGGTCACACGTCAAATGATCAAATGAATTTCGGTCACCAGTGGTAAACCCACGTTACCCTGGTTGCTACCTGAACGTCACTATTATTTAATCTGTGCCTTAACTATTAGAATCACCGATGACTAGAGCCGATTGATTTCTCACACCATGTATTTTAACGCGGGGCGTATTTTTCATCTTACTATTACTACCAGACTTTGTTTCGTTTTTCTTCTCAAATGACTGTTTATGCGAAAATGCTCGCCTTTTAGACAGTCACGAGATGAATTATTATGCATCTACCCCGTCATAACACAGACTATGAAATACAAGAAAATTAATAATGTCAAAATTACCTTTGAATTTCCAAAGCGCAGATGCGCACGCCATATTTACTCTCCATGAAAATCAATAGAAGGGCGTTCGGAGCTCGCCCAGACATCCTAGATCTATGATATGGAGGACTACGCGCGGAGAACTACCCTTCACATGATTTGCTTTGGAAGCATCTATTCTGCCAAAGCCTCTTGAAAAGCACATACAGTTTTGATTTTGTTGTAGAACGATTAAACATGAATTAGCAGAAAGTAAAATAGATTTTTTTTCAAGTTTTTGCAAACAGTGAACTTATGCGCGATTGGTCTGTTTCACCTTTTCGCGATTGGTCCAATTCGCAGTTGGTCCATTTCACCTATTCGCGATTTTAGATAGCGATTATTTTCCTATAGTAACAACACTCCTGCGTTGAAAGATCAAAGATTATAATTTCTCCTAGAAAACCCACAAAGAAAAAGGCTAAGGTACAGAAAGAAAGATACACAGTATTTCACGGTTCTCGGCCAATTCTTCTAAGAGACGGTTTTTTCTGAATGTGTCAAGGGAGCGACCTACTCCTTACTGAATAACTATAATTCTTTCTCATCATACCTAATATGGCCGTTTTGGTGTCTGCTGTCCAAACCGCATAGCTGGCGCGGTCTTTATTGCCGCTGGTCTAGACGCCCCTCCCCCCAGTACCATCTTATCATTTTCATATCTGTTTTGACTAGACTTCAGACTAATGTTATTTAAATTTTACATTATTCCACATACCTCTTTTTTTTTCAATTCCAAAAAAAAGCAAAGAGACACGTGTAAGATGGCGACTATTGACGCAAAAAGTCACGTTGGCCGAATAATAAACCAATAATACATAGTGTCGGACATCAAAATTCAGACTAAATATTCAGTATTACCTAAAAGATTTAGCTGAAATGTATTTGTCGTCGCGTATAATTTAGAATTTGATTTGGATTGACAAGTTATCTCACATGGGTACAGCTGCTCACAAACGGATTCAAATCTGATGCAGGTGTCCCTATTGAAAGTGAGAGATTCAGCGGCAAACTTCTTCCAGTTACAAAGAAGCTGAAGAAACTAAAATTTTGAATAGTGGTCCTTCATACCGGAGTGAATTGCTGCAAGGTGTAGCCGGGTAGCCGGTGCGGGGTACCCGGCGGCGAATGCAAGCGGTCGCCGGGCAAATCACGCCCGGTACGTGTGAAAGCTATAGTACATGGCCATACACTTCGGCCGCCGGGTACCTGGTACCGGCTCCCGGCAACCATTACATGTGAAAAGGGGCTAATAGTCAGTCCAACCCAAAGCGAAAAATCCTAAATCTATGGTCCAACCGTTTATTTTACTTTTGACAACGGCCTGAGAACGTATCTGTTCCATTATTCGTAAAAGGGAACTTTTAAATACGAGGTAAAAGATATATAAAAACTGCCTTATCATATTTTATCTACGTTAATTATAACCCATTAAAGAAACCATTAAAATATAAACCATTAAAGTAAAATAAACGGTTGGACAGATTCATTATAACTGCAGCTAGGATATCAGTATAACATGAGATATGATAGTATTATGAAATTTTTTTCCATAATAAAAGTCCTACAATTTCTACGAACTAGAAGAAACACTTGTGTGTCTGGATGTCCTCGTTCACACACCAGTCAAATCTACCTATCGGTTTACGCGGAAAGGACATCATTCATTTTGGACCAAAAACTGAAAGTGCCGGCCAGAAAAAGAAAATGTGATATTCGCATAGAACACACAATTTCTAGCAAAAAATACTACTACATTAACCCTGTGCGTGCTATGGTTTTTTTGTTACATGCTTTTAAAATTCGTGAAAAATGTTATTTCGAAGGTGTCATTCTAATTGATATGAGCAGTTGAATAGTGATTTATTTTATTAATTATGTCTTTCAGCACACATATAAGCACACATACATATAATTATACCTGTTTCTCTGAAGGGTGAGGCAGGGGCATATTTTATGCCCAATTTTGATTTCTCGTTCCTACATAAAGGAGCATGTAAAATAAAGATTAAGAGTATTTTATTTCGACAGAGTCAAAGGCCTTTTTGTAGTCCTCAAAAGCCATACACAGCGGCTGATTGTACTCGTTTGTTTTCTGTACAATCTGCCGTACAGTATGGATGTGGTCCAAGGTTCTGAAGCCTTTTCGAAATCCGGCTTGCTCCTTTGGCTGAAACTCGTCGAGCCTTCCAGCGAGGCGGTTTGTGACTACTCTCGAGAACAACTTGTAAACATGGCTCAGAAGTGAGATGGGTCTGTAATTGCTCAGCAAGGTCTAATCACCTTTCTTGAAGAACAGAGCCACCGCACTCCCGCTCCACGCTTCAGATGTTTGTCCCTGTTGGAGGACGGAATTAAACAAACTCGTCAGCTCGTTGAGAACCGGGGGGCCCCCCGCCTTCAGTAGTTCAGTTGTAATTCCGTCCTCCCCAGGGGACTTGTTGTTTTTAGCTTGCCCGAGAACCGCCCTCACCTCGCCCTGATCGATGTCCGGAATGTCCTCGCTATAGTGGCGCGATAGTGGGACTCGGTGGTCACAATCAGTAGGGTCCTACTCGTCGGCCTTTTTGTCCGTGATGCATACAGGCCTCTGTAAAAGCTCTTAATTTCCTCGAGAATCTCGAACCTTGAGGTCACAGTTCTGCCATACGCTGTCTTCAGTTTCATCAGAGGGGGTCTTCCAAGCTGTTGGGCAAATACTTTGGTACCCCTGTTCTGCTAGATCGCTGCCTCGACGATGCTGATGTTATAGCGTCTAAGGTCGCGGCGTATCAGCTTTCGGATTCTGAGATTTAGATCCCGCTGGTCTGACGAAGACGAGTGCGTAGATGGCGTTTCCCGTCTTTTTCTCATAAGTTCGAGAGGATCGTGCGAGAGCTTAGAGCACCTGTTATTGCTTTCTCCGGACATAAACCTTCGGGACACTTGCTGTAGCGTCCTGACCACATTGTCGGCCTTATCGTAAATATTGCCAGTGGTTTCCAGCAGATCAAAACGATTTTGAAGTTCTAACTGGAACCTCTCAGCCCCTGAGGCTAACTGGAGTGCGGTAGGTCGGAAAGTAGGCTTCATCATACGGGCCCTTTCAGCTCGGAAGTCCAAATTCAGAGATGCTCGTACAAGTCGGTGATCACCACCGGTATTAACCATTGGACCACCGAGACACTACTCTCGACCGTCAAATTCTTTCACCACATTGCATGTTTGGGGAGGTATTATCGCAAATCGAATGATTATATAGGAGCAATTTTAAACATTCGTGCCGTACAACATAACTAAGTTGCCGTAGATGGTGCCTACGTCGAGAGTAGTGTCTCGGTGGTCCAACGGTTAAACCTGTTAACCACAGAGACATCTCTAAATATAGACTTCCTGTCCGTCATGATGAAGTCTATCTCGTTCCTTGTGACCTTGTCGGGGCATCGCCAAGTCCATTTTCTGTGGGTCTTCTTCTTAAAGAAAGAGAATCAAGAAGAGCCCCTGAGACTCAAGAAAACTGACAAGCATATGGCCCCGGTCATTTCTTCGCCCTACACCAAAGGGGCCGATCTTCGTTTCGCCGCGTTCTTGTACTCCCACTTTGGCATTGAAGTCCCCCATCACAACGCTGTAGTGAGCCTTGGCAGTACCATGTAGTGCTTTTGCTATTTCCTCGTACACGGTCTCAACTGCGTCGACAGTGCTTTTCGAGGTCGGGGCGTACACTCGTATCACCTTCAGGTTGTACCTGTTGGTGAGTCTCAGTATTAACTCTCCACAAAGCTGCTAACGAGGTCCTTTTTCACCATAAAGCCAATCCCGCCCTCGGAAAAATGTCTTCCCGAAAGTAAAACAGGTCGCCTGATGCAAGGGTTAGCGTGTCCTCCCCCTTTCTTTGGACCTCGCACAATACTGGATGTGCCAGTTAATACGACCTAGTTCTACCTCGAGTTCGGTGAGCCGTCATGGGCCTGCTTCTGTAAGGACGGTGAGTGACCCTCTCACCGTCCTCAGACCCCTGTTGGTACAGGGTTTAGTTTCGAATTTTCCTTTTCTGTGCGCCATAACCTCGTCCGTTTATCAGCAGGTGCACCACTCGCAGATGAGGCTGGCTTGGACCCCGGGGTTGGTGGTAGGGCCCCATCGCACCCATCGGGCGTCGGGAGGTGGCGGGGTGATTTGCCAGGTACATGTCGCTTGGGCGTGGGGGGCTGCGCGCGCGGCACCTTTGTCTAAGTTTTTTGAATCAAGTTTAGACTTGTTGTGAAATGAGAGGTACGTTTTGCTTGTGCGTAGGTAAGTAGATCATTAGTAAAATGATAATTCTTTCTTATTACAATAGAATAACGTAAAAACAAATCACTATTCAAGTGATGAAATGTATCAAAATACATCATCAAAATAACATTTTTCTCGTATTTTAAAAGCATGTAACAACAAAACCATAGCACACACAGGGTTAATGTAGTAGTATTTTTTGCTAGAAATTGTGTGTTCTATGCGAATATTACATTTTTATTTTCTGGCCGGCACTTTCAGAATTGGCCCAAAAATGTATGAAACGTGAATGATCTCCTTTGATTTTCATATGAGTTAGTCTGGCCCAGAGACGAACAAAGAACGGAAATAAATAAGAGTATTTTTTGGAAGTCAAATTAGATTAGCTGCGACACGATAAAGGAAAAACCGACCAGGTGCGGGTTGGACTCACGCACAGAGGGTTCCGTACCAAAAAAAAACGGCTAAAAATCTCGTTGTTGTTGTATGGAAGCCCTCCTTTTATTCTGATTTTAGTAATCTTATATTATAGCGGCCACAGAAATATATCATCTGTGAAGATTCCTAAGTGCGAGTCGGATTCGTGCATGGAGGAAAGTTCAAAGTTAAAGATGGCATAAAATCATGTTTGTATTTGACCCCCCCCCCCCACCTTTTTTCTGTTTATAGTGTTAGTTGGTAAAGCGGCAACAGAAATACATAATCTGTGAGAATTTAAGTTCTCTAGCTGTAAGTATGTGTGTTCACGAGATACATCTTCGTGACGGATAGACAGACGGCGAATTCTCTGTAATAGGGTCATATTTTACCGTTTTGGGTACGGAACCCTAAAAAGCATGACAAACTGCGACTCGCTTTTGTGCTACTATTTTACGTGTTGAATATTTCATATTTATTTAGGAATGAATCAGCGCCAGCGTCTTAGAAAATCGCATAAATTAATCCACGACCTGAGTTATAGTTTCACTAGCCGCCGCGCACGGCTTGGTATAGATAAAAACCAATGTGTTGATATTCAATCGAACCAGCAAATAAGAGTTCACGACTGGGTGAGGGTAACCTTCTCCCAATTTGAGCTTGCAACCCCTACGCCTTCCGCATCCAGTTCCTCTCTTTTTTAGGTCGGTCCAAGCGGCGAGGGGCGTTGTACATTACAAATTGTCAAGCCGTGATGTAGGTAATTTAATATACAGTGGTGGTTAACTAATTAGGGACAGTAGTTTAATAACCGTAAAATTTACGGGGACCTGAGGACGGTGAGAGGGCTGCTCACCGTCCTTACAGAATCAGGCCCATGACGGCAGCGTGACGTGAGGGATTTACGCACGCCCCGCCTTAGAAGCGGGATCACACCTGAAACCCCCCAAAGACGCGGGATAGCACCCGAACCACCCCCTAGGCGAGGCCGCAGTGGTAGCCATAGGTCTGTAGGGAGCCCTGGGACATCCTTCCGAGGGACTTACCCGGGGCTCCCAACCATAGGCTGTTGGGCGTTTCGTGAGGTTTTTTAGTCGGTAGGAGTTCGGCATAGCACCCATGATGGATTTTCCCTCACGTTAAAAAAAACCGTAACATTTATTTTCTATTTACCCTAATTTCTGTTAAAACGATATTGCGTAACTTTTTAAATATTGATATAACATTGAAACTAATATCTTTGAGACTCGGCGTCACGCTTTGCACTCCACATCGATGCCCCTGCGGTTTTAACATTGACACTTTGGGGCATCATGGTCTTTCATGTTTAAAGAGCGCAGGCCGCTTCTCACGCCACGCTGCGCTGAATGACATCATCCGCCGTGCTCTTGCCACCGCCAATATGCCTGCGCTCTTAGAGCCAAACGGCGTTTTCAGGGACGATGGCAAGAGACCGGATGGTATAACTTTGATACCGTGGGAGATGGGCCGGGTCCTGGTGTGGGATGCAACTTGTATTGACACTCTAGCCCCGTCCCATCTTCCTAAAACAAAATTAAAAGCCAGTACAGCAGCGGAAGCGGCTGAAAATATTAAAATTACTAAATATAAGGGTCTCGACTCATCGTATCGTTTTTGTCCAGTCGGTGTCAAGACCCTAGGTCCATGGGGTCCCAATGCGCAAAAATTTTTCAAGAATTAGAAAAAGCGCCTTGTGGAGTCAACTGGTGACCCAAGGGCTGGCAGTTTTCTCGCTCAACGAATAGGTATTGCTATTCAAAGGGGGAATGCTGCTAGTCTTTTGGGCACAATGCCACGGGGGCCTTATTTAGGTTTAGTTTAGATAGTAATAATGTAAATATAGATATGTAATAATTATGTTTCTCTGTAATTTTTAACAATAAATGTATATAAAATATCTTATTATATGGGTTAGTAATTATGGGAATGGACTGTGTAAATAAAATAATATCCATACAAATGAAACTTTACTTCTCTTTCGTGCTACTTAAGCCCTGGACAACTAATTAGGCACACTTACAAAAACATTAGAAACATCAAATACAGAAGGAAATATATATTGAATGTTCTCGAAACAAATTCATTATCCAGTGGTATTCTCATTGTTGGCTATAATCGCCTTCGGCGTGGTCTCGAGATCGACGCTATTAAATTGTCACATGTTTCTTTAAGGATGTTGATCCAGAGGTCGTTGAAAGTATTAAATAGGTGTACATCGTACCACGGATGTTCCAAAGGATTCAGTACTGCTGGGTTTTTAGCAGGTCAATCTCAAACTGATACAAGTTCCTCGTTGAAAAATAATCTGACAGACAGTGCACTATGTTTTGGATCGTAGTCATTTTGAAACGCCTATGATACAAGAAAAAAAAATACCGACCAAGTGCGAGTTGGACTCGCCCATGAAGGGTTCCTTAGCAGCAAGTAACATTATATAAAAGTTTTTGTAGTTCGTTGTAACTTTGATTGATGTTTTAACATGTTCGCAGTGGTAGTGATTTTTACAGGCGAAAACTGCGGTTTATGACGAATTAAAAAAAACTACCACCTCGACCAATTTTCGTTGGTAGTTTTTATGGCAATGTACATTATATATTTTTTTTAGATTTATCATTTTCTTAGTTTAGAAGTTACATTTTTCCACTTTGGAAGTGTCTCTTACGCAAACTATTCAGTTTAGAAATAAATGATGTTATAAACCTTAATAGCATTTTTGAAGAAAATTTGTCTACTTTAGATGCCAAATTAAACTATTCAAAAGATTAACTTTTACTATGTGAGGGGTACCTTAACGACCAAATTCTTAATTTGAAACGTGGTTTTGCCTATTTCAAATCAGAAATGAACAATAATATATATAAGGAAGACAATTTTATAAAATAAAACTTAATTTTGTGCTGTGGCTCAATTTGGGAGAGGCCAACGTCCAGCAGTGAACTGCTATAGGGTGATTTGATTGATTGAACTTAATTAAAAGGGCACTTTTGAAATACCTGTTGTTGGAACTTCACAAAAAAGACCAGGTCGACCATCCAAGTCGTTCAGAGACGCAAGTGAGAGAAGCATAAGGCGAAAGACTGAAGAACTGCACCCTAACTTTGAAAAGGAGATTATAATACATCCTGTGAAAGTAGGACTGAGAAAATCCGGTAACAATGATACATCAAGTGTACTAAAATATATCACTAGCACCTCAACACGAGCAACTTAATATGCATACGCAATCCAGTAAACACCAATACAAGCTTTGCAAATGTTTATAGTTGTTGATTTGACACAAGGACAGTACGAAATTATAAGAAAGACCAATAAGAAAATTTTCCGTGCTATTGAAAAACCCAAGAAGAAAATGTTATTTACCTCAAGAATCGTGTACGGTAACGATTACCAGTGCCGAAGCTCAGTTACGGTCACTAATGGATGTTACATTGGGCCTTTATCGAAATTAAAAATCATATTATTAAAAAAAAAATATAATAATAATCAAATCAAATAATAATATATCAAATTGACTTGTTTTTTATCTTAAAATTCATCAAAGAGCGATGAAGAAATTTAGAATTATAATTCTAAGTTTCTTCATCACTCTTTGATGAAGTCACTAGTGACTCTTTTTTGGAAAATATAGTATTGTTAAAATAAATTTTGTATTTTTATGGTTTATTTACCTTGTTAAGATACCAATTAAGCATTAAAATAATTTTGGCCGCTTAGATCGAGCAAATACTTCTATGTGCGACGTTGCGTGAGTTAGATAGTCACTCGCTCTATTGATTGGGAAAAGTCTAGGGCGAAACGCATCCTTGATTTGAAAGCGCATGTGCAATGTGCAGGCACCAAATAATGAACCCCGGATTCCCAGGTCACCTAGGTCCAGGAATGCGTGGCCGGCCGTGTGCGCGGAATTGATTTCGCGCACACGGTCATCTACGGCTTATTTTATTAAATTTGCCTAAACATAAGTTATTTGAATCAACAAAGCTGTCGTTTGACAAACAAGTTTATTATATTGATAAGCTATTGACCTGACCCTGATTATATCTATCTGTTTATTCTAAAAAAGTGAACATTCCTAAGATGTTAAAGAAAGTCTCAAGTGAAGCCAAAAGACATTCAGAAGAAATAAAATGTAAGTTGACAAATTAAACCGAAAATGCAATCAAATGTGATTGAAGTTTGACACTATTGACTATGGACGCCATTTTGCTTTGTGTCTAAAGGTGACTTCAGACTACGCTATACTATTGTGCTATAAAGTATAGCAAATCAGGACTTGCTTATGGTAAACCGTAATAATATGGTAAAGCTGAGAGTGAATATGTTCATTGTTGATGTATCAAATTAGTCTATGGCAGTTCACTGCTGGACGTAGACCTCTTTCAATTCATAACCTCTTTCATTCCGCAACTAACTGTTCTGCGGCGCCCCATCCGGTCTCTGCCTGCGAGCTTGTCCAGGTCTTCAGTCGATCTGGCGGGTTTTGAAAAGGGGATATCTTGCTGTTGATGATTATTTGAATGATGCAGGGGAATCCAAACGAGTTGCTTGCTCCTCACTTTATTAATTAGGCGCGACTTAAACATCGCTTGTGTACTTACAAAAAATCATTTGAATTTTTTGTAGCTTGAAAATCATTTGTAATTGCGGACTATTTGAAAAGAGTGGCCGTGACTTTTCTTCCCAGATTATTTCTCACAGAGTCTGGAGCCTTGCTAATCTGGCAGTAAATGTAGAATTAAAAATCATGACGTTCATAAGTGTGGCTTTGTGACCTATAAGACTAAGGATATTAACATGTTTTCTTTTTTTTACCGGGTCGCGGTATCCACTCCAGAACTTTATGGCTTTATCGGCCATCATCTTCTGTAGATGTGGCCAAAACACTAGCATTCTATAACTTTTATTCTGCGAGCAATGCCGGTCACCTTGGTTCTCTGCTGGATAACTTCGTCCTGTAATAAAAAAAAAATTAGAGTTTCGTCTTCAGTCATTGAGGTATATTCAAGTGAAAACCCAACCCATTCGTAGCCTTATACAGAAATATTCTTCCAAGTTTTTTTTCCACCAAACGTGATTAACTACTCATAAACGTAGATAGGTCCCGGCGTGACGTGCTTTTTGATTGGACACATGACCTTGGTTTTCCCGTATATGCTTTTAATTTTAGCCCCTCTCTATAAAATAGATTGCAGAGGGGCTTATGGCGAGTCTTGTGTCTGTAGTCTGTGACTCTGTTGCATTAAATTACGTCACTAGGTCACGTGGATCATCTGTTCCAAGTTTGAAATAAAACAAAAATGACAACGTCAATCGGATTGAACTTTCACTTTCACAATAAGGGTGCGCGTCCATTGGCCCACGCCGGACGCACCGCACGCACGGCACGCAACGGATTAAACGGATTTGCCGGTGGCATGCGTCCACTGTATCCGGATTTTTTGTTTAGTTTTGAGTGTTTTCTTGTCGTCAGTGGACGTATTTTGCCATGGAGATTGACGAAGATATTATTATTATTAGTTGTTTGTTGAAAGATAAAGAAAACATTCAACTAAACGTAGAATGAGGAGTCATAATATGAATTTGAAGCGACCAATATTTGGAGAGTATCATTCATTATTTGTTCCCGATTTACTTCATGATGAAGAAAGATGTTTCAATAACATTCACATGTCAAGAGCTAAATCCATAACTAAACTGTATCTGCAGGTTAGCAACAAATAAATAAATGAATAATAAATAAATATTCACGAACATTTGACAAAATGCTATCTGATCCCAAAGTAAGCTAGGAATAACCTGCTTGTGTTATGGGTATCAGACCACGGATATTAATACTTATATTCTTTTTAAATACATACATATTATACACAGAAACACCCAGACTCTTGAAACAAATATTTATGGGTCACACAAATATTTGTCTCCGGTGGGAATCGAACCCACGATCTCGGTATCACTACCGACTGCGCCACAGAGGCAGTCAAAGCAGAGTAAGAGCTGGTAGACGGTTACAACAAAACAAAATTTTAAAATAAAGTATATAATTATATAACCGGTTTTTAATTTAGAACTAACTGTGACCGCGCCTTCGTCTACGTGAATTCAGTCTTTTAGGGTTTTAGTTCTAGTTTAAGATATTCGGACCAAAATTTTTTTGCTGTAAGTGTCGTTTATGGTATACCGTCATAATACCAGAAATCATAATGCCTTTACTTAAAATGCCTGAGCCCAAAATACCCGAAATCGAAATATCAATATTCAAAAGGCAAATATTTATAATATAAATAATTTAAAATGCCTTATGGTCGAATAACCGAAACCCAAAAAATAAATTTATCAAATACCTTATCCTAAAATGTTCAAACACAAAATACCTTTTTTTTAATATGATTTAAATCCTACATGGATGCTATATATCTGTGAATAGTTAACACCCCGATTTTTTTTTTATTTTTCGTTAGCCCACTGTAGTACTTTTGTAACTCTGAATCAAAGTGTTTTAACATGAGGTAAATCCTACATGGATACTATGACGGACTCTTACCGACTAAAAACCACACGTATCCAATATAACAGCCTACAGTTGGGAGCCCCGGGTAAGCCCTCAGAAAGATACCCAAGGACCAACAGACCTACGGCTATAACTGCGAGGTTATAGCGATAAACTGGGTAGGTTATGGTTTATTTTTTTATATTCACATTGTATTCTATTTTCGGTATTTTAAATTTAGGATATTTGAAAATTTGCATTTTGAATTTTGGTATAATAATTATTTGTATTTTAAGTTTAGACAGTTTAGGGTAAGGTGAACTGAATTAAGGTATTTTGAATGTTAAGGTATTTCGAATTCGGGTATTTTGGTCTTATGCATTTTAAGTAAAGGCATTTTGATTTCTGGTATATAACCGTCGTTTATACATTCAAATGCAATCATTAAAAATCTGTACTTTTAAGATTGCAAACACACAATTCAATTTTAGTTATTTGTAAAGATAAATCAAATAAACTTCAATAAATGTAGGTACCCTTGAAAAAGTACATACATAGATTGTATGTATTAAAAAAATTAAATTTCAACACGTCCGCAGTAGGTGATGCCAGTGGCCAACTGATTTGTGTGACGTCACCGTCACGCAACGCATTGTTTGTTCATAAATGCCGGCTTTCGATGCGGCCGGTGCGGATAGTGGACGCAGCGCTGTGTAAAATGATACAAAGCAAACTAAAATCCGTTACGTGCCGTGCGTGCGGTGCGTCCGGCGCGGGCCAATGGACGCGCACCTTAAACGTTAAAGTTAGGGCAGTCGGGTGAGGCCGTCTCACGGCTTCTTGTTTAGTTATTAATTTTCTTATTTAACTTGTTTAAATAATATTTATTCATTAAAGTTCCGAAGTGGGTTAAGCTCGAGTAGCCGTTTTCAGGCGTATTTACAACCCTCTGGAAATTATAAATGCTATTATTACAGTTCTGGGCAAATTTCTTTCTAAATAACTATCTGAAGTTGTTTATAAAATATTTGCGAATAACCAAGTCTTTCCTTTTGCAGTTGATTGTTTTTAAATTATGAAATTTTTGTGAGAACTTCTACATGCTATTCCCAATCGAATTACACCTCGATCATCATATCCGGAGAATTTGACAAAAAAATCACCTAAAAGCACTTTTTGACTAGATGAGACGTGCGTGACGTACGTCGTTGAAAGGTTTCTGTGAGATAGCTTACTTTCACGCGGACTAAGCCGAGGGTGCCAGCTAGTATTATTTTAAAAAAATCATCAAATGTACAAACGAATGTGCCTCAGTCGGTGGAACATGAATTATCACATTGTAATCATCTAACACCTTAGATATAAGCTTACTATGTACCCGTGTTCAGCTATGAATAAATGAATTATTATAAATTACAATACTTCAATAAGGAGAGTGATCAATGCAAAGAGAATGTGTGTAATTCCATGTCTAATTTTTTTTCTAATACAGAAAATAGGTAGGTAAGATAAAATGCACCATATAAATCCATTTATACTGACTTCGAAGCTATTTCTAGGAACATCTTCCGCCTATAGATATTACTTACGTACAATAATCTTCTTTGTTCGTAGTGCTTACAATGGATTAGTATAAGAGTTCTTCCATTATTCAATGAATATTGCCCTAGCAGCTGTTTCTGGAGACATAGCCCCTACGGATGTTTCTTTTCAATAATATCTAGCCTGTAGAACCAATAAAGAGGTTCATCGAAAGGGGTCTTAGAAGGCTCTTGCACGATCGACAGCGCGACAATATCACCTCTGCTGTTGCAAACGTACTACCCGTTCGCTCTAAGTTTGCCGCTGGCGTAGGCGTTATGTATTTATTATGGAGCCGAGCGGCAAACTTAGAGCGAACGAGCAGTACTTAACCTATGGTGACCACTTTCCGTGTGTCGAGCGGTACGCTTGTCTGTCATCTTCAATTAATCACTTTGCAGTCCACTACTGTATACTACGCCAAATCCAAATAATCGAACATCCAAATACTCGGACGTTCAAAATATCGAACGTTTAATATATCGAACATTGATATTGTAATCTTCGATATTTTGAACGTTCGATATATTGAACGTTCGATATTTTGAACGTTCGATTATTTAGCATTCGATTTGGCGTAGTATACCCGAATAATCTATACTTCTATACTAATATTATAAAGAGGAAAGATTTCTTTTTTTGTTTGTTTGTTTGTTGTTTGTTTGTAACGAATAGGCTCCGGAACTACTGAACCGATTTGAAAAATAATTTCACTGTCGGGAAGCTATACTCTTTGCGGTGAACATAGGCTATATTTTATTCCCGTATTCCCACGGGAACGGGAACTACGCGGGTGAAACCGCGTGACGTCCGCTAGTCATAATATGTATAGCCCCGAAATATTCTTTACTCATTACAGAGACACGTTTTCGTAAGTGGAGCCCCGTGGTTCGATCAATACTTCTAGGCTTGGTGGCTGTTTCCAGCGAGATCTCACGCCTACGGAATTACCCGTCCAACAACAATCTTTGGCCCCAAATATTCTTATTCATTATACAGACACGTTTATATAAGAAGAGCTCCATTATTCGATCAATACAGGCTTGGAGGCTGTTTCTAGGGACATCTTACGCCTTCAGTTACGCCGTTGCCATGACGGCAGATCAATAAATATTCTCATCGAAAGTTATCTCACACACCATGTTTTCTATCAGTGTATTGTGTTATCGGAATCAGGGCATCTGGCTCCCCTGTTGATCACCTCGTCTCAGTTTGAAGGCCAAGGAGTATTATCTCATCGTCCTCGTGTTATTATTGTTGGTTTTGTTGAATAGTTGTCCGTATTGTGTAATTTAAAGTAGCTTCATCTTTGGTTGGTTGGTTGTACAGGGTGATATTTTTATTACTTACCGATTTATTTAGATGTAATGATAATCTTGATAGGTGGATCTTGTCTTTTTAAGTAACTAATCCTTACCATACAAACTTTTGCAGTAAGTAGGCACAACCTGACTATCTGTTGCTCCTATAACGCAGGACCACGTACCTAAACCTGGTGAAGTGTTGGTGTTTTATGCTCTGTTTGACCCTTCAGAGACAAAGACCTGTATGTTACCCTCAGCTTAAGTCACATAAGTTGTCTAAAAAATATTTAAAAATGCATATTGATTTTGAATCTTTTTTTTAAATTCATAATGATCGTAAACTATTTTTTTAACAAATTTTAATTTTCCATGGTTTAGCCTGGGGTAGGATTTGCCTTTACACCCGGTCCTCTGTACCTATATGAACTGAACATCTGTCTTTAATACTGGTTTATAAAGCGTCATTCAGCTTGTTATATTGAAACTTACCGAACCCAACTATCCCCTTTAATTTAGACATCTGCACCCTCTTTTCAAGGTATGAAAGGACTCGTCACCCTTTTAAACGGCATCCTTTTGTATATAAACTTAGAATACCTAGGTATATACACGAATTGAAAGGGTTTAGTTAGGGTTGATCGTTCCCCTCTCTCATTTGTTTTGCCTACATGTTTGGAATGATGTTTTGTACTTGTGTTTTATTGTGCAATGTCTCACGTGTGATTGTCGAGAAGAGAGTCTTTCCATGATATTACAACGAGGGAATAGTAGATTAACTTTTTGCATCATTCAGTTTCTCATATTACAAAAAAATGCGTCACACGGTTAATTGAAAGCACACAGTCGCAGGACCCGAATGTGCGTGGTTAGACGATGATGCTAATCATGACAGAGCGATGTGGCGATTTTGGGTGCGGCCTTTCGGCTGCACCCAAAATCTGTCAGTGGACGTCAATCGGCTGAGATGACGACCTAATATATAGATTTTTATAAGTGTGGGATGTCGCTCACTGGATAATCAATACTGAACCACTTAGTACTATACCTATGAGATGGAGAACGCTTTTTAGGCTGTCTATCTGTCTATGTACAGCCTCCTGTATGTTTTAAGAGAGGGGACAGGATCAGGAATAGGGGTATTATGTTCTCAATGTGATTAAAGGAATAATGCAACATTGCGTATCACTGATAGCATCGATTATTTGTTCAATCTACAAATATTTGTATGAAAGTTCGAATGCTTTTCCGTTTATATTATGTTAGAAGAAAAGTATGAACCTTAGAAATATACCTACAATTCGTTGCGTATTTATGAAATGTGTAAAGTAACGATGTTAAGATTGTGTATACTGCAAGCATTTCCTAGAAAATGTATAATATCCTAGGAATACTTGCTATTTCAAGATGATGTTAGGAAATGATACAACTGACATTGGAATACAAATATGTTACTTAGAGAGTTTTCGCTGAGCGATTATATCGTCCAGAATTAAGTTAGTAAAATTGTGTTCGTGCATTTTGGAAGACCATGTTCATAAAATAACAAAGCTCTAACCACATTTTATCTTGTAAAAGTTACTAACTACTATTGGTCTCATATAACTAGCGAGCACCTTCGATTACACACGGGTACTTATTATTCCTCCAATTTAAATTTTGTTCTATATAAAACTATATTCGGAAAACAAAGTCCAGGGAATAAAATATCTAGCCCGTCATTGCAGCTGCTCTCAAATTTAAATATTAGACATTAGAATAAATATTCAAAAAAATATTCAGAATGGTGTCTACCTATTACAAGAACTGCGCCGCAAAACCTCAAAACTTGTTATTTTCATGTCACTCAACATTATTAATTTCGCTGAACGATTCCTCTTGTACACGTGTTCGCGGTGGCCTTGATTACCACCCAGCTACTGTATTGATTTTGGGACGTCCGAAGAATAAATTGATGCGCTGTAGGCAGTCTTCCCATCGTTAGATCAAATTATTAGTGTTGCAAAAATGATACTTGTTAAACTTGGAATAAAATTGTAGTTAGGTTCGTCCTACGTTAGGTGGGTTGCGTCGGTTGTGGGGCTATCCTCCCCCGTAACTATAATTTTAGTCGGTAGGAGTCTGATAAAGCAATCATAAGGATTTCCATACGAAGAAAAAAGGTAGGTTATACCTTTTTTACGTGTTGAAAATCCACGTTTGATAAATAAATATTTGTGGACATTCACACACAACATCATCTAGCCCAAATTAAGCTAATATAAGCTTGTGCTATGGGATCTAGACGCCCGATATACATACTTGTATATCTCTAAATACATACACATAATACATAGAAAACACCCAAACTACGAAACAAACATCTGTAGATCACACAAATAATTGGAGCGACCCAGGAATCGAACCCAAGACCACCTACGCCGCAGGCGGTATTACCACCGACTACGCCACAGAGGCAGTCAGTTTGATGCTATCGATTTGGACTAAAAGCAAGCATGATTGATGTTGGAAAGGAATTACCAGCTGATTATTTTTAAGCTTTAGTTCGGCAATTCGGATACTAAATGGCTCATCTAAAATGTTAGCTCTCCGTTGATTTTTAAATAAAAATCGAATTGCGGATAGTTATTTATTGTATTAATAAAAAGGAAGATCTTTCTGCACTTTTCCAAATCTGTTCGCGACAGATAAAGGTGAAGTAATAGTGGCCTTACTTTAAATAAGAATCATTGAATCCAGGTTCTGTTTGGCG
Source organism: Miltochrista miniata (assembly GCA_933228765.1). NCBI lineage: Eukaryota > Metazoa > Arthropoda > Insecta > Lepidoptera > Erebidae > Miltochrista > Miltochrista miniata. The sequence goes on from OW121747.1 coordinate 41,649,021, forward strand.
CCATCAGTAACATTTGCCTGTTACCATAGCAACGCTCCCCTTCTGTGTTGATCCGGTCGTTTTGCATTCAAGGTTAAGCAATGTTCTCATCAGATATTGTATTAAAACATTCTAGAATATTCTTTTGTCTAGATATTATAATGATTATCATGAAATATCTAGGTGTCATGCATGATCCATGTGATTGAATTGATTTAGCATGTTTGTCCTGTTTTTTCTTCAATATTAGATGTAAAATGAAACACATTTGATATTCGGGAGTCTGGTTAGATTTCCTAACGAGATGTATAATTCATTGTCTAGATAATGTAACTGTTGGATTATTTTTATATTTCCGTCGCTATGTGCATGGAATATTTCAAGAAAATGGCTGCCGATTTTCAGCATTGAATATGAAATTTATAGGTACTTGAATATAAAATTAGATACGAACTAGATGACGTCCGCGGCTCTGCCCGTGCAATGTAGTTTTACCTATACATGCACACGGAGGAAAAAGTTTTTTTGAAACGTTTAGTTTTGCCGATGTTTTACAAACAAACACTAGTAATAAAATTAGTATTGATATGTTTTATGGGCTGATTAATATTACAAGTACTCATTTTCCCTGTAAATTGTAATAATTCGAACTTCCCAAAGATCGTGGGAAAACAGAAATGTAGACCTTGAATCCCTTTCATTTTATTCCACATGCTGATCCTTTATTCTCATAGCCAGTAGCAGCCCTCTTTAACATAATCAGATTTAAATCCGCGAATTGTCCCAGTATTCAATAATTCCCCTTTATCAAGCACCCTGTATAAATGTTCAAAGCGCTCAGGACTAGACCTAAACGGGTTGATACATATTGGCGAGCTCGCAAGCTAACGGACGAGATTGTTGGCTTGTTGGCCCATCTGCTTGCGGCGCGTGGGTGATCCATTAGCGTACCAAACAGAATCACAATGGCCGTTTTTTGCACCTAGGCTGCCGAATTTCAAGCACGATTTAAAGAGCTGGCAAGCAAATCCGGCGGTTTTTAGTCCGCAGACCTTTAAATGCTCCATTGGCGGTTTAAAATATCGCAGTTTGACTGGAACGCCGACCCCAACTTGGTTGGGAATGGCTCATTGTATAATGATTGGCGGTTGAGATCTTTGACTGGCGAGTTCGTGAGCGAACCAGCGATTTTGTTCGTAAATGGATCACCCCCTATCGGTCTAAACGTGCGTGCTCGACTTCAATTGCACTGATTAAGACTTCACAACTTCTCTACCTTGACATTGTCACATTATATGATAGTACACAATTGAAGACTATTATTGTTGCGTAAGTTGCTACCGGTCAAATTGTACTCGAATTATATTGAGGAGCATGCTCTTGCAAATCGAGTTTTTCTTTGTATTTCACACTAAACTAAACGATGTCACGCGGCTTCATCCGCGAAGTTCCCGGTCCTGTGGGAATACGGGAATAAAATAAAATGATACGATATGAAGCGCGGTTCTGTAAACGATCACTGTAGTAAGCAACTTTCGCTATGGCCGGTTTTGGATGGATGACCACCCTGTGACCACTTTGTGACATTTATTTCCAAGCGATTTCGTGCTTCGGAGAGCACGTTAAGCCGTTGGTCCCCATTGTCAGTAATACGAGTATGACTATCGTTAAACCAAGCTGAAGGCCTTATGGCTTGAAAAATTTCAACGGTGAGTCAACAAGCACCCGGGTCGGCCGCTCGTGCGTTGCGCTTCTGGTGTTGCCATAGGCTACAGTAACCAATCACTAGGTGGAGCGTAAGCTTGTCTGCCACCTCAGTAGTAAAATAAAAATATAGGCTATCGTCACCCTGGATAGTGTAGCTACCCAAAAGTGAAAGATTTTTTTAAGTCAGTTTAGGATTTTTCCGATTTTATTTAATGCAAACAAAACAAACAAACAAACAATTAATGTTAACTGTCTGAAACTCGCAAACCTGTAAGGGTACCTGCATCATTTGCAAATGGCGTGGACCTTGAAGGTGTTGATGGCGCCCCAAGAATCCAGTCGCTCTCGTTTTGACCTGCCACGTGCTAAAAGCTGCGATGGGAAATCTATTATTTTAAATAAGCAATTCTTGTCAATAGCTTTAACGATGTTGAAATTTGGTATTCAGATAGTTTAGTTTTGGGTTTACACGCAAAATGCACTTCGCAAGAGTCCCCACCATCTCGTGGTAGTTTTAACACTTTCATTGTTCAGTAGTGGAAAATTTATGGGCGAAGCTCGATCACCCCCTCAGTATTACATAATAGACCTACGCAGTAAAATTGCCCCGTAGGATTAAGGCCGCCTGGAGACGCCAATAAATGCGGGGTACTAGGGGTAGAAGGGGAAACGGCGCGGACGTGCGCACCCAGCCGGCCTTTATAAGCTCCCGGCCTAATTCGCAGGCACAGTTGTGCGGGTCTCCTCAAGGGGTAAAGTCGTGTCGCGCTCCAGCCGCCGGGCGTCTGCCCAGGCGGGGCAGGCGCCCGGCTTATAAGTTTTCGCGCACCTGGCAGCCATCAACATCTCAGAAAATTTTAAACGATAGCGTTTTTGGAAATAGGTATGTTATGTTCATTTTTATATTTTTTAGGCTTGCGTTAATGATTTTTAGATAGAAAAAAAAACCATGCGTGCGTGCTTTGTGCTGGTAACCAATAAATGGATTTCCTTTTAATGGTTACCGATTGTTACTTTAATTGATTGATTAGTATGTTGATGTTAAATGAATGCGTAATATTTTCAGGTATAAAGTTTTTCTTAAATACTAAACTATCGTGTCGTCGTCGTCGAAATCGACAACTTTAACTCGCAAAATAATATTTTGTTGTTTTCTTTTTTTGGTCGTTTCTTGTTTTACTTTCAGGCATAAAACAAAGGAAGAGTAAAAACTGCTGTGTGCTTGTGTGAGTAAATTTTGCGATAAGTTGTGCGCGTGCCAAACAAAAGCGAAGTATTTATCTTATTTTGTGCTCGACATCTGCGTAGTGAATTGCCTGGTCAGAGGTTTTACGTTTATTATGTGTTAAATGGAAATTTTCTCACAAATTGAAAAATATAAAACGTGTTTTGTAATAAAGTAAAATTACCTACTCCAAAAGACAGCTAACGTAAACTTAAAATTCTATTCGGAAAATTTTCCGAATCCAAAATGTCGCCCCGTTCTATAAATAAACATTTTCTTGGTTCATTCAAAATGGCGCCCGTGTCGACTGGCACGCCCTCTGTACCGCGGGGCGTGTCAATCACGGTACTTCTAAGTGCTTTCATAGCGCTATCCACATTACGCCGTAAGTCGCAATAATATCATTATCGGTGGCAATTATTCTACTTCTTATTAATAACTAAATCAATATTTTGGACATTCTCACACAACGTTATCTAACTCATTTTAGGCTAATATAAGATTGTGCTACGACAACTGATAAACAAAAATACTTACATAATACATTACGTAGAAACATCCAGACCATTTCAGATCACACAACTTTTAGATTCGACTCAGGAATCCAATCCACGATTCCAGCTGTAGTCGTAGACGCTTACCACTGCGCTACTGCCTAACTTTTTAAGTGTGCGCGCCCAAGTCAGATAAATTAAATATGAATTTGTACAAACATACTTGCTGTAATTAGCACAAAGCACACGTCCTAAGAAGTTAGATGTAAAAAAACATCAACGCTAGTAAATTTCTGAGATACAAAATTTCTGAAATGGACGCGCACCGTTATGGCACCGTGCTTCCGCGAGTGTCTACGGTGCTACGCCGTAGCTTAGGTGTAGTAATTTCTGTGTAACAGCGATGCGCTTCTCGCTTTATAGCTTTACTTTTCGCCATATTCTTATAAATTTACGCTCGTGGCCCCGCGAACTCAGTGTTCTGTAAACGATTATTGCAGTAAGCAACTTTCACTGTGACTAGTCCTTGGATGGGTTATCACAACTTGACCACTTTGTGACAATTATTTGTGAGCGTTTCCTTGCTTCGGAAATCACATTAAGCCGTCGGTTTCCGTAGTCTTTTTCTTAGTTGAAGGCCCTATGGGCTTCTTAAAAATTCTACATTTGGTAGTCACTACCTGTGCCTGGGCCAGCAGCGCATGTGTGTGGCGCCTCTGGTGTTGCAACGTTTGCAAACGTCCATACGCTTCGGTTGTCCTGCCACTTCAGAAGTATTAAAAATCCTTCATTAAGTTCTATTCAAAAATTGGTCGGTTTAGTTAGTCGGAGTTGAAAGACAGAAGTTGACATCGCCAACAGATCGCGTTAGGCATTTTTTTACTGGGAAAAAGCATTTAAAATCGCGACCTGTCACCACCTCGAAATTGTTACCGGCTTAAGGTTTGGTGATTATATCGATGTTTATCTATTTCGACTTGGACTTTGATTAAGACCCACGTCTTTAAACAATGGATGAGGACTTGGATTAGGACCTGGATTAGGACTCCGGTTACTACTAAGATAAGGATTTGGTTTCGTATTTAGATTAGGGCTTGGATAAGGAATTTATTTTAGGACTTGGATTAAGACTTGAATTTATTAGGACTTGGACATTTATTAGGACTTGGGCTTGACTCGATTTCCAAAAAGACTGAAAATACTTGGGATTAGGACTTAGGACTGGGGTTGGGACTTATATACGGAATAAGTTTAGGCCTTGGATGACTAATTAGATTGAAATTTGGATGGGGATTTAGATTGGGATTTCATTAGGACTTGGACTTGACTCGATTTCGAAAAAGACTATGAAAATACATGGGATTAGGACATAGGACTTGAGTTGGGACTTATATACGGGCTTAGTTTAGGCCTTGGATGAATAAATAGTTTAAAATTTGGATTGGGATTTTGATTTTGAGGTGGATTTGGATTGGAATTTAAATTTGAATTTGAATTAAGATTACATTTGGATTGGGATCCGAATTAGAATTTGTATGAGGACTTGTACCAGGATTTGGAATAGGACTTGAATCAGGACTTGTATTTAGACTTGGATTACAACATGGATTTAAGACTAACATTAGGATTTGGATTAAGATTTTAACTCGAACTTAGGACTTTGATTAGGATTTGGACTACGACTTGGAATAGGACATGAATTTGATTTAGAAAAAGACTCAAATTACACAAATCATTGTTCAAGTATTCACTTCTGTCGGAAGCCGCCAGAAGTGTACAAATAGTAAGATACGTGTTGAGTTTTACGATAAAGAACGTAACAGCCAGCTTATCGTTTTTCCCGGTTCTAATTTGAACAGTTAGTTCGTAGTTCAGGATGCGATTTTGAAAAAAATGTGTATGTTTTTCTCTAAAGTGACATGCAATCATACGGCTCACCTGATGAAAGGTGTCACCATAGTTTATGGACGAGTGCTAAACTCGCGCTGCCGAATTTATTGATGACGATGATTTGCTCATGATGAATTCTCTTTGTTTCAGACATGACACTATCGCCCAGCCACTCCAGCTTCGAAGTCCTCGACCCCCACGACCCTGTCCTCAGCCGCTTAGCTACCTATCTCTTCAAGAGAACTAACGACTACCTTCAAGGGGAAATGTCCGCTGGACAGGTATAGTAACATTTATTTGCCCCCTTTTGTATTTGCTAGGTTTCTTATTATAGGTGAACCTGTCCTGCGAGTCTTCAAGTCCAGGTTACTTCTAGGCAAGCGTGCTCCATCTTCGACCATACCATCCCCTACCAACAGATGAGATGGACAAACGTGTAACTATCGTTTTAAAAAAAACTAGGTTAAAGGTACTGAAACTATAGCAACTTAAGTTAAAGATAGATTTGGACACTGACTATGTAGGAAGATCGTGAATTGCAGTCCTTTATTATATGTTAGAGTCTCTTTTGAAACCTAACATTATCTTTAAAGGAACTTTCCTTGTTTTAGGACCACTACATTTTACTTGAAGAGATAAACCGCCTGGCCATCACCAAATACACGGACCTCCGCAATTTGGCAGTTAACCTCAATAAGGCGCTGACTGAATACAACGAGTTGTGTTAGTATTTGACGAAATTTTGAATTTATTCCAATTCTGTTTACACGTTGTAAACAAGTTTCTAATCCTCAAACTTCTTACACAGATGCGACGACCATCAAGCCCTTGCTGATGCAGATTGACAGCATTGACGGTATGGTATCCAAATTAGAAACTAACGCGTACAGACTAGATGCTTACACCAAGCAACTCCGAGCGAGGATAAAGGAAATGGACGAAAACTAATCTCTGAGAACCCTAACCCTTGCAAATCCGCTATACACTAAAGTCATGGGCGTAGCTTGAACATTCCTATTTTCTTCCTATTTTCTATTTCCTATCTACTTCCTATTTTCAACATGTGGGTCTTTTTAGTAGCAGATGTCACTTTTGTGAGTTTTTCAGAATTGGACATTTCGTTCGATAAAATAATTAATTATTCGTCGGCGCACATTTTAGTTTACAATCCGAATGAAATATTACTTTACAACAATTAGAGCCGATCTTTTCATTAAAATAATTTGAGCTTCAAGTCAAATTCAAATTTACTAGTTACTTCTTCAATTTCTTTAACTTGGGTATAATGGTTACACGCCCATGGCTCGTTGCAATCCTTTTGTCATTTACAAAACATATGTCTAAGATAGGTTCGGTACAGGAACGCGGTCTTGAGCCATAGTTTTCAATTCTATTTAGGTACTGAAAATCCGCGAGAGCTGATTTAAAACTATATTTCTATACTATGGTCTACGTTTTAATTGCGTCTAACGCTACTAAACGCGTGGTTATTTACCATTCTAAGACAATTGGGCATGTTAAACATTCTTTTTTGTTTTATTTTGATTCTTTAAAAGAAATCAAATGTTCCTCTCGCGGGTTGACGTACAAATATTACTTATGTGTAATAAACTATTTTTCTATGTAGTAGTTTAAAAAAAAAGTAGTTAAGTACCTTGACTTATGATTAAGTCATATGATGTGCCGGATATTCATATCCGCGGATAGCTTTTAAACTCTTGCTAAAATTCAATTCATATGAAAAGTATTTTTTATTAATTTCACTGCGTAAATTAAAAAATCTTATTTAAAGTTTATTTTTCAATTAATTTCACTGCTTAAATTTTAAATTCATATTGAATGATTTTTTTATTAACTTCACTGATTAATTTTAAAAATTCCATCATGAAGATTAACTGAAATAATATGGCACTAATGTTGTAAACGAATTTCAAGTCATGCTGTTCTGAACTGGTTAGAATTTTCTTATTAATGACATGTTTTGGTTCGAGGCGGCATCGTTAGCAGTACAACATAGAGAATACTTGTACTTATACTGACAGAGTGTGATGCTTTACGAACAGGATATCTTAAAATCTTCCATCATAGACACTGAGATTTTTTTTAGAACATATTAAAGATTGTCAAACATAAAATCAAATATAAATTGTAACTCACTGGGACTACAGTTCAGCTTGTGATGACTACCTTAAGCTAATACGTCAGTGAAAGATATACTTATGATTAAATTTAATCCGCGGACAATTTTTTTTTTAAAATCTGGCACATCTCCTAGTTTTAAGTTTAAATTAAGCTATAGTAGTGTTAGATTATATTCACCTACTTCAAGTATATGATTACGCTGTACTACTACTACTAAATATTCTCTTTGAAGTTCGTATTTTGGTTCGAATCAATGCATCACAGTTTTACGAGAAGGCAAGCTTGGTAGTTTAACAACAGATAGGTACCAACTCGAATTATTTGCAAACGCTCACTGTGCTTTGGTACCAAACTGGCGAAATCGAAATTTCAAATTAACATAGAGCGTAATTGTATAGTTGGAGGTCAGTGGTTATTAAAAAAAAAATACACCAAAATATAAAACAAAAAGGTTGTGTCACACAGCGGACGCGACGGGACGGAACACGACGGTTTTTTTTCTAGCGATACTACACCGTACCGTGCTAGGTGGCGGGACTGAAGTCCGCAACAACATCGGCCGTCTCGTCCGGTCGCAGGCCTGACTGTGTGTCCAAGGCAGTGACAATACTTATTTTTCACAGATTAACTATGAGTCTAGTGTGACACGCCGAGCGGTGAACCCATTCAAAAAGAGGATATCTCATTCCATATCGTACCACTTCTACTTAATATAGTATAATAGTTTCCACAAACTTCGTGAACTTACATATAATTTATTATGTGTTTTTAATTGAAAAAATAATAATTTATGAAATAAATACTCATTATCAAATAAATAATAGGAGCACTTTATAGTGCATTAAATAGGCTTGTATATTAGTTGCTTTCTAAGAAGAGGAAGTCTTAATTATTCACATCTTAAACACGGCAAAATATTAGGCAGACCTAGTGTGACTATCCCAGGGTTAAAGCGCGGCTCACTGAAACTTTGAAACATTCATATTAATTTTAGGTTAAAGAAAAAACTCCAAAAGTGTACTCGTTAATCACAAGATTCTGGTTTTTAGTATCGTTAAGGCGGTAAACAATGCAGCTTTTCACACAGACATTCGCTCGAGGTACAATGGTTGTGATTTAACACGGATTGTTCTAAAAATGATAAAACACTGTCCATGTGGATGTTTCAAAGGCACACTTTTAATTCTTTCGCAGCTTCATTGTGCCTGTAATGAACCTCAGCTATTTTCAGAGGAGAGAATTTGAGGAACATAATTTCGAAACTTATAAAATACGTGTTCTAGTATTCGTTAAATTGGCGACATTTCTAATGAGTTACACCTACCTTTTTGAACACGTTACGTAAAGTCTGTTTCATAATTTGATTGTCTGGGAGGCATAAAAGGAAGCCTTTATAGCTTTTAAATTTAATATACCTGTGTCCCAAAGAACTTTTAATTTATGTTAAATCAGTCTATTCTGCCTCCTGTTCCTCTCTGACACATCTCTCCTCTCGTCATATACTAGCTAATAGGTCTGCTGACATTCAATACTTCTAGTGTACGTACTTATTTACGAGTTCTTAATTCAATCTTTATTTTTCACGTATCCTGAGTTATTATCAGATGATCGCATTCTTGGGGCCTTAAGTCTCATGTTGCAAAGTCCTAATAACATTTTAGGTAGCTACACTAGTGTTTATTTATAAGCTTTTATTTAATGCGTAGGTATATTAACTAGTGACGGCGACATTATAAATATAGAAAAGCCACGAAATCTCTCGATTTAGCAATAATAAATAGGATTAAAAGAAAGTAGTGTTTTTCAAAACATGAAGGTGTAGCCTAAAAACTCATAAATGCATTTAGATAAGCAATATTAATCACACATATTTCGTTCATATAAATGTTCTCGTAAATATAGGAATATGTTCGTAATAACTAAGTTCGTTGCTTTTATTCCATGAAAGTCATGCTTTTTAATTAAATCGATGAAACTGTATTATGGCTCGAACATTAATGGATAGATCTAAATTCCATCTACATCAGTCATGGTCGATGTTCGTTGTGTGGGGTACAGGTCCCACTTAACACCTTTTGACACGTTCAATTGACATGATTGCAAACGTTTGTCACGTTGATACTATTCGGTTCATTTGTCAGATCAGTCAGTCAGAGTCGTTTAATAAAAAAACATGCTTGCATTTATTCTATCAAATATCAGACCTGTTCTATTTATAGTTAGTCTTAGCAGGAACACACACTACCATCAGTTGTTGTAAGTTAAAATTAGTATATTTAAATTATTAATACGACGAATCAATAACTTTCAAAAATATTCTAAATTACTTACTAAAATATTATAGTAGTGTTATATATTCTAAGAAAAACTTCAGCACTTCCGTAGTATATAAAAGATAATTAGTAATATAATCGTAATATAAATTCAATATAACCTCATTACAAGCCTTCTATATTATCGATAAAATTAAAGAACTCTAATAACTGCAAAAGATTTCCTATATAATTAGAATAGAGTCAAAAAGCGATGTGTTAAACATTATATTAATAGTTAAAATACGTTATTCAACTTAAAGTTTTAAGATAACACTTTTTAATCACATGTCTTCTATTAAAATATCGTTAGCAGTACATATATCTAACCTATAAATGTTTTAACCGATTTTGTTAGTCGGTGACTTAATAGTGATTGCGTAATTAGACATCTAGAAAAAACGGATAGCTTTTTATGCGGATATCCGTTTAGTATATATATTGCAATAATAATTAGACTGCTGCCTTCGACTTAGAGAGTGACACTTTGCTGCACACAATAGTAAATGTGTAGTAAGTTATAGTAGCGTTACACGATGTATTTGAAATAGATATAACAAAATTATTTAAGTTAATGTCGATAACGAAAAAATTAATAAAAAGGACAAAAAAATAAAAAAACAAAAAAATGAAATAACAAAAAAAAATTAAAAAATTAAAATTACAGAAAAAAAAAATAAAAAAAAACGAAAAAAAAATCTAACTATAAAATTTTAATGATTAGGACAGTGAGAGTAAGACAGAAGCAATGAATATATGTGTTATCATAATTTTAGGATACAAAAAAAAACAAAAACATGAAAAAAAATCATAAAACGAAAATTCAAAAATAAGTGTTATCTCATTTTATGTTGTTAAGTACTCTTTTATAATAAGATTAATAAGAAAAAAATAAGAAAAAATAAAAAAAAATAAAATAAAACAAAATACTATAAAAATAACTTATTTTAATTTAATATTGTTATTATTTATGGAATTGAATTATTAATTATTAAATTCTCATTTTAAAGTATTAGTTAGTTTTCTCATTTTTCATGCCTTATGAATTTATTAATTCCTAGATTGATATTCACTGTTTGACTAAGTATAGGGGAAGGGCAAAATCCAAATATTCACTGCATTTTCTAACTTGCATGAGTGACTTAAGTCAAGCTAATACTCAGAAATCTGCATTCTTAAGTTTTGAAATTACATATTTTGATTCCAAAAGATTTGTGACATTTTTGAGGGCGAACGACTTATTTAAGAGTTTATGGCAGAGTAATCAAAATAAAGTCTTTCTTGAGCCGATGCGAGACGGAACCAGTACACTAAAAATTTCTTATTTAATACCCAAGTTGAAAGTAGTCCTTGGCATGACGTTAAACTGCCGTACATTTGACCTTAGGTTCTCAAGTATAAACCCGCAAACTGGGAAAAACTGAGGACAGTTTTTCCCAGTTTTACCAATTTCCCAGTTTTCTACTTTTCGAGTAGGAACTCGAAAAGTTGATATCGGTGCAGGATGTCAACTTTATAATATCTGCCAGTTGAGCCTCAACAGCGGCATCTACAGGCCGAGTCAAATCCACTGCACACTCATTAAACAGCTTCGATCGAGTTTCATGGATTGACTTTCCCTCTTAAGTTGTTATACGGCTGTCTACATCATCGTCATCACACATAGGGCGGTCTCTATTGAATATAGATTTATCTCTAAGACGGTCTTGGCTTGTCTCTACGAGACGAGCCTGTATCATTATCCTCGTCAACAGTCTATTTTCTTTGGAGACCCCCTATGCTGGTCTATTCAAAGTACAGCCGATATGCAACGCTACTATGGTTATGATTGTATTGCGGGGTGCTCAATATTTCGCCTTCCGGATGCTTTAGTGATTTTCCCATTAACTTTTCCTCTGAAGTTGTCATACGATTGTGTACATCATCGTCATTACACATAGGACGGTTTCTATTGAAAATAGATTTATCTCTAAGACGGTCTTGGCTTGTTTCTACGAGATGAGCCTGTATCATTATTCTCGTCGGTAGTCTATTTTCTATGGAGATCTCCTATGCTGGGTCTATTCAAGGTACAGTCGCTATGCAACGCTCCTACGTTTATGATTATATTGCGTGGTGTTAAATTTTTGCCTTCCGGATACTTTAGTGATTTTACCATTTACATTTTTGGATTTTGCATCTCCTCCCTTATAAACGTGAAATATCGTTACAGAGAGAAACCTTTCCATAATTTAGTAATTTTTTTTTATTAATATTAAGTTATTAATTAATTCATGCCGTACGCGGCATTAATTTTAGGTCTTAATTTGATTCTTGGCCTATACAACCAAGACAAATTACGACTTCGAAGCTTTGGAATAGCCTATTGTTTTGCCGATGTCTGCTATTGCAAAGCTTTGTGCTAAACGAAGTGGCGGGCTCACGTGAAATACTGAGTTCAATTTCATCTATCATCAAAAATTTATTTTAAAATTAGTATACATGTCGATTTAACATTATGGTGATGTGGTAGACGGTTAAATTCTCTTGAATACTATTTTTCATTGTAAAATTTATCCGCGAAAAATGATTGATTCGGTGTAAATCTCTCTTTTAAAATTACCTATTACTATTCGTATAACTATTGTTCTGTAAAATAATACAACCGGCATACGTGTACAAGCAATAAAAATGAATATTTCAAGTTTAGGTTATCCTTTGTCGTACTCATTACCTCGCCTAAAGATAACGACGATAAAACTGAAATTTACCTGAATCATGAATTCAGATTTGTATAAGTGGGCCCCTGGGGGAATAGGATACTTCCGCAAGCCTGTTATGACTAAGTGCCTGAACATCCCTTCCTTGTTCGTTTTCAAGTTAGGGGGTGTTCGCTTGTCAATATCATCCGGAATAATTTGTGGCCAAATTGTTGTGTTTGATATTGATTTAATAGAATTAAACTTGGTTGCTGATACGTCACAACACCTTAACGACATTGCAGCCGCAGTGGCGTGAAGGTCTGTTGCAGACGATTGACCGAAAGTTCGATTGCATTGAATGTGGAATCGAACTTAGGTGCAATGGTGCCTTCGTACAAGCCTTGCTTGTGAGCTAAAGCTAGATCGTACGGTTTCCCACATGTTGGGAACACGTCGAATCAACTAGCGCGCCATCAAGAAGCGCTGGAATGCGGTTGCCGGGCTGGTTAAGATAATAAAGTTGTGGAAATGTTTCACAGTACAAACTCCCCTCTGTGCCAGCCCGGCGGCATTATTCGAATGACTTTTATTTAAGTCAGCCTGATGTGCCTGTCCTTACGTTAAGAATCTTGTAATTTTGTTTCAAAACTAATTTACGATTTTTGTTTAAAATTTAAGGTCTATAGATTCTTTGCGTGGTAAATTATATTTTTCGAAGTATAATTTGTGGAATGAGAGGCATCTCCGTCCACTATAGTTGATACTTTTGAAGGTTGGAAGTCACTGTCATAGGTGTGCAATATTTTGTTGAGAACTATTGACATGTATACAGTGATTTTCTATACCCAATCACATTTTACCACAATCCTTAATCATTGGCACACAACACAGGCAACACACACAGAGTAGCGTAACACACAAATGTTATAGCTGTAACGATAAAAATACAATTCATAAAATACCTGAATGTTTTGTGAATTGAAGCTTTATTCTTTTACTTCAAAACTTCACTATATTCTGAATTACTGTTGCGTACACCTATTCTCTATAAAATGTTCAAATTAAATATCAACTTTATCAAGTACAAAAAGTCTCAAACCTGTCCATCTACAAGACAGAAACTTCCAGAAATCTTATTCAAATAAATTGTTGGGTTGTCTCTGGTCACCGTCTGTAACTCTCGTCGTTGAAACCAAATTGTTTATTGGGTTCAGTTGGCGTTGTCGATACCGTGTGTAACATCTTTAGCTTATAGAAATTGACTGTGGTTAGGAGGTTTACTATCCAATCAATATAAAAAAAAAATCAGATCGCATAACTATGTGCAGGATATTAGTAGATCTCCCTGCCACGGATTTTTCTACAAAACAAGCCTTCAAAGTTATAAAATAATTAATGTGAGATTGACAACGCGGCAATTGTCTAATAAGTTTATTTAATACCATTCACCCATTATAACAAGACCCAGTCTTTTCCTATAAAAAATTCGGTTACGAAATTCTAAAAATAGTTGCTTTAAAATCAAATGAATAAAAAAAAGGACTAGAAAACAGACACCTAACAGGAAATATTTGAGGAGTAGTCTCCCGAGTAAATCAATCGCTACTCCCCAACTTTTATATCTAATCCAAAGCCAAGTAATTTAAATAAAATATCGTGGTTTGTTGTAACTGAAATAACAGAATGTTACCTACTCAATAGCTTAGAAGGGCCTATGGAACTGATCCATCATGTTTATTGGAGACAATGGTTCTTAGCTCTAGAATGAAAGGAAGATTGGTTTAAGGTGCACTTTCAAGGGCTACAAAAGAAACGAGTCTGAAAATGTCGCGAAAGTGCGATTATAACAACAGTTACTTCATCACATCACGTACTTTTTCAGGTTGTAATGAAATAAACTTTTTATTCAATCAGCCCTTATTCCTTTCCTCTCCATATGCGAATCTCTCACCGCGTGTGGGTTCCGTGTCAATAAGGATTTTAAGCGCAGTATTATTAGAAATCATAGTATCAATCAGCGAACCTAAAAACTGCCGTTAGAGTACAAATAGGTACGTTTTTTAATTTCTTACGTAACGTAGTGTTGGCTAGATAATAAAGGCTCGATGCTAGTTTGTCAAAAACAAACAATCTCTGTCATTCATTAAAACATAGTTTTAGAACAATAATTTCGAATCATAGGTCTCTCTATAATGCTGCCCAATTATTAGTAGTAATCGATTAGTATTATAACAAAAAAAAACCAACAAAAAATATTTTATTCTGCATAGATTTTTTTTAATCATTGCTACCTGGGTCGCCAAAAGATTACTTCTGGTGATTTCCCTAAGCAGTTGCTGAAATACCTTGAAGTTATTATTTTTTTAATTTTAATGGGGGATCATTTGTTATAATACGGTTATTACGCTTTTAGTTATCTAAACGTTTTCTGACCCTGAAGAAAAAAAAAACATGTCTTCCAAACCAATTGATATTACTTACAAGTTTAAAGTAATGGATAGAACTTAGCAAATTCATTCTATTGGTTAAACAAGTCTTCAAGTGGTCAGAAATAATGACAGAGATTGTAAATAAATTTGCCTTATGAGATTATTATTCCATTTAAGACAAGGGCTGTGTGGTCTCGGCCTAGAATAAACCACTCTTTAAGCTCCTGAGTCAGTTGATCATGAGACTCGGGAGAATAATATTGAGTGGAGACCACCCCACATTATCCCGCGGGTGTCGTAAGAGACGACTAAGGGATTGAATGTTCGGTACTTCGACAGTGCAATCCATCTGCTTTCACTTAGCTGTCACCGAATTTTCTGTAGTATTATTACGCGTCACTTGCTGCTAAGAAAATTTGTTCAAATTGGCGTTTAATGCAGTAAATGGAGTTCTTTTTTGGAGATCACAGTATACACTTCCTATGTTTTCTATGTTTTTAAAGTCTTCCTGGCGCAAAGCATAGTTTCCTTGGCCCAATGTCTGTAGGTTATTGTTTCTTGTTTGCTAGCATAATCATCATTAGTTAGTTTCTTGAACTCTTATGGGTTGGTCTATATTCTTCCAATATTTTAGAAACAGCCTTTTCTGGATATTGCGGTAATATTCCCAATTTCCAAAGTCTTCCTGGCAGAAAGCTTCGATTCTTCTCCAATCAAAATCTATAGGCAGTGTTACTCGGCCAGTTTAAAAATCAACTGATTTCTTCCCAGTAGATAGCAAAAACACCGTTGCTATTTTTCGAGCCTCTACAGGGTTAGTTGATGCTCAAACTGGTTAGATTCTGGCCTTCGTCTCCTCCGGATTGAAATAGTAAGTCAGTGTTGCTCGGCTTGTTTGAAATTCAACTGGTTTCTTCTCTGTAGATAGCAAAAACACCGTTGCTATTTTTCGAGCCTCTCCAGGGTTAGTTGATGCTCAAACTGGTTAGAATATCGCCTTCGTCTCCTGCGGATTGAATTCGACAGTCAGTGTTGCTCGGCCAGTTTAAAAATCAACTGTTTTCTTCTCTGTAGCTAGCACAAACACCGTCAGCTAGTTTCTCGAACCTCTACAGGGTTAGTTGATGCTTAAGCTGGTCGAAAATAACCTTTGAACCTACATTCAGATTGAAATCTGTGTTCGATTCTCCTTCGTTCGAACTTTAAGAGGGAGACAGGGCAAGATTGGCCACACCGAACTTCGAGTTGCGGCCAATCTCGCCAGTCCCAGGAGAGTCAGGATTGAACACCAAGGCACCACTGTTCGATCTTTCGGAGGTTAAGAGAGCTGACGAACAAAATATGGTACACCTACAATTATTACACACGCCAGTGTTTAGGCCTACACAGGAATAAGAGTAGCTCTCTGGTTCCTTGAATAGCTCACGAATAGCATTTTCTCTAAATCACTTTTTGACTAATTTCGCACCATCGGCTTTGCTGCAATGGTCCAGTTTATTCCAGCACAATCAGCAATACTTGATGCGTCAATGACTACTGTTCATTTTTTATTCTCCCACGATGCCACCCTAGTTTCATTGATTTAACTTCTAAATGCTTCTGAGATTTTATTGGAATTTGGCTTTAGTAGTTTCTAATTATGGCTAGGTCTTATCTTATGTTTCTTAAAAAGTTGCTTTCGTCCGTTAGCTTTTTAGTATTAAAATAGATTTTGTGTTATTTTATTTACGTGACATTATAAATGTCACTCGTACTTTCGTGTCGGTTAAATTGTTATTTTGGTTCTAAGTTTTTGACTTTACATGATTACTTTTACTTTTCAATCATAATTATAAATATAACGCACAGGTTACCAGTAATACTCTTACACATTACATTATTATAAGTTTCTGAAATGTTTTACGGAAAAGCTAATTAAGTATAAAAATCGTCCTTCTATTTCCTCAAACAATAAAACAAACTTGAGTTGTTTTAAAGAAAATACTTTCATATATCAGTTTTAAACAACTATTTCTTTATGCTGTGTTTTTGGTGTTTCCATAAGGTACCCTAAGTTTGTTTGTTCAAATTCCATTTCCCTACAGTGGTTTCTAGGATGCAGATTCTATCTTTTTACTAACAGGCATTTGCCTACCTTCTATTGCGCGGCTGAAACTAAAATTAATTCTAGCTATACCTTATTTCAATTCAATCTTCAATAAAAAAAAATCTTAAGCTTATTTGCAAAAAAAATAAAAAACATAATAAAAAAAACAAAAATAAAAAAGATATAAAAAAATAAAAATAAAAAAACAAAAAAAAACGTGTTTTCTATTATATAAAATTAAGGATATTCTATAAGCCATTGTGAAGCTATTATTATTATTTAGAAATTTAATACTAGTAACCAAGCTTTCGATACTCGGCTTTAATTTTTCAGTCTCGATACAGTGACAGTTAATAATCAAAAACTTCCATACAAACTAAGTTTCAAAAATATATTCTAAATTTACAAAAATTCATTTCATCCATTTTGATCATTTTTTTAACTCTTGACCGTTAATGACTATTTAGAATAATATAAGCGTTGATGTGATATTGTTTGAATAGCTTGCAAGTTTAAAGATAAACAGATTATCTTCGCCGACCGTGACTTAGATTACTGTAATTAGATATAATGATACTACCTACATGTAGACTGTGTTGAAAAGCGTTTTAGTGATCTTAATTGATAAGTGTACGAATACGAATCGCCTTAATTCATAAATGTACGTTTAGAATATTATACTACCTCGGAAAGGACAAAATAATAAGTAGATAGAAGGTTTTCCATTGCTTTCCACGATTACATAAGCATGTTTAGTATTTCGCCTCAATTTGAAGAGGATAATTCCTATTTCATCATTTACAAAATTATGATACCCACTCTCTAACTTTAGGATAAACTTGAAAAGTCAGCTGCATTAAAATATTCTTAGAACGTATAAGGCCGATATTAAATATCATAAACACATCGGTAACTTAATATTACACCTAATATCTCATTAACTTCTGATTAGCGTCGTGAGAAACCATTCTTGTACCTCTTATTAAACTACTACTAAATACCAATTACGTCATCCTGGCAATCGAGGCAACTTGGCCTCTATGTGCCCATGCTGTGTGAGTGACAATCGTTGTAAGTGAGAAACTGCGACTATAAGATCAACTAGTTCAAGATTTATTAAATACACACCATTTTCTTGAATAAGCAGTAGATCTTACTAAGACATCTCGTTCGGATATGCTTGTCCAGTTTCATGTCCAACTTAGGTCTTCCCTGTCTCTGATCCAGCATCATCGGATTAGATAATATCCTGCAGGGTTCGTTGGCCACAATCCTGGTCGGCAAATCCCCATCTGTTACTGATTCATCCAAATTTGAGTGCTATTTGCAATTGTTTGCCAATTGAGGCAACTTGAACTCTCCAAAGGTTGTGTAAGTAAGATTACTAGGTCAAGACCTTCTTAATTAAAAAAAAAAACATATTGACTGGTACTAAATTTTTCCTTAAAATATATGGAGCAAACCTTAATAACGTCTTAATAAGGTTTGCTCAATACTTTTCAATAAATGTGGTATCATGACATAAATTTGTATCCCAACGAAGAGCCTTTACTAATCCTCTCGTTGTCTTCGAAATCGGAGTTCGTATTTGCCTGTCTAGTTTCTAGTCCAACTGAGATCTCTCCTGCCATTGGTCGACTATCGTTGGATCAAATAAGTTCCTACAGGGTTTGTTGGTCTCAAAACTGGTCGGCAAATTATCGTATCCTGACATAAATTCATATCCCAACCAAGAGACTCCAGTAGTTCTCTTGTCTCCGAAATCGGAGTTCGAATTTGCCTGTCTAGTTTCAAGCCCAACAAAGTTCTTTCCTGTTACTGGTTGACCATCTTTGCATCAAGCAAGTTCCTCCAGGGTTAGTTGGTCTTAAACTGTCGGCAAACCTTGTGAGTTAACATCTCAACGTAGAGTTTCAAAACCTCCCTATCTATTACAATATTTGGTAAAGCACACACAAGAAAACTTAGATGCTGAATATCCTCGCCGTCTATTCCATTCATGAACTCCCTTGTAGTCAGATCTGGAATAAAGAAGTGGTGGTAATGTATTCGCTGACTTTTTTGATATCTTATACTTAGTATTTCACTGTCTTCTATCTCGTCTCTATCTTGCACTGTTCTTTAAAATTAACCGTTTAGTAACGGGTTCTAATAATATAAAGCTTTTTAACTTAAATCGTAATCGTGTATGTTAGATACATCGTCTTGTGCATTTCTTCAAATCTGTCTATTATATTAAAAGTAGTGAAAATAATTCCTAATACATAATTTTGAATCACTTGGTCAATAGTTCACTTTTTAATAATAATTTGGTTCACTTTTAATTAAACTAGATTTTGGGAACGTATAATAATCGACTAAATACCTCTATAATACGATAGTTCAACTATATACACGTGTTTAGTGTAAAGCAATAAAATATAAAGCTACCTAAAAGTGCAAGTAAAAAGTGCATTTATTGTAAATCTGTATTTTTTGACACTGTTAAATATGTAGCCTGCGTTCGTAGATTTTGTAGTTTTTCAAATAATACTCTTTTTGATATAAGCTTGACTGCACCTCCGTGTAATAAACCTATAAAAAAACCACGCATCAGAAACACATACAGAAATATATGGAACTTGATAACTAACGCATTAATTGAGCAAAGAGACAATAGAGTCACAAAAAAGCAGTTCTGACATTCAATTTTCAACCCAAAATGTAAAAATAAATACGGAGGTGTCATACCGTATTATATGGTGTTATTCCCTGGAAGTAAACATTAAATTCATAGTCACGTATTACATTTACGGTCTCACTAATCGCTAAGCACTGTTAGCCTATCACTCAATGTCTTCTATATTTTTAAATAGAAATAAGAGTCGCGTATCGAAAATATTGTATTTAAGAGTTTATGAGCCTTTTGTAGTTAGTAAGCGGTTCGGTTTTGAATAAGTGGCAATATTACTTTTAGATTAATTTATAATGTGGAGTGATCCCACCAAGATATAAAATTGAACATCTAAGCTGCACAGTATGAGATTATAGATTTAGGTTGGTTGCTTTAAATTACTCTTTTCGCCTGATCGTGTTATACTTGCAATGTTCTAAATCGCCTATCATACCCACGACCAATGGTATTTGTTATAGGCCTGCTGACCTCTGCTGCCCATTCAATATGAGCGTGCGCCCGTTCGCGGTGTCGTTGTAACTTTAAAATTGACGAAATGCTGTAGTACTCATTCCATCTGATACTACTGTTTTCCATGTTAGAGTATAATCACAAATTCCGTAGTTACTTTTTTTGCCATTTATGTATTAACCCACTATCCTCCAAGTCCAGTTCAAAGGAAAGTCAAAGGACTTTCCTTTGAATTGTCAGAGGTGCTTGTTAATTTTATAATTAAAAAAAAAAGTGTAATATCAACAAGCGCCTTATATTTCTCTCGTATAGCTGTGTTCTATAGTTTCCTCCAAATTCAAAACCAACGTGCCTAAATAATAATTAAATCACAATAATTGTCATATCCCCGATTGCTTAAAAACAATCAAATTCTTTGTCACTTTAAATGTTTTACTTTTTTGAGCATCTTTTAATTTCACGTGGTGGCGATATGTAGGATGTTAAAGCAATCTAATATATTTAGTATAGAACTAACGTAGTTATAAGATGCTTCACGTTTACTCTACGTGACATTCTTCTTGATATTTCCTTAATTATTAAGAGATTATATTAGTATTATCGGTAGCGTAGTACAGTAGTTTGAGTAGATATAGTTTTAAGAAAACATAGCAGCAGAATCAAACAGAATTGAGTCGACATACTCCGTATATGCAAGCGTATTTCAGTGACTGCTAAAACATAGCATTTGACACATTCACAGAAATCACATTCACGGCAAAGTAACGAATCTGCATCTGCTTAAACCTGCAGATTCGTAATGCCGTAGATGTGACGTGTCGACTATCGAATGGACTGTTAGGTTACACTAACATAGAGTAGGGTTTTACTCCGACGAGACTATTTGCGGAAATATTTGAATCCATTCTTTAAAATAGGCAGGTTTTATTGAAAAAATTAACAAAATTACACAAATTTGAACTTTGAACACGAACAGTCCGAAAATCTTCATAACTAATATTCTTAAGGTCTTGCACCTTCCACATTCAGTAGTCTCCTGCTACGTCACCTGAGCGCCAATCCACCTTGAATTGTACAACAGACCATACGGTGTGTAATCAATGTTATAGCGATCACTGTACTACCTTGCAATCATTACTAGTAACGTTGACAGTTTTTCATATTGAATCGCTGACAGTTTATTTCACCCTGAATTGCTCCAATACTATAGTTAACAATAAGATGGAATCTAGCAATCAGCATCTAATGCTGTAGATTCCTACCAATGAGATTATTTGATCAGGTTTTTAGTATAAGTTAAAGTTGCGTGTTCATTGAAATGAGAATAGAAGTCGCTAGTATTGAAAAAAAAAACATAAATACTAACGGTTTTGCTCTTTGTCGTATTACTCCAGCATTAGTTCATTATTTTGAATAACAAAATTCAAAAATTCATGACTATAACACCTATGTCTGGGAATTGAGATTATTATTTCTTTGGTTTTAAGTTTAAATAAGTTATTTAAGGCTATATTTTAATATTCCACTATTCGTCAAGATCCGGTATCCCCATCCTTTTATCTTTGAATGTTCTTTATAATCGTGTATGCTTCTTAGGACAGACAAACCATTTCCAAATTTCACCTGTCCTCGTGTAAACTCTCTCAAATCTCCTTTGTCATACGGCTTTTCACTTTTATGATCTCAATCTGTACCAGTTTCGACCTGAATATCAGAGTAATACTGTCTTTTAGTGTATACACGTCCGCCGTTACGGAGTTGTGGTCGTGGACTAAGTCTGCCAAATTGAATTCAATTACTTTCTACGAGTATCAACACAACCAACACAGTGATTGGCCGTTATTAATGCTGGATATTAAAAATAACTTTCAGGTTTCAGACATCTGATTTCATTTCAATGTGTATCAATTTTTAGTTATTTGAAATAGTTATATTGCTTGTAATTTTAGTGATTACTGCTCTTTTTTTTCCTCTGATACGAAATCCCTATGTAGTTAAGACAATTTGGCAGCGTCCATCGTAGTACTTTTACTTACTAAATTAAAAACTTAAGGAAATTTTCGGAAACGAAATTAGTTGTATATATTATTGCGCGAAATTCTCGTAAATACACGTGAACCATTCATATGGTTAGTTCATAAGTCATTTTTGGTCATAGACCGACGCCGATTGGGCATATAGTGTAAGTATTATTGTATTTCCCTACGGGGGTTCATATTTATGTAATTTATTGCGTCACAAACATTTTTGTGATACTTATCTATAGTTTACTGAGTATAATCGTTAGTTTATTACAATTTATTTAAGTAAGCATGGTACACACACGGTTCTGTTTAAGATTGCCAACTTTTCTGTTCACCGATAACATATTACAAAAGAAAATAACAAGTGGAAACTATTATACTAATTAAGTGAATTAGGTCCTATGTGTCATGAGATATATAAGAACTTTGAATGGGTTCACCGCTCGGCACTCTCATAAGTCTCATATTAAATCAATACCTGATATGGAAAATAGTCACAAAATTACATTGTAACAAGCACCACCTTTGTTTTGAGACTCTTCTAAAAAATCTGTCGAAAAGAACTGTTGCAAAAGATTACAAAATTCATAATTCTAAAACTGTATCTGTACGAAATCTAATTTATCCTATGTTAAATTTTTCAAATTTCGATGTATACGTAATCATTTAATAAATCTTGGTGTAAATACCTGTGTTTTCTTTTTCTAACCCAAGGACGTATTATAAGTGTTATAAGTACATACCTGTCAGCTGGATGTCAGATGTTAGAGCTTGTTCACATCACCACGACACGACGTCGTCAACATTGAACGGTGCGTTGACGTGACGTGCAGTTTGTACGGGTACCTTACCGTGTCTTAAAAATACACGTCACGATGCTGCTGTCGTGCCGTCGTACATTATTTTCTCACGTACCAGAGACATAGTAGTCTAATTCTAGACATCTATAACTACTACAGCTTCCGCCGACGTCCAATAAGATGGCGGCGACGTTGCCATACTGTCCATTAACACGACACGGAAAGGCCGTACCATGTCACTTTGACGACGCCATGACGTGGTATGTGGACAAGCTCTAAACGAGATCTCATAAACACCTACAATCTGGGACTATCTGTGCATCTGATAAACGACAAACTGAAACTTTACATAAGCTGATGATCATCAATAGGTAGGTACTGAGGAACGAAGCATGACTGGGACCATCACTACATCTGTGAAGAAACGATTACGTGTCGAGACATCAGTGTTCAGAAATTATAGACATGAGTTTACAAAGAAAGTGTCCCCTTTCTTGTAAATACATGAATACCTATATATTCTGGGACCCAAGCCTGATGGTTCAATTGTGTTCGAACAAATCGTAATTGTACTCGTAGCTCAATGACGACGAAAACTTTCAAATTGTATTGTCCTCGGCTATATATTAAACACAATTGAAATAGCAGACTTCGGCCCCTGGCCTTTGGAGTTGACCACGACTGGTATGATGGCACGATTTTACACAAGAAATATTGGCATAGATTTAGAAGTTTTCGCTACTCTGGTAGGTATGTGCGATGCTCTTCCACCGGGAAACCGTGGAGACCTGGAAATTCTACCGGTTGTCACAGATACTTACCGGGCACTGGACCTTTGGTATCTGTGGCAAATACACCGCGGAACGCAGTGAGGCCACAGCGCTCCGTACATTGGTAGAGTGCACAGCGTGGACGCAACAGCGCCAAATCGTAGCGGCAGGTCTAGACGTGGACATTCTCTCGCAGGAGACCTAGTGGTGCGAGCCATTTTCTCCAGTGGTAGTAAGTGGAACTCTGCTGCGTTTTTCTGCGAGCAGATCATGCTCGTGAAAGAGGCGGCAGGGAGGAAGCTGGAGAGAACTCTCCCACCCGAGTTCCGCAGTCGGCGGCGGGGGCGCCGCAAATTTGTCTTCTCCCAAGACTACCGGCCGCCATGACCGGAGGCCCGAGAACGGTAAGGGGGCTGCTCACCTTCTTTACAGAAGCCGGCCCTAGACGAAAGCGTGACGTGAGAGATTAACGCACACCACACCCCTCCAAGAAGCGGGGTAACACCCGAACAACTTCCAAAGACGCGGGTTAGCACCCGAACCCCCTTAGGTGAGGCCGCAGTGGTACCCAAGGATGTCGGGAATCCTGGGTCATCCTTCCGAGGGCTTACCCAGGTCTCCCTGCCATAGAAAGGGCAGGACAACGTGTGGTTTTAGTCGGAGTGTCCGGAATGGCATCGGTGACGGGTTTCCACACGTAGAAATATATATCGAGTTCAAATACTTATGGCATGAATAAGTAACTTTTGAAGCCTTTCAAGTTTATTTAGGAGCTCTTCCGTTGTGTTCAAATATAGAGCACCCGTTGGCATAGTCAATAATGGTGTACGTTACCCCAGCAAAAAAGTAGCTCCTAGACTGATTTGAGTGGAACCTATATTTAGAGCGTATTGTGCCATATATGTGCGCCGAAAAAAAAATTTGTGCGTATTGACGTTGTGGAAAAAAAAGGAAAAAACGATTTCTGCTGGAGTAACGCCGTTCCAGCAGGAAAATTCTAAACGAATAATCTTAGAGAGAAATATTTTGCATGCACCGAGGGCTCATACTTTTACAAATATGTGCCCTTAAAAAAAAATTTGTGCGTCTTAAGGTTTTCGTTATATTGAGTTTTTTGCTGGGGTAACGTTTTGTGAAATGCTGTATCTCGGAAACCACTACATGTGCGCCTCTAGAATAAACTTACACGAGTAGCTCTTAATTTGTGCGAATTTGTGTCATAATCAGATTCAGGAAAATGTGTATAGTTTTCAAGTAATCACGCTTTGTTGAAAATCTGAAAAAAAGTTGTACCACCTAAACGAGAACACCTACGAACTCGCTAAAAACTGTATTCGATCCTGCTCGACACTTACAGTGATCGTAAAAAGTTTCATAAGTGCACATGCATGCGTTAACGAATAATATTACTAAAACTCAAAAAAACGGCGTCAAAACTTTGACATCAAAATACAAAGACTGGCTCAACGCAAGATAAGGGAGTATAAATAAAAAATTTGTGCGTATAATTAAATAATATATGGTGAAAATTCAGCGTAAGATATTTCGTATTTAAGAAGAAATAAACAAAAAACAAAACATACTAACAACGGATGGTTATCCGACTAAATTCGAATGACTACAAAAAAGCGACTGTTTAATACATATCGATGACCTTCTTAATTTTACTCTCGAACAATTTGAAACGTATTGTGTCTGAGTACAGTGAAGTAGAAAAGTACTATTAAATTAAATAAACTTGCTCTTGGATTATATTCTTACCAGCGGTTTCCGCGAAATTGCACATGATTAAGTACATCCATATTATATTTGCATTAAAATTAGTTTATACTACCTACTACTTATAAAAGAGTAGGTAGAAAAAAGCAAAAACGTGACACACTTGTGTCACAGACACAGTTTTTTTTAAATATTCACGGACATTTTACACAACGCTATCTGATCCTAAAGTAATAGGAATAACCTGCTTGTGTTATGGGTATCAGACCACGGATATTAATACTTAGGTATAATTATACTTTTAAATACATAGGTACATATTATATACATAGAAACACCCAGACTCTTGAGACAAACATTTATGGGCCACACAAATATTTGTCTCCGATGGGAATTGAACCCACGACCTCCAGCTATTACTACCGACTGCGCCACAGAGGCAGACACTAAATAAAAGTAAGTTAATAAATAAAAAGGTAATTAACACTAGGTTCGATACTATCAATATATCATATTCATATTCATCATTATAAAAAAAGTCAAAAGAACAGCTCGTGGCAGGCGGAGGTAATAAAACATGCAAAAGAAAAAGCGCACATCATGCTCTCTGTCACACTTGCACTGTTTATGGATGACGTCACACATACACAGAGATGCGCGTTGTATGTGTAGATGCGTTTATCGATAACAACAGTGGGCCTAAAAAGGCCACATTGTACGTTTCTTTTATGGATCTTATAGTGTTTCTCTTCACTAAATTGTCATTCACTAAATTGTCTTGAAGAATCTCATAATGAATCTCATTGTAAATCATCTGAATTGACAGTTTTGTATGGAAATTCGTAAAATGGCCACATCCATGAATAATTATTTATTAATAATGTGAAATTCTATGTTCAAATTGGTGAATTATTAGATTGGTAAGGGTACTAAGATAGGATAGGATAGATAAAGGATACTAAGAAGGGTACTAAGATTTCACGTTTAAATTTAGCATTTTTATTGTCATTAGTGTGTTTTTAAGTTCTTTTGGACAAAATTGCAGACTTGGAACTCTATAGAAACTTTTTAAAGCGTACACGTCCAGATAAACTCGTATTTTCATTAATGAACAGTGTAACCTTTATAATTTTGATTGTTGGCACTTGATGGAACTTGTTATACATTATGAAAACTCACTCACTTGTACTATTCCACAACTTTTATTATAATTTTAATAATACCTAACCGGTTTCGCTATTATAGCATTCTTAAAGGTCCTTTGAGACCTTTGAGCATGCTATAATAGCGAAACCGGTTAGGTATTATTAAAATTATGATAAAAGTTGTGAAATCAAAAGGCTAAGGTGACATTAGGTATATAATTATATACCTAAACCTAATAAATACTCTAAGATACTTATAATGTCACCTTAGCCTTTTAACATGATATAGTGGTCATCAAGTTATAACAACCTTACCTTTGAGAATGCTGAAAGGCGAAACCAGTCAGTTGTAAAGTAAATAAATGTTGTAGAACAGTATGAGTGGTGTTATTCAATATGAGCAGCAGGTTCCACCAAGTGTTATCAATCAACAGTATAAATAACCTTTTTGGGCTACCTACGTGTCACAAGGTTTCGGGGAGTGACACGGGTCCTTCTAAGTTCACATGGCATCCGCAGTGGTAGCTTATGGGATGTGCTATGGGTCCGGAATGCATTAATTGTTGGATTTATAAGCCCCTTTTGGGCTAGCAAAGAAGACCTACATATCGAGACAGAGATATCTTATTTGCCATTATTCCGGATTGACCAATCCTAAGGGAGCCACAAATCTTTCTCCAATATTTACATGGCACCCACAATGGTACCTCATGGGGTTGTGGCATGGGTTCGGAATCCTAGCACCATGGACCCTCCTCCAAAGATTATATGACACCCCCAGGGATATCTTTTGGAGGGTACCATGAGTCCGGAATGTATTATTCCTGGATGTGGCACAATCCTTCTCATAAGTTAACATGGCACCCCCGGGTTATCCTATGGGTCCAGAATGCATTTCCAACAGTGTTAAAAGCACAAGCCAACCTGTCCAAGCCAAACTGTCCAACCCAAACTCACCTGTCAACTAGTACATCTGCTAATCTGCTGTCATTCCTGTAGACCTGAGGCTTCGATGTGAAAGGAATATTTTAGATACATTGACGGTAAAGATGAAATTAGAGATATAAAAATGATATAGAAACTTTGTACACTTAAGTATTGCTTAATTTATTTATTCATTCATAATAACAGTGTTCTAGCCGTGGTAAACATATATAGGTTAGGTACAATTTTGAGAGCTGTGCTTGGTGTAAATGTACCTAAAGTCAACAGAACCTTTACCCTTCTTCTGTCGCAGTCGGGTAAAATAGCCCTGTAGATAGATTTAATTACCAAATTGTGATTTTCTGTGATTATGCGACTCCGCTATTTGTATTTTAAAACTGAAATGAAAACCTGATCT
Source organism: Miltochrista miniata (assembly GCA_933228765.1). Classification (NCBI taxonomy): domain Eukaryota; kingdom Metazoa; phylum Arthropoda; class Insecta; order Lepidoptera; family Erebidae; genus Miltochrista; species Miltochrista miniata. The sequence continues at coordinate 41,676,890 of OW121747.1, forward strand.
GTGATTTAAATTAATAAGGACTACACATGGTACATATTTATATCATTTTAATTTTAGATGCCAATATTGATGGGAATTATGTATAGAACCTGCCAGCGAGAGGTGGTTGACGATTTAACAAGTAAATTATAATGAAACAAAAACTCAACTGCGGGGGTAATTTTTTAACATTATGTATCTTAATGCAGTAGGTACCTATCTCAATTGAGACGAATCTAACGACACCTCGATTATTAAAATCCGTCAAGCCATGTAAGCTGTAGAAAACGCCAACCATATGTACACACACTCGACAAAGATTACGCTACTTCTGGCGCGGTCAGGTAAAATTACCCTGTAGATAGATTTAATACCAAACTGTGATTTTCTGTGATTATGCGACTTCGCTATTTGTAAATTCATACTTAAATGAAAACCTGATCTGTGATTTAAATTAATAAGGACTACACATAGTATATAAATAATATAATTTTATTTTTGTTTTGATATTTATAGGTAGGAAATTTGATCTGTGATTTGATGCAATAATTAGTTTAAGAGTCAATAATAAAAAAAATTATTACATATCAACAAGGTCTATCATTTGATATGGTCATAATTAAACTCTAAAATTAGGTTACAAACTTTTGAACGCGACTGTTCGGTCAACACTTTAGGTATAATCCGTTCAGTTAAGAAGGTCATCGATATGTATTAAACAGTCGCTTTTTTGTAGTCATTCGAATTTAGTCGGATAACCATCCGTTGTTAGTATGTTTTGTTTTTTGTTTATTTTTTCTTAAATACGAAATATTTCACGCTGAATTTTCACCATATATTATTTAATTATACGCACAAAATTTTTATTTATAATTCCTTATCTTGCGTTGAGCCAGTCTTTGTATTTTGATGTCAAAGTTTTGACGCCGTTTTTTTGAGTTTTAGTAATATTATTCGTTAACGCATGCATGTGCACTTATGAAACTTTTTACGATCACTGTAAGTGTCGAGCAGGATCGAATACAGTTTTTAGCGAGTTCGTAGGTGTTCTCGTTTAGGTGGTGCAACGTTTTTTCAGATTTTCAACAAAGCGTGATTACTTGAAAACTATACACATTTTCCTGAATCTGATTATGACACAAATTCGCACAAATTAAGAGCTACTCTGTAGTATTTATTTTTTGTGTAGCAATCTGGTACTCGGGCTTGACAATGTGTAAAGCCGCCCTTTAATCAATTCATCGCTGGTTTTGTTATCTGTGGTTTTGCTGTGACACAAGTGAGAAGTTTTGTCTGTGGCAGGCCCGATGGATTTGCATTAAAGGAACAGGGAGTTTGCGCGCGAAATCGGAGACATGCGGACTACTCCGTTGAAAATTTTCCAAAATTAGTGTGTTTCGAGTGTTTTATGAGTAAAAGTGGTGGATTTTTAAGCATAAAAGTTCGACAAAGTGCACAAGTGTTGGAAAGTGATAAAACGCAGTGAAACGTGACTCTTCCATTTCTCGACAAACTCCAGAGACACTTTTAGTAAAGTACCACCGCTTTACTAGAGAAGACTGACTTTGACTTAGGGCTGCACTTGACTTTGACTAGACTTAGAGGACGAGGACTGTGACTTGAAAAATGAAGATATAATAAATATAAGACTAGGCTGTATGGCTCAAATTGCCTTTGCCTATCCGAAAATGGATAAATAAAACTACTACTACTTAAAGCGCCTGATCCACTGGGCGAGCCGACGAACCAACGAACCAAGAGACTTATAGTCCGTTGGTTCGTTGGTACGTCGGCTCGCGTATATGATCCACTAGCGGACTAAACAGTCTGCTCCTAACGTTGACGGAGACATGGCGTGCTCCCAAACAGAGTTACTTTGTTATTTAGGAATATTGTTACAACAGGAGAAAGAAAAAAAGAAAAATAAAAGACGCCATAAAGTCTGGGTAAAAAGTTGGTTGCGAGAAAGACAAAGATTGTCACATTTAAATTAATAAATTTATTAATTAAATAAAAATAATAATTATTATTTATTTATTAATAAATTTATTTATTATTTATTTATTAATTTTTTATTTTTGTAATTTTTTATTTATTTATTTATCTTGTAATTTCATAATATCTAAAAGATCATTATATGCTGATGTTTTCATACTTTTATTTTTGTAATCTTTACCCGTATACAGCCACAGGCATTTATGATTTTTAAAACATTGTACAAATGTCGTTAAATTGTAGCGACGAAACGAGCGTAGATCCATTATAAAGGGTGTTTTTTTTAGAGGTATAGAACTTTGAAATGGAATAAAACAAAAGGGATTTTTTTTATTGATATGAAATTGACTTTATTCGAAAGACAATTTTCTGGCATTATAATTTAAATATGATTTCTGGCATATGACCGCCACGGCTGGCTCAGACGTAGTCTAATCCAGAGGTCCAATTTTCGATGACATTTTCCAACATTTGTGGCCGTATATCGGCAATAACGCGCCGAATGTTGTCCTGCAAGGGGTCAATCGTTTCGGGTTTATCGGCGTAGACTAGCGACTTCACATATCCCCACAGAAAATAGTCAAGTGGCGTTAAATTGCACGATCCTGTAGGCCAAACCACGGTACCAAAACGTGAAACTATGCGGTTACCAAACGTTTCCTTCAATAAATCAATTGTGACACGAGCTGTGTGCCATGTTGCACCGTCTTGTTAAAACCACAACTCCTGCACATCATGGTTGTTCAATTGATGAACGAAAAAGTCAGTAATCATCGCTCTATAGCGGTCACCATTAACTGTAACGTTCTGGTCAGCATCGTTTTTAAAGAAGTACGGACCAATTATTTCACCAGCCCATAAAGCACACCACACAGTCAGATTTTCTGGATGTAACGGTGTCTCAACATACGCTTGAGGATTATCATCACCCCAAATACGGCAATTTTGTTTATTGACGTATCCATTCATCCAAAAGTAAGCTTCATCGCTCAACAAAATTTGCTTATGAAAATCGCAATACGTTTCTCGGACAGAACCATGCTTTTCAAAATAAATTTGCACAATTTGGAAGCGTTGTTCCGGCGTCAGTCTATTCATGTTAAAATGCCAAACCAAACTAAACATAAATCACTTGACAGTTGACAAAATTACCGCCAGTTAAAAAAGTGGTGGCAACTTAAAGTTCTATACCTCTAAAAAAAACACCCGTTATATACAATCAAAGCGCGTGCGCTCGCTATAAAATTCGAAAAAAGACTGTCGGCTCGCCGGTTCGACTGATCCACTGGCGGTCTTTATGTCCGCATACTTCGACGCACAACGGACAAAAAGTCCGCGGACTTTCGGTGCTCCACTGGCGAGCAAGACTGTTGGCTCGCTGGCTCGCTAGCGAGCCAACGGTCTTGCTCGCCAGTGGATCAGGCCCTTAAAGGAACAGGTTGTGTTAAGATTTTTGGTGAAAGACGGGACTTTTGACCGAGACCTGCTTTGGGGTAGTTGGAGGTCCTTTGGCTTTTGCTCTGAGACTGTGCCGCGAATCAGTTTTTCGCTCAAGCGCGATTATTTGTTACCTCGCATAACCTAACAGGCTGTGATTGGGTTGCTGCATTTGCACATCTTACTACATTTTACCCAGAAAACTGGTGAGTCACTTCTTCTTTTGCAAAGCGGGTCGATTGTCGTCTGTCGCGCAGCCAAGATCTTAATTTGTCGTTTACTTGTCATAACAGGGTTTTTTACTACGGGGAAAAGCGGCCCGTCCGCGGTTAGCAAAAACCACACCCAATGACACGTGGACTACATGAGCGAGGTGTTTTGAGAGGGACCAGCCGCCTCCACGTGGCATTCTCGGGCTGTGCTGCTCTCAACGTACTCAAGGCCAGTAATTGTCACCCTATTACAAGTGTAGTTAGCTGCTTACCCGTTCTACCTGCTCACGCGGCAGTGGTCTATTGAGTGGAATTAGTACCTAAGCCCTGACTATATTTCTGTGTACCTGTGATATTTGTGTCTATCAGTGAATAAGCTCTCTGTGTGTCTCTGTGTATCTCTGTGTACTTAGTAAATATATGTGTGTACACCCTATTGTCTGTTTTCGTGAGAGCCCTAGCCTACCCTTGCACACAGACTGGAAACTTAGAAATAAGGCGCCCTGGGATAGAGTTCTCTGCATAGCTACCTCGCGCTAGTTGGTGAGTAACACTGATCATCTTAGTGTTACAAAATTGGCTCCCAACGTAGTGGCAAATCTCTGGGTCTACTCTGCGGTAGTCTCAGTCTGGTGTGTGTGCATAGGTGGTTATCTCTGGCGAAACCATCCTGTAATATCGTCCGAGACGCTCCAGGACGTTAATTGGTGGTGCTAGCAGCTAAGCACAAAACCTTCCCTTTCGTCTTCTTCCAGCTCCCTACATCTTTGGCTGGAAAAGACACAAAATTCTAAATTCAAAAATTTAAAATAGCTGTGATTTTGGAAAAACTTTTTGATTTTATTTGGCATACCCACTTCTTTTTCTTATTGTGTTTTTTCTTTTATGTTTCTTTTTTTCTTTTTTGTGGTGCACACATATATTTATTATATTATTAGTGTAGATTAATATATAATATATATTATTCTATAGCTTCACCTTGTAAGGTAAACTTAGTGAATCTCTCTGTGTTAACTTACTGAATGTCTTAGTGAACTCTGTAATTGTAAACTTTGTTGAAGGTGTGTAGATACCTTGAAATTTAATTATTAACCTGAACTGTGTTATCAGAAAATTTAGAAACTTTTCTCTCTTAATATACCCTTAATCTTTGTTAAATTCTAAAAGTCAATTTGAAACATAATTACCTAACTTAGTACACTTTGTTGTAACTCAATTTACATTTTTACTTTGTAATTGATCCCTATCTGTGCCATTTTATCTTTATAATTGTTGTAAGTAAATTTTTACATAATGGCACAGATGAAAAAATATATTAATTATTTAAGAAAGGATGAACTTGCTAACGAGCTGTCCCACATGGGTATTTCAGTGGAACCGGAAACGACAGTGTCTGGCCTTCGGAGTGAGCTAAGAACGGCACACCGACTCGTCCGTCAAGGTAGCATCAAAGCGAGTGCTCCGGTACCCGCTGATGCATCGGCTGAGCTCTCGATCTGCCTTTCAAAAGTCTCCGAGCTGGAGGAGGCTATTCAGTCAGGTGACATCTTCATTAATAAGGGTAGTCGTCTTAGGGTGTCTATCAGAGCCAACTACTTATTGAGTAGGTTAGCTCGTTGTGGTCTAGATTGCCCCGACCTGGTGGATATTCGTGGTAGGCTAGTGAAGATCATCGCTAGGGCTGAACCCAGTAGTGATTCTGAATCCGAAGGTTCGGATGATGATGGTGATGATCCTTCGGGTCGTGACCAGGTGGAATATACTTCACCAGTAGTGAGAGAGGACCGCTCGGTGCGAGCTAGTTCAAGTAGGAATAGTTCTACATGTAACATAGTGTATAAAGAACGTCCCCTTAACTTATGTTCATTTAACTTAAAATATGATGGTTCTACTTGTGTACGTGTGTTTTTAGAGAGATTAGAGGAACTTAGATGTGCTCGGGAGGTTACTAAGCCTAGACTCCTTATGGTTTTCTCCGACCTGTTGGATGGACCGGCTTTGTCTTGGTTCCGTACAAACAAAGCTAACTTCATCTCATATGAGGATCTTATTAGTGAGCTTAGAGATACCTTTGATATTCCTGATTATGATTACCGCCTCAGGAATGAGATAAGACAGCGTACACAAGCCCGCTCTGAGTCCTTGGTTAACTTTATATGTACAATGCAAGCCATGTTCTCAAGGTTGTCATGTAAGATGCCCAGTGAGGAACAGCTGGACATTCTCATGCACAACATTAGACCTGACTACATGAAGGAACTGGCCTTGCATGATGTCAACTCTGTAGATGACTTGAGACGTTTGGGTAAGCGCTTGGAGCTTGCGCGTACTAGGGCAGACGCTTTCCATGAGCCTGCTCTTGACAAGTTTGAAATTTCATCTGACTTACACCAGCTTAAGAACAAAGGTGTACAAAAGCCCGCTAAGCAGGTGTCTGCAGTGGAGACGCCGGTTACCCCCCACGATCGCAAATGCTTTCGTTGCGGCGGGGGCGGTCACACTGCATACAGCTGCACACAGTCAAGGGAGCTGGTGTGTTTCCGGTGTGGTCTCAAAGGAGTCAAGACCCCAGACTGCTCACACTGTACTAGCAAGTCAAAAAACGCGTAGGCCAGGGCCTTATTAGGAACTCTATGCACTACTCTGTGTCTGAGTCTATTTCTGATAAGGTCCTGTTTCCTAAACGGGATAGTGACATTAGACCGTATCTAGTTGTTAAGGTTTTAAATTTAAATGTCTTAGGCCTTCTAGATTCCGGTGCCTCCTGCTCTATACTAGGTAAGGGAGCGCACCGCATCTTCTTGGAACTGGGTTTTGATCTTGTGAGTATCAATCCTACTTTTCGTATTACAACTGCAGACAGCACTCACTTGCAATGTCTGAGTTGTATCTCTTTGCCAATTGAGTACAATTCGGTTATCCGAGTTGTCAAGTTCTATGTTGTCCCAGGTATAACCACCTCCATGATATTTGGAGTGGATTTCTGGCAACAATTTAAGTTAAGTGATAAGTTAATTTTACAAAATATTAGTCTTGATAGCTTTAGTGATACTAATCCTATAGAGTCTGTGTCCCTTAACGGTGGCCTCGAGGATTACAACAACTTGACTGCTAAACGAAGGTGTGTAATCAACGGGGTCATTGAGAAATTTGACTCATTGAACACTGATAAGGTGGGCTTAGGTCGGACCTCACTTGTACATCATGTCATTGACACTGGTGACAGCAAGCCGATAAAGCAGCGTTATTATCCGCTCTCTCCCCTTAAACAGAAGGCCCTGGAAGCCGAGTTGGACCGAATGCTGGAGATGGGAGTAGTGTCCCCGTCTCAGTCCGCGTGGAACTCTCCAGTGGTCATGGTGGAGAAGGCAAACGGTGACCTCAGATTGTGCTTGGACTCTCGCAAGCTGAACTCTGTGTCAAAGAGTGACGCCTACCCCTTACCCTATATCAATCAAATCTTGGACCACCTTAATAACGCTAAGTATTTAACTTCTGTAGATTTGAGTGCGGCTTACTGGCAGATTCCATTTGACTCACCCCAGTCTGCTGAGAAGACTGCTTTTACGGTTCCCCGGAGAGGATTATTCCAATACAATTCGATGTGCTTCGGTCTTGTCGGTGCCAGTGCCACGATGCAACGCCTCATGGACCGTCTGTTTGGTCCCGAGTTCGACAACAAGGTATTTGCGTTTCAGGATGACATAGTCTGTGTGTCCAGCACCTTTGAGGAGCATGTAGAGCTCTTACATAGAGTCTATCAGCAACTCAAGGATGCTGGCCTAACTATTAACATGAAAAAATCCCACTTTTGTCGGAGTGAACTCAAATACCTGGGGTATTATGTGGACAAACATGGCCTACGGACAGACCCGGGTAAAGTTGAGGTTATCCTCAACTATCCCACCCCTTCTAACCCTAAGGAGGTTAAGAGATTTCTGGGAATGGCCGGCTGGTATCGTCGCTTTGTTAACAACTTCTCTAAAATTAGTAAACCTCTGTGCAAACTGACTTCTACGAACCTTAAGTTCGAATGGACCCCTGAGGCTGAACAGTCCTTTAACCTGCTAAAGTCAGCCTTGGTTTCTGCCCCTATATTAAAAATGCCTAACTTTAAGATGCCCTTCCGCATTCTTAGTGACGCGTCAGCTTACTCAGTTGCTGCTGTACTGACACAAACTCACGATGGTGTTGAGCACCCTATCGCCTATTGTAGCCGTTCTCTCAACAAGAACGAGGTGAACTACAGCACAACTGAGCGAGAACTTCTGGCCGTGATTTTCGCTTTGGAACAATTTCGACAGTACGTCGAAGGCCAAAAATGTACGGTCGTCACGGACCATTCATCTCTTCTGTGGTTCCATAAACTAAAAAATCCCATGGGTCGTCTAGCACGTTGGAGCATGAGGCTCAGTCAATTCGATTTTGACATAGAGCATCGAAAAGGTAAAGACCACGTTGTACCTGATGCTCTGTCTCGTATCAAGATTGAGTCCCTCGATGCAGTACCCACTAAAGACCCGTGGTATGACCACACCATGAATAGTGTTCGGAAGAACCCGAGGAAGTCACCAAACTTTGACATTCGTGACAACCTTTTATATAGGTTAACTAAAAATAAATATTCTCTGACTTCAGACTTTGACTGGAAGCTGGTGGTACCTCAGGAGGATCGCTTGCCCCTGCTCTCTAAGTACCACGATGACACACTAAGTGCCCATGGTGGTGTTTGGAAGACACATAAAAGGTTAGCCCTAAATTATTACTGGCCCAAGATGTACGAGGACGTCAAAGAATATGTTGGGAATTGCGAAATCTGTAAGCAGTACAAACCCGTAAACACGTCTCGTCCCGGCCTAATGGGTAGCCCGAAGCGGGTTTCGAAGCCATTCGAAGCTATCTCTGTCGATCTGCTTGGTCCCTTTCCCACTTCGAGCAATAGAAACGTACATCTGATCGTGGTCTCCGACTACTTTAGCAAATACGTCATGTTGTGCCCTGTTCGGGTTGCCACAGGCGCTGTAGTCGCGAGGTTCATAGAGAAGAGTGTGTTTCTCGTGCACGGAGTCTGCAAGACTATTTACATGGATAATGGCCCTCAGTTTGTGAGTAAGCCATTTAAAGATATGTTAGCTAAATACAATGTACCTAATATATATTATAACCCTAGGTATCATGCCCAAACTAATCAGGCGGAACGAGCTATTCGTAATGTTGTTCAAGCGATCTCATGCTATGTGAAGTCACAACACAAGTCATGGGATTCGTTCTTGGTTGAGATACAGTGCGCTTTAAACACTGCAGTTAACGAAGCAACTCGTTTCACCCCTTACTTCTTGGTACATGGTAGGGAGTTTATTGGAGATGGGGTGCTATACAGGCAGACAGATATTGCGTGCCACCCTGCTTCGGTCTCTGTAGACGATCCATCAGCCTTCGGTGTCAAGCTGAGAGAAATACAACGCATATACGACCAGGTGAGGAAACATTTGAATGTTGCCCACCAGCGTAATGAAAAGTATTACAACCTCAGAAAAAGGCATGTAGAGCTGAAAGTGGGACAGATAGTTTACAAACGCACGTTCTACCTGTCAAACAAGGCCAAGAACTTTACTTCTAAGCTAGCCCCTAAGTTCCTTAAATGTGTGGTGACTGCTAAACGATCCCCTTTAGTATATAGGCTGTCAGATCTGGACGGTAGGGACCTTGGGGAGTACCATATCAAGGACATCCTGAAGTATCAGGAGGAGCCGTCTCCAATACCCAACGTCAGCAATGCTGTAACTACATAGCACTGTTTCTCTAGTTTATTAAGCCAGTGCTATGTGATCATTATGTAAGACTATTTTAATCTTTTGTTTGTATTTCTATGTGTGTACGTGACTTCAAATTGTCACGTTGTAGTTTCTTCTATGCACCGCACCGAGCGTTTTTCTCTCATTCGCTCCTCAGTACTCTACAATATCTTGAGAGCTTGGGTAGTGTTGGGGTATCGTCAGCGAGTAAAGGGAGCATTCGTTTTCTATGAAGGGCATTAGACTCTAGATACTTAGCCTGTCCGGTACGTGAGTTAGTGTCTAGTTAGGTGTATGGGAGGATCTCTCTTTGGTAGTGTAATGGTTGTAGTCAGCTGGTGTTTGAATTACCTAGCTGGCTGTCTTAGTTATTAGTCAGTACTTTTCTGTTTTCTTTATTGTGTATTTCCAGCGTGTCATATCCGCAGGAAATACTATTAAGGGGGGGGGGGGGGGGGGGGGGTGGTTGTAGCATTTATTTTTTGTGTAGCAATCTGGTACTCGGGCTTGACAATGTGTAAAGCCGCCCTTTAATCAATTCATCGCTGGTTTTGTTATCTGTGGTTTTGCTGTGACACAAGTGAGAAGTTTTGTCTGTGGCAGGCCCGATGGATTTGCATTAAAGGAACAGGTTGTGTTAAGATTTTTGGTGAAAGACGGGACTTTTGACCGAGACCTGCTTTGGGGTAGTTGGAGGTCCTTTGGCTTTTGCTCTGAGACTGTGCCGCGAATCAGTTTTTCGCTCAAGCGCGATTATTTGTTACCTCGCATAACCTAACAGGCTGTGATTGGGTTGCTGCATTTGCACATCTTACTACATTTTACCCAGAAAACTGGTGAGTCACTTCTTCTTTTGCAAAGCGGGTCGATTGTCGTCTGTCGCGCAGCCAAGATCTTAATTTGTCGTTTACTTGTCATAACAGGGTTTTTTACTACGGGGAATAGCGGCCCGTCCGCGGTTAGCAAAAACCACACCCAATGACACGTGGACTACATGAGCGAGGTGTTTTGAGAGGGACCAGCCGCCTCCACGTGGCATTCTCGGGCTGTGCTGCTCTCAACGTACTCAAGGCCAGTAATTGTCACCCTATTACAAGTGTAGTTAGCTGCTTACCCGTTCTACCTGCTCACGCGGCAGTGGTCTATTGAGTGGAATTAGTACCTAAGCCCTGACTATATTTCTGTGTACCTGTGATATTTGTGTCTATCAGTGAATAAGCTCTCTGTGTGTCTCTGTGTATCTCTGTGTACTTAGTAAATATATGTGTGTACACCCTATTGTCTGTTTTCGTGAGAGCCCTAGCCTACCCTTGCACACAGACTGGAAACTTAGAAATAAGGCGCCCTGGGATAGAGTTCTCTGCATAGCTACCTCGCGCTAGTTGGTGAGTAACACTGATCATCTTAGTGTTACAACTCGTGTAAGTTTATTCTAGAGGCGCACATGTAGTGGTTTCCGAGATACAGCATTTCACAAAACGTTACCCCAGCAAAAAACTCAATATAACGAAAACCTTAAGACGCACAAATTTTATTTTAAGGGCACATAGTTGTAAAAGTATGAGCCCTCGGTGCATATCTTAATCATCTTAATTATTCGTTTAGAATTTTCCTGCTGGAACGGCGTTACTCCAGCAGAAATCGTTTTTTCCTTTTTTTTTCCACAACGTCAATACGCACAAATTTTTTTTTCGGCACACATATATGGCATAATACGCTCTAAATACAGGTTCCACTCAAATCAGTTTAGGAGCTACTTTTTTGCTGGGGTAACGTACACTCAATAATGGGCTGAATGAGGGTGGAATGGAAAGGGACATTGGGAATCCTGGTGTCATCCTTCGGAATGCTTACCCGGGGCTCCCAACCGTAGGCGTTAAGTGGGAAACGTGTGGTTTTTAGTCAGTAGGAGTCCGGCATAGCACCGCTCTAGGATTTTCATTACTTTAAAAAAAGATATGTGCTTTGCTGTGAATCTGATTCGTGTTTTAGATAAAGAAAAAGTCGAGTTCGAGGTACTGCTTAATGACGATTATCCCGGGCACATAAATCATCTATCAGGATTTGTAGCTGTGTGAGTGAATGCTACAGCTGCACTGCATGCGTCCTTTCTTACCTTGGGACATCCGTAAGTACGTCGGCGAGACGGATTAAAAAATAACCCATAATACTACCAAGCTATCCAGTATAGTAGTACCACAAGTAATTTAGGACCTAATTTTCGTATATTTCCAACGGACCCCGGGTATCTGTCCCTTCACGGGGTCCGTTGGGAACTGAAGATAATTTCATGTCCAAGGGACCCCCTTGCTAAGTACGTGGGGTCCGTTGGTAAAAAGAATTCCCTACGGACCCCCACTCTCCTTCCCCGTTAATAAAAAACGAGTAGGTACAAGCAGTGCTATATGTACAACCACCACGTAGCGCAGTATACTCCTCGCGGAATCCGACTTGGATAGATTAGGTTAGAAGGCTAAGGCGGGAGAGGAGCGAAGCGGAGCTCCCGCATTAGCCTTCGTGGTTATTTTTTTTGTAACCACCTAAACAATTTTTTTTCTAACGGGGAGGAGAGTGTTGGTAGTTCTTTTTCCCAACGGAACCCACGTACTGAGCAATGGACCCTGTGAGAGGGCAGCTACGCGGGGTCCGTTGGCAATAAATCCTAATTTTACCCGTGGTACTAGGTAGTGTATGAAAAAAAATGCTAAGCTCTAAAAACAAATGAGAATACGATTATCGACAAGACTGGGGTGTGGATTTTCTTTTAGGTCACTCTAATCAAGACTCTACAGCTGACAAAACCTTGACATGATCTTCGGGCCCAATTAATCTCATCTGAAAGTGATGCACTTGCTGATTAGGTACGTACGAGGCTAAGACGTATGCGCAAATAGAGGGTTTTGTGGGGCAGACGGTACACACTTTAAACATCGTAAAACGAAAAGCCTAAACACCAGAAACCAGGTTTGTGTCAATCTGTGGAACTTTCTTTAACTAAAGAAAAAAATATCGGAGTAGGTAATGGTGAATGAGGAAAATTTTTGACCTACCAGACGCCCCACGACACGTAGCTCCTATATGTAACAGCGTGATGTTTAATGACCTGGCCTACATGTTAACCAAGTCTTAGAGCAATATTTTGTTAGAAATCTCATTCAAATCGTTCAGCCGTTTGTCCGTGATAGCATAGAAGAAATATAATTCTGGTGATAGTGTAACAAAATCTTACATATTCTTCAATACTAGATTATGGCGTCCGCGGTTCCGCCCTCGAGGAATTTTGTTCCCTATCTCGCTTCTCATGGGTATTCCCAGATATATAGTAACCTATGTGTTATTCCAACGAGGATGGTTTGAAGAAATAGAATCTGAATTGAATTGAATTGAGAGAATAGCGTTGTAAGATGTATTACTGTGTATTGCTATTACAAAACTTGTGTGTTTCGAAAATTGGTTCAATATTGTGAAATAGGTACCATTAAGGATGTCTGGCAACTAGTCAAGAAAAAATGTAAGGTTTTTTAGATTTCGTAAGGAAGTAAAACACATATTGTAGGTGAAAATTTTGTACAAAACCCTCGGTGGACGAGTTCGATATTTTCGCTAACACGCAAACATTCAAGCTATGTAAACAAAAAGCGATATTAGTGTAGTTAGGAAATTTGAAAACAAATATTTTTTTGGAGTTTCGCCATGTGCCACGTGACACGGCTAAAAAGTTATTTCTATTGAAAGGTTTCTGAGCTTTATTTTCTTTGCAACTCCAGTTTGGTTGTGTAAGTTAAGGAAAATATTTTTCGAGAGAAAATTTAGGTAAATAAGTTTCATCGAAGTTTCACGTTTCTGCTATTAGTTACCATTCCACTATAAAAGTTGATTTTAGGTAAACATAAGCTTGCCAATGGAACGTCGGACACCATTTCCGAAGTTTGGTACCAAAACTGAGGGGGGCCACAGCCATACTCTCGCAGTTGTTACCCAACTTAAGGGGAACCTACGCTCCCTGCAGGAGACTATTCCTTGGGATCGTAAGGAGCACGGGCCTATGCGGATTACATAGCCCGCTGAAGGCGATGGGTCCGTCAGGGCGATAAGAGTACCGCACGATCTCCATTGAAGCGGCATGTCTTCTTGACGGTACCTCTCCATGGGACCTGGCATGGCTCCAGCGAGAAGCTCGTTGTTTAAATACCATATTGAATAACAAACAAAAAACCGGCCAAGTGCGATTCGGACTCGCGCGCCTAGGATTCCGTACCCAAAAACGACAAAATATCACGTTTGTTGTATGGGAGCCCCCCTTAAATGTCTATTTTGTTTTAATTTAATCTATATATATAAAAATCAATGCCACTTTTCGTTGTAATTTTATAACTCGAGATCGGGCTCACCTATCCAAACCAAATGTTTAGGCTTTGTTTGGACTATTTAGTAGATGGTTTATGTGAAGTTTGCACAAAATCGGTCGAGCGGTTCTTGATTTATCACGCAAACGAAGTTGCGCGGGTCAGCTAGTTATTTATATTTATTTGAAATATTCTGTGAGTATTTCAAGCGGCTACTTGTTCCCCTTTTTTTAACGTGAGGGAAAATCCTCATGGATGTTATGCCGGACTCCTACCGACTAAAGAACCTCACGTAACGCCCTACAGTCCATAGATGGGAGTCCCGGGTAAGCCCTCGGAAGGATGTCCCAGGATTACTAGTTGAACGTATTTTTTTTTATTTGGTTCACAAAACTAGATATAATCTAAATCTTTTTTTTTTTTTTTATACCACTAAGGTGGCAGACAAGCATACGGCCCACCAGAAGGACCGGTGGTCACCGCAGCCTATGAACGTTTGCAACACCAGAGGTGCCACACTCGCGCTGCCGACCCTGTAAAAACCTTCTAAGACCCCTTTTGAAGAACCCCATACTGTAGGCGTTTGGGAAAACCGAGGCAGGGAGGTCATTCCACAACCTAAGCGTGCGCGGAAGAAAACACCTATCGGATCTAACCGTGCTGGAACGCACCGGACGCAGGGTGTGAGGATGAACTCCCTGTCTGTGGCGAGCGGTGCGATGATAGAACGTAGCCGTGGGCATCATATCAAACAATTCCTCAGAGCACATACCATTGTACAGGCGGTAGAACACGCATAAGGAGGCAAAGTCTCTCCTGTCGCGAAGAGGTTCCACACCAGCTGTAAGTACAGGATCGTTGACAATTCTTACAGCTCGCCTTTGCACCGAGTCAAATGGACGAAGCTGATATTCAGGTGCTCCCGCCCAGAGGTGACAGCAGTACTCCATATGCGGCCGCACTTGCGACTTATAGAGAAGCAGTGTTTGCGCCGCAGTGAAGTACCGCCGCGCCCTGTTGAGCACACCCAGCTTTTTGGACGCCAGCTTAGCCTTGTCCTCCAAATGACTACGGAACTGAACGTCACTGGAGATGTCAACGCCAAGGATCCCTATACTTTTGGAGATGAAAGAGATGTGCCCTGAAATTGCGGCGCTACAGTAATTGGGGTTTGCTTAGCGGTGAAAAAACACGCTTGTGTCTTGGAAGGGTTGAACTGGACAAGATTTTGTCCACCCCAATCGGACACTCTAGTAAGAGTAGCCTCGATTTCAGACACAAGCTGTTCACGATTTTCCTCCACTGTGTCCCGAGAGATACCGGGGCGACCCGTGTAACAAGTGTCCCCCGTACTGTCGTCCGCATAACAATGAATGCCGTCAATAGACAACATGTCATTGATATGCAGCAGAAACAGAGTAGGGGACAACACTGAGCCTTGCGGTACTCCAGCGTTTATAGCCATGCAGTCTGAACAGCTGCCGTCAACGACGGCCCTGATGCTTCTACCGGCCAAGAAGCTGGACACCCATCCGCAAAATCTCTCGGGTAGTCCATATGAGGGCAGTTTCGTAAGAAGACCACGGTGCCAGACCCGGTCAAAGGCTTTAGAGATGTCGAGGCTCACAGCTAGAGCCTCACCCTTACTCTCGATAGCCGCCGCCCATCGGTGTGTTAGGTACACAAGAAGATCGCCCGTCGAGCGACCGTGACGGAAACCGTACTGCCGGTCGCTGAGCAGGTCGTGTTCCTCAAGGTACCCCAGGAGCTGTGTATTAATTACACGCTCCATCACCTTGGATAAAAGGGAGGTGACGGCTATAGGCCTGTAATTGGCCGGGTCGGTTCTGTCACCCTTCTTGGGTACAGGATGTACATACGCGATCTTCCACGACGCCGGGACTTGTTGCATAGAATAGGAAAGTGTGAAAAGACGTGTAAGTACCGGACACAACTCTGGACCACAATGCTTAAGTACCACCGCGGGAATGCCGTCTGGCCCACTCGACTTATGAACGTCCAGAGATTGAAGCTCCCGCCGGACATTCCGCTGTGTGAATTTAACTTCCGGCATGGAAGTGCCACAACTCGGAATGCCCGGCGGTAAAGCACCCCCGTCGCTCATGGTCGAGTTAGAGGCAAAGAGATTACCCAAAAGGTCGGCTTTCTCCTTGGCACTCTGGGCCAAACTACCGTCGGGTTTAAGCAAGGGTGGTAATCCTGACCTACAGAAGTTTCCTTCGGCAGCTTTGGCAAGCGACCAAAATTCACGACTTCCCGAAGGGTAGCCTGCTAGCCGTTCGCCAATTCTGCCGATGAAATCGAACTTGGCCTTGACGATTGCTCTTTTACTGGACCTCGAGGCGGCATTTAATTTGCGTTTCACCTCAGAGATGTTTGGATCTGAATTTGCACGAGCCGTGGTCCAAGCTCTGTAGGCAGATTCTTTCTGTATTAGAGCTTCTCTGCAGAGCCGATTGAACCACGGTCGCTTTTTTGCACCTACAGGGATCCATCGGTTGGGAATGTAGCATTCCATGCCCTCCAAGATCCCCTCAGCGACTGCTATTTAATGCGACTGTTATGTTATTAAAATGAAAAAATAAATAAATATATAAGTAGGTATGCCAATTTTACATAATTGCAAATACACTACGAATATAAAATGAACAAAAAGGTTCCAAATAATGCTGCAGTATTCCAGAATCCCTCGAATGACAGTGTAAATTAGAATGGTGATACTTGATTGCTTAAATATTTTCATTTGCCTGTTGATGAAACCTGAGAGTCTGGACGTCCGACTGATTATATTATTAATGTGATGTCTAAAGCTCAAAAAAAAACTAAATGAACAAGGTTCTATGTTGTAGAAGTATTGACATTCGACTCAGAACTAGGATTCTTCTTTGCTATATTTGGCCCTTGGTGCTGTACGGATGTGAAGCATGGACCATCAAAGATGACACCAAGAAGCGCCTTGAAGCCTTTGAGATGTGGTGCTACAGACGTATGCTTCGAATATCCTGGACTCAGAAGATCTCCAACGAAATCGTACTACAACGCGTCGGGAAAACACGGCAAGTGCTACAGAATATCAAGCATCGTAAGATCGCATATCTGGGTCACGTGATGAGACATGAGCGTTACGACCTTCTGCGACTAATTATGATGGGCAAAAGTGTGGGAAAACGACACGTTGGGAGACGTAGAAAATCATGGCTCAGGAACATCAGAGAATGGACTGGAATAGATAGTGCAGGGGAGCTCTTTCGTTTAGCTCAAGACCGTAAGGAATTTCAGAAGTTAACGGCCAACCTCCGGTAGCGGAGTGGCACTGAAAGAAGAAGAAGAAAGCTCAAAGAACTATCCATAATGACATCCAAGTCTTGTATAGTTTCCACTTCCTTTAGGGGAACATTGTTAACTAAATATGTTGTCATGAGGGGCTGCCTTTTTTTAGTAAATTTAATGTGGTAGCATTTATCGAGATTCAAGATCATAAAATTAACTTCACACCATGTACTGCATCAATATCTGACTGAAGTATTATCGTATCACTGTGATCAGTAATAGGTCGGTATATTTTCAAATCATCCGCATACAGTCTAAACGGCGACTGGATTATATTCTTAATATCATTGATGTACACGAGGAAGAAAAGGGGTCCAAGATGGGAGCCTTGGGGAACTCCGGATGGAACAGGACATACTTTGGACTTGAATCCACTAATGTGCACCAACTGTGACCGGTTCCGTATAATGACTCACACCATCTAAGCAACGACCCATGAATACCGGCATTGGCGAGCTTATTTGTAAGGTGCTCGTGATTTACCAAATCAAAGGCTTCTTTAAAATCAGTGTACACAGAATGAACCTCTCCACCCTTGTCTACCGCACCAACAATATCACACACATAACCAAGCAAGTTGGTGCAGGTGGATTTTTTTTGGTAAGAAGCCATGTTGGTTTAGATAGATCAATGGATCCACGCATATGAGATAAAAGCTTTTTATTGACTATTGCTTCCATTATCCTTCCAAAACTCGATAATATTGAGATAGGCCGATATTGGCAAATATCATATTGCCTGCCCCCCTTATGCACCGGTGTAAGGTGTGCCAGTTTCCACTGAGTTGGAAAAACGCCAGTCTGGAGAGATTTTTTATAAATTATAGTCAGAGGTTTACTTAACTTGCTTGCACAGTTCCTTAATAAAATAGATTGTATCATATCAGTACCGGGTCTCGCATTCCCCACCTGCATAAATTTTGTCTCGACCGGCCTACCAGAGTGCGTAAGCGATTGAGAGACCTCCACACCGGCCATCGGAGATCATGTCCTGGATGGAGGTAGTTTCTCCTGAGGCTGTAGAAAATCAGTAGGTGGTGGGAATTTCTCTTTCCACAGTGAGGTTCTCATCGCTACTGGGTGTTCATATGCGGCTTTTGTTTTTCGGCCTAAACGAAGCTACTGGCAGTGCGGCTAAGATGGGTTTTATGCCCAAACTACCTAAATGTCAATATAGAGTGAATCATTGACACGAAAGAAATTGTTTCACTGTAAATTTTAACAATAAATGTTACACACAGATTCAAGCTATGTACAAATATAAAGTGTTTCTTGAGAATTTTTTTTTTCTAGAGATTTTCCGCAATGTGCCACGTGATACAGGTAAAAAGTTATTTCTACTGAAAGGCTTCTGTTCTTTAATTTCTTTACAAACTCAAGTTTGGTTGTATACGTTAGGAAATTATTCGACAGAAATTTTACGAAAAACGTGAAATAAGTACTGCGAAATTATTTTCCGACGTGGATTGGCACGTGGCCATCGAATAGAAAATAAGAAAAATCATAGAAGTTTTACACGTGCTTGCAATTACCTTTCACAATAATCTATTTTAATGGTACTTCCCGTTGACCAAGATGTATACTATAACATTTTTTATTAGTGTAGTTAGGAAAACTGAAAACAAGTAATTTGTTTGGAGTTTCGCCATGTACCTCGTGACACGGCAAAAAGTTATTTCTATTGAAAGGTTTCAGTCCTTTATTTCCTTCACAAACTCAATTTGATTGTGCAAGTAAGGAAATCATACGACAGAAATTTCAGTGAAAACATGAAAGAACCAGAAATAAGTATATTACGAAAGTTTGCGAAAAAAATGTTACGAATTGGTTTGGCGCGTCTGCATAGAATAGAAAAAATAAATTTCATCGGAGTTACTCCACGTGTCTGCAATTACCGTGTCACAATACCTACAAGTTGATTATGAAATGACATTTGATCCAATTATCTTCGGTATAGGGTGATTTCGCTCTCAACTTCGTTTACATCAACATAAGGTCTATATGAAAGTAGAGGTATTTCTTCATCAGACTCATCAAGCAGTGTCTGAAACTGCCCTGATGGCTTAATAAAAAAAATTAGTAAATAATACAACCGACTTCAAACAAATCCTGAAAAATAAAATTTACTCAGCACAAAGTAATATGTATTTTGATTTATCTGATTTTTTATTCAATATCATATTGAAGTCGGCGCCAAGTAAATTCATAGGTTTAGGTAAGTATTTTTCATGGCACCAACTTCAATATTATCTTCTATACCTACATATAATAAAATGATAGGAAAGCCAAAACTGTACATTGGAAATTTAAAAAAAAAATACTCGCAGGTGTTCTATGTAAGATACCGAACCCAAAAATATAGTCAGAAAAATTCTTGTCTGTTTGTCTGTTTGCTTTGCTTTGTCCGGAAGGATCTCGAAAAGTACTGAACAGATTTGGTTCAAATTTTGCACAAATATTACTTAGGGGTGGGGTCTTCAAATAGGCTATATATTATCACGCTACATATCCTAGGGGCTAAGCAGAGAGCAATCAAGTTGGCATTATAACATAATTTTCACGCGTGCGAGGTCGCGTGATGCGGATAGGTTTTTATAAGCTTCATAAATTATTATCACGCGACTAAGTCTAGGGGTTTGGCAGAGAACAATTGAATTCTGTATGAATGTGGGAGTAAAAACACAAAAGCGTCTAGATCTTATTTAGTAGTATACATAATACTATAGTCACGCCGTTATCCCCAAAGGGGTAGGCAGAGGCATAGTATACGCCTACATTTGACCTTATAGTTTTACGTCCCACGTAATAGGTGGTGAGCCTATTGCCTTGTTGAAATGAATATTTTTTTTCAAACCGCCCATAGGCCTTCAACTTGACTTTTAACGATTGTCATTTTACTGACAACCGGGTTTCATTTCGCGTTCTCTTTCTCTACGCAATGGATCACGTACTGATCCATCCTAGGGTTAACCTTTTGAGGGCTTCCCCGGGGCTCCCAATCGTAGGCATAAAGCAGGGACCGTGTGGTTTTTAGTCTATAGGAGTCCGGCATATCATCCATGTAGGATTTTCCTAACCTAAAAAAGAAACATGCTACTAAAGTACAGCTGTCGTTTTGCGAAAGCCTCTGAGCGATTCAAAAGATCGGTTTTGTGTCGAACTAAAAGTTTTTGTGTAAAATTAAAAACTTGGGATGACCTGCCCTCCCACTTTTTTTTCCCTAATCTTACAATCCCAAGTTCTACAAGTGAAGCGTGACGTGGCTGCCAACTTGAGGGTCAGAAGTAGCCAGCCAAAGGCCATCGATCAAACTGGCATTATATTCAGTAAATGTTTGAAAATCAAATAATTGTCTTCTTATTGCGTGAATCTGCGGAAATAATCAATGATGTAGTGTTATTTCAAAACTATTTTGAGAAATAAAAAATCAAGTCAACATCAAAATGTAGGTACGAAATCATTACGAAAGATATTTTAAAAAGTTGTTCAGACAAACACTGTAGCTAATTGTGAACATAGATTTATTTCGTTAGTCTTAATCATATAAAATATCTATAAATATAATAATTGTAAAATAGTTTAAAAAACTAAAAAACACGCTTCAAACCCTTTTATTTAATACCCATATCATGGGGGTGCATTTCAAATAGCCAATCCGCCATCTTGGATGTCCGCCATGTTGGATTTAAGTCACGTGACATTTTTTTTCGTATTCCTAACAGTAAACCCTTTCATTTGATACCCATTTTATGAAGGTGCATTTCAAATAGCCTGTCCACCATATTGAATTTAAGTCACGTGACTATTTTATTCGTATTCCTGACAGCAAACCCTTTCATTCGATACCCATATCATGGGGGTGGATTTCAAACAGCCAGTCCGGGGGAGGCCGCCATATTGAATTTGCAATGACGTTTTTTAGCTAGTCATGTATTGTCATCAGAACTCAGAGCGTGTGCAAAATTTCAGCCTGATCGAAGGACGGGAAGTGGGTCAAATTAACATTCCAAGATTTTCTTACATACATAGTTACAAGTGAAGCTAATAAAAGCGTGTTAAAAAAAATGAATCCATATTTCCTTGTTGACGACATGACGCGTGAACGGCTGGACCGATTTCGCTTATTCATTTTTAGATGTGTTTGTTATTGTCAGGAGAAGGTTTTCATGGAAAAATAATAATAAAAATGCGTGAAAAAATAGAAAATTTGCAATTTAACTGTAACTGGCACGAACTGTTCAAGGAAATGGTTTCTATTGCAATTTTGGATCGGGTCTTGGAACTCGGGGACCATTAGGTACTTGAACTGTGTAAGGTTCAACATGATACATATATAAATTACTAACTAGCTGACCCGCACAACTTCGTTTGCGTCACAAGAGAGAGGTGTGGTATGATGTTAAGTAATTATAATGTTCCCCGCCGCATATACTCCCGTCGCGTCGCTTATATTAGTTAGACCTAACCCAGGCAACTTCGTTATTTATAAAACACCCCTCTTTCTCTTAAGTGACGACATAATAGAAAGAGAGAGGCGTTGTATTAATATATTAATATCATGTTTTCTGTCGCATTTACAACCGTTGCGTCGCTAATATTTTAGTAACTAAAAGGTTATTGTAAGCGAATCTAGATAGGCATACGCTGTTGAGGACTTTATTTTCGAACTTTATATAGGAACGATTTTGTACTTACCACACCTTTTTTACGTAATGTTAATCATTTACGCAGCGTACGTAACGAAAGCTCACAATAAAAATAAACCTAATAAACATAGATAGATTATAGTGACATGAGTACCTAACAAATACTTAGTTAATCAACGAAAGTACTTTTGTGACAACCCTAGCATATTTTATGTCGAGATAGCGTTGTAGGTATTGTACGATTTAACAATGGAGTTGTCTTACTATTAGTATTTACACGTATGACCATACTACTTACTCTTTTTATTATTAAAGGTGAACAGGAATTGACGATTCCCAGGTCCCAAAAGGTGCAATAAATAAAACACAATTTTTAGTCCTGCGTCACTGAAGAATACGCGTGTTTTATTTTAAAGCATAATCACTTTCTAGGAATCGCATAGTACAATACTTTGTTCAGATACCTATAATTAATTAGGTAACGAAACCATACCGCGATTTCAAAAATCGAACAACAACATCTATCGACAAAAAATGCAAACTAAAAATCCTAAACATGCCGCCCACCAAGGACATACTGCCGAATGTCCTTTTCTTTGTTAAAAAATAATCAATGTAATCCAACTGGTAAGAAAAGAAAGACAAGAGAATTCAATGCACATCAATACACCATTGGTGGTAGACCAACTCATAACAATGTAAATAAAGTTGCTATAACTATACAAATACACAAAAAAAAACCTTAATTCTAAACACAAAATACCCTACTTATTTACAGGAAGTAGACACAAACCTTAATACAACAGGTCGTATAACAAAAGAGTTTTTAGTGCGAAGAGTAACACTACTTTCGTGTTCCCACCAGGCTCGGAATGTTTCTGTTTTACTCTAGCCAATAACCATCTACAAGGAGGCAAATCGTTCTCCTTTACAAACACTACATCTCCTACTGACGGTTCCGGGATTTGGTGAGTCCATTTGTAACGTTGTAAAAATTTATTTAAACAGTCGTGCGGCCATGGTTTCCAAAAGCCTTGGACCAACTTGGATGAATTTCCAACGCCTGAGGTAAGTAAAGTTTGAGCCCTCGAAGTCTCTACCTGTTGCTAGCACTAGTGACTCCCCAACCAAGAAAAGACCTGAAGTAATTATTGTCAAGTCATCCTGCTGTTCTACAACTCTAAAATAAATCACTGCCGCGTTAGCCATTTTGGACGCAACAGCATAACCGCGAAGTTCTACTTTTACGTCATTAGTGCTGATCCAGCGTGGAGTTTTCACATCTACTAAAGAAGGTAAGATTGCTCTGTATGGTATCCATTCTGTGTAAATATTACTTGGCATTTCCACATACCAATCGACACCACTAAACCAAAGTTTCAACATTTTGCCCAAGATAATATTAGGGGCCAACCAACCCAAAAGATGAAAAAGCCTCGATATATCTAAAACAAATTTGCGTTTAGTTACCGATCCCGTAAGAAGAGGAAGATTTACCGAACACTCGAAGACATCGGAGCGCGGATCATAGGTAAGTCCCAGAATTATAGTCACACTATCAATCTTTATTTTTAAGCCTGCTTCCTTGTCCTTTTTCCCTTTTGCTGCTTCTATGTTGCTTAGTAACTCTCCTCTCTTTCTTATATCTTTACAAATTGTATAAACTGTTTTAGGATCTTCTGCACCAGTCACTAAATCATCCATGAAAAAATCAAGATGAATAAGGTTCGCCGCCAGTGGAGAATATCCACTGTCATCCACAGCAAACTGCTGCAAGGTTCGCAGCACTCGAACCATGAAGTTATCGTTCAACGACACTCCATTCTTACCCATGCAAGACGCGTCCAATACCTTCGTTGTCTGCTTGTCGTCCCCAACGACAGCGCAATGTGGTAAGTATGATACACCACCTTTATTTTCATTTTGTTTTAGCATAACTATATGGTTAAGTTCCAAATATTTCCTTATTACCCTAGTGTACTCTGTTTTCAAATTTACATCCTTTGACAACTTAATTTCTAAACTTTTCTCTCTCGCATCAGCTATCAATTTTGAGTCACCTTCTTCACAGATACGATCAACTTCACGAAATGGAAGCCTAACTACGCACCGCCCGTTTGGATCTCCGTTTGTGGTACCCGCAAACAACTTTTCACAATCTTTTGCCTCCGTAGTAAGCAACAGCTTAGTATTTGTGGGTTCCGCTTCCAGTTCCCAAAATTTCCGTAAGAGTTGATCATCCTCAGTAACACTAGAATACATGACAGTGATGAAAGCATTCAAAGAGAAATCATCTAAGTTGTCCTTTTCCACGGTGCCTGACAGAATCCAACCAAGAGATGTATTCTGAGCCACGAGTGATCCACTTGTACTCCGCTTAACACCATCGCCGATGATTTGACTGAATACCTCAGCACCCAATAAAATATCTATTTCATTGGGTTTGTGATAATCAGGATCAGCTAGGTCTTCCTCGTCCAACTTTCCCCATTCTACCCTTTTTGTTTTCGCAATCGGAAGAAGAGAAGAGATGGATTTCAAAACGTGAGCCTTCACATACATACTAAAGTTAGGATCAACTCTCGAACGTATATTTACCTTAACAGTAAATCTTGACATAACAGATTTACTTCCACCTACACCTGTTACAAGATGTTTTGTTGAAACCTTTTTCAACCCTAAGTACTGAGTCATAGACTCGGTTATAAATGAACCTTGTGATCCTTGATCTACTAATGCACGAATCACACGATAAATTCCATTCCTTGACTCAGCTTTTATTAAAGCCGTTGGTATCAGAACCGTATCTGAACATACACCTGTCGAAAGACATGAAATAATTGGTCTACTAGACCCCTCCGTTTGATTAACGGTATTATCACCACCTGTCGAATTATCTTCTACTCCATTACTATTACCAGTAGAGGTAGACGACCCGCCATGAACTAAACTACTGTCATCACCAGTCCCCGAACCGTGACTGGGGTGAAGTAAAGTGTGATGGCGTCTTTTACATATGGCACATTTAAAAGTGATTTTACACAGTTTAGCAGAGTGATTATTGCCTAAACACAAATAACACAAACCCTTTTCCTGAGCGAAGTCACGACGAGCATTGTTAGTCTCCTTAGCAAACTTTTTACAATAACTTATTCTATGTTGTTCAGAACAATATGTACACTTTACATCCTTAGTCCAATTCTTTGCTACATGAAATGATTGGAAAGATTTTGACATGTTCGACTTGGGATTATCCAAACTCTCTAAGCCTCGAAACCGTCCCGTTAGAAAGTCCGCGAATTGCATGAAAGTCGGTAACTTATCAGAAGTATCAGATGCGATGTTCATCTCCCAAGCTTTCCGGGTCTCCCCATCTAGTTTAGAGCTTATCAAAAAAATAAAAAATATATCCCACGACGAAATGTCAATGCCAATATTCTTTATAGACTCCAAACAATCTCTGGTTGTACTAATTAAGTTTTTTATTTCAGATGCTGATTCACAGGATAAAGTTTTTTGACCAAATAAACGTTTTAACATTCCATTTACAAGAAATCTTTTATTATTATACATTAACTCCAATTTTTCCCAACAAATCTTATAATTATCGGCTGTGATACTAATGTTACTTATTAATTGCTGAGCTTCCCCGCTTAAATGACCCTTTAAGTAATATAGCTTTTGTGCATCATCGAGATTGTTGTTCTTATGAATTAAACCGACAAACAAATCTCTAAATGTTAACCAATCCGTATATTTCCCCGAGAATATAGGAATTTTGACTTCTGGCAACTTAACCTTAGCAATATGAGTACTAGGCTTCAGTTCCTTGGACTCACAATGTGTTGAAAACTGAAGTAACATATCCTTCATATCACTTTTCCATTGTATGTAAAATTCCTCTACCTCGTCATACACATCCCTTTTAAAGTACTCGGAAGTTTGTAATTCCGACCTTTTAATTTCACTAATAATTCTAACATTTGTGTTATAAAACATGTGCCACTGTTGTTCTAATTTCTCTAAACGCGTTTGTATGTACGAAAAAGTGAGCCGATCCTTAGAACACTTTTTGAAGTTGGTTCTTGCCTTTAACATACTAGCTTTAATGTTTTCCTGTATGGAAATTAAAGATTCCATCTTAAATAACCAAAAAGTATTTCCTGTGCAAATTTAAAAACAAATACTAGTAACCTTCAACAATTCAGACAGTTCCTGTCATTTTACAGAAAAAAATCCAAAGTTCAAATTTTACAAGTCTAAATTGTGGCCGATTTTTCTAAGTCTTTGAGCTATTAAAATCTGACGGAAATCCGGCATGGATTCCCCGTCTGAATCACTTTTCACCTAAAATTATACAAGTCCTAAACTATCACACTAAATTACTAAATCTAAAATGTCTATACAATAAGGTTCAAATTCACTGCACTTTTCTTTGCTAGGATTATAAAATAATGTACTCACAGTTCCACACTTCCAATACTTTACGTGGCGCCCTCTATAGGCAGCTATCGAAACTGCAACTGGAACGCCCTCTGTAGGCCTGCTCGAAACTTCTCCTCCCACTCGTTGTGTCCCTCCAGCTCACTAGCTGGATCCTCAATTACGAAGTCGTCACCATTGACGGTTCGCTGTCAGGATACCGTTACTGGGCAGCGCACAGTGCTGCTCAGTAATCCTTGACACAATGCGGGGCTAATAACGCTGGTCTGGAAAAATCACCTTTGTGCCATCCGGCTAGGCGAAGGACCATGAACAGGAATTGACGATTCCCAGGTCCCAAAAGGTGCAATAAATAAAACACAATTTTTAGTCCTGCGTCACTGAAGAATACGCGTGTTTTATATTAAAGCATAATCACTTTCTAGGAATCGCATAGTACAATACTTCGTTCAGATACCTATAATTAATTAGGTAACGAAACCATACCGCGATTTCAAAAATCGAACAACAACATCTATCGACAAAAAATGCAAACTAAAAATCCTAAACAAAAGGGGCTAATTAATAAACACGTACGTCATACCGGCCTTGAACCCACTAATCCCATGAGTGAGGTCTCTTCCTATCCATCTAGCGCAGTCCTGGGCTATCCTTTTAGAGGGCTTACCCGGGGCTCCCAACCGTAGGCTGGTAGCTAGGATACGTGTGGTTTTTAGTCAGTAGGAGTCATAGTACATTCATAGGATTTTCCTCACGTTAAAAAAAATCCATCTATTCAAGCGCATAGCTCCCCGGGTAAGTTGGTTGTCCTAAATTTGTCCCCACATTTTGGTTACGACTTATCCTAGAGGCTCGATTGAATACGGTTCAAACTTTTCTTATAACATAATTTCCACGCGGACGAAGTCGCGGGTAACAGCTAGTATTGAATAAAATCTGATAAACCAA
Organism: Miltochrista miniata; assembly: GCA_933228765.1. Lineage (NCBI taxonomy): Eukaryota > Metazoa > Arthropoda > Insecta > Lepidoptera > Erebidae > Miltochrista > Miltochrista miniata. The sequence goes on from OW121747.1 coordinate 41,704,041, forward strand.
AATACATATTTCTTTGTGCTAAGTAAATTTAATATTTAGGATTTGCTTGAGGTCGGTCGTATTTTTATTAATTTTTTTATCATTATTTTAAGTGACGTGTGAACCGAAAAATATATCTATCTAGGTGAAAGTTCTCATCAATACAAATCAATCAAGCCCCAACACAAGGTAGCTGCTGTAAATTGTTAAGGAATTTCCTCGACTGTCTTTCGGTTCCATCATCAGATCGACTCTAGACCTTCATTAAATTGTAGTACATTAAAGCACTGAGTAAAACAAACGCACTAGTTGTCCCTATAATTTCCTGTGGTTGCCCTCGATTTCTCCAGGATCCCATCCTAACCTGGTTAAAATGGGGCCAGCTCAGAAGTAAACCCTATTCAAGGAAGAAAAAAATTGAAATCCGTCTATAATTGACGGAAATATTGGTGAACATACATAAAACATTGAGAACTTTCTTTTTTTGTTAAGTCGGATCGATCAATCTAGGTGTTAAGTTCTCATCAATACAAATCAATAAAGCCCACACTCAAGATAACTGCTGTATATTGTTAAGGAATGCCTTCGACTGTCTTTCGACTCCAGCATCAGATCGACGCCAGACCTTCATTAAAGTGTAGAACATTAAGCACTTAATTAAAAATTTAACAAACGCACTCGTTGTCCCTACAATTTTCGGTGGTTGCCCTCGATTTCTCCTGGATCCCATCATCAGATCCTGACATGGTTAAAATGGACCACCTCATAAGTAAACCCTATTCAACAAAAGAAAAATAATTTAAATCCGTCTATAATTGACGGAAATATCGGTAAACATACATAAAAAAAAACATACAGACGAATTGAGAACCTCCTATTTTTTTGAAGTCGGTTATTAATAACTTAATGCATTAACAGTAGTTATAACACATCTGCTCTAGGTATATGGGCCTTCCAGTTAAGTCTGTTATCAGAAGTTTCCATCTACCATGCAGTACTGTGTTCCGACTACAAATCGTTAAGGAGTTCAATAGCTTCATCATCAGCACAAGAGCATCAGATGTTGTTTCAACCATACCTCACAAGCATCACGTTAGCACTACATACTACTAAGTACTTTCCATAGACCAATTGCAGACTGTCTCCTAACCGTTAAGAAGTTCTGTAGCTTCTTTATCAGCACAGCAATATTATATGTTGACACACTGAAGTGAATACCTGAGTAAGACTTGATTACGTAACAAAATCACCATGCGGGCATGCAATTTCCTGTGGTTGCCCTCGATTTCTCCTGGAACCCATCATCAGATCCTGACCTGGTGAAATTAGGACTACCTCAGAAGTGAACTCTATCCAACAGAAAACAGATTTAAAATTCGTCTATAATTGACGGAAATATCGGTGAACATACATAAAACATTGAGAACTTCTTTTTTTTTTTGAAGTCGCATCCATCAATCTAGGTGTAAAGTACTCATCAATACAAATCAATCAAGCCCAAACACAAGGTAACTGCTGGAAATTGTTAAGGAATGCCCTCGGCTGTCTTTCGACTCTATCATGAGATCGACTCCAGACCTTCATTAAAGTGTAGAACATTAAAGGACTTATTTGAAAAGTTAACAAGCACACTAGTTGTCCCTACAATTTTCGGTGGTTGCCCTCGTTTTCTCCTGGATCCCATCATCAGATCCCGACCTGGTGAAAATGGGACCACCTCAAAAGTGAACCCTATTCAGTGGCACCTCCGGAACACGGAGAGGTGCCTTCCGCCAAATGATCATCGGTGAACGGGGTCTCTCAACCTCCGCCCACCGGTACAACGCTAGTCGGGGGCGCGCACTAAGGCTACCATGTGGCGCCTCCAAACCAGACGGCGGGATGTCTCTCTTGGCACTACTCTCCTCTCTCCCATCTAACGTGTGGCGTTAAATGGGAGAGGCCTGCGTTCAGCAGTGGACTGTCATAGGCTGATTTGATGGATTAATTGCATATTTATGATATCTTTTACTAACTTCTTTTTACGTACAGAGGGGCTCGGGCGCCGCGGCGCACAGGTTGGGAACCCCTGCTATAGAGTTTATTTGAACGCTAGGATCTTAGGAACTACTGGTTCGATTTCAAAAATTCTTTTACAGTAGGTACATTTATTGAGGATGGCTATTATGCGCTACATTTACATGTATGACTGTAAAATACTTAGGCGGATCAGTGTGGATCGGTTGGAGCGTGTCGGTGCAACGCGGCGGGATCGCAAGAAAAGTTTTGTTCGTCAGGCTACATGATCCATGCCTCATGCTCCCGGATCGTGGATCGCAGGAATTGGCGATCCATTTTGGATCGTCTGGTGGGGATCCACCTTTAACAGCCGATTAGTTAATTTTAGCGTTAGTCAGTCTTTCGGAAACTGGGGGATAGATTAGGAGCGGAACAGCAAAGAAATATATTTCAAAACCGGTAAAAATGATTACTTTTTAAAGGTTCCGTTGCGCCTCTGCGTTGGTTAAAGTTACGTAAAAATAATGTATTACAAAATGGGATATTTTTAAATGCACATCTATATAATTTTTCTGCACACTAGGCAACTCCACTTTAAAAAAAAATAACTGAATGTATACCAGAAATCTAAATGCTGTGAAAAAAAAACCAAACTACTTAAAAACCAAAGAATTTACACTAAACGAGATGATCTTTTTTACACACATACATACATAACATCACGCCTGTTTCCCAACAGGGTAGGCAGAGACTATGGTTTTCCACTTGCCACGATCCTGACATATCACTTATACATACTCTCCGATTAAGGGTACTCTTGACCTGGCGTTTTTCCAAAAGGTGTCCAATTTGGTCGACATAAGTGCGACGCGGTCGACCCCTACCAGATTGTCCATTCACTCTCGCCTTATAAATCTCTTTTGTCAGTCTGTTTTCATCCATTCTCTTCACATGTCCGAACCATCTGAGCATCCCTTTCTCTATCTTAGTCACTACATCTTCTATCAAGCCGCAATGTTCTCTAATCACACAATTTCTGACCTTTTTTTTATCGAATTTTAACCAAAAATGTGGTTCGAAGACCGGATATATGATTTGCTACAAAAATACTAATTGCTTATCAAAAATACTAACTTGCACTCTAAATTCTACAATCTTATAACGGAATAGGTTAGATTAGGTTAGTTTTTTATATTTTTTATGAATAAAATTTAATTTTGTAAAGATGGCTGATTAAATTGGGGTTTTAATTAGAATAAATGATGTTGCTAAAAGTAAATTAGACGAAGGTTTTGCTTAAAAAAGTTTAGTATGTTTGTTATGCTAATGAATTTTTAGATATACAATTTTAATAATAGTGATTTATTCATTAAAATAGTTCTGCAAATACCATTTAACAGTATATTGATTTTTAATTATTTTGTGTGCATAATTAGTGTGCAAGTCAGTATTTTTGGTTTACCTTTGAAATATTTTGTTCAAAAAAAGGGAATAAACAGATATCTATTTAAATAGGTACATGCCTTACAAAATTTTGCCTCTTAACATTCTAAAGGAATAGTTATTTATTATCCTATAAGGATCGCTCACAATGAACCAAATTAGTTCTAAATGAATTAATACTAGCGACGTGACGGGAGGAAATAACGGAAAACATGATATCAAAATTATAATACCACACCTCTCTCATATCATACACGAACGAAGTTGCGCGGTTCAGCTAGTAGGTATTATAAAATTCTCGTGTCGCGGTGTTTGTAGTTAAACTCCTTCGAAACGGCTTGACCGATTATCATGAAATTTTGAGTGCATATTGGGTAGGTCTGAGAATTGGACAACATCTATTTTTCATCCCCTAAATGAAAAGGATATGGCAAAACAACATTTGCCGGGTCAGCTTGTTCTGTAATAAAAATTTTAGTCGTTGAGTTTATTTAATCACTACAAGCGATAAAAAAGAAGTAAAAACCATTATTAATCAGTATAAACTTCGAATAAAAATGAAATTATGTAATCATGGTAGGTACCTACTGGGATAAGATCACAACCACTGTTCCGTAGATAAAAATTTTTCTTTGTACTAAAATTTAACTGTATGTATGTAAATATAGACAATTCACGTTGTCGGTCACTGTGGTAATGATTTTATTGTTATTATGTAAGTATGAAAGAATTATCAAAAAACTACACGACGTCATGCGGTTTCACCCGCGTCGCTCCCGTTCCCGTGGCATAAAATATAGCCTATGTTCACCGGGAAGAGAGTAGCTTCCCAACAGTGAAATAATTTTTCAAATAGGTCCATTAGGTTCGGAGCCCTTTTTTTTAACGTGAGGGAAAATCCTGCTATCCCGCGTCTTTGGGGGGTTTCGGGTGTGATCCCGCTTCTAAGAGGGGGCGTGTCACGCTGCCGTCATGGACCTGCTTCTGTAAGGATGGTGAGCGACCCACTCACCGTCCTCAACCCGCGGTTATGGAGGCCGATAGTCTTCGGCGAAGACACATCGGCGGCGCCCAAGCCACCGACTGCGGAACTCGGGTGGGAGAGTTATCTCCCGTTCCCGCCCCGCCGTCTCTTCCATGAGCATGACCTGCTCGCAGAAAAAGGCAGCGCTGTCCCACTTACTCCCGCTGGAGATCATGGCTCGAACCATGGTCTCGAGCGAGAGAGTGTCCATGTCCAGACCCACCACGAGGACCTGGCGCTGTTGCGCCCACGCCGTGCACTCCACCAGCGTGTGGAGCGCCGTGTCATCGCTGCGGTCCTCGCAGTGCTGACACTCGGCTGTGGTTTCCCGGTGTCTTCGCCACAGATACCTACCGAAGCTACCGTGCCCGGTAAGCATCTGTGACAACCGAGAGGAGAGAGCACCGTGTCTCCTCTCCAGCCACTCGTCCATGACCGGTCTGACGGCCGCGATTGCGGCGAATCCCCCCTTTGGTTGTTCAAGGCGCACCTTCCATGTCTCCTCGGCTTTCTGGTGGGGCAGGGACGGCTGGGCCTTGATTTCTCGACACGCAGGGCTTTGGCCCAGCTCCAGCGCCTCCTTGCGCCAACCAAACAGTGACGCAAGGGCTGTCGCTTCCAGGTCCTATGGAGGGGTCCCGGCTAGGAGACATGCCGCCTCACCGGGGATCGTGCGGTATCTCCTTATCACCCTGACGGCCATCGTCCCCAACGGGCTCAGCAGTCTAGCCACATTGCTGGCCGTAGCTATTCGATGCAAACAAATAATTAAATCTTTCCTCTTTCTAATATTAGTATAGACTAGCTGTTACCCGCGACTTCGTCCGCGTGGAAATTATGTTATAAGCAAAGTTTGAACCGTATTCTATTTGAGCCTCTAGGATAAGTCGTAACCAAAATGTGGGAACAAATTTAGGACATCCTCCAACTTACCCGGGGAGTTATGCGCTAGATGGATTTTTTTAATGTGAGGAAAATCCCACATGAATGTACTGTGACTCCCACTGACTAAAAACCACACGTATCCTACCTAACAGCCTACGATTGGGAGCCCCGGGTAAGCCCTCTAAAGGATACTCTAGGACTGCGCTAGATGGATAGGAAGAGACCTCATGGTTTTAGTGGGTCCAAGGCCGGTATGACGTACGTGTTTATTAATTAGCCCCTTTAATAATTATAAGAGTAAGTAGTATGGTGAAGCGCGAATACGAAACGTTTGTTAGATTAGGGCCACAGACTGAAAACTTTACGCATAATCGGAAGAGTTGAGACGATAACACTAACGCTAACGGTAGCCAGTAAATGGCAGTCGTTAAACCAAGTTGAAGACCTTATAGATTTAATAATTTTCAAAAGTAGGCAGTACTAACGCCTGTCCATTTCAACACGGCAATGCGGCTCACCACCTATTACGTTACGTGGGACAAATTAAAAAAAGGTAAACATATAATATGCCTCGATACCCCTTTGGGAATAAAGGCGTGACCGTATGCATGTACTTATTATGTTTAAGGTGATTTAATTTATGTACCCATGTCACTGTAGCCAAAGCTCAACATTTTTCAGTAAAGTTGTTTTAAGAATGTTCATTATAAACAACGTTTGTGTGGCGTGTTGGCTTAATCATAAAAGAGCTGCTTAATGGTTATGGCTATTGTAAAATAATTCAGTCCGCGCCGAAGGCGTGGACTGAATTGCTTTAGAATAGACTTAATCTTTAAGCTCTTTTTTGATTAAGCAAACAGGGCAGTTTCACACGCTGCTTGATGAGTCTGATGAAGAAATACCTCCACGCCTTCGGCGCGGACTGAATTGCTTTAGAATAGACTTAATCTTTAAGCTCTTTTTTGATTAAGCAAACAGGGCAGTTTCACACGCTGCCTGAAGAGTCTGATGAAGAAATACCTCTCCTTTCATAGATCTTATGTGACGTAAACGAAGTTGCGAGGGTTAGCTAGTCTATACATATAGTAAAACTGTTGAGGGTCGAGAGTCTACTGAAGCCGAAAATGAAATTACATTTTTCATGTGTGTCTGTCTGTCTGTATTCCGAATAAGTATCACGCCGAAGTTACTGAATGGATTTGAATGAAACTTAGTACAATCAGAGCTTATAATCCGAGGAAGATTCTAGGATACTTTTGATCTCGATATTTTGCGCGGTTCTTTTGGGAGAAAGGATGTTAGTTGTTACTTCTCAATGCGTTTTCGGATTCCAAAATTTTTTTTTTAGTGTTATAAAGGGAATACTGTAAGGAATGTTTCACACAAGTTTCCATGTTAAAGGTTTTCTAGTTCAGGAATTAGAGACATCCCAACTTTCGCAAAACCTAGAATTCAAGGATCCCTTTGAATGTAACGGTAAATCTAAACTGGCGTGTTGGCTTAATTATAAAAGAGCTTAATGATTAAGGCTATTGTAAATTGTAAAGATCCTACCTCTAGATTGCTATTCAAATAAAAGATTAATTAAAATTATTCAGTAATTTCTGTATTTTGCAAAAATATACAAACAGATTTTCATTGTTCTCTGCCGAGCTCCTAAAAAATTTAGCGTAATAATATGTTGTCTGAGTGTAAAACCTATCTCCTACTAATATTCCTGCTACGTTTTAGTTAAATCAATCCAACGGTTTAAACATTTCATTGCTCTCTGCCTAGCCCCTAGGATATGTGGCGTGATAATATATAGCCTATTTTAAGACTACACCCCTAAGTAATATTTCTGCAAATTTTGAATCAAATCTGTTCAGTACTTTTCGAGATCCTTCCGGACAAAGCAAAGCAAACAGACAAACAGACAAAAAAAAATCTAACTATATTTTCAGCTTCGGTATCTTATGTAGAACACCCAGCGAGTATTTTTTTGTTAATATTTCCAATGTACAGTTTTGGCTTTTCTATCATTTTATTATATGTATAGATAGATTTTTGAAATATATAAGTACCTATGTTTTTTTTTTTTATTTATTAATCATATAAACAATTAACTTATCAAAAAGGTACTTAAGCATTATAAAAACCTATGCGGTTTGTATCTAATGCTACTAATAATCTACATTGATGGTGTATAACTTTACAATAGTGCTAACATGAAATGATTTTTTAATGATTTTTTAAAATTAGGCACAACATTGTTTGTATCCACATCCCGCAATTTTTGCGGTAATGCGTTAATGAGTCTAGGAACCAGGTAAGCAGTCGTTCGCTCGCCATACGTATTGTTTGCGCCACTCGTACACAACTGGTTTCGAGCGACCGCGCGAGTATATACAGATTGTTTTATTTTGGTTCGAAAATTTTGATTATAAAAATTTTCTGTGAGTAACATATACTTGACTTGATCCTGAACTGGCAAGATTTTGCAGAAGTTAAATAGGCCATTATCGTCATTTTCAAATTGTTGCTTTATTTTTGTGGAGACGATGTTACGAAGAATTCTTCGCTGTAGATTAAATATACTTTGTAGGTATGTGTTATAAGTGCGACCGTAGCTACTCAATCCATATTAAATATAAGACTCAGCTAGAGAGTTATATAACATCAATTTGATTTTGTACGGAATGCGATTTCTAAGTATAACTATATTTGCAAGAAACTGTCTTAGTTTATTGCAAACATTTTCAATATGGTGTCCCCAATTTAATTTGTTATCAATGATCACGCCCAGATACCGTTGGCTATCAACATTTTATATTAGCGGACAGTTACATTGACGTGGTGGTGATCCATGTAGGCAGATGTGGTTGTGTACAATCAGGTCGTCATATGGTGAGTGTTTGAGGTGTGGGGATTTGATCTGCATTAGTTGCGTCTTGTCTGCATTAAGGCGGCATCGAGCGAAAAATGGCAATACGATAGTTACCATTTCGTTGATTCAAACAATTCTATTTGCACAATTTGCATAAAAAAATAATATGTATGTCAGCAAGAACCAATGCATCATTACTGATACTCACAATCAGGATATAATTAATAGGTATTTAGAAAAATACGTTTAAAAATCACCAATATCTAAAAAATCTTATGCTACTGTTTAAGGGATTTAACTAAATTGGATGTAGTTTACTATGTATATCTTTACTTTCAATAAACTACATTTCATAAACTACAATTAGTAATACTAATATTTTACCTACGTTAAAATTTTAATTCATTAATACCTAAAAACAAAAGAGTTGCCCAAGTTTCTCATACATTTCTGCGAGCACGCGGCTTGCCGACTGATAAACCTTAGTGATCCGCTAGAGCTCAGAGCGAGTACACGTCTCGTTGCGACGCAAAAAATAAAAATATTTACGTAAAGCATAGCGTGTACGCACACTTGGACGTGCAAACAAAAAAGAGGTAAGTACATTTTACACATTTTCAAGTTTTTTTACTTATGTATGCAATTGTAGTGGAAGATGAATAGAAATAGGTCCATAATATTTTTTTTATATTAATAGGTTAACGACTACAATAAATCGTATGTTCTATGTCTGATTTCCTTGCAATTATTGTAACTCAATTTAAGATGTTCTTTATAAACTATCGCGGTTTTTAGACCGAATGTCTGAGTTATCTGAAAATGTGTTATTTAACAAAAAATATTGTATTTCACAGAAAATGGGACGACGCAAGGAAAAGTATTATAAATGGAAAAGTGGGCGAGATTCCGCAAAAATAGGATATCTTACTACAAGTAGCACGATAAGTTGTTTGTATTTTTTGGTGTTCCGTTCTCAAAGGGAAAAAATTGGACTCTATAACTGTGACTCAGTCTATCATCTGATTGGATCTCATAAACCATGATAGCTAAAAATTATAAATTGTCATTTTTTTGTATGTATTATGATGGTATTGTGGCTGAAGGCCACATTTTATTCTTCAAAATATTCAAATAATAGATACAAATTCACAAATAGGTTAAGGGTGTTTTGCAATGTAAATATTATCAAAATACACATTTGAGTCTATGAATATGATCTTTAATTGCCTCGCTGATCCATAGTATATAAGTAATAAGGTCGTCTATAATGATGTCAACAATACAATCCTGAAAGTAGTACATTGTGTAACACTAATATTCTTAGCCTGAATGGTAACAAAACTAAATGTAGACTCAACAAAGTCAGCAATTAATTTCTTGGGTAACTGTATACGTTTTTACAATAGGCTTCCACATGACATAAAAAGTATGCACTTAATTAAGTTCAAAAGTGTATAAAAAGTACCAAAATTACACTGCAAGGGTTACTATACAATTGACGATTATTTGCTTGACAAGGAAGCCTGGAAATGATCTGCTAGTTCTACTGCATTCTCAAACAACATTTTGTTTTTTTTTATATTCGGCTCGCCAAATTGACGTCGCCACCAGCCTGATGGTAAGCCGTAGCGCATCTAGCGATTGGGGGCCACTTTTGACAGTGGTCCTCAAGTTGACGGCCCTATGATGTGCCTCTTCACGCTCCTTTTAAAGAACCCGGGTTGTAGATGAGGGAAACACGTGTGCGGGCAGGTTTTCTTCACTGTGTATGAGTGGCAACTCTCTCAGCCAAGGACGCTATGGTTCTTCGCTGCGCTAACGGTTCGAGGCCTCCCGTCACCTCAGGTCAACCAATTATTAGGATAGCACGTCTCTGCATAGCGTCAAGCGCGTCTAGTAAGTACCTCGTGGAGTCATTCCAAAGGTGAGAACAGTACTCGACGCGATCGTTTCACCTTATTTAGGACTCCGAGTTTCCGCGAGGCAAGCCCAATACAACTCTCTATGTAGTTTTTGTGATTGAGCTCATGCCGGACGTCTATACCGAGGATCTCCACGTTGTCCTTTAGTGGAACCGTAATGCTCTGAAGAGAGGGTAGGGAAAGGAATGGGGACTTCTTAGCTGTAAACGCACACGCCTGTGTTTTTCTGGCATTGAACTCGACCACGTTGTCTGAATCCCATTTCGCAATGCGACCCAGGTCCCGGTCGAGATCCGCCACGAGTTGTCATCTCTTCTCCTCCACGTCGCAAAGCCCCTCCGCTGGACGGCCAGAATAGCTCCCATGCAGAGTACTATCATCCGAATAACAATGAATGCACCCAAGGGACAGCATGTCATTGATATGCAGAAGAAAGAGAGTTGGGGATAACGTTTCCCAAGTACAAGCCACACACGTCACACGTGTGCCAAATACCTAAATGTTTTTTTTTTAGTAAGAGACCGTATTCTTAGCATTCCATGGATTCTCCGTGCGGGCGCCGGGTCCATAGCCTGGCACAGGGGGGAACACCCCGACGGCGTCTGGGACTTGCGACCCATTCGAGTAGGTTTAGGGTGGCCACCTTACTATGCGCATAAACGATCACCTTCCACCGTCAACAATGTTCCCCCCCCTGCCCAACCAGATTTGGTAAGATCCTATCAATGCTGCTTTGGATACTCGTTTTAGTAAAGAGCTTACTGAAGCTCTTGGCAATCCAAGGTCCTTAAATAAATTATACAGGGATTTAGCTGGAATTCCCCTTGCTCCTACTTCTACGGCATAGAGTTTAACCACATAGCCATTTTTGGTTAACTCATTGGTCAAGTCAAAGTATTTATTTGTCTTCATGGCGTGGTCCTTCGGTATGTTGGTCTCCCACGGCACCGTTAGCTCCACGAGCACCGCACGCCTGTGTATCCTCGAAAACAGGAATATGTCGGGTATGGATGACGAGGCACATACATCCTCCGGAATTTTGTAGTGTTTTTCATACGTGTCTGAGAGTATAGTCCAATCGGCGGCAGCCATCAAAATTGAGTATGGCTTTTGAGGTACTTTCTTTGAACAGCCTTCCTTTACAAACGCAATGTCATTTCTTTTGTTTGTGGTTAATCCCTTTTTCGCTCTCGCTACCGCCAAACTGACAGCCTCACGTATGATTTCCAATACCCTATCGTGTCGGCGTGAGTAATGACCCCGGTCTAGTAACGTCCTACAACCTACCAGCAGGTGCCTAGCAGTTCCAATCGCTTCTCCACATGCATTACATGTTTTATCTGTAGCTTTCCCCCACCTGACCAGATTACTTGGGTCGGGGAGGGTCAATTGAAACGCGTTCAGGTAGAACTTAAGCAAAGCCGGCGACTAGTCGTACAATAAGGTACGCCACTGCAAGGCCATGGGAATACAAAATTCGCCCAGAGTAAGCCATTCATTCTGCATCTCCAGGTTCATCGCGTGCACCTTATAGGCATCGCTCTCATCCTGCTCCAGAAAAGATTTTGTAATGTCTCTATCTGTTTGTCTCCGGATACTACCCAACCCCGCTCGACCAGTCCGCGAACCAACCATGAATTTCTTTGTGGAATTGGAGGCGCGACTCAAGTTCTGCTATATGTTTATCCTTTGGAAGAGTTTGAACGATTTTGTCTCTTGATTTTGCCAAGACGTGCATTTTAGTAACTCTTAGATGTTTATAGAGTTCGGACGGCTTCATAAACGTCATTCCGAAGTTATTAGAGGCTCTGTATAATGCCGACGGGTCGGCCGATTGAGCTAGCCCTAGCCACGACTTCAACGTCATCGTAACATTCGCATCCAATTTTCTGAGAAGGTTTTGGCTCATATCGTACACAAGAAACGGCCAGGTTAGACGTGATGTTAAATAGTTGTCGTATATCCATGCTTTCTTGACGTTACCTATTGGTTGTTGGTCTACCTTTTTTATGTCAACAATGAAACTTTCAATTATGTCGTCCAAAGCTGGAGTACAACCTCTGTTATCTATCTTTCTGCCAAGAAATTTGAAAGGCACGGTTTCCGATATAATAGAAACTTTTTCCCCGCCTATAACAAGCCCGGGTCATATGACGTAAACTTAGTACCCCGTCTACCCAGACATAGACATGATACATACATAGATGAAACTAAGTAATAATTTCTGAATAGCTATATTATTGTTTTTTTTAGTTTTAGTTTGCCCACGGGAAAAAATATCTGTGGTCTATAAATATATGTTCACAAAAAAAAATACGTTTGTTGAATGAGAGCCTGCCTTGAAATTTATTATTTTTCTGTAATTTGGATTTGTTGTTAAAACAGAAATACATTATCTGTGAAATTTCAACTCCTGTTGACGGACAGCCGTGTCTCAGCAATGGGGTCCTGTTTTTTACCCTTTGGGTACGGAATCCTAAAGACTAGGTGAAATGTGTATGTGCCTCTGCCGATCCTTTCAGCGTTAAGGCGTGTCTATATATATGTATGGTACATACATATGTATGTATGTACCTATAAAAGTACCTATTAATATCTGCTGCCTAGCACTAGTACTGCACTTTGGGATCAGATGGCGCTTTGTAAAAGAATAACAAATGTCCGTGTCATATTAATACGGTCCATTGTATTTAAACTTATCTAAACGAAATTCATAATATAAAAAGTAGTCATGATCTTTTCGAGCCATTCGTCTCAATAAAAATACTAATATTTTTTGAAATTTTTAAGTTGCCTAATGTTGCGTTGCGACCAAACAGAGCGACTGTCGCTGTCGCTGAGAGAATTGTCTATATGTGAGTGCCGCACGCACACAGCTGAACCGCCGATTCAAAACACCGCAGCCTCGTGCGCTCGGACGGGCCTTAAGTACTAACCCAGAGTCGTGACACCATCTCAAAAGGACATTAAAATCTGATTGCAAGCGTTCTGCTGCTTTTTGTGGGTCTTTATCGGCACTGACTAAACATGTATCGTCCGCAAACTGATAACATGTACATGATTTTAAACATTTAGCCATGTTATTGACGTAACAAAGAAAATGAAGTGGCCCGAGCATCGATCCCTGTGCTGTTCCCTCATTAGCATCCTTGAGGTCACTATATGTGCTTTCTATGCGAACAGTGAATTTTCGGTTTTGTAGGTAGTTTTCGCACCACCGAAGCAATGGTCCTCGCACTCCAGTGGCTTTCAACCTTCTAACTAATGTATATCAGTGGTCTGGATATCATAGCAAACACAGGATTTATTTTTTCTCTATAGGGCCTCCAAGATATTTAGCTTGATAATGTAGCCGGTGTGTAAAACCGATCTCTTACTAATATTCCTGCAACGTTTTAGTTTAATCAATTCACATACTTACATATGGCACTACCCTCTGCCTAGTTCCTAGGACATGTAGCGTCATAATATATAGCCTATTTAAAGATGCTACCTCTAGATTGCTCTTCGAGTAAAAGATTAATTAAAATTATTCAGTCGTTTCTCTATTTTGCAAAAATATACGAAAAGATTTTCATTGTTCTCTGCCGAGCTCCTAAAACATTTAGCGTAATAATATGTTGTCTGAGTGTAAAACCTAACTCTTACTAATATTCCTGCTACGTTTTAGTTAAATCAATCCACCGGTTAACACATTTCATTGCTCTCTGCTTAGCCCCTAGGATATGTAGCGTGGTAATATATAGCCTATTTTAAGACCCCACCCCTAAGTGATATTTGTGCAAAATTTGAACCAAATCTGTTCAGTACTTTTTGAGATCCTTCCGGACAAAGCAAAGCAAACAGACAAACAGACAAACAGATAAACAGACAAACAGACAAACAGACAAAAAATTTTCTGACCATATTTTTGGGTTCGGTATCTTACTTAGAACACCTAGCGAGTATTTTTTTCTTAATATTTCCAATGTACAGTTTTGGCTTCTCTATCATTTTATTATATGTATAGATAATTGTGATAGGTAATAGTAACGAAGACCCTCTTTTATCTTGCTCGGTTTTAAGTATTGACGTGCTGTACGCGTCAATACTTAACACCGAGTATGGAATCACATTAATTTATAAATATTCATTCTGGTTTGAATCAGTTATCTAGAGTTCATAATACAAACTCAGAAAGGTACTACCCGTGTTCGCTTTAAGTTTGGTCGGGAGCCTGCCATTTGACCGAAAGATCTTGCCTAAATTTCGAAGCTGAGCGGAGCTTCCTCATAAGCATTTGTTGTTTTATTTTTTTACCTATAACCATTCAACACCAACATCAATTTCCATGGTGTAACTCCGAAACTTAATAATTTTGTCATTGACTAAACAATTGACTGAATAGAAATGGTAGATTGATGATATGAAATATTTGCCTTATTTTATTATACGTAAAATATGTTTTTGCAACTGAAACATTTGACTTAATAAAAATTGGTAAAGGTACTAGTTGGTAAATAAGTTATTGTATAAACGTTCACTACCCAAACAAAGTTTGGGTAGCGAACGTTGAATTTATAAGTAACTAGCTGACCCGCGCAACTTCGTTTGCGTGGTAAATGAAGAACCGCTCGACCGATTTTGTGCAAACTTCACATAAACCATTTACTAAATAGTCCGAACAAACCCTAAACATTTGATTTGGAAAGGGGATCCCGTTCTTGAGTTATAAAATTACAACGAAAAGTGGCATTGATTTTTTTAATATAGAGAAGATGATTTGCCAAATGAAATTTTTGGAAAGAGTTTTTGGGAACTGATAATTTGGCAATTTGTTTTTGGGCAGACATAGGTGACCCTTGCCGGCCGCTTCTCATACTACGCTTCTACACCAGTCCCTACGGAGCGGCCAACTTAGAAAATAATATTCTACGATCTATATCTATATATATAAAAATCAATGCCACTTTTCGTTGTAATTTTATAACTCGAGATCGGGCTCACCTATCCAAACCAAATGTTTAGGCTTTGTTCGGACTATTTAGTAGATGGTTTATGTGAAGTTTGCACAAAATCGGTCGAGCGGTTCTTGATTTGTCACGCAAACGAAGTTGCGCGGGTCAGCTAGTATTTACATATAATAAAATGTTAGAAAAGTAAAACGGTACATTGGAAATATTTATAAAAATAATACTTGCTGTGTGTTCTATACCTATAGAGATACCGAAGCCGAAAATATAGTTAGAATTTTTTTTGTCTGTTTGTCTGTTTGCTTTGCTTTGTCCTGAACGATTTTGAAAAGTACTCGATAGATTTGATTCAAATTTTGCACAAATATTAACTAGTGTTATGGTCTTCAAATAGGCTATATATTATCACGCTACCTATTCTAGGGGCTAAGCAGAGAGCAATGAAATATGTAAGCTTGTGGATTTATTTAACTATAACATTGCAGGAATATTAGTAAGAAATAGGTTTTAAACACAGGCTACATGTAAATATTTTAGGGGCCCGGCAGATAACAATATAAAACTGTGTGTATATTATAGCATAATTTTCATGCGTACGAAGTTGCTGGCATATACTGGCTAGTATATAATATACTAGCTGACCCGCGCAACTTCGTATGCGTGCGATTTTGTGCAAACTTCACATAAACCATCTACTAAATAGTCCTAACAAAGCCTAAAAATTTGGTTTGGATAGGTGAGCCCGTTCTTGAGTTATAAAATTACAACGAAAAGTGGCATTGATTTTTATATATATAGATTCATTAGTATTAATTAACATAATTTGTCAAAGATCCCTACCTTATGCAGGATCTATATTTATTTTTCTGGATATTCTTTAAATGATGAATCTATTTATTTTCAGTATTATTTATGAAACCATCAAAACAAATCGAAGATATGTTCGAAACTGATCCTGATAAAATTATAGAGAACATATTAGGTGTAGATATTTATCAAGCTAGAGATAAATTACACGCTACTACTGCAACACATCAAACAACTGAAAAAACGGTTACGGAATATTCTTCTATGTATAACGTCAGTGACATAGATGATACTCTCCTACGTAGCAACATGACTAGAAAAGATTTAAAAACGAAGCGCATCAGGATGCGATTAGAGTCAATCCTTAGAGAGAAACGTATGGAAATGCCGAAGTTTGATCCAAACGAAGACGAAATTCAAAAAACTACTCGAAGATTTGCTAGTTTACACGCAGCACTTAATAAAAGTAGAAGAAGTGACATAGCCCCTAAATCTTCAATTAATGTCTTACCACATCATACAGAAAATCTAATGTCAAATCTTCTTTTATCACCGAAATTTGAAAACGGATCTGAATATTATTTTTCATATTTTCATGGTCTATCATGGCCTTTTTTACACTCACAAAAACATAGACCATATTCGCTAATGGAGACCTTTATATATGCGTGCCGTGCTAAGCTGCCTTACACCCAGTCTTTGAGGAAAAAGTATTTAAATACGTATAGATATAAGATGGGCTATATATTTTCTAATTTAAGAACGATTATGGACCAAATGCAGTGGCTTTATAGTACGACGGTACGTTCTTGGGACGATTTTGCTGTTTTTCCAACGTATCACCACTTTCTTCAGGTCTATGAGAGTATGATAAAGTACGATCTCGACGTCACAGATCTCGTAAATTATTTGTCAAGGCTAGTGTATGATCATAGAATGCAATATGATCCAGATTATTATGATGAACGGCCATGGAAGCCAGGGAATACAGAGCCTTAGTAACAAAAGATGCGGTTCAAAATCTGATGGTTTTTAAGATATAGCTACAGGATGCCTGTCGTTTGACCAAAAAGATTTCGCCAAAATTTCCCAACCAAACCAATTTTTGAAACTTTTTATTAAATCAATGCAATGTTTGGAATAACTTTAGTACGCAATTTTGCATTTCGTCAAATTTTTATTTGGCAGAATATTACAATGGATAATATCATTATGGCATTTGATCTTTAATCAAATAGGTAGTTAAAATATATTCACGGACATTCACACAACGCTATCTGATCCCAAAGTAAGCTAGGAATAAGCTGCTTGTGTTATTGGTATCCGACCACGGATATTAATACTTATATACTTTTTAAATACATACATATTATACATAGAAACACCCAGACTCTTGAAACAAAAAATTATGAGTCACACAAATATTTGTCTCCGGTGGGAATCGAACCCACGACCTCCAGCGCCGCAGGCGGTATCACTACCGACTGCGCCACAGAGGCAGAAACACTATATTATTATGTATAAACAAACTAAATTATTAAATATCAAAGAACTGTACAGATTTCATACTTGCATACTAATTAGGTAAATAATAAATAAAACAATTCATACTAACTGGAAGCGCACTTACTTGGATTCTCTTCGGGTATGCGCTGCTCCCAGCTTTGCGTTTGCGTCTTCATGCACGACCACGAGATTTTCACACAGGAGCTAAATCCGTAGCTCTCGAGACTGCGGCTGATGGTAAGCAGTGCCGCGAGATCGGATGGGTAAAATCACTGCGCGGTTAGAGGGCGGCGGGCGGTTCGCGAGCGTCGCGTTTAGAGTTTTTTCGCGGTGTCGTTCGTACGTTTCCCACAGTAGTGGCAGACATATTAGAATATGGAGCGGGGGGTTAGTGTTGCCATATACAATACATAAAAGTACCATGCACTTAGTGCGTGAGTGTTGGCATACAATAATTATAATAAATACTATAAATACATAAACTAAAAAAAAATATGTATGCGTCGGCACTGGCGCATCCACTAACCTATATTACAGCACATAACGCAACTTCGCTTAAGACCTAACTGAGGCTATGAAGCTGATGCAGTGTTCGACGATCACTTTTATACAGCTAAAATGTTAAATAATATTTTCATGTAAGTGACATTGTTAATTGTCTTTATGAAAATAAAGTTCTTTAAACCTTAAAAACCTTTGCAAAGACAAAAATCATAAAGGCAAAATTAAGAATTTTTGGTAAATACACTCGAGAGCAATGAATCCGGGTCACTTAAAGAATGTTAAAAATCTCGGAAACTAAAAATGATAGGTTAATGCAATAAATTGTATTTAATAGACAATGTAATACTCCTTAAATGAAAGTAAAAAAAATATGAGTCACCATACATTTTATTAACACAAAATTACATAAAGAAAAAACTGCCGATCTCTCCTTAAAACAAAAATAGGAAACATGAAATTTTTGAACTTTATTACGATTTTCTTGAATTTTAATACTTCGTATTGCCTCCTCGTGCTTCCATTACTGCGTTTACGCGGTTTGGCATGCTGTACACCAAGTTCCTTATACGATTTTGGGGAATATTCTCCCATTCCTCTGTGAGAGCAATTTTGAGCTCACGAAGCGTGATTGGGGGAGGGTTTCGTTGTTTTACGCATCTGCCTAGCTCGTCCCAAGCATGCTCGATCGGGTTGATATCCGGGCTGCGCGCTGGCCACTCCATACGAGTAATGTTCATCTCTTGAAGGTAGTCATTCACAATCCTACCTGTATGAGGTCGGGCATTGTCATGCATAAATATAGCATCCTCACCTAAATTGACCATAAATGGACCAACGTGATCATTGAGGATTTCTTCCACATATCTTACGCTAGTTAAAGAGCCGTTTTCTATGATCACCAGCTCTGTGCGACTTTCAGAAGAAATTCCGGCCCACACAAGTACAGACCCACCACCGTAGGCTACTTTTTCTTCGATGCATGCTTGCTTGAATCTTTCCCCTGGTCTTCGATACACTCTGTGTCTTCCATCGTGCTTGTAGAGCATAAATTTTGATTCGTCGGAGAACATAACTTTTGACCAATCTTCAATACTCCAATTTACGTGGCTCTGGGCATACCTTAGTCTCGAAATACGATGCCCACGCTCCAGTTTAGGGCCGTTTGCAGGTCTAAGGGGTTTTAAGTTAGATTCAGCAAGCCGACGTCTTACTGTCCATGCACTTGGGTTACTTCCTCCGAGGCGTCGAAACTGATTGGTGAGTTCAGTTCCTGTGAGAAAGCGATTTCGAAGCATGGTGTTCACCAAGTATCGGTCTTCTCGTGCTTTGGTACACCTGGTTCTGCCCGTTCCTGGTCTGCGTAGGTTAGAACCAGTTTCTTCGTAACGTCGGAGAACTCTTTGTACTGTTGACAGCGACACACCGACAGTCCTGGCTGTATCGCGCTGACTCCGGCCGGTTTCCAGCATTGTAAGTATTCTGGTGCATTCTTCAGGCGTAAGCAACATAATTTCAGCTTGATTAATGAATATAGAGCACTATCAACATGGTTTATGTACCCACATAAATGACAGATTACAAACAAAAGCAACACCAAATGCTGTAATTTCGTAGTTCCATCTTCGAAAGTGGCCCTTTTTCAAATTTGATTTTTTTATGATATAACTTTACAATAACTAAGAAGTTTTAATACCTTCATTTAAGGAGTATTACATTGTCTATTAAATACAATTTATTGCATTAACCTAGCATTTTTAGTTTCCGAGATTTTTAGGATTCTTTAAGTGACCCGGATTCATTGCTCTCGAGTGTATTTAATGCAATTTTAAGTAAAAAAACTGGCGGACGTCATGCGGTTTCACCCGCGTAGCTCCCGTTCCCGTGGGGCTACGGGAATGAAATATAGCCTATATTCACCGGGAAGAGTTTAACTTCCCAACAGTGAAAGAATTTTTCAAATCGGTCCAGTAGTTTCGGAGCCTATTCGATGCAAACAAACAAACAATCAAATCTTTTATCTTTATAATATTACTTAGCACAGATAATAATCATATATTTAATGCTTCTATTTAATTACCAATTTCGATGGTGTAGCTCCTAAAAGATTTAAAGTCGAATACTGTGCGCCCCGACTTGGATGGGTTAGGTTAGAAGGCTAATGCGGGAGCGGAGCTACCGTATAATTGGCTGAATAGAAATGGTAGGTAATTTGAAAATTGATGTTATGAAATATTTGTCTTATTTTACGAGTAGATTGCGTAAAAAAATATGTTTTTCCAAATGAAACAATTGACTTAATAAAAATTGGTAAAAGTACCTACTAGTTGATAAATAAATTTGCGTTACAATTATTTGTGAAGAGATTTTTTGCTAAGCAATAATTTTGGAAATGAAATTATGCGAAACATTTATCGGGAAGTGATAATTTGGCAATTTTTTTTCTGTCAGTTCAGACCTATAGCTACATATTAATTATGTCAATAAAATATCTGTAGTTTAAGAGCATGGCGAATATT
Organism: Miltochrista miniata; assembly: GCA_933228765.1. Classification (NCBI taxonomy): domain Eukaryota; kingdom Metazoa; phylum Arthropoda; class Insecta; order Lepidoptera; family Erebidae; genus Miltochrista; species Miltochrista miniata. Next base: position 41,724,443 of record OW121747.1, read on the forward strand.
CGTCAAATAATGGAAAATTTCATACTCAGACGTGTGGCTTGGATGAGATGGGCCCATCTAGGAGTGCCTTCCTCAAGCTACTGAAGGCACTTCGATATGAACCAAATTGTTGCAACTGCAGAACGGTCATTTGTTTAGTTCTCACAGAAATCTCTAGAGGTCGGGTTTATCATCTTTGTTGGGAATAACTTATTCAAGTGTGATTGTCCTATTCCAGAAAAATAACTCCATCCCCTGACCACGGTGGTGCAACGGGGAAGAGTTGATTCCCCATGACACCACTGGGGGTACAGCTTGGTGGTGTCACGGGGAAGGAACGGATTAATTTCTGTGTGTAATGTATAAAAATAGCGATTCTTAGACATAATATTATTTTCTTAAAGTGTATGATCTCAATGGCACATATCTAGTAAATTATAAGGGTTAATGCAAGCAGCATACATACATACATACATACATACATACATACATACATACATACATACATACATACATACATACATACATACATACATACATACATACATACATACATACATACATACATACACACATACATACATAGGTACATACATACATAGATATAGTCACGCCTTTAGCTCCGAAGGGGTAGGAAAAGGCATAGTATACGTCCACATTTCACCTTATAGTTTTATGTCCCATGTTTTTTGAGTTGTGAGCCTATTGCCGTGTTGAAATGGACAGGCCCAGGTCGAAGTTTTCAAGCCGCCCATAAGGCGTGGGACATATACATGCAGCGTCGGTTGGACAGATGTGGCACTGGCGCGGCGCTGCGCCGTCTGAAAAGCGCAGAACGTGCGTCGAACGGGTGCAGAAATGGAGAGGCGCGGGGCGAACACAGGGATGCATTTGTAGTGTTTGAAGTTCGTTATAAATTTAAAATATGTGGCAATTATTGCGAATTCTAATTTTATTTATTTATTTATATACATACACACATGTAACATGAAGTGGAAATAACAGAGAGAGAGTAAAGTACAAAGGCACTACTTATTTCAATAGAAATCTCTTCCAGTAGGCCTGAGATAGGAGAAGATAAAAAAGAATATAAGGGTGAATTTCAACATCTATGAATTTTTACCTAATTTTGGTGTTTTTTTTTGTTACTCTATATGTAGATAATATTATTCTATAATTAGAAAGAAATACGTATAATAGTTGCATGAAAGCTAGAAAAGTGTAATTAAACCCAAAAATGACATTAATATTATCGACACCTAAATTGTCAATACACCAAAATTGGTATTTTAACACCAAAATTAGATATAGGAACAAAAAAAATAGAAGACTATAAAAATACCTTTTAACATAAGATTTTTTTATTTAATGACACATTATATATAGATTTTTTTTATATATTTAGCTTGCCAAAATGATGCAGCCGCCGCCTGATGGAAAGCCACAGCGACATCTAGCGATTGGGGGCCACCGTCCCAGTTTGTAGGACTATAGAAAGCGGCCCTCAACTTGGCGGCCTTATGATGTGCCTCTTCACGCTCCGCTTGAAGAACCCAGGATTGTAAGAGGAGGGAAACACGTGCGCTGGCAGGTCGTTCCAGATTTTTATGGTTCGACAGAGAAACGATCTTTTGAATCGTTCAGTTCTAGCAAAGATTCTCTCCACTGTGTGAGAGTGGCACCTCTATCCAGCACGCGTTGTTCGGGATCAGAATGGAGAGGGTGGGAGTAGGTTGAAGAGTTCTTCAGAACACTCACCGTGATAGATACGGTAGAAAGCAGTCAAAGATGCAATAGTTCTTCGCTGCGCCAATGGCTCCAGACTTTCCGTTACTTCAGGGCAGTTTATAATGCGAATAGCTCGCAGCTGCATAGAGTCCAGCGCGTCAAGCAAGTACCTCGCGGAGTCGTCCCAAAGGTGAGAGCAGTATTCGACGCAAGGACGTATTCTGCGTTTTGTACAGCAGACACCTCTGGTTTGGCGTAAAGAACCGTTTCACCTTGTTTAGGACTCCTAGTTATCTCGAGGCTAGCCCAATACATCGCTCAATATGGTATTTGTGATTGAGCTCGGGCCGGACGTCTATGCCAAGGATGTCCAGATTATCTCCAAGTGGAATCGTCGTATTCTGAAGAGAGGGTAAGGGTAGGAAAGGGATTTTTTAGCTGTAAACGCAGACGCCTGTGTTTAACGGGCATTGAACTCGAACAGGCTCGAGGATCCCCATTGTGAAATGCGGTCCAGGGCGCATGCCATACTCTATCGAAGGCTTTAGCGATATCCAGGCTTATGGTCAACGACTCACCCTGCCTCTCCATAGCCACACCCCAAACATGCGTCACGTATGCCAGGAAGTCACCCGTAGATCGTTTTGGCCTAAAGCCATATTGTCGATCATTGAGTAGCGAGTGATCCTCGAGTTAGCGCATGAGTCGTTTGTTGATGATCAGCTCAAATATTTTACAAATGATCGAGGTGACGGCTATAGGGCGATAGTTGGCAGGGTCCGACCGATCCCCTTTCTTGGGGATCGGTTGTACGTTCGCCACCCTCCAAGCCTCCGGCACTTCCCCTGAAGAGTAGGAGAGGCGATACAGGCGCGTTAATGCTGGAGCCAATTCGGCCGCACATTTTTTCAGCACCACCGCCGGAATGCCGTCAGGAACACTGGCTATCCGCGTGTTAAGTGACCGCAGCATCGCCCGCACATCACACTGCCGGTTGACAATTTCTGGCATTGTGTAACCACAATCGGCGATGGGGGGGGGGCTGCATGCCACAGTCGTCGACCCGGGAATTGGCCGCAAAGAGGTTAACTAGCAGGTCGCCTTTCTCTTGGGCCTTGTGAGCCAGTGATCCATCGGGGTAACGCAGCGGTGGCAGCGAGGGTTGGCAGAAGTTAGCATGCACAGCTTTGGCCAGCTCTCAATAGCCACGGCTACCCGTGGGGTGTGAGGCTAGCTCCCGACCCAGCCGTGCGACGCGCTGGGCATCCGCTCTCTTGAAGGCGCTCTCGCTGGCTCTAGTGGCTCTGTTATACACTGCCATAAGGTGTGCCACGTTCGGGTCCCGCATTGCCCGAGCCTTGACCCAAGCGCGAAACGCCATCTGATTTTTCTGAACAGCCTCGGCGCATTCACGCCCGAACCAGGGACGAGCTTTGCGGATGCTGGCGACATCAGTGTATGGAATGTAGTATTCCATACCAAAACTGATGTCACCAGTACCGCAGATGCGCTCTCCGATGAAGCCTCACCTGCAAAGCAGCGCTGACTCCACGGGATAGACGCAAAGTAGTCGCAGAGACCGTCCCAGTCTGCTGACGAGTAGAGCCATAACCGCCGCTTCATCTCAACTGCACGCGCAGGAGATGATACTTGCCTGCAGGCATGCAAGTATCAGGGCTTTGCGGCTGAATGCTTGTAAGTTGTGTCCTTTTTTTCTTTCGTAGTATGCTTTAAAATTAATCCGATTCCGTTTTTGATGAGCTCTGCGAGCACGTGGTGGCATTTCACTCAAAGGTACGATTTTTCATTCTGCTTTTTTTCAGTGATATCTTCCTCTTCTTCCTCTTAAACTAGAGGAATTACGAAGAAAAGATCTTCGTAATTCCTCTAGTTTCTCTGGATCTTTCTTAATTTTTTCTTTTCTCTTCCTCTCGGCATTTCTTTTATTCTCTAAACGCTCGGCTTGAGATAATTTTGATGTTTTCTTTGGCATGCTGGAATAGAAGGAATACTACTAATATACTTAAAAGCTCACACCTAGTATAATTTTCATTCAATTAATGTGGAAAAAAAAAATTCTCAGAGCACGAAGTAAGAGTATCTCACATTGTTGATAATATTTTTTTATTAGTTCATAATGAAATGAAGGTGCTATCTGAGGATGGCGTCACTCTTAATACATACTGTGGAGTCAAAACTTAACGTTCGGCAGCGGTAGATGCATCGGAACAGTATTCCGCTAGACATAGGTTCGAATCCTGTTTCGAGCATAAATGCTTTATCCATATGAATTTAATGAAAATAAACATAGAATTTCTAAAATTACCCCAGAAACTATAAATCTAATTTTGGTGTAACTAAGCAACTTTGGTGATTAGTCAAACACCACCAAAATCACCAAAATTAGACCACCAAAATTAGAAATGTGTCAAATAAGTTGATTTGACAAAATACTATTCAGAATTTTATAATGACATTACTATTATTTTAAACAAATACCGAACTCTTACGCTGTACATTAGGTATTTAAACAAATAACGAGCTTATAACGTTTTAAATTATCTACACAAAAATTACTGAAATCGTGTCCGAGGGCTTACGAGAGTATTACTTACGTCATTAAAGGGAAGTCGGAGCAAGCTGGCACGAAACTGGCACTGCTGCGTGACAGCACAGGACTCAATGATTCGAAAGATGGTAGTAACGTCCCGGTACCTATTTTCAGTACGATTCACGGAATGATTTTATTATTGACACCAAAATTTGAAACTTATCGCGGACGGACCTTCTACATTTTTTATAAGATCAATTATAGCACTAAATACTCGAATTAAATAGTCAAGAGGTGGAAAAGCTAATACAGAATTAAAATAAAATTAGGTATATGTAGTAAACTGACGGTGTGTTGATTGGGATGTGATTTTTCTTTATAAAACAGGTTGTGGACGAGCCACCAAAATTATATTTTATACAGAAAATCCTTTTTTTAATAATAATTAAAATAATATCTTATAACTTATTGTGTATGACTTTATTAACGTAATTAATTGCTTTCTTACACAAAAAAAAGATTTATCGTATCTGAACTTTAAGGTATGATTTTCAGTGGCGCCGCCTCATTTTTACGTTTGAGAAATTCACCCATAATTATGTGTGTGTTAGTTAATAAACTTACATAAACTATGGCTACCTATATAGATGATACGAAATTACATACATACTATTATACAATAAACATACATATACTACATTCTATGTTATGGTAAAGAAAGGTAGAATTCTCGGACTCTTCTTTTGAAACTGGATAATAGTTTGACACTTGTGAATGTCAGCTGGAAGTGAGTTCCATAGCGTAACCGCGTGAACAGTAAAGAAGTAGGAAGAAAAGCCCGTCTTATTTGGCGGACAAGTAAGACGGAAAGTGAGGTGTGACCGGCACAGGGCACCAGGCTTCTTCATAAAAGAGAAATGTTGCCGTAGAAAAGAAGCATAATGTGGGATTGTTTAGGATATTGAACAGAAGGCACAATATCCGAGTATTCCTACGAAGACGGATTGGGAGCCACTTGAGTTCCGCACGAAACTGTGAGACATGATTATACTTACGTAGATTAAAAATGAAACGAATGCACAAATTTTGCAAGCGCTTAAGTTTATTTAAGAGCTCCTCAGTAGCATCCAAGTAGCAGGAGTCGGCATAGTCCAAGATGGGTTGGATTAGGGCTTGGGCCAGCGTAATTTTTGTCTTCAAAGACAGAAGACTCTGGAGGCACCTAAGCTTGTGGAAAGTAAAATGCACCTTTTTACTGACTGAGTCAGTAAAAAGGTGTTTTATAAGCGTGTTTTATACGCCTTTATTCTTAATTGTTTTTATTTTTTTATATTTATCCAATAACTTTTTAACTTTATCGGGAGAAAAATACCTTGAACTTTACATTTTTTATCTAATTCGACTATAATATTTGTCACTCCGGAGTTCTACGCTGGCGTTCTAAATAATATACATATTTGTAATAAAAAGAGGACGTCCGTAAAATGGCTCTCATAACACATAGTGCAGAGTAAGTGAACTTACTTTACTCACCATACCTACTCATTTAGTTCTTGGGCAATGGCTCACAAAATTAAATATGTCGTAACGCATTTTTGCATCTAAATTCGTTCCTATGTTACTATCCGACCTTTACGTCATGCCGCTGCTAACGGCGGTTGCGAGACGGGTGAGGAAGTGACGACGCCCGCTGCACGCCCGTGCCGCACCCGCGCGACGTCGCCTCTATCTCTCGCTTCCACAAAATATCCAAATAATATGTATATATATATATCTATATATATATATATATATATATATATATATATATATATATATATATATATATACATCACATTTCATACGAAGATGCGGGCGCCACGCAAACGCCCAAATACAGGCGGTGACGCGCGGGTGCGGCACGGGCGTGCAGCTTGCGCTGCTTGCTCACCCGTCTCGCAACCGCCGATAGCAGCGGCATGACGTAGACGTCGGATAGTCAACACAGGATCGAATTTAGATGTAAAAATGCGTGACGACATATAAAATTTAGTGAGTGATTGCCCAAGAACTAAATGAGTAGGTATGATGAGTTAAGTAAGTTTACTTAGGTACTCTGCACTATGTGTTACGGGAGCCATTTTTCTTTTCGGACGTCCTTCTGTTTATTACAAATACGTATAAAAAAAAATATTTAGAACTCCGGAGGGACGATCTGGATACTGTATGAGATTTTCCAGTTGCGTGAAAAATGTATGCTCCTGTCCTGCTTGCCATACAGGATGTACCGCATATCTTCTGATTCTTTGTAAGTTGTCTAAATGCTCCAGGTCTTGCGCATTCTCTTCGTCTGACGAAGAAGACGTCATGTTTTCGCGTTGAAATAAACACTACAATGACAAATGCATCGCCCGCGCCTCTCCAATTCTGCACCCGTTCGACGCACGTTCTACGTTTATACTGGCAGCGCAGCACCGCGCACGCGCCACACCCGTGCCACACCCATCCGACCGACGCTGCTTGTATATGTCCCGCGCCTAAGGCTGCAAGCAGCAAGTACACCGAAGCCGTGTGTGTCATGTTGGCGTGAGAGGTGTCGGAATAGTCACAAAATTTGCACCAAATAACTGTACCTAAACTGTACTAAACTGTACCTATGTTAAAAAAATCTGTACCTCAAGCAATTCAATATAAATAGAAAATTATATGGACACGCCGTTCTGACGCCAGCTTGACGCGCATAGTCTTGTATCGCCTCAACGTGTGGAAACTATGTTCTGGAACATATATCAATAAAGTGTACCTAAACTGTACCTCAGAAAACTGCTATTAAAAGAATTAAAATAACACGTGATATCTGTCAAATCCAGAACAAAAAAATTGTTAAGGTTTTGAAACTCACGCCTTGTACTACACATTATAGTATAATTCGGGTCTTTTTTGCGTATACTTCTCCCTGTTCTCACCTCTAGACGTTTCGGCTATATTGCAACAGCCGTGGTCAATAATGTATCGATAGTTTTTATATCATTGATGTTTGTTAAGTGTTTGACCAATGTTTATAATCAATACATATAATAAAATCGTAACAGGTCGCTGTCTGTACATGGAAGATAAATAAGAAAAAATATTATAGGGGGACTTTATGAACGCAATAGAACCCAAAACAATGATTTTTAGAATTTTTGTCTGTTTGTCTGTATGTCTGTATGTCTGTATGTCTGTATATCTGTTTGTCTGTACGGTTGTGCACGCTAATCTCAGTAACCGCTCAACCGATTGCAATGCGGTTTTTTTTATTGTGTTGAGGTTTGCTCCAGTTAACATTTAGCGTTTGTTTTATGTAAATCGGTTTAGAAATAAAAGAGTTATAACACTTTTAAGAATCAGATATTTTGAAAATTTTAATTGTAGGGGTTTCTTTGAATGTGAGTGAACCTAAACTGGCGTGTTGGCTTAATCATAAAAGAGCTTAATGATTAAGACTATTTTTAAACAATTCAGTCCGCGCCGAAGGCGTGGATTGAATTGTTTTAAAATAGACTTAATCATTAAGCTCTTTTATGATTAAGCAAACAGGGCAGTTTCAGACGCTGCTTGATGACTCTGATGAAGAAATACCTTTCCTTTCATACACCTTATGTGACGTAAACGAAGTTGCGGGCTCAGCTAGTTGATAAATAAATGAGTAGTAACAAATTTTTGTTCTTGATTTGACAGATATCACGTGTGATTTTAATTTTTTAATAGCAGTTTTGTATGTATATACGTTCCAGAAAATAGTTTCCACACGTTGGGGCGATACACGACTATGCGCGCCGATATAAGCTGACGTCAGAAAGGCGTGTCCAAATAATTTTCTATTTATATTGAATTGCTTGAGGTACAGTTTTTTTTAACATAGGTACAGTTTAGTACAGTTTAGGTACAGTTATTTGGTGCAAATTTTGTGACTATTCAGACACCTCTCATGCCAACCTGACACACACCCGAAACCGACACCACAGCTCGCGACGACACGATATTAAACTAATCGCATCAAGTTATCACGTCTTCGGGAACCAATCACAGCAAACAGCGCTTGATCTACGGCCATACTCAGAAGGTTTTACTCAAAATACCTGCGTTCAACATTCGCAGCTGAACTTTGTACTAAAGCTACCTACCTAATCTACTCAATGGATTTAATGTTCATTCGATCAGCAGAAGAATGGCATAGTCTATTTTCGGTCACACGTCAAAGGATCAAATGAATTTCGGTCAACAGTGGTAAACTGCCATCAAAGACTATGGCGAATAAGCACCAAATTTTGAAAAATTCATTACTCAGACTGGTGTCTTGTAGTGGCTAAACGGTCTTAGGTCTTAGATGAGGGGCACCATCTAGGTATGCCTTCCTGAAGCTATTTAACACTTCGGTATGAACCAAAATGTTACAACTTCAGAACGTTCATTTATTTAGTTCTCACAGCATTCTCTAGAGGTCGGGTCTTTAGAAATATTAGGAATTTTACTGTTAATAGTAAATACGAGTAGGTATAAATCTGTTCCTTGATAATTTTTGTGTATTAAAGTAGCAATTCTTAGACATGCGTGAAAATATGCAGTTTTTCCAACACTTTCTTCGAGGGTTTGAACATACATACATACATACATATGGTCACGCCTTTATCCCCGAAGGGGTAGGCAGAGGCATATTATATGCCCACATTTCACCTATTGTATAATTTGTCCCACGTAATAGGTGGTGAGCCGTATTGCCGTGTTTAAATGGACAGGCGCAGGTTGTGACTGCCTGCGGTTGAAATAAAGCCTTCAACTTAGCTTAACGACTGCCATTTTACTGGCAACCGGGACCAACGGCTTAACGTGCCTTCCGAAGCACGGAAACGCTCAAATAAATGTCACATAAGTTTTTTATTTTATAAGTTTTTAGTTTATAAGTTTTACCGAGGGTTTGAAAGTTTGATATAATCTCGTCATCACAGTCCTCGCAAATTATTTGGCAAGGGGTGATGATTTGTTTTCAAATAACAAATAGGTAACTTATAGCCCAGTCATATTAGGCAAAATAAGGGCAAACCTCGGAATGAAAGATAATAGCTGTAAATTGATATAAACCTTTGTTTTATCGTTCTAAATGTTGTCTCAAAAGTCACATAATTGTTATCGTGTCCGCGTCTTAAGATATTCGAGGTCAAAGGTCATGCAAATGGATTGTTGGCGAATATCGCGCTTCCTATTGCTCAAATAAGATTTGCACCTATTAGAAAGTTGTAGAGTATAAAATTCTCAAATTTTAGTCAGAACTTTTTTTATACCATCAATCGTTTTTGTGAAAGAGCGCGAAGAGTGCGCAGCGTACAGTTATATCCTACTAATATTATAAATGTGAAAGTTTGTGAGTGTGGATGTTTGTTACTCTTTCACGCTCGAACGGCTGAACGGATCTGGCTGAAATTTGGTTTAGGGATACATTATAGTCTGGAATAACACATAGGCTACTTTATATCCCGGGAATAAGTTCCCACGGGAAGAAATTTTTTCGCGGGCTAAGCTGCGGGCATCAGCTAGTATACCTATATGTCTCACGTAACGCAGTCGCGAAGCTGCTGCCGAGATCGGAATCCCTACTTAATCTATACAAATAAATAAAATTGGAGTGTCTGTTTGTAATATTAAAATAACCGCTTTCTACTACATGCATATGAATGTATACATATACACATACCAAAATATATGTTTTTAAAATTTTTGTCTGTCTGTCTGTTTGTTCCGGCTAATCTCTGGAACGGCTGGACCGATTTGGAAGGGACTTTTACTGGCAGATAGCTTATGTAATAAGAGTAACTTAGGCTACTTTTTATCCCGGGTATAAGTTCCCACGGGAAGCGGGAACGGGAACAAATTTTACGCGGGCGAAGCTGCGGGCATCAGCTAGTATTATATATGCGAAAGTAACTCTGTCTGTTGCGCATTCACGCCTAAATGGCTGTACGATTGAGATGAAATTTGGTATAGAGATAGTTCGAGGCCCTGGGAAGGACATAGGTTACTTTTTAACCGACTGCGCAAAAGGAGGGTTATGATTTTACACGATAACGACTTCTACGCGGTCGAAGCCGCGGAGAGCAGCTATTTAATATAAATGAGCTTAAAGATTAAAGTCTATTGTAAATATTCAATCACGCTACTTAGCCTAGGGGCTTGGCAGAGAAGGATTACAATCTGTAAGTATACTTTATGGGCAAATTACATGCTTACGAAATAGGTTTAGTTCAATTTTTACACGCGGATAAGTTTGTATAAGCTTCATAATTATTAGTTTGGAAGAATTCTGTTTGTGCTCGTATGTGGGAGTAAAAACTCCACATTTGACGTTATAGTTTTACGTCCCACGTAATAGGTGGTGAACCTATTGCCGTGTTAAAATGAATTAAATTTTTCAAGCCGCCCATTAAGCCTTGAACTTGACTTTTAACGATTGTCACTTTACTGTCAACCGGGTTTCATTTCGCGTTCTCCCTCTCTACGCAATGAATCACGTACCGATCCATCCTGGGGTTAATCTTTTTAAGTGGTTTCCCCGAGGCTCCCAATCGTAGGCATAAGGCAGGTGGTTTTTAGTCGATAGGAGTCCGGCATATCATCCATGTAGGATTTTTCTAACGTAAAAAAAATCATGCTACTAAACTACTGGCCCGTGTGGCAACTGGGAAGACTTTCGTTTTGCGAAATGTGTCCTTAATCGCCTCTGAGCGATTCAAAGATGCCGGATCCTACCGACTAAAAAACCTCACTTATCCTGCCTAACAGCCTACGGTTGGGAGCCCCGACCACGACCACTTAGGGGGGGGGGGGGGGTAGTTCGGGTGCTATCCTGCAGCTTTGGTGGTTTTTTCGGGTTATATCTCCCTGCTTGAGTTCGTGCGTGAATCCCTCGCGTCGCGCTGCAGAGCATGAAAATATACTTACACATCATTGCGCCTACAATATTAGGTGTTGTGAACTGGGATAGTGACTCACAAATTCTTCAAATAAAGCTATGGGTTATTATTTTTATCACAGAAACGTCTCTTTGTGGGGTGGCGTCTAACAGTGATAATAGACACGTGCTCTAGGAGGCAATGGCTAACGGACAGGAAAGCAGCTAAAGTCGTGGACCCTACAGCTACATAATATGCTGGAACGAACACTTGATTGGTAATTGGAACAAATGCTTCAAGCAGTAATCCGAGCACCAAGGCCCAAGGTGAATGCTTCTTTGAAACAATCTTCATTATTATCGTCAGAAGTTTATCATAGAGGCATAAAAGCACACAGGTAGAGCCAGCGTCATTTGGTGATGGTTATACAGCTTCAAGGAACTCATTCGTTGTAGGTACGGGGACATCAGTTGTATACGGCAGCCAACGGAAGTCTTAGATTTGTGAATCAACTTTATTCTTAGCAAGAGGAGGAGCTTTTTTTTCACAACGAATGGACCCGTAAGCTTGGTTATGTATTAAGGTTGTAACACAGAACCAGTTCTTCTACTAACTCAATGCATTACTATTGAGGCAGAAATGTCTACGGGTTGTGTCGTAATATTCTTTCGTATAGCAAATGCTTTGCGGGGACGTTCAACAACGCTTCGGCTGTCGACCTATGGTTAAGTTGCTTCTTACACGAATAAGTGTACGCCGCTTGCCCCTGCGTTATTAGCCATGATTCCCTCTGTATTTTTGCTTCTGAGACAAAGTTACAAACGTAGTGTATAATGAACATTCTTAAAAATTAGGGGGCACGGCAGTGCCCCCAAGCCATATAACTTTACTGGAAAATGTTGAGCTTTGGCTACAGTGACATACTTACATAAATTAAATCACCTTAAACACAATACATGCATACGACGATCTCCAAAGGGGTATCTGAGGCATATTATATGCTTACATTTCACCCACGTAACGTAATAGGTGGTGAGCCGTATTGCTGTGTTGAAATTGACGGGCGTAGGTGCTGTCTACTCTTGAAATAAGGCCTTCAACTTAGTTTAACGACTGCCATTTACTGGCTACCGTTAGCGTTAGTATTATCGTCTCAAATATTCAGACTTTTCAGTCTGTGGTCCAAATTTAACAAACGTCCCGTATTCGCGCTTTACCATGCTACTTACTCTTTTCATTATTAAAGGGGTCAATTAATAAACATATAGCGTGTCGTAGGGAGAGACGAAATTATACTTGTGTAGTCTTTTATTGTATCTTGCTTACCGACTAACTTATTCTATCAAAACCGCGGTTTAAATACTACAATATTAGGAATGCAAAGAGGGGATGTTATCTCTGGTGTCACGCATCCTCAGATCGCGACACCAGATAAATTTCTGCTAACTATTGTAACGTTGTGAAACAACGGGTGCAAATAGGGGTTCAACATTAGGGGCTTAGAATTAAAATCTAGGTCAACATATGAAAGCGCCATCTACCGAGTAAGTGTCGCAACGGCGGAAGCCTTATTCGTATTTAAAAAGCGGTCTTGACGATTGAGTAGTTTCGAGTGGTGCCGCTAGAGGCGCTGTACAAACGTATATAAACAACCGCGCGCGAATTTCAAAGAGCATTACTAAAATAATCTAAATATACTAGTCGCGAAGGCGTAGGTGTATCAGAGTATAATTTCATTTAAAGTGAAGAAATATAGTAAGGAGCCAAGTACTCCCAAAGTGATCAGCGATTTAGCTGCGAGCGTCAATAACCCCATCATTGGGTGAGTCAAATTAATTATAACGAATCTAGATTTTTAAAACAGTGAAAATTAACGGCTGTTGGTCAACCCTGTTATGGGAGGGTAGATTACAGGGGTGTGAAAAAAAGGTCTCTGTAAAATTAGTATATAACCAAACATTGTAAGGCAACCGACTCCTAAATGGTTTAACGGGGATCGGCTGTCTTAGCAATGGGCGGGAAAAAGGGTTCCAGCTAACCCGTCTTCTGGAACATTCCAGGGTCCACCATACGGGTTCAAGAAATCCACCCTACGGGTTGTCAACATCCACCCTACGGGCGACAAGCGTTCGTCCACCCTACGATTTGAAAACACCGTGCCAGCCGAATTTGTGGACGGCACGGCTACCTGGCGAACTGCAGCGGGCTACAGGAAGACCAATACTGAGATAAGTCGAACCCTGAGGGACCTTCGGGAATCGCTGAAATCGTTGCTCCCCGAACGCGAACCACGACCCCGAGTTTGATTTTCAATAAACCGGCATTTTATATTTACACATTCTTCTTTCATTCATCTCTTTCAATTTCCTGAAAGCTCAGAGCTTTTCAGTGGCGCCCATATCGTGGTTTCGGGTAGCGAGAAAGCGATTTCCGACGGGAGTCGGGAGGTCATAATTATAAGATATTTTAATCTGTGTAAAATAGTCTTAAGAGTGCCCGTTAGCGGGGTAGTTTCCCTCAAAATTAATATAACTACCCAGGAATTTGGCTCTCCTGACCTCTGCTGCCAACTTGTTCTTTCCGGCTTATTTTGTGTGTTTTTTAGTTATTTTAGTCAGATTTCGGCATAAACTCAAGAACAAGGCAAAATTTGAATTTTTCTCAACGTAAATTGTAATTTTTCCAAATTTTAACGGTCCCCAATTTATTTTTCACACCCTCAAGTATTTATTTTATGGTGGAAAATTTTTAATGAAATTTAAAGTAAAAGTTTTTTTTTGTTTTGTGTCAATTTTAAAGAGTACTTTGTTAAAGTCTGAAGTAAAACTTCTAATTTGAAACGCTTACATTAATTTTCGTAAGTGAATTGTATTGCCTAAATTCATCGTAAAAAGTAGTCACAGTAAATCACCACCACAAATTTTTTTTTTTTTTACGGCTTCAAACCGCCTCAATTTGTGTATTATTTTGTTGTATTTCCTATATGTGAATTTACAGCGAGACCAACAGCCGATAATCACACTTCTGGGTAACAATCCCTATTGAAATTTCACTTTAGTAAAACGAAAGATTTTACAAATTTCACTTCACGTAAATTATAAGAGATTTATAATTGTTCCACTTTTCGAATTACGTAGAATTCTGATACACTGAAATAAAACTGTAAGAAAAAACATTCCAAACGTAGATCACGCAGTGAAAACATTCTTGCCATAACAATTGTAAACTTATAACTTTGATTCGGGTTCTGAATAAACAACGGCAGATGTTGCTTTCATAACGTTTACGAGTAAGTTGAATTACTAGCTCGATAGTAGAAGAAATTTTTTTTTCCATATAAACTGTGGGTGGAAGTGAGTAAAATACACTCCGGACACCAACAGTCTCATACAAAATATTTCCAGAAGCGTCCAAGTACGAATCGGTTTTTCAAACAATTCGAAATATTCAAGGGTTCCGTAGTGGTGAGGAACAATTTACATAAAAGGTTGGTTACTACTATATAGTTTATTTCAAGAACCGTCCAAGTGCGTATCGTCTTTGACACAGTTCATAATAATTAAGGGTTCCGTAGTAGTAAGGAACGATTTAAAAAAAAAATTAGTGGTACGAGTTAAAATACAATTAACTCTTAGTACGTTCGTGGGAATAGTTACATTTTAATAAAAATAATATTAACGTCAAAAATAATATTAATCGATTACGGTCAAACATTTAGCTAACTTCATCAACCCATCATCATACACCTCACTTTCACTACTTACTGCTTCGGATTAGATTACATTCAAACACAGACAGACAGACAGACAAGAATATCTAGTAGGGTCCAAATTTTTATTTGAGTGAAGGAACACTAAAAGGTAATATTTCCAAACTTAAGATTTCCTAAAGCAAATACTAAGTTTTATAAAGGTTCAATTTAAAATTTAGTTCAACGAACCCTAAAAAGTAGAATTTATTTTTTCGTTATTCTGCGGGTGTATCGAAAAATATTCACATTCCTTAACATTCAAGAACGTAAACAGACAACGATAAGGGCCGTCGTTCACTACAACAGAATTCGTTAGCGAATATTGCGAACATTCGTTGTTTACATGAAATTAACTTTTCATATAAAATAAGTAGCAGATAAATACACTATACATTGGTAAATAATCATCATCACTAAAGATTCCCGGCAATAGTAATTGAAATAGTCAGTACAATGGCATTCAAATCAAATTTCACATCACTTCCAAAGGCGGAACTTGCATATGAAGTTAAGATCCGGGGAGAGGAACCTGGTTCAACGGTGGCAGCCCTCAGGCAACAAATTAAAAAATTAAAGTTAACCACGGACGAAGAGGACCTACAGGTCTCCCCTTTAGAATTGGAGGAAGACTTAGTAGGGTTGTATTCCTCGCTGGCCGTGTTGGAGAAGAACGTGGCGTCCCTTCAGGACAAATACACACTAGCATTATTGACTAGCTCCGAAGCCTTATGTGCTCACATGGAGTCTAGGTTCGCTAGAATCATTCCCCCAGAGGAATCAGATCTAAAAGAAAGATACGATGACTTTCAACTCACTTTCAAAACTACATACAAGAGATTGAAAGCCATATCCGAAAGTTATTCGCATGCATCAAACACCAGCGAATTTGATGATGCGGACGAGAGCATTGCTGCCCCTACCAATGAAGCGCAGGAGGCAGAAACCCTCGCGGAGATGAAAGAGAAAGCAAATAGCAACAACCTGAGAGAAAGTCACTTTCTAAATCATCCCGTAATATATGAGCGATGCTCTCTTACGGAGCTGTCCAAATTTAAATACGACGGGAATTCGGAGGTACACTCTTTCATTGAGAGGGTGGAAGAATTTAAACAAGCTCGAGAAATCGACGACCAGAGATTGTTAACAGCAGCCTCTGAACTATTCACAGGCAACGCTAGGCATTGGTACCGCAGTAATCGCGATAGATTTGCGTACTGGCAAGACCTAACGGATGCACTAATACAAGATTTCAGAGTCAGCAACTACGAATACCGCCTATGGCAGGAAATTCGACAACGCACTCAGGGAAAGGGAGAAGGAATAGTGGTGTACCTGGCCATTATGGATGGAATGTTTGCTCGTCTAAGCAACAAGGTGTCGGAAACGGAAAAACTACACATTATCTTAAACAACATCAGACCCGTCTACGACAACATCCTAGCAACCAATGGAGACATAGTCTCGTTGGAACAAGTAAAAAACATATGCAAAAAACATGAGGACATGGTGGCACGCAGAGCGTTCTTTACCGAGCCTCCAACAGCATCTGAAGGGATGGTAGCAGCGGAATTCGCATTTACAAATGGAAAGACTGCGAGCAAGACCTCAACATCTACAAGGCAAAGTTACAACAGCTTTAACAGAAACCGCAGTAACTTCCCAAGCAGCAGAATTGCGACCAATACCTACGGGAACAGGAACGCTTACAGCGCAGGTTACAAACGCGACAGTCGTAACTTCAGATCGCAAAACACTGTGGCGGCGACAACATCGGACGACACACGGCCATGTTCGAAGTGTGGTTCCAGGTATCATTTGACTATGGCATGCCGAAACACGAATGAGTCGTATGGTTACAAAGGTGGGACAAAAGAAGTTAGGTCTACAAAATGCAAAAATGAAATTACAAGTCAGAAGGAATCTTCTATACTCTCCCCATTACCTACAAATGACCCCAGGCCTTACGCCAAAATAACAATTATGTCAAACCCACAGTTAGAAGCATATGGATTGTTGGATACAGGAGCCGCAATCACAATTTTAGGTAACAACTCACACAGAGTGTTACAAAATATAGGATATAAGATAGAGGAAGACACAAGTACAACGGTTACAACGGCCGGCGGACACACAACCGTAGTACAAGGAAAGGTAAAATTACCCATCAAATTCGAAGATAAAACTCACATAATTACGGCGTATATAGTGCCTAACATAACCACTAACCTAATTTTAGGTATAGATTTCTGGCTCAGATTTGACCTATGTCCCAAGTACTTCGGACATATACCCATATTAGTGGACGATGACCCTAAATTGTCATTAATATCCGAAGAGCAAAACAAACTGTATGACTGGCGTAGTCTCACGCAACAACAACGCTTAATAGCAGAAAAAATGATATCCAAATGTGCCGAAATATCATATGAGAAAGTAGGGCTAGGCAGAACACATCTGATAGAACACACAATAGATACGGGAGACAGCAAGCCAATCAAACAACGTACCTATAGAATGTCCCCTGAGAAAACACGCATAGTATCAGAACAAATAGACGAGATGCTAAAGGCTGACGTCATCGAGCCTAGTCAGAGCCCATGGTCAAGCCCCGTACTAATCGTGAATAAAAAAGACGGGAAGCCCCGTTTCTGCCTGGACAGTCGCAAGCTCAATGCAGTCACAAAAAAGGACGCATACAGCCTGCCATACATATCAGAGATATTAGACAACTTGAGAGAAGTGAAGTATCTAACAACACTGGATCTCTCCAAAGCATTCTGGCAGATTCCTTTAGCACCAAAAGACCGGGAAAAAACAGCCTTCTTCATCCCAGGACGAGGAGCATACCATTACAAGGTCTTACCATTTGGACTAAGCAACTCAAGCAGCTCACAACAAAGACTAATGGACAATCTATTTGGGCCACAGTTTCAAAACAAGGTGTTCTGTTACATAGATGACATAGTGATAGCGTCATCTACATTCGAAGAACATGTGTCACTCATTTCAAGAGTTCAACAAATATTAAAAAGAGCAAATCTAACCATCAATCTGGAAAAATCTAACTTCTTCAAAGACAGGCTAAAGTTCCTAGGGTACATCGTGGATGGTCTGGGTCTCAGAACAGATCCGGAGAAAGTCAACTCAATCCTGAAATTCCCGGTACCAACAACAAAGAAGGACGTTAAGAGGTTCTTAGGCACTGCGTCATGGTACAGACGGTTTATACCCAACTTCAGTACGATTGCTGCACCTCTTAACAAACTGACTACAACAAAGAAAGGAGCCCCGGCATTTCATTGGAACACAGAGGCGGAAAGAGCGTTCATGGAACTAAAAGCACATTTAATAAAAAGCCCGGTACTAAAATGTCCAAAATACGATGAACCATTTCAGGTACACACAGACGCAAGCAACTTTGGCATTGGTGCCATGTTAACACAACTACACGAGGGAGTAGAACACCCTATAGCATATATGAGTCGGTCACTGAGCGGGCCGGAAAAGAATTATAGTGTAACAGAACGAGAATGCTTGGCGGTGATAGCCGCATTGGAACATTGGAGATGCTACCTAGACAATGGTCACAAGTTCATGGTGTATACTGACCATTCGGCACTAAAATGGTTCATTTCATTAAACAATCCAACCGGCCGGTTAGCTCGTTGGGGCATACGGCTTAGCTGCTTCAACTTCGAGTTAAAGCACAGGAAGGGCAAAGACAACATAATACCTGACGCATTGTCACGAGCTGTACCAGTATCTGCCATATCCACGAAACAATGCAAAGTCACCGACAGCAAGGACGAATGGTTCATGAAAATATGCAACGGCGTGACTAGCTTACCGCAGGCATACCCCAACTTCAAAATAGAGAACGACGTACTATACAGACGAACTGACATAAAGGACTTTGTAAACAATGAGTTCGAGTGGAAAACGGTAGTACCACCCGAAGCGAGAAACGCAGTATTTCGAAAAAATGCTATTTCCAAAGTGATAAAGACGCATACTTTTCTAAAAAACTGGCCCCCAAATTTATCAAATGTAGGGTCAAGGAAAAGTTATCAAATTTGGTCTATATCCTGGAAGATATGACAGGAACAAACCTAGGAAGTTGGCACGTCAAAGACATAAAACAACATTCGGTATCGTCCATTCCATCGGTGAGACGAATAACATAAACATTCCTCAACTATGCGTGTACGAATGCAGATAACGGTAAAGGCCGTAACACACTGCGCTAAGACGCGTTTGATAATAGTTTATATAGTACATCAGCACGGTTACACAATTGTGTTTTTGATAATTATTTTTTGGGAAAATATAAGGGTGTTAGCACACCGTCATATAATTTTAGTACTTAGGTGGCACATATAGGTACCACATTTCATGTCATGTTACACGCATACATGTTATCATACGGAAGTTTCACAATTACACTTACATAATAATTAGGTAGTAGATGGTCATCACATATTCATCACAATTATCTTCACACACAATTCCAAACACTTCATAAGCAGTTTTTTTTTGTTTGTTTGTTTACATAGTGACACTTGAACTTCATGTTGTGTGACTCCCAAAGGCGGAAGTAGGAGTCAAACTGGTTACAGGCGAGTCACTTTCGTAGATTAGAGAAAGTGACTCAAAGGTCCTAAGTTTTGGTTCCCGACCAAAGCTGACGGGTTATTATATAGCATGGAATGTAGTGTGACACTGGCCTTAGATGCAACGATAAATAACATGTTTACATCAACACGATTACGTCAGCAGCTTACGCGCAAACAAAACAAAACTTGCACAGGGGAGATTTCATACGTACATACATACACATTATTTATTTAAGCACGCACATACATTTTACACTGCCATGGTGGCACACAAGGGTACCATATTTTCGGAGATCTGGCATAATGGCCAGAGAGCGTTTATCTTCGTTATTTATTAGGGTTGACATAATAGTCATAGTCAACATTCTTCTACTAAAGTGGCGAATAAGCACTTAGCTTTGTTATTGCTACTAAGATTGCGAATAAGCACTCGTTTTTTTATTTTATTTTGTTAAAGGGCTAAAATAGCCTAGTAATTAGTTAGGGACACTACACACCACACACTACACACGACTTTCAAATAAGTACACATAACAACGTGACAAACACATGCCGTGTTCGTCATGGGGACATAGGGGTTAATTAGCATCACGGAGGATTCTGCGAGTAAATTATTTCTATCACTTTTCTGTTTCTTGGTTTAGTTGGGAGTTTTCTGTTAGTTGGAAGCATGGGTCTATCCCTAACAGAGTTCGTCGGTTACTGTTAGTTGGCAGCATGGTCGTGCCCTAACAGATTTATGGTGTAGGTTTATTACTGTTTCGAGGAAGCATGAGTCTTACCCGAACAGATTTATGGTGTAGGTTTAGTACTGTTACGAGGAAGCATGAGGCTTACCCGAACAGAATTATGGTGGACTGTTATTTGGCAGCATTTGTCTTGCCCTAACAGTCGTAGGTGTAGATCACCGTTATCTTTATTTTCGTCATATGGCTACTCCTACCACTCGGAAGCTAGAGGCTTGCCCTGGGGGATAGTCCATCCGATGAGTCGGAAGTGTTACACGAGCCCTAGTAGGATGTTCTTCTCTGGGACGGTTGTATAAATCCCAGCCTTCAGCAAAAAGCCTTATTATACACACCCCACTTTCAGGCGGTGCGTATTACCTGAACCTTCAACCCAAAGCCTCAAATACGTCTTTTCTCTTTCTGTCCCATAAGATCCTTCAGAATCACCTAAATACATCCTGCGAGTTGGTTTCATTAAGGTTAAGGCCGGCTCTTCGCTATACCCAGCATCACCTCATTCACACAGCACACTAACATACACACACACATAGACGAGTAGTAGGTATTATGTTAGGGGCGTTCGAGGACGAACGCAGCATTTGACGTGTTAGGGTACGTCAAACGCTCACCGGGGAGGGGGAGTATGTAACGTTGTGAAACAACGGGTGCAAATAGGGGTTCAACATTAGGGGCTTAGAATTAAAATCTAGGTCAACATATGAAAGCGCCATCTACCGAGTAAGTGTCGCAACGGCGGAAGCCTTATTCGTATTTAAAAAGTGGTCTTGACGATTGAGTAGTTTCGAGTGGTGCCGCTAGAGGCGCTGTACAAACGTATATAAACAACCGCGCGCGAATTTCAAAGAGCATTACTAAAATAATCTAAATATACTAGTCGCGAAGGCGTAGGTGTATCAGAGTATAATTTCATTTAAAGTGAAGAAATATAGTAAGGAGCCAAGTACTCCCAAAGTGATCAGCGATTTAGCTGCGAGCGTCAATAACCCCATCATTGGGTGAGTCAAATTAATTATAACGAATCTAGATTTTTAAAACAGTGAAAATTAACGGCTGTTGGTCAACCCTGTTATGGGAGGGTAGATTACAGGGGTGTGAAAAAAAGGTCTCTGTAAAATTAGTATATAACCAAACATTGTAAGGCAACCGACTCCTAAATGGTTTAACGGGGATCGGCTGTCTTAGCAATGGGCGGGAAAAAGGGTTCCAGCTAACCCGTCTTCTGGAACATTCCAGGGTCCACCATACGGGTTCAAGAAATCCACCCTACGGGTTGTCAACATCCACCCTACGGGCGACAAGCGTTCGTCCACCCTACGATTTGAAAACACCGTGCCAGCCGAATTTGTGGACGGCACGGCTACCTGGCGAACTGCAGCGGGCTACAGGAAGACCAATACTGAGATAAGTCGAACCCTGAGGGACCTTCGGGAATCGCTGAAATCGTTGCTCCCCGAACGCGAACCACGACCCCGAGTTTGATTTTCAATAAACCGGCATTTTATATTTCCACATTCTTCTTTCATTCATCTCTTTCAATTTCCTGAAAGCTCAGAGCTTTTCACTATACAATACTATAAATTATGAATTTATCTAAGTGCTAATGGCGAAGGACGTGATTGAATGTTTTACATAAATATTTCCTCTTATCAATCACGTCCGAATACCGCCATAGAACTCCCCCCTTTTTAAAAACTATCATTTACACAAAAAATCAGTAAATATCTAATAACACTTTCTTAAAAATATCTGTAAAACAATATAACACTTAACAGTTAAATATATTATTATCTATAGTTACTTATTATATATATTAAATCGAACGGTCGGGCGTGATATTCGGCCGGAACGCGTTATCATGCTCTTCTTTTCTTGATTTGTACCTTGGTCACGTTCCCAACTGTTTGCTTCGTCTTCACGAATTTTTAGTTCCTATGAATTGTTGATAAGATATGCTGGCTTGAGACGATCGATTGAAATGGTAATTTCTTTATCATCACGTTTGATCGTAAATACCTTATCACCCCGTCTGGTTACTAGGTATGGGCCTTCATAAGGAGGTGTGAGACTTGGACGTAATCTATCACATCTTAAAAACACATGTGTACAGTCCTTTAATCTTGGGTGAACAAAAACGTTTCTTACAGTACTTTCTCGTTTTGGAATGGACGTTACGCGGCTGATATTTTCTTTTATCTCTTGCAAGAATTCGGGATACGTCTTGCTGTTTTCTTCGCTGAAAAAACTTGCTGGTAGCTTTATTGTAGTCCCGTATACTAGTTCGGCGGCGCAGCAACCAGTATCTTGTCGATAACTGGAGCGTAGACCTAATAGAACTGAGGGCAATTCCTGTGTCCAATTCTTCGTATTTGTTCTGGCTACCAGTGCCGTTTTCATCGTCCTGTGGAGTCGTTCGACTTTGGAATTAGATTGTGGATGATACGGAGTTGTTCGGAGTTTCTCTACTTCGATAAATTTTGCAAGTTCTCGAAATAACTCGGACTCAAACTGCCTTCCCTGATCGGAAGTGATATAATCCGTGCATCCAAAACGTACGATCCACCCTTCCTACACAATTTTTTGCCACAGTCTCTGCTGTGATCTCTGATACCGGAAAAGCTTCTGGCCATGACGTACATCGATCTATCATAGTAATCAAGTACTGTTTATTTTGCGATGTAGGTAATTTACCGACGATGTCTATATGCACGTGTGAAAAACGCTTTGTAGGCAAATATTTCCCAGTTGGCGAGACAGTGTGTCGATGCACTTTAGAATGCTGACATTGTATGCATGATTCACTCCATTTGTTTATATCCGCATTCATTTTCGTCCATATACATATAGTTTTTCGTAATTAACTCTCTTGTGCCCTTTTTTCCAGGGTGACTGAGGTTATGAAAACTATCAAAAATTTTCTTCCGAAATTGTTGTGGAAGGTACGGACGTGCAACTCCCGTTGATATATCGCAATATACTTTATTGTTTACATCTTTCGTTCGAACGAGCGCTATATCTAACGACTTGTTTCGCATTAATTGTTGAAGTTCGATGTCGTTTTCTTGTGATTATCGTAACTCCGAAAAATCAATAAGCGTAGGGAGTGAAATAGTTTCCACCACTCTGGACAATGCGTCTGCGACAACGTTATCTTGTCCGCTTATATGACGGATGTCGGTGCAAAATTGCGATATGTAATCCAAATGTCTTATTCTTCTTTGCATTTCACATGCTTAATTATTATTGCTAAATTGACAAATTCATCTATTTAGATAATGAATTATAGTGCTATCGCGCAGGACGTGACTTGCGTAATATCATAAGAATTTCCTACTATCAGTCACGTCCCAACTGTAGGCGCGTAGGTAGGATACGTGTGGTTTTTAGTCAGTAGGAGTCATAGTACATTCATGTAGGATTTTCCTCACGTTGAAAAAATACCATCTAGCGCATTTTGGTTACGACTTATCCTAGGGGCTCGATAGAATACAGTTAAAATTTTGCATGCACATAATTTCCACGTGAAGTAAGTCGCGGGTAACAGCTAATGTATAATACCTTTAGGGCACAGAATGTGTGGGGACCGGTGGTGTGGTCGCGGCACCTCAGCGACTGCAGTGCCGCTTGCGGTCGAGTTCGGACTATGTGTGGGGACCAGCGGTGCGGTCGCGGCACCTCAGCGACTGCAGTGCCGCTTGCGGTCGAGTTCGGACTATGTGTGGGGACCAGCGGTGCGGTCGCGGCACCTCAGCGACTGCAGTGCTGCTTGCGGTCGAGTTCGGACTATGTGTGGGGACCAGTGGTGCGGTCGCGGCACCTCAGCGACTGCAGTGCCGCTTGCGGTCGAGTTCGGACTATGTGTGGGGACCAGTGGTGCGGTCGCGGCACCTCAGCGACTGCAGTGCCGCTTGCGGTCGAGTTCGGACTATGTGTGGGGACAAGTGGTGCGGTCGCGGCACCTCAGCGACTGCAGTGCTGCTTGCGGTCGAGTTCGGACTATGTGTGGGGACCAGTGGTGCGGTCGCGGCACCTCAGCGACTGCAGTGCTGCTTGCGGTCGAGTTCGGACTATGTGTGGGGACCAGTGGTGCGGTCGCGGCACCTCAGCGACTGCAGTGCCGCTTGCGGTCGAGTTCGGACTATGTGTGGGGACCAGTGGTGCGGTCGCGGCACCTCAGCGACTGCAGTGCTGCTTGCGGTCGAGTTCGGACTATGTGTGGGGACCAGTGGTGCGGTCGCGGCACCTCAGCGACTGCAGTGCCGCTTGCGGTCGAGTTCGGACTATGTGTGGGGACCAGTGGTGCGGTCGCGGCACCTCAGCGACTGCAGTGCTGCTTGCGGTCGAGTTCGGACTACAACTACGTTAGTTCAACTAGTTGACAAACGATACACAGGCAACCTTGTTGAAGGTTATTCCGGCTACAACTATGCATGTATCAAATGGAGATGAAACTAATATAAAAAGTGACAACGAGTGTCGAAATGGGATTTAGTCTATATACGAACCGGACCGATGTATATTATGCATGTATATTTGGAGGTCGGTAGTATAAACGCTAATCCACCCCTTGGGTGGAATTCCGGACATACCATAACATGGTAATTAACGGTTCTTTCCCACCGTCCACCTTCCCAGACCACCTGGGTGTACGGTGGTAATTTTTTTTAACTACGGTTCACCTTTCCAGTATATCATTAATAGATATTGGTGACATGAAGATCGGTGAAACAAATGAATATCGACAAAACAAATGAAGATCGATAAAACAAATAAAGATCAGTGAAACAAATGGAAATAGTTGCTATAACAAGGTGTACCGTGGAAATTAAATATTTTCAATGGTACACCTGGGGCTAGGTGGACAAAGGTGAACCGTAGTTAAAAAAAATTACCACCGTACACCCAGGTGGTCTGGGAAGGTGGACGGTGGGAAAGAACCGGTAATTAATATTCCGGCTATCCACCCCCATTGGGTTGATTTTTTGGGGTGGATTAATAACGGACTAATCCGCTATATGAAATTTAAATATGGAAATAGAATTGGTTTCGAGCAGGATTCGAACCTGCATCTTCTCCTGCATACCGTGCAAGATGCTTAACCAATTAGCCACCGAAACCTTCTCCGAACCAACCAAGATCTTATATACGTCTTGGGGAAACGTATGTGTAATCCGCTACACTATCGGTTTGTACTAGTTGAACTACATAGTTGTACTTCAGTACCAGAGGGAATTATCAGGTATTACCTCTTTTTCCCTAACATCCAACTTATACGGGGATATGGTAACCGTACAGGAATTTTGGTAGCATTAAAATATAAGTTAAGGATTAAAATGGTATATTATCTCAACTTATACTAAAATGGTAAATGGTTGTGAGTACACCGAACCGGATGGTAGTTGTCAATGCACTGATTCGATATACATAATGTATTGGCGTTGATCGGCGTAATCTGCTGACTACGCGCAACGTGATGTACGATGTTAGCCGCTGTACGAGGCTCGTACATGCTCCCACCTGGCGAGATGGGCGATGGTGATGGTTTGATGGTAGTGAATGAGATGCGACATGATGATAAACAATTAGTATAGAAAAGTGAAATAACAAGGTGATTGAAATTTAGAGTCCCTATGGTTTTTTTTTTTTTTTTTTTTATACCACTAAGGTGGCAGACAAGCATACGGCCCACCAGAAGGATCGGTGGTCACCGCAGCCTATGAACGTTTGCAACACCAGAGGTGCCACACTCGCGCTGCCGACCCTGTAAAAACCTTCTAAGACCCCCTTTGGAGAACCCCATACTGTAGGCGTTTGGGAAAACCGAGGCAGGGAGGTCATTCCACAACCTAAGCGTGCGCGGAAGAAAACACCTATCGGATCTAACCGTGCTGGAACGCACCGGACGCAGAGTGTGAGGATGAACTCCCTGTCTGTGGCGAGCGGTGCGATGATAGAACGTAGCCGTGGGCATCATATCAAACAATTCCTCAGAGCACATACCATTGTACAGGCGGTAGAACACGCATAAGGAGGCAAAGTCTCTCCTGTCGCGAAGAGGTTCCACACCAGCTGTAAGTACAGGATCGTTGACAATTCTTACAGCTCGCCTTTGCACCGAGTCAAATGGACGAAGCTGATATTCAGGTGCTCCCGCCCAGAGGTGACAGCAGTACTCCATATGCGGCCGCACTTGCGACTTATAGAGAAGCAGTGTTTGCGCCGCAGTGAAGTACCGCCGCGCCCTGTTGAGCACACCTAGCTTTTTGGACGCCAGCTTAGCCTTGTCCTCCAAATGACTACGGAACTGAACGTCACTGGAGATGTCAACGCCAAGGATCCCTATACTTTTGGAGATGGAAAGAGATGTGCCCTGAAATTGCGGCGCTACAGTAATCGGGGTTTGCTTAGCGGTGAAAAAACACGCTTGTGTCTTGGAAGGGTTGAACTGGACAAGATTTTGTCCACCCCAATCGGACACTCTAGTAAGAGTAGCCTCGATTTCAGACACAAGCCGTTCACGATTTTCCTCCACTGTGTCCCGAGAGATACCGGGGCGGCCCGTGTAACAAGTGTCCCCCGTACTGTCGTCCGCATAACAATGAATGCCGTCAATAGACAACATGTCATTGATATGCAGCAGAAACAGAGTAGGGGACAACACTGAGCCTTGCGGTACTCCAGCGTTTATGGCCATGCAGTCTGAACAGCTGCCGTCAACGACGGCCCTGATGCTTCTACCGGCCAAGAAGCTGGACACCCATCCGCATAATCTCTCGGGTAGTCCATATGAGGGCAGTTTCGTAAGAAGACCACGGTGCCAGACCCGGTCAAAGGCTTTAGAGATGTCGAGGCTCACAGCTAGAGCCTCACCCTTACTCTCGATAGCCGCCGCCCATCGGTGTGTTAGGTACACAAGAAGATCGCCCGTCGAGCGACCGTGACGGAAACCGTACTGCCGGTCGCTGAGCAGGTCGTGTTCCTCAAGGTACCCCAGGAGCTGTGTATTAATTACACGCTCCATCACCTTGGATAAAAGGGAGGTGACGGCTATAGGCCTGTAATTGGCCGGGTCGGTTCTGTCACCCTTCTTGGGTACAGGATGTACATACGCGATCTTCCACGACGCCGGGACTTGTTGCATAGAATAGGAAAGTGTGAAAAGACGTGTAAGTACCGGACACAACTCTGGACCACAATGCTTAAGTACCACCGCGGGAATGCCGTCTGGCCCACTCGACTTATGAACGTCCAGAGATTGAAGCTCCCGCCGGACATTCCGCGATGTAAATTTAACTTCCGGCATGGAAGTGCCACAACTCGGAATGCCCGGCGGTAAAGCACCCCCGTCGCTCATGGTCGAGTTAGAGGCAAAGAGATTACCCAAAAGGTCGGCTTTCTCCTTGGCACTCTGGGCCAAACTACCGGGTTTAAGCAAGGGTGGTAATCCTGACCGACAGAAGTTTCCCTCGGCAGCTTTGGCAAGCGACCAAAATTCACGACTTCCTGAAGGGTAGCCTGCTAGCCGTTCGCCAATTCTGCCGACGAAATCGAACTTGGCCTTGACAATTGCTCTTTTACTGGACCTCGAGGCGGCATTTAATTTGCGTTTCACCTCAGAGATGTTTGGATCTGAATTTGCACGAGCCGTGGTCCAAGCTCTGTAGGCAGATTCTTTCTGTATTAGAGCTTCTCTGCAGAGCCGATTAAACCACGGTCGCTTTTTTGCACCTACAGGGATCCATCGGTTGGGAATGTAGCATTCCATACCCTCCAAGATCCCCTCAGCGACTGCTACAGCACAAGAATCCAGATCCTCTGAGGCAAAACAAAGCCGCCGCCACGGGTACGATGCATAGAACTCTCGCAGTCCATCCCAGTCTGCTGACTTGTAGTGCCACACATGTCGCCACTCCTTGGGCCGAGGTGGTTCAGGCCTTGCGAGAGGCACATGCGCCCGAACGACACAGTGGTCCGACGATCCTAGCGGAGCATCCACTGAAACGTTGTATCCGTCCGGACGCGTTGTCAGCAAAAGGTCCAGCAATGCACTATGCTCGTTCTCCTTGTCTGGTATCCTTGTATGGGATTTAACCAGCTGGGAGAACCCATAGGTCAAGGCAAATTCGTGAGCAGCTTTTCCCGCAAAGTCGGTGGTCCGGGAGCCCAACCAGTCAACATGATGACCGTTGAAATCTCCCAAAACCACTATCTCAGCGGAGGGACACTGCTCAATCACCCTGTCAGTCGATTGCTGCAGGTGGTCATAAAGGCGAACTGTGTCCGTATTACCGCTGTGAGACCTATACACGCACGCGTAGATCCGGGTGTGGCCCCCGTGATCCACGCGCGCCCATAATGTAGACAGGTCCCTGTCTTCGAGGCTTGTAAGACGGCGACAGCAGACATCATCCCGGACGTACATACACACCCCGGCTTTCCGCCTGAAGTTGTACTCCAGCTTGTAGCCAGGGTACATCAAGTCAGATGTGTCTTTCGGGCATGAGATCTGCGTCTCCGTCAAGAAAAAAAGGGTCGGCTTCGCAGTTTCAAGATGGTGGTGGACTACGTTGATGTTCGCGCGCATGCCTCTGATGTTGCAAAAGTCCACTTGAAGTGTGGACGCCGATGCCGCTGTGGATACCTTTTTATTTTTCTTTTTTGCAGCCATGGTTGTTTTTTAAACAAGGGGAATTAAGAAGGTTGAGGGGGCGCCTGTGTGCCGCTGGCGCAGGAGACTAAGCGAGGCTCCAAATCACCAAAGGCAGACAAAGGTAATGCGGAAGATTGGCACGGCGTACGGAAGGGCCCCCGGTCCCCCCCCAATGCAGTGGCCGCGTCCACTCCGGTATCCTCCTCCGGCACGACCACAGCACCAGGGACTTTACACAGGCTGCTGGTTCAGCCTCCTGGGGCAGAGATTAAGTGATCCCCAGGTTCGGGTCCCGTACAGCCTGCGGGCGGTCAGCGGTCAACCGTTTCACCGGGTCTCCCTGACCGCCGTACCAATACTCCGCGCCTCTATTCGCCAATGGAGCCAGATAAGCCTCTGGTCTCACCGTCACCGGCACAAAGTCGCCCCAATGAGCTCTGGATCCCTGCTAACCGACGGAGAACATAACCCAACCGGAGTCAGGTTACTATTACCGCGGTCTTCTGCAGGGCGGAGGTACTGCCCCAGGCGGGCTGCTCAACGAACGGAGTACCGTTATGCCCTTCCTCCTAATGTGGGCTTTTTCGTTAATCCCTAAGATATTGAATCTCAGGGATCTGATTGAAGAAGCCACAGATTAGATTTGCCGTTGGTTAGATCACTAAACACTGGTCTAGAGATAATGGGTGAAGTTGACCCATCAACACGGACACTAGGGGTTGGATTCACGGCTCCTTAGTTTGCATTTTCACTTACACTAACACTTTGGTCACTAACATTATAATGAAAAGCAGCGTTGCTTAGGCCGCGTTGGGAAGATTGTTCTGGTGTTACTGTTATTGCCACGGCTTGAGTCGCGGCTGGTAGGGCTGCGGTAGGCGCCAGTCGGCGCGCCCGCCACTGCCGCACTCCGTAGGCGGTTGCTGTCACTAGACATACTGCCACCAGCGAGTATATGGCGGCATACTGGTGTATGTCGTGCTGGGATTCCTGGGTTACCGAGCTAGTCTCCGACTTAAGATGTTTAATTTTGGATCCTATTTCCTTCAATTCTTTTTCATGACCACTGAGAATAGGATCTGGTTCCAAAAGAGGGATTGTCCAATTCTGGTGAAGTACATAATTTAGAGGTGGGATTTCTATCCTTATGACCTCAGCCTGTACAGTCATATCACTCGTCTGCTGTTTCTGCGAAATTATTGTAACATCGGTTCCCTTAACTATGCAGTTGTTACCTAGTTTTAGAATACCAATATTAGTGAGAATCTCCAAAGTTATCTCAGTCCCGCACATGATTCTGACAGAACGGGAATCGCAGCAAAAGAACAGGTAGGTGTTGGTAGTACTTAACTGCACCCACGAATCTCGACACGTCTCGGATTTGGTTTCACACTGTTCTTGAAACACAATTTTTCGTCAGTTCTCATATGGTAAATAGGCCTCTGCAATGGACATAATTGTGTCGTCAAATCAAAATGTACACACTCGTTTATGTCATTGTCTGATAACGGTATATACAAATCCTTTTGTAAGTTAATAGCCACGTAATTAGAGACGAGTAATAGGGTGACCATATTGGTTTTAAGTTTCTTTGGGACAGTGTATCAATACATATAATAAAATCGTAACACGTCGCTGTCTGTACATGGAAGATAAATAAGAAAAAATATTATAGGGGGACTTTATGAACGCAATAGAACCCAAAACAATGATTTTTAGAATTTTTGTCTGTTTGTCTGTATGTCTGTATGTCTGTATATCTGTTTGTCTGTACGGTTGTGCACGCTAATCTCAGTAACCGCTCAACCGATTGCAATGCGGTTTTTTTTATTGTGTTGAGGTTTGCTCCAGTTAACATTTAGCGTTTGTTTTATGTAAATCGGTTTAGAAATAAAAGAGTTATAACACTTTTAAGAATCAGATATTTTGAAAATTTTAATTGTAGGGGTTTCTTTGAATGTGAGTGAACCTAAACTGGCGTGTTGGCTTAATCATAAAAGAGCTTAATGATTAAGACTATTTTTAAACAATTCAGTCCGCGCCGAAGGCGTGGATTGAATTGTTTTAAAATAGACTTAATCATTAAGCTCTTTTATGATTAAGCAAACAGGGCAGTTTCAGACGCTGCTTGATGACTCTGATGAAGAAATACCTTTCCTTTCATACACCTTATGTGACGTAAACGAAGTTGCGGGCTCAGCTAGTATTTCATATAATTCGTACGTGTCTCGACCGACGAGAGGAATTTTTATTTCAAAAATGAAATAATCTTTGGTCATTCTCGCTCGTACCTTCAATAAATGATAAATTTTTGGTAGTTCGGAAGGAATGTTTTCTATGGGTAAACTCAGTTCCCTTGATAATTTTCCAGAAATGGTACTTAATTCGTCTAATAGTTGTTCTGGTTTCAATAAATGTACATTAAACTTGCCATAATTGACCTCTGATACAGTATCTAGGAGTACATCTTGAATACTTTTTAAATTCACTAACAAACTGTTTGCAGCGATGGAAGACATTAGGAACTCATTCGTGATTTCAATGTTTTGAACTTGGTTCTTTATTGAATTAGTTACATTTTGTAACTGGTTTATGTGTTGGTTGAACATTTTGTGTTGCTTATCAATAGAAGAGCCCATCCTTTGCAAGACATTGTATTCGGCTTCTACTACTGAAGTCTGGTTCTTGTATAGAGCCATTAAATGATTTTGGTTAACTCTAATTAAATCAATGTCCTGTTTATATTGTTCAGCGAATTGGTCATCAAGTACACCGAACAAGCTGTGTGCAATATTACCCACGGCGTTAATAAGACCTCGGCGCCTACGCCGCGCGTGCCCGCCTGGGAACTTCTGACTCGACAAAATATTGTTGTATCGCTCCAGTTCGTTATAGCTGTGACGTAATTGTAATAATACGGATGCACAGTGATTTTTTGCAGTAGATTGATGACATAGATTTTCTATATGGTCGATGTATTTCAACAGCAATGTGGTACCTTGCCAATATGGATCTACATCGTAGTAAACTATCAGCTTCCATTCATCTCTTACAATGTGTACAGTGGACAATTTATCAAAATATAATCCCTGGCTGTCGTTTAAGTTTACTACGCTATGAGCACATATAATTGGTGATATGAAAAACGAAAAGAATGCAAGGACAATGGTTATAAAATGGTATATGCCCCGTTTTGTCTGTCTTTTCGATCTGGTTTTTGGCGATATATCTTTCTTTTGGTTTCCCTCCTGGCCCTGGATTTCTTGTCCTGTGTCTGGTAAACTTGACAGTTGACAGCTGGTGGTATTTTCTGCAGCTGGTAACAAGGATGATAGCTTTACAAACGGTCGGCGGACTGTTCCAGTGGAAGTATTCACGGTAACCACCCTGACTAAAGAATCCTTCCCGGGATGGAGTTCCACCACCTTACCTAACGACCATTTTCCTGGAGGGAGTTGAGCGTCATGAAGGATGACAATATCTCCAATCTTCGTATTTGGTTGTGCCCGCTGCCATTTGGATCGAGCGTTGAGTTGGGTTAGATATTCTGATTGCCATCTCTTCCAGACATCTTGAACGATCTAGTTAACTGCCATCTGGTTCTCAAGTCCTTTTCTGTCTTCACTATGGTTAATGTAGGCCCCCCGAAGAGGAAATGTGCTGGTGTAAGAATATCTAAATCCTCGGGGTGTTCTGTGAGTGGGCATAGAGGTCTTGAATTGAGACAGCCTTCTAATTGGGCTAGTAGGGTAGAGAATTCTTCATACGTCAATCTTTGCTCCCCTACTACCCGTTTTAAATGGTATTTAAAACTCTTAACACTTGCCTCGGCCAGTCCAGAAGCGTTGGGCCACAGGGGTGCATTGAAATGCCACTGGATCTGCATTTCTGTTATTATGGTAAAAAAGTGATCGTCTAAAATAGATTTTAAATTAATTAGCTGCTCCTGTAACACTCGATTGGCCTTTACAAAATTTGTGGCTATTTCTCCTGGTTCCTTAAATTTGATGGTCACACGCTTATATTTTCTAAACCGTATGAGTTAGAAAGAAATGTTTTAAAATAGTGGATAAAACAGCTATTAAGCTATAAAATACATGAAATTTTTTGCAATAGAAGTAAATATTCATACCAAAAATTAACACGAAAGGTCAAAATCGGGGTCATTTTCCGCATTCTACTCGTGTCACACTTCCCGATTCAGTTAAACATTTGGTCACTGCTTCACCAAATTTCCATAGATATTGAAGCTACATACACTAAATTCACCGTAATAACATACACTACACACACAGTATTACAAAAAAAATCTTCTAACTATTATTTAGAACTTAAAACACAATATACATCGGTCACACGAATCTAGGTACTCTAAATTTGCGTAGTAAACGGTTTACTGTTGACCAAAACGACCGCCCCAATAACAAAACTCAACTAAACTGAACGTTATTCGTGATCGGGCATCGCGGGAGTGCAACGTGCAACTCCTGGCTCCTTGAGAAAAAAAAATATCAGTAAGTTTCTACATTTGACACTTAATTCGAGTACTTTTCGTGGATTACTTTTTGTACATTGTATAATAGCTATTGAAGTCAGAGTTTATTCATCGAAACCGCAAATTAATTGAGACATTTATGTAGTATTTGATTTAAAACGTAACGGCTAAACTTTAAAAAAATTTAAAAAAAAGCTATGTTTTCGTTACCTTCGTGTCACATCCTTCGTGGCGTTTTACCCACGAAGGTGAGTTTATGCCACGAAGGTGATCTCTGACTAGTTTCAGTAAGAGTGGTACTCTTTTAGATTCGTATTGTAGTAGATATGTAGCGGAATAATAAGTAGATACCTACGATCATGGCAAAGGACAGAGCAATACCTATAACATTCCGTGTGAAGCCCTTTTATAGGAGTAGAAATCCCATCGGACGTTATGCCAAATCCAAACCGTCTAAAACCCACATCGTAGCTACTTACCCGTCTAGTATTAGGCGCCCCGGGCAATTCCTTATTAGAATGATGTATCAGGGTACCCGACAGGCTTAGGCTATCACCGTGGCCTCGCCTACGGGTTCGGGTGTTATCTTGCGTCTTTTGGGTTAGTTCAGATACTTTTCCGCTTCTTGAGGCGTGCGGCATGCTAAGAATTTTTGAACTAAGACACAATGACCTTCGCGTCCAAGTCTCAAGAAGAAATCCTGGAAAATCAAGGCACCTACTACCTTATACTTATAACAACTTAAATACATTTAGGTACCTAGTACTCGTCGAGTTTTCCGGCAAGGCGGTTTGTGACTACTCTCGAGAACAACTTGTAAACATGGCTAAGGAGTGAGATGGGTATATAATTCATCAGCAAGGTCTTGTCACCTTTTTTGAAACACAGAGCCACCGCACTCCCGCTCCACGCTTTAGGTGTTTGTCCCTGTTGGAGGACGGAATTAAAGAGACTCGTCCGCTCTTTGAGAACTAGAGTCCCGCCAGCTTTAAGAAGCTCAGTCGTTATTCCGTCCTCTCCAGGGATTTATTGGTTTTTAGTTGTTCGACAGCAGCCCTGACCTCGCCCTGGTCAATATCCAGAATGTCTTCGGTATAGTGGCGCATTAGTAGGGCTCTGTGGTCACGGTCGCTAGGTCCCGTCGCGTCGGTCTTTTTTTCCGTGATGCATATAGTCCTCTGTAGAAGCTCCTAACTTCTTCGAGAATCTCGAACCTCGAGGTCTCGGTTTTGCCACCCGCTGTCTTCAATTTTGTCAGACGAGGTCTTCCGAGCTGTTGGGCAAAGACTTTAGTACCCCAATTTTGTGTGATCGCTGCCTCTACGATGTTGGTGTTATAACGTCTGAGGTCGCGTCATAGCAGCTTTCTGATTTTGATGTTTAAATCTCTCTGGTCTGACGAAGACCAAAAGTAAGCAAAAGTAAGTATGCATTGATTTTTATTTTTTTATTGAGGTTCGCAAATTGGATTCTCGGCAAGACTATTCAACATCGCTCATTTAGACTCAGTTCAGCCGAGAACTCAGTGCGAACACAGCATGCGTCCTAATTTTCGCACTTCAATGAAATGTAGATGGCGTTTCCCGTCTGATTCTCATAAGCTCGAGGGTCTCGGGCGAAAGCTGGGAACACCTATTTTTGCTTTTTTCCAGACTGAAACCTTCGGGACACTTGTTGTAGCGTCCTGACTACAGTGTCGGCTTTATCGTGATCGTTGCCAGTGGTTTTCAGCAGATCAAAACGATTTTGAAGCTCCAATTGAAACTTCTCGGCGCACAAAGCTAATTGGAGCGCAGTAGGTCGGAGAGTAGGCTTCATCATCCGGGCCCTTTCGACGCGGAAGTCTCAATTCAGAGACGCTCTGACGAGTCGGTGATCATTTCCGGTATTAAACCTGTTGATCACAGAGACATCTTCTCCAAATATACACCTCCTGTCCGACATGATGAATTTTATCTCGTTCCTTGTGACCTTGTTGGGGCTTCGCCAAGTCCACCTTCTATGGGGTTTCTTCTTAAAGAATGAGTTCATCAAGAAGAGCCCCTGAGCCTCAAGAAAGTTGATAAGCATACTGCCCCGCGGCCCCCGGTCATTTCCACGCACAACACCAAAAAGTCTGATTTTCGTTTCACCGCGTTCTTGTACTCCCACTTTGACAGTGAAGTTCCCTATCATAACATTGTAGTGAGTCTTGGCATTACCGTGTAATGATTTCACCACGTCCTCGTACACGGTCTCAACTGCCTCGTCAGCGCTTCTCGAAGTTGGGGCATAGGTACACCTGAATCACCTTCAGGGAGTCCTGTTGGTAAGTCTCAGTATTACGTATGCTACCCGAGGCGAAACACTCCTGATCTCCACAATGCTGCTAACGAGTTCCTTTTTCACCGTAAAGCCGACACCGCCCTCGGAAGAATGTCTTCCATCACCTTCCCGAAAGTAGAATAGGTCACCCGACCCAAGGGTTAGCGTGTCCTCCCGCTTTCTTCGGACTTCACACAACACCAGTATGTGCCAGTTTATGCGACCCAGTTCTACCTCGAGTTCGATGAGCCGATCGTCCAGCCGCAGAGTGCTTCCATTATAAGTAGCCAGGTTCGGACATTCTCTCACAACATCATCTAGCCCAAATTAAGACAATATAAGCTTATGCTATGGGATCTAGACAACTGCTAATTTGCCACTTTGTGCCAAAGAGATGTACTGTGTTATTTTTATAATATAATTATGGTTCCAGAATAACTATTACGTCAAAAGCATGTGTAGGTATAGGATCTGGTAATTGTTTTTAGTTAAGTAGCTGTTACCATATAACTGCCGAATGAACAAATTAACTTATAATTTGTACTTAAATTATGATTAATAATGTCTGTAAAGCTACTGCGTCACCTTCGTGGATCGTCGCGTCATCTACGTGGGATCAAATAATTCAAAACCTTATTCTTCCAAATCTGTCTCAAAATTTAACTTGTTGACTTATATATGTTACTTAACTTACCAAACGCTTTGTGTTTGTTTAAAAAAATTGTTGAAATAATCAGTATTTAAAATTTACCATGAAGGTGACGATGAGAATCGTAAAAAGTAGAAATAGCCTTGTACCGTTGTTACTATAAATGTGACCGGGTGCTCCTCGTCTTGCGGCAAATCTTCTGAGAGCTGCTAGAAATGCTGAGGCAGTAAGGTCGGATACTATCTCCAAATGTATCGCCTTGGTTGCCATACAAACGAAAACTGCGATGTAGCCTTTGGTCCACCTCACCCCTTCGCTGATTTGACCTCCACAAAACCTGTATAGTCTACCCATGTATGGTAAAAGGGCCTCGTTGTGTTGGTTCTGGCTGCGGGCAGGTGTCCCATTAATTGGGTTTGGTTGGAAGGGTTATGTCGTCTGCAAAAGACACATTTTCGCAACTGCTTCTTAATGGCTCTATTTCCACCTATTATCCAGAATTCGTGACGCAACCACGACTGTGTCAAGCGTGCGCCTCCGTGGAAAGTCATTTTGTGAGCTTGGTCAATAAGCATGTTCGTTAAATGGTGGTTATTTGGTAAAATAGCAGGATGCTTCATATTTTCCTGTATTCGCGCAGCAGTTATTCGTCCCCCGACTCTTAAAATCTCTTGGTTATCAAGGTACGGGTTCAGTTTTAATAACTGGCTTTTCTGGTTACAGTGGGAGTATTTTTTAATAAACTCAATATCTTCAGAAAACTCCTCTTGTGCATATTTAACTAAAATATATTTCGCTTTTCTCAGCTCTGGTATAGTTAAATAAGTTGGTTTAATTGGTAATCGTGAAAATATACGCCAAATCCAAGCAAGTACTCGGGTTGCACGAGTCATATTACTGTGTCGGTTCAGTATAGTGCTAACGACCTCGGTATCTTGTTTCACTTGTGCGACATTTATTGAAATTATTTTCTTCAAATCTTCAGTAGTTTGGTATGAAATATTTTCTGTAGCTGTTTCGTCGAAGGACTCTAGCCAGGATGGTCCATGCCACCAAATAGGATGATTGATTAATTGTGCCGTACTAATACCTCTACTTGCACAATCAGCTGGGTTTTGTTTAGATTGTACGTAACGCCAGCATGTAGGTAAAATGGTTTCTGTTACCGTTTGTACTCTGTTAGCGACAAATGGTTTCCAACGGCTCGGGTCACCGTTTAACCATCCTAGCACGGCTGTAGAGTCTGACCAGCCGAACGTTTTAATTCTAAAGTTTTGCAAGCATTGCTGAGTGGTTTTCATCAACTTTGCGAGTAGAACTGCCGCACATAGCTCCAATCTAGGCAGGGAAATTGTTTTTCTTGATGGAACGAGACGTGATTTAGCTGCAACGATGACCGTAGATGTTTGTTTGTGTTTAATATTATTCACTTTGCAGTAAATTACACAAGCATAGGCCCTCTCCGATGCGTCACAAAATCCATGGAGCTCTATGGTGTCCCCTTTATCACATTGGAGCCAGCGTGGAACTTAGATACCGTTGATATTGGTTATATCTTCTTTCATGGTATTCCACCTTGGGATAATGTCGTCTGGTAAGACATCATCCCATTGTACATTCAGGGACCAGAGTTCCTGGAATAGTAACTTGAACTTGGTAGTCACGGGATTTAACCAGCCTAAAGGATCGAATATCTTGGATATGGTGGAGAGCAAGGTCCTTTTGGTAAGCTTGGATGGCTGCTCTATTTTAAATTGAAACGAAAATCTATCCTCTACAGGCTGCCACTGTAATCCGGGTGCTATGGTAGATTCCTGGTGTTTAAAGCTGTAAGGCTGATAATTGGTATCGTCCGAATTTAACTCATCTAATAATTCTATTTTATTGGACGCCCACTTGCGAAGGTTAAAGCCTCCGCTGCTTAGAAGAGCGGTGAGGTCTGACTTCAGATTCTTAGCTGCTTTTATATTGAAGTGACCTTGGAGAAGATCGTCCATATAGAAACTGGTTTCGACAACCTTTGCCGCCTCTGGATACCTATGAGCTTCATCTTGCGCGAGCTGTCGTAGTGTCATCATAGCTAAGAAAGGAGCAGCTTTCATTCCAAAGCTCACTGTGGTTAGCTGATATTCTCGCAGTGGTTCGTGTGGACTGTTACGCCAGATCAGTTTCTGTAGAGCCTGATCATCTTCATGTACAAAAATCTGCCATTTTCTCTATATCAGCGATAAATGCTATTGGATATTGCCTCCAACTAATGATAAGAGATAACAGCTCGTTTTGAAGATTTGGTCCACTATACATAAGGTCATTAAGTGAATAGCCTGTCGATGTTTTAGCTGATGCATTAAAAACAATACGCATAGCGGTGGTTTTAGACTCTGATAGTACACAATGGTGAGGTAAATATGACTCCGGTGTCTGGTTGCCGGCGCATTCAATCATATGGTTTAAATGTAAATAATCATGAATGCCTTGTTTATAATTCGTATGAATTATTTTATTTTTGGCAAATTTTCTCTCTAATTGCCTAAATTGTGCGATGGCCTTGGTTTTAGACTCTCCTAATTTGTCCATCGCATTTGGTTTAAGTGGTAATCTTACGACATAACGCCCGTCTGGTCGGCGCTTCGTTTGAAGCTGGTATTGTTTCAGGCATTGTAAGTCATTTCTAGACACGGCTGGTGTATCTTGAGACAGATCCTCTATCTCCCAGAATCTCCGAATGTCATTTAAGTCAACCGTTACGACATTACAATAGCTCTGCGGTTGAATTGTTCCACTTAATATCCAACCTAATTCTGTTTGCTGTGCAATGGGAAAAGCAACACCCTTGTTGATAACGCCTGGTAATATTATCAACTCGTATACCTCTACGCTTAATATTAAGTCTACGGGGTGACTTCTGTAGAACTCGGGATCCGCTAGGGGTATATATTTAAGGTGTGACCACGCTGGTTTGGTGAATGTCTGGTTTGGTAAGTGGCTGACTATATGCTTCATGACGTGAGCTTCTGTGTCAATGGTAAAATTGTTATGGAGAGAGGATATGACAAGCTTGACGAGCCCCTTACTGGTGTTAGCCTTGGCCCCTACCCCAACAACTACACTGTTTCGTTTTATACGGGGTAGACCCAACCATTGAGCTGCCTTTTCTGTGATTAGCGATGACTCAGCACAAGGATCAATGAGGGCGCGCAAGGTATGGTAACTGCCATCACTGGTCTTAATTTTGATTAGGGCAGTGGCTAGTAACTTGGTTATGTTTTCGGATGGGCTCCTAGCAACAGAAACATTTGCTTGGTGTGGCTCTTTTTCCGTCGATGGTTTTGGTGTCACGTAAGCCTTGTGCAACATCGTGTTATGGGCCTCAAAGCACACGCGGCATCTTTTTTCCAACTTGCATATTTTATCAACATGGTAAATTAAGCAATTTTTACACAAGTCGTTGGTTTCAATGATTTGTCGACGTTTCTCTGGCCCAGATTTAAAGAAAGATTTGCATTTGTATAATGCATGGTTATTATTGCAAATCAAACAATTCTGCAGCGTTTTTGTCGTCGTATGATTAATTGTTGTTTTATGTTGAAATGGTTTATTTGCTGATTTGTATGAATGTCTTTCACCGATTGCGAAATTCGATGTTGTTGGTTTGGTTGCCTCGTTTTTACGCCTTGCCGATTCTAAGGACGTAAATTTGGTTTCGAGGAAATCTAGAAATTCGGTTATGGTTGGCAAATTTCTAGGGTTCCGCAACGATTCAATATAGTCGTGGTGGGTGTCCGTATCCAATTTCTGGGTCAAAATATACACGATGAGTGGATCCCAGTGGTCTATGCTCACCCCCATAGCTTTGATAGCGTTAAAACATTCATTGGTAGTATCATGTAACTTTTTAATCAGCGCAGCGGATTGTTGCTGTAAGTTAGGTAGCGCTAAAAGTACTTGAATGTGGGAATTGAATATAAGTCTCATATTATTGTATCGGTGGTTCAGTATATCCCAGCAAATTTGGTAATTGTCTGAAGATATTCGTAGGTGTTGAATCAGTTTGTCAGCTTCTCCCCTGAGTTTACCCTTGAGATACTGCATTTTTTGAGCATTTGGTAAGGATTTATTCTTATGAATGGCTTCACAAAAGAGGTCTTTAAAAGAAATCCATTGCTGGTAATTGCCACTAAATGTTGGTATTTCCATTTTTGGCGTAGACTTCTCCCTATACGAAGTCGACCACATTTTGCTGTTTATGGCCTTTTTCATGGTATTATACTTTTCTTCATACTCGTCAAATACTAACTGGTATCTCTCGTTGTTCCCGATACTTTCATTTTCTATATCCCAATGCATAGTATCAATTGCGGACCACCTACTTTGAATGGTTTTCAGGATATCCTCGAATTCCCATCGCTCGGAAAGACTTTCTAGATCGATGGCTTCGATGGTACGTGAGAATGCTTTAAAATTGGTTTTCTGCTTACGCAGCATCTCCTCAACTTTGCTTGGATTACCCTGAGTGGTTGTATTAAGTGGTAAACGAGTGTCCGTGTCGGTAGGATTTGAAGAAACATCCTGCCAATCGGACGGTTGCGATAATGGTGTCGCTGGTCTTAAGAGGGGTTTAGAAATATCAGTGGTCATGAATTTCTTAATTAGCGTCTTAATTTCGGTATAAAAATTAAGAGCCCTTTGGTAGTAGTTTTCCCTGAAGTATTGGTGATCGGCGTCTTCGAATTCAGCACGCAATTTTGTATGGTTTGTCTGAAATTCGTTCCAATACGCATCTAGGGTGGTTAAACGTTTTTCAAGATAGGTGGGCGTCTTGCGTTCCGACCCATCCTTCTTGAAATTAACGCGAAGGGTGTTCATCGCAGAAATGATCTGTTCTTGCGTGGCCAAAAGTCCCTCCATTATGGTTTGGTGTAGCTTGGTCAAAAGTGGTAAAAAAAAGGAAAGATCTTACTTGTAGGACTGGTACTTGGTAACCTGGTTTGTCCCGGCGCTCGATCTACTCGTAGTTGAAATGCTCTGGAGCTCTTGAGTCACTTCACAATGGTCAATGGTTCAATGGTAAGGTATGGTTAAAATGGTTCGCTACACTTTGGTAAAGAGTTTGGTTCACTCCGACGACGCGACGTGTACAAACACTCGCGAATGGTTCTATGAATAATACTAGAAGGACTGCGTAACTGTGCCTATGGTAATTGGACAGTCGGGTCACTTCTCACTGGTAAATGGTAAAGCTAATGGTAGTAAATGGTTAATGGTTACGCGACGTAAACCGGACTATTATAACCTATACTTTCGCACGCGTCTAGGTCCCGTTTTACGGCACAAAACTCGAAGGACCACAATGTACGGGGATATGGTAACCGTACAGGAATTTTGGTAGCATTAAAATATAAGTTAAGGATTAAAATGGTATATTATCTCAACTTATACTAAAATGGTAAATGGTTGTGAGTACACCGAACCGGATGGTAGTTGTCAATGCACTGATTCGATATACATAATGTATTGGCGTTGATCGGCGTAATCTGCTGACTACGCGCAACGTGATGTACGATGTTAGCCGCTGTACGAGGCTCGTACACAACTTGATATTCTAGGAACTTGCAATTCTAGGAACTTGACATTCTGGGAACTTGACATTCTGGGAACTTGACATTCTGGGAACTTGACATTCTGGGAACTTGACATTCTGGGAACTTGACATTCTGGGAACTTGACATTCTGGGAACTTGACATTCTGGGAACTTGACATTCTGGGAACTTGACATTCTGGGAACTTTACATTCAGGGAACTTCTGGACACGACATTCTGGGAACTTCTGGAAACTTGACATTCTGGGAACTTGGACATTTTGAAACCGCTTGAGAAATTTGACATTCTGGACGGACTGAAAGGCTCTAGAAGTCACGACGTGGTATTCAACCACGCCCTCATGCGGTTGTAGTTCTATAGATAGCGAATTTATACACAATCGTCAATTTTATGAGAAGTTGACGATATGCGAAGTTTATTTGTGCAGTAAATGAAATAAATAATATATATCACTTGAACATTTTTATTAAATACCAAAATATAAAAAATACAGATGCGAAATAAATTTAAGGAACTTGATCCTGATTAATTACAAAGCTACATTTGATATTAATATTCTTCACCGCCTTCACCTTCACCCTCACCAGAGTCCATTCCAACTTCTTCGTAGTCCTTTTCGAGGGCGGCAAGATCCTCACGAGCTTCAGAGAACTCTCCTTCCTCCATACCCTCACCTACATACCAGTGGACAAAAGCTCGCTTGGCATACATTAGGTCAAACTTATGGTTCAGCCGTGACCACGCCTCTGCAATGGCAGTCGTATTTGACAGCATGCATACTGCTCGTTGAACCTTTGCCAAGTCACCGCCGGGGACCACAGTCGGAGGTTGGTAGTTAATGCCGACCTTAAATCCTGTCGGACACCAATCCACGAACTGAATAGTCCGCTTTGTTTTGATTGTGCCAATGGCAGCGTTCACGTCCTTCGGTACTACGTCACCACGATACAGCATGCAGCACGCCATGTATTTGCCGTGACGTGGATCGCATTTCACCATCTGGTTGGCGGGCTCGAAGCACGCATTAGTGATCTCCGCCACAGACAGCTGTTCATGGTACGCCTTCTCAGCGGAAATTACTGGTGCATACGTCACCAAAGGAAAATGTATACGTGGATATGGCACCAAGTTGGTCTGGAACTCCGTCAAGTCTACGTTAAGAGCGCCATCAAATCTTAAAGATGCTGTGATTGAGGACACGATCTGACCGATCAAACGGTTGAGGTTTGTGTACGTCGGTCTTTCAATATCCAAATTCCTTCTGCAAATATCGTAAATAGCTTCATTGTCGACCATGAATGCGGCATCCGAATGCTCCAGGGTTGTGTGTGTAGTTAAAATAGAGTTGTATGGTTCGACCACTGCAGTGGAGATTTGTGGAGCAGGGTAGATAGCAAATTCCAGTTTTGATTTCTTACCATAGTCTACAGAGAGTCGCTCCATGAGTAGAGATGCGAAGCCAGAGCCGGTACCGCCACCGAAGGAGTGGAATATAAGAAACCCTTGCAACCCAGTACATTGGTCTGCCAATTTGCGAACCCTGTCGAGCACCAAGTCCACTATTTCCTTGCCTATTGTGTAGTGTCC
Organism: Miltochrista miniata; assembly: GCA_933228765.1. NCBI lineage: Eukaryota > Metazoa > Arthropoda > Insecta > Lepidoptera > Erebidae > Miltochrista > Miltochrista miniata. The sequence goes on from OW121747.1 coordinate 41,768,003, forward strand.
TCGTGCGTAATTGTTGGCAGCGTCCTCCTTGCCTGTGATCAGCTGTTCTGGGTGAAACAACTGGCGGTATGTACCGGTGCGCACTTCGTCTACGACTGTGGGTTCTAGGTCGATGAATACTGCTCTAGGTACATGCTTGCCGGCACCAGTTTCGCTGAAGAATGTGTTGAAAGAGTCGTCTCCGCCACCGACGGTTTTGTCCGAGGGCATCTGTCCATCGGGCTGAATTCCATGCTCTAGACAGTATAACTCCCAGCAGGCGTTACCAATTTGCACTCCAGCCTGGCCACCGTGTATGGATATGCATTCACGCATGTTTAATTAAGAAATTCAATAAAGTAACTTAAAAATACAACGTTTAATCTTATATTCCAGTACCTTCTGGATCTATTTCAAGTCTACGTGTGTCAAAAAATGATGCCGCATCTTTCCACACTCCAAGTTTAAATTTAGATTTTTATTTGAATTGTGTGCATAAAAAAGGTTGGCCACTTGTAAGGCAAAGAGGTGGTATTACTTGAAATAATACAGATCAGTGCTTGAATCTTACTTTTTACTATAATCATAGAATTATAACCACTGATCTGTATTATAATATTACAGATCAGTGATTATAACGCATTGTTAGAAACCCAATACACACAGAGCGACGTGAAGCCATTTCATGGCAGCCGGTACCGGCTGACTACATCTATCGGCGCTTTCGTACCGGGCATCTAGTGGCAGTGCAAAGAGTTCGCGTAATTTTTGTCGAAAAATGACGTATTGGGCAGTGAAAGGATGCCACAATTCATCTGAAAATTGTTCCAAACACCTAAAGATCACATTGCATAGGTTAGTACTGTAAAATATGTTATATTTTTTCATACCGACTTAGATAATTTTATTCGCAAAATATGATCAAGGGTACTTACCACATAATTTAGAAAAATATTGTGATTAAAACAAGTTTTTTAATTTTATAAGTAAGGTAAGCCTTCGGAAGGATGCCCCAGGGCTCCCGGCAGACTTAGGCTACCAGCTTGGTCTCGCCTTCGGGGTTCGGGTGCTATCCCGCTACTTAGGGGAAGGGGTAGAGTTGAGTACCATCCCACCAACATGAAGGCTTTTGTGAAAACGTCGGGTAGCCAACTCGCCGTAATAATATATTAATACAATAGTGGCAGACAGGGGTATTGCCCGTCTCATGGACTAGTGGCTGGAGAGGAGACACGGTGCTCTCTCCTATCGGTTGTCACACGGTTGTTTATCCATACTAATATTATAAAGCTGAAGAGTTTGTTTGTTTGTTTGTTTGAACGCTAGGATCTCAGGAACTACTGGTTGGATTTTAAAAATTCTTTTACAGTTTGATAGTCCATTTAGCGAGGATGGCTATAGGCTATATAACATCACGCTTAAATAAATAGGAGCGGAGCAGCAATCAAGAATGTTTTGAAAACGGGGAATATTTTTTACCGTCTGAGAGCTTCCGAGGCGTACGCTGAGTAAATGGCTGATGGCAATATAACATCACGCTAAGACGAATAGGAACGGAGCAGCCATGAGTAATGTTTCGAGAACGGGGATTATTTCTTTCTTTTGAGAGCTTCCATTACGTACGCTGCATATATAGTTAAAGTTACGTAAAAATTGTGTATTATAAAATTGATCCTCTTAAAAAGTTATAAAAAAAGTCCTAAACAGCATATGCCTATCTTTTAAGGTTCATTTACAATAACCCTCTTATTATGTTTTAAAGTATGAGCGACGCCACGGGAGTAAACTTGGTCTGCAGTGGCAGCCAGTCAACTGAACGATAAAAATCGGCCAAGTGCGAGTCGGACTCGCACACGATAAGTTCCATACTGAAAAACGGATGGGCGGAAGTAAAAGCGACGAGAAACATTATATCACTTTAACACTTCTTTCCTTCTCACTCTCATGTAGCGCAAACGAAGATATATGCGGTTCAGCTCTAATGAATATAAGCGACGCGACGCGACGGGAATAAGCGCGACGGGGGTAAATGCAAAGGAAAACATTATAATACTCGAAATATTAATAACATACCTCTCTCTTTCTCACTCTCATGTGACGCAAACGAAGTTGCGCGGGTCAGCTAGTAATATATCATTGACTTAAAACACCTAGAGTCCGTTCACACAGACTGGCTCGGAGAGCATCGGCGCTGACTTTTCTTTTCACACAGACCGCATCGTATCCGGTCGGAATTGGTCGGAGCGGAGACGCCAACTATTTCACATTAAAAGCGAAGGCTGGAAGCGATCTGAAAGCGGATGCGCTCGGAGCCGGTTGGATGCGCTCGCAGCTGGTTTGATGCGCTCGCAGCAGGTCGGATGCGCTCGCAGCCGGGTGGATTCACTACAAAGGCAGTACCAGTATTCCACGCAGTCCAAGTTTTGTTTTCGGTGTAACTTGTGCTTTTCGGGACATGGATATTAGATAGCTCCGATGAAGAAATATATTAATTTTTCATCAGTCATGTTATCGTATAAGTGCACACAACTGTTCTGTTTAAATTGTGCTGTGCTATCCACATGGCGGTCGGCGTGGGGTGGCGCGCACGTAATCGGAGCCGATCAGCTGCGCGAGCAAGAAAGAGCACGCAATCGGAGCCGATCGGCTGCGCGAGCGGGAAAGAGCACGCAATCGGGGCCGATCGGATGCGCGAGCGAGAAAGATCATGCAATTGGAGCCGATCGGCTGCGCGAGCGAGAAAGAGCATGCAATCGGAGCCGAACGGCTGCGCGACCGAGAAAAAGCACGCGATCGGAGCCGGTCAGCTCCTCATATTATTTCACACCAAGCGCGTTCAAGCATTCTTAATGACAAAAGCAGTGCACATGCAAAAATAAACGTTACTAGAAATATCTACTAAAAACTCTGTTTTTAACGTGATAAGAATCTGCTTTCCTCTCCGAGCCGGTCTGTGTGAACGGACCCCTAGACTGATAGTCGCTCAGTGATACGTACTCGCGTACGCGCCCTCGAAGCCGAAGCAATATTAATGTTGGTGTAGGCTACTCGTCTTTATACTCAGTGACACTCACACAAGCTCACAGAAAATGCTGCTAGGAAATGAATTTTTTTATGGACATAAAAAATATTTAATTCTATTTATCTCTATGCTTAACTCTTTGCGGAGTTGGCAGAATAGTCCCTATTTAATTAATATGTAGTTTAAAATTGCTTAGTTAAAGATTAAACGACTAACTTACCAGTATAATTAACAGTTTTAATTTTTACTTGTACAATAGGTACCTACATATTTAATAATACTCCGTATGGTATTTCTGTTGCCGCTTTAACAACAAAATACTTAAAATCAATATCAATATCAATATACCGTCGTTGCGCCTGACAAGTTCCATATGTGATTTTTACAAGGTTTTGGGAAACTCAATAAAACATGTTTTTTCAAACATTGTGTATTTAATCAAAGATCTGTAAATGCAGTATTATGAACATTTATTTTTTACTTAGGTATGTTAGACATACATTTTAAATGAAATGTTGCTTACAATTGAAGATATTTTTTTTTCTCTGTAAATCTGCACATACCTGTTTTGGCACTGTGCATGCAAATTATTCATGTGCCATTTTCATGCACATAAGGGATAATGTTCACGTTGTTTTCTCAAAAACTATTTAGTCTATTAGGTGACATTTTGACATTGAAAATTTGGGTAAACTACGCCAAATCGAATGCCAAATAATCGAACGTTCAATATATCGAACGTTCAAAATATCGAAGGTTACAATAGCAATGTTCGATATATTAAACGCTCGATATTTTGAACGTTCGAGTATTTGGATGTTCGATTATTTGGCATTCGATTTGGCGTAGTATACCCGAAAATTCAGTTTACTGCTTACATTTTCATAAATTATCGGACAGTTTTATTGTAATGTAATAAGTTTTAAATAAAATTTCTGTCCTTAATCGTAAAAGTTAAATTATAAGTATGTAAAAATACCTAAAAGTCACAATTTAAACTCCTCAATAAAGTCTTTAACCCACTTACACTAGCCCAATGAAGAGTTTATTACAAAAAACAATCAGCCTATGGTAGTCCAATGCTGGACGTAGGCCTCTCCCAAATTACGTCAGAACATACCTACGGTCTTGCGTCTTTCGCACCCAGACACTCTTTGTAACCTTTTCAGGCGGTAGAGCCATCAGGGGGGGGGGGCGTCCTATCCTACGTTCATAAAGCTCAGTCTCCTTTTCAGAACTCGTTTGCGCCATCGGCCATCCTTTCTTCTATAGATGTGTACCTACCAATAAAACGCATGCCCTGAGAGCTATGTCGACCACTCTGGTTCTCTGACGGATAACATAGCTTCAAATTAGGTTTCAAGGTAAGTAGATTCCTGGACAACCGCAAGCTTCGATGCTTCGACGTGAATAAGTCCCAGCATGACGTTCTCATTTAACTTGATCTTGATTTTATCCAACTTCGTCGTTTTTTACTGTGAGGCGATTTGCAAAACTATTCTCGAAAACAACTTGTGAACGTGGCTCACGAACAGGTGACTGGGTGTCTTAACACCTTTTTTGAAGATGGGAGTCACGGCACTCCCTATCCTCGCTTTAGGTGTCTGTTCCAGCCGGAGAATGGAATAGACACCGCAGGAGCCCCACCAAGTTCAAGGAGATGTTTATTAATTCCGTCCTCTCCAGGGATTTATTATTTTTGAGTTGCTCGAGAGCCATTCTCGCCTCGCTCTGGTCGATATCTAATACTTCGCTACATTAATGGGGCCCTGTGGCCCTCTTCGCTAGGTCACATGTGGGCTATTTTATCCGTGATTATTAGATATCTCAGTAAAAGCACTCGATTACCTCGAGAATGTTAATGAAATTAACCTTGAGGTTACAATTTTGCTACCAATATGGCTGTTTGCTGCTGTTGAGCTGTTGGGTACAGACCTTAGTGCCCCTGTTATGCTCAATCTTAGCCTTGACGACACTGGTGTTATTATGTCTGAGGTCCCGTCTTAGCAGGATGGTGGACAAATATCTTCGATCAACTTGTTATAGCGTTTTGACCACAGTGTCCATTTTATCGTTGTCAATGGTTTCTAGCAAATCGAAACGATTTCGAAGTTCCAATTGGAACCTTTCAGATCCCAATTCTATGTGGAGCGCAGTAGGTCGGAGAGCAGGCTTCATAACCAAGCCTAGTAAGTTCTAGGCTAGGTATAGTACTTTAAGTTTAGAGATGCTTGAACCAATCAGTGATCACAACCGATATGCCAATTACAAAGTCATCTTTTTTATCCGTTATGATAAAGACTTAGTCGGGGCTTCACCAAATCTACTTCTACGGAGCCTCATATTAAAGAAAGATTTCACCAAGAAGTGACCCTGAGATTCAAGGGAAAATCGACAAGTACACTATAAGCCCTAGTGCCTTCGCCGCATCGCGGTTTCGCCGCGATCTTGTATCCCCCAATTTGTAGTTGAAATTTCCCATAATAACATTGTAGTGAGCCTTTGAAGTGCCTTGTAATATCTTCGCTATGTCCCCGATACACTACTGACTTTCCGCATCACTGCTAATGAGGTACTTTTTAACCATAATATCACCGACACCACCGTCGGAGGTCTTTTCATCATTTTCCTAAAAAGAGATAGCATTTCACCTGGTGCGAGGGTTAGCCTGTCCTTACCTTTTATTCGAACCTCGCACACGCCTAGTATGTGCCACTTTATGCGAACCAGTTCTATTTCGAATTTGGTGAGATGTTCGTCCAGCTGTGGAGTGTAAAGTGCGTCGTTGTTCCATACAACTGCCAGGAGCAGTCACGTACGGTAGCCTGTCGTTCTTACACTTACCTCCTTAATTGTTCCGACTGCTATCGCGACCGGAACAGCAGAACTGCCGTAAACTGGGGGCATTTTCTTTTTGTAAGTTTTGAGGGGTTTTGAGCCTTACTGTTGGGCGTTGACCAGACAGCTTAGTATAGTGCTTTGTTTTGTTTGTTCTTCTCTTCGTAATGACCTCATCCGTTAATCAGCAGGAATACCACTCGCAAGTGAGACCGGCGCGGCAGCGTGACCCCGATATTGTTGGTGGGACTCTATCCACACCAAAACTTCTCAAATAAAAATAATTATTATTTTAAAAATACACTACTTACTTACGAATTTCAACACACTTTTCTTTTTAATTTTAATTAAAACGATGGTTAACGTCTCCTTGCACCATGTTTGTCTGTGTACTGTTACATGTTTATCATGTTCTCCGCGCGATATTGGCAATATCCCATATTCCATATGTGCGTGATGTTGGACATCACGATTTTTTCCAACGTTTAAAACACATACGGAATATGGCAAAATCGGTTCTAAGCTAATTATTACACAACAGATTTTGCTAGCACATGTAGATTTAGACGGAGATTATAATTATACAAAAATCAAAAACATGCACATATGGAACTTATCAGGCGCAACGACGATACAAATATATTATAAAATCGTATCTGTCTGTTTGTGTGTTTAATCCATGTTCTTACCCTGATAATAAATTTTATCTCAATTTAAGACTGTGTAAAATTCACACTCGCCAAAATGTAGCAGAAGACCATAGAAGACCCAAGGATACGGCGTTATTTTAATTTTAACCTTGATATTCGAGTTAAGTTATAAAAAAAAGAAAATAGAAGAAGAACATTTACCAGGAGAAGAAATGTCAACTATCTGCCTTGGAAAAATAATAGAAACGGTAAATAATAAGAAAAGAATTGGCAATTACTTGCCTTGGGAGAAATAATATGTATAATATTATTAATATTACACGGCAGAATAAGATGGCAGTATGGTTTTAAATACCTTCGCCGGTCGCTGGGACGAATGAAGCTACAACAATTGTGACAGCTGTGAGTACTAAAGTCCGAGAATTGTTGCTTGCTGATAAAAATAAAAACAAACAATGTGAAACTGCCGGCTAACAACAGAGATAAACGTTGTGATTGTATTCTCTTTGAACAGAGATATAGTCGGAATGGATCCGAGTAATGTGATAGATATGTGGAGAAGAATGGCGACATTGTAACTCGAAAGAATAAGTACTTACTGTTTTAAGGGGGAAGTCGCATTGTGATATAGCCGCAGCTTGTAACTGTAAACAAAAATACCTATATATAAAACATAACTGCGATACAATTGATTATGATGTCATTCAAGTATTTGTTTAAGAAAACGAAGGACACAATACCTTGGAAAAAGTGAACATGAGAAAACATATGGTACATACAACATTCAAATTCTTTGTGTCTGGATCAAAGTTAGATGTATACCTGGATGCGGCTACTTGGCTGCAAGATATATTCAGATGTTTTGTGAATTGAAGCACAGTAATGCGAACAGTCAGCTCTCTGAACGGCCAGTCAAACTTTGTACATGGAAAATCGTAAGTACAAGTTTATTACTTTTATTTGTAAGAACATCAAACGATCATCTAATAGTTGGGTTGCGAGTGATTTGGTTACTTTGCAAGAGACTTGGTTGTTACCTACGGAAGTGTCATACTTGAGCACACTGCATGCATATGACAGCTGGTTGCGAGGGCGTCCATACGGAGGAGTAGCAATGAGGATCAGTAAAGGTATAACAAATTCCAAAAAAAATGTATCCCCGTTATTCTCTAGGACATCAGAATAATATATCTTTTTGAATTATCTAAATCAGACTATTACTTACGAAGATATTTTGCAATGAACTTACACTCAAACATAGTTACAAAAATGAAACAAAACCCTGCGCGTCTATACCGCGGCTCCGGCTAACTGGCAGCGATTTGGGTGATGTGACGTCACAAGCTACCGAGTCGGACACTCGGCGAACTTCTCTGGTTATTTGGTCACAACTTCTTTAATTTTCGTCGTAGAACAAAATTTTTTGCACTGTTTAATAAAGATTTCTAAGGTCTATAAATCTGCATTATTACCTAAAAACGTTACGGATCCTCATTATGAATGAATTGAATCAGTGTTCATGTTGGGTGATTATAATAATATTTATTTATTTCAGGCATTGATATCCATACATTCCAAAGTTACATAGTACATTTATAAAAGAAATCACAATTAATATAGGTGTATTAAGTAAATTAAATAAATTATGATTCAGTAAAATGTTAATGTCACATCTGTTCCTAGTGTCCTAATGACAGTTTAAAATAAAAATAAAAATTAGGTAGGTATAATAAATTAAATACCTACATCAAAAATATAAGTTAATAACATTTTTATTAAAATTCTATGAATCCAATACCATAAAATAAATTCAATGGCAATACATATAACAATCCTAAGTCTTACTAATACCTATTATAAATGTTAAAGTTTGTGAGTGTGGATGTTTGTTATTCTTTCACGATCTAACGGCTGAATGGATCAGGCTGAAATTTGGTACAGATATACGTAATATTTTAAAATAACACATAGGCAACTTTTTATTCCGAGAATAGGTTACCACGAGAAGCGGAAACGGTAACAAATTTTATGCGGTCGAAGCTGCGCGCATCAGCTATTATTCCTAATAATATTTCTTTCTTATTTCTTTTCATTTCTCTGTCTGCAATCAGCCAGGAAGCTATAATCAGATTGGTCTGAGTCTTCTGGGGATTCTAATGGGTGACAAACGTACAGCATAGTAACATATATTTATACAGCGAGTTATGGCCTATAAACCTAGATTTGGTTACTTTTTTGATCAGATGTCTGATAGTAGAAAAGTAATTAACCTCTAGCAGCCCACACAAAATTTTACAACTTCTCTGTTACGACCCAGGTCCTTTTTAAGGGACTAAAAATATTTTTCAATATAGGTACATCCAAAAATAAATGGTTATTTAAAAAGGTCTAATATTGTCACCAAAGGCCAGAATAGTTTTGTAAAATGCTCCTAAACTAGTAAAATTAACAAATTACATTGGTGTGTTTGAAAAGACTATGTGCCAAAATGCAGTCACTAATCATCCAGTTTTGTAGGAAAAAATTAATAGACAAGGAGATAAACGTGCATTCAGATAGTATAAAACTTCTAAATGTTTGAATAAAACCAAAATGTATGTATTTGAAAAAGATTTAATTAGTCTCTTTTAAAACATAACTATACTTAGATCATGTTGTAGATGTCCTGCTGCGGTAGAAGACAACTTCCCCAGCTTTTCACTTTTCTCTACCACAACCTTTGTTAAGCAATAAATTACAAATAATTCTTTCATAATAAGTAACTAAGTAAGTATTTCAATATCTTAAAAATCATGATTTTTTTATGATAAGAAATGTAATTGTAAAAATTTATGATAAATGAAGATTAAATCGTTGCTTGCCTTTACATCGTGATTACGCCTTGATTGAAATTTGCTTATTACGTTTTTGTCTTTATTCTTGAGGTGAGGACATAGTCGATTTAGTTTCTAATAGATTGACAAGTTTGACAAATCAAACACAAAATTGCTAGGGCGGGAGTTGGAAAAAATATCAAATAGTTAAATGTTAGTCCCTTAAAAAGGACGCGAGGCGTAAATAGGAAATTCGTAAAATATGTTTGGGCTGTAATGACATAAGTTAATAAGGGTATTTAAAAGGACCTTGGGCCCTAGAGGTTTAGTCGCGTCCTAAGTGGTGGCAAAATAACCAAGACCGGATGAAATTGGATGCAATTGTAACACAATTTTCTAAGGGTGATTTTTCAGGTTTCTTGAATAATACTTTGAAATTGAATATAAGGCCTAGTCTACCGGTGACCATTGATGGGATGTGTGAACCAAAGAATGTAGCATATTTATTTATGTCAGTCAGTCAGTCAGTCAGTCACCATTAGGAACGGCAGCAAATAGGATGTTCGGGGCTTGGGTACCTGCTGGGGATAAGCCAATATGTTTTATAAATAAATAAATAATAAATATTCACGGACATTTCACAAAACGCTATCTGATCCCAAAGTAAGCTAGAAATAACCTGCTTGTGTTATGGGTATCAGACCACGGATAATAATACTTTTAAATACATACATATTATACATAGAAACACCCAGACTCTTGAGACAAACATTTATGGGTTACACAAATATTTGTCTCCGGTGGAAATCGAACCCACGACCTCCAGCGCCGCAGGCGGTATCACTACCGACTGCGCCACAGAGGCAGTCGTTTATGGCAACGGAAATGGCTCATGTAATGAAGAACATGACTCGAGGTAAATCCCAAGGCGACGATGGCTTTTTTTTTTTTACGTGAGGGAAAATCCTCAGAGGATGTTATGCCGGACTCTTACCGACTAAAAAACCTCACTTAACGCCTAACAGCCTGTGGTTGGGAGTCCCGGGTAAGCCCTCGGAAGGATGTCCCGGGACTCACAACAGACCTACGGCCGCCACTGCGGCCTCGCCCGGAGGGTAGAATTGGTCGATGAAACTGTCTTTCTGGGCATAAAGTTAGACTCCAACTTGCAGTGGGGGCCTCATATCGAGAAAGTCTCGGGCAGACTGAGCTCTGCAGCCTATGCCGTTAAAAAGATCCGACAACTGACAGACATTAGAACAGCGCGTCTTGTCTACTTTAGCTAATTCCACAGTGTCATGACCTATGGCATACTATTATGGGGTAACGCTGCCGACATCGAATGTATCTTTGTGTTGCAGAAAAGGGCTGTCCGGGCTATCTATGGTATGGGGTTTCGGGAGTCATTAAGAGAAAAGTTTAAGGATATCAACATCCTTACTGTGTATTCACAGTACATATATGAAAACTTATTATATACTCATAAAAATAACAGTAAATTTATTAAAAATAGTGATATCCATAACCTAAACTTAAGAAATAAGAATAAATTGGCTGTACCTAGATTTAGGCTTAATAAAATAAGCAATTCTTTTGCGGGCAATTGTATTCGAATGTACAATACATTGCCGACAGCCATAACAGGTTTGTCAGTTAATAAATTTAAAAAACTAGTAAAACTTAAATTGTGCCAGAAAGCTTATTATAGCATTAAAGACTTTCTAGAAGACAAGACTGCCTGGCAGTGACACGAATTGCTCCTTTCTACATAAAAAAAAAAACTGTATTAGATACTAAGATGAATAAGAGGGACCGGACTGAGTTTCTTGGGGTGTTCTTCTCAGTCTGTAGCATTTCCGAACCCACGGTAGAGTCACAAAAATTTTGACAAACCTAAATAATTTTTTAAAAATTTCAAAGGGAATAAATTTTATTTTATTTTATTTGGGTGGTTCGGATGCTATCCCGCGTCTATTTTATTTTATTTTATTTTATTAGGGTAGCCGGTGCGGGGTACCCGACGGTGAATGCAAGCGGTTGCCAGGCAAATCACGCCGCTACGTGTGAAAGCTATAGTACATGGCCATACACTTCAGACGCCGGGTACCCGACACCGGTTACCCGGCAACCGGTACGTGTGAAAAGGGGCTTACAGTATGCTGGCTCACATCTACGTAGAGCTTTTGCCGTGTTCTACTCTGTGCTCGAGTCACTAAACCTCTCCCACATTGTTTAATATCTACAGAAATGAGCTTATTGTTGCGCTCAGCAATATGCACGTTAATGTTTCTGTGAACAACTTAAGTTACGCAAATGGCTTGTTAATGCTGAGCGCATTGATCTGCGAATTATGTAGATTATTACGGGTATGTGAAGAATACGCAGGGAGGCACGGGCACGGCCTTATCTACATTATTGATAAGAGTCAGTACGTGGTATTTCGGCATGGAGCCAGCAGTGCACGTACTATACCACCCATTACTTTAAATGGAGTAAACCTTGTGTAAGTGGAACAATTTAAATACCTTGGGCACTGGGTAGCAGCAGCAGCCGATTTAAGAGATAATGTTGATATCGGAAACGGAGGGCGATGTCAGTAAGGGCTAACATGATTGCTCGAAGGTTTGCCCGATGCACAGACTCCCTTTGTCTGTTCGTCGTCGAGGCGAGGAGGCTGTATCTCAGGAACCGTGATAGCTAGAGAGCTAAAATTTTCACAGATGTATTTATATTGTCGCCATAATAAAAAATACCTACTAAAATTAGAAATAAAGTCCCACACTACAAACGTATTTTTTTTGCAGTTTTTTTGTAACGGAACCCCTTGTGCGCGAATCTGACTCGAACTTGCTGGTTTTTTTTTTCAATATGAACATGTGAGTTTCGGTTTCAGTTTCGATTTCGGCCGAAACCGACCTTTGAGTCGAAATGTCGGTTTCTGTTTCGGCTGAAAAATCAGTTTTCGGCCTCGTAGCTTCTATGTTATTATTTTGATAGGTACTAATGTTAAGTAAGTACTATGGGTGCCTGAAATAAATAAATTGTTATTATTTCCTTTATTAACATTAAGCACTTATTCGATTATTTTAAAATACATTAAAAATAATACAAAAATAATCTACACTCGAGAGCAATGAATCCGGGTCACTTAAAGAATCCTAAAAATCTCGGAAACTAAAAATGCTAGGTTAATGCAATAAATTGTATTTAATAGACAATGTAATACTCCTTAAATGAAGGTATTAAAACTTCTTAGTTATTGTAAAGTTATATCATAAAAAAATCAAATTTGAAAAAGGGCCACTTTCGAAGATGGAACTACGAAATTACAGCATTTGGTGTTGCTTTTGTTTGTAATCTGTCATTTATGTGGGTACATAAACCATGTTGATAGTGCTCTATATTCATTAATCAAGCTGAAATTATGTCGCTTACGCCTGAAGAATGCACCAGAATACTTACAATGCTGGAAACCGGCCGGAGTCAGCGCGATACAGCCAGGACTGTCGGTGTGTCGCTGTCAACAGTACAAAGAGTTCTCCGACGTTACGAAGAAACTGGTTCTAACCTACGCAGACCAGGAACGGGCAGAACCAGGTGTACCACAGCACGAGAAGACCGATACTTGGTGAACACCATGCTTCGAAATCGCTTTCTCACAGGAACTGAACTCACCAATCAGTTTCGACGCCTCGGAGGAAGTAACCCAAGTGCATGGACAGTAAGACGTCGGCTTGCTGAATCTAACTTAAAACCCCTTAGACCTGCAAACGGCCCTAAACTGGAGCGTGGGCATCGTATTTCGAGACTAAGGTATGCCCAGAGCCACGTAAATTGGAGTATTGAAGATTGGTCAAAAGTTATGTTCTCCGACGAATCAAAATTTATGCTCTACAAGCACGATGGAAGACACAGAGTGTATCGAAGACCAGGGGAAAGATTCAAGCAAGCATGCATCGAAGAAAAAGTAGCCTACGGTGGTGGGTCTGTACTTGTGTGGGCCGGAATTTCTTCTGAAAGTCGCACAGAGCTGGTGATCATAGAAAACGGCTCTTTAACTAGCGTAAGATATGTGGAAGAAATCCTCAATGATCACGTTGGTCCATTTATGGTCAATTTAGGTGAGGATGCTATATTTATGCATGACAATGCCCGACCTCATACAGGTAGGATTGTGAATGACTACCTTCAAGAGATGAACATTACTCGTATGGAGTGGCCAGCGCGCAGCCCGGATATCAACCCGATCGAGCATGCTTGGGACGAGCTAGGCAGATGCGTAAAACAACGAAACCCTCCCCCAATCACGCTTCGTGAGCTCAAAATTGCTCTCACAGAGGAATGGGAGAATATTCCCCAAAATCGTATAAGGAACTTGGTGTACAGCATGCCAAACCGCGTAAACGCAGTAATGGAAGCACGAGGAGGCAATACGAAGTATTAAAATTCAAGAAAATCGTAATAAAGTTCAAAAATTTCATGTTTCCTATTTTTGTTTTAAGGAGAGATCGGCAGTTTTTTCTTTATGTAATTTTGTGTTAATAAAATGTATGGTGACTCATATTTTTTTTACTTTCATTTAAGGAGTATTACATTGTCTATTAAATACAATTTATTGCATTAACCTATCATTTTTAGTTTCCGAGATTTTTAACATTCTTTAAGTGACCCGGATTCATTGCTCTCGAGTGTAGTTAAAAATATATAAAATAGCAGCCTTGACCTTGAGCCACTCAAGATGTTGGTCGAGGCTCTTGGCTATAAGTCGGTTCACTGTGACAACTATCGAGATAATGATGCCGAGTACACCGTGTTGACAATCTCGCGAGCTTAATTCAAATAAATAGTTTCTTTATTTTATTCAGCTTTCACGAGATTGCTATCAAGAGGGAATGCGACATCGACAATCGTTACCTTGCGCTTCGGACCTGTCTATCACTACAATATCAGTTTTGTTGATGATAGGCTGGTCCCAGTACAATGTGATAAGACCATTTTTGCGAACTGGTTTAGCAACATACTTATAGTTCGGAACCTCAGCGTCCACCAGATGGTACTTCAGAGCGAGCTGTTGCTGGATAATCCTGGCTACTTGATTGTGCCTGTGCAAGTACTCGCTGTTAGCAAGACGTGGACAACCGGAAACTATATGTCTAAGAGACTCGACTGGTTGGTGACACGCTCTACTGCTCGTTCGCTCTAACTTTGCCGCTCGGCTCCATACTAAAGTCGAATTTTTAATTGGACGAAGTAAATTGACAGCAACTAATGTCACTTCTTCACACAATGTTGCTTATTTTCTATATCGAAGTGACATTAGCTACTGTCAATTTACTTCGTCTAATTAACAATTCGGGTATACGCCTCTACGCCAACGGCAAAGTTAGAGCGAACGGGTAGTACAAATGTCGATCGTGCCGTCCCTCATAATATAACTCTTATAGTTGTTCGTCTTGATAACTTCATCTGCAATTGCACAGACAAAACCTTCGGTTCTTCCGAAGAGATCACCGAAACGTAGCCAGCCTACAAAAGTTAAACAGTCCACATCAGGCCCATGTAAGGCTTCATAGAACCTACCGTGAAGCTCTTTACTGTGCCATACCCTCTGGCGGTAACCAAGGCTAACCACTGTATGCCCGTGCCAGTTTTCTTTAGCCAAACCAAGCGGGGTGAGACCAGCGTCCACTGCAACCACATCACGATGCATATCCACACTCATACCAAGGGAAGTCTAAGGCTGTACACACCACGGTTATAAAAGGTTTTAGCATTTAAGCCTCGTCCTCCATATCTTCGTGGGATATGCAGCCTCAAAATGGATGAACGTGGATGATGCATACGGTACGCCTTTAACAATGTACGTACTCTCCGATCCAAGGCTTCCAATTCGGTTTGAGTTCACTTGAGTATGCCAAAGGTACATCAAAAGTGGCATGACCCATCCGTTATAAGCGCGCACTTTATTGCTTACCTGATAAAAGACTATTTTCAGGCGACCAAAGAACCGCTCTCGTAAAGAATATTCATGTTAACTTCATTAATGCAAAAAGCCTGCGATTTACTTAAGTACTTATAGGTATTAGTTACGAGGAGTGACCACAGATGGATGGATTTTTTTTTAACTTTATTTAACTTTATACAACTCCGACACCCTCAAAAGCCACAAATGAGGTTCGGATGACGAACGCTTTCTTATAATTTATCCAACATACGGAGATATCTTTGGCTGATGGCCATACCAATGAGGAGGAGCCCTTTAGTACCTCGAGCGCCACTTCTACATCCATTCTGAGAGGCACTTATTACCATATTAAAGCTAATATGTTAGGCAATTTTGTTTCTCAAAATAGTTGTGAGAATCTTATAGACCGATGATAAACAAATGATCGGTCTATAATTGCTAGGGTTCAAAGTAGTTCCTGTCTTATGAATCAGGTGAGTAATTACTGTAGTCATAAAAATGACGAAATGAACGTGTTTTGCGTTCGTTTCGTCAGTATCCGGTAGGCTACCAATACTCACACCTTTATCTGGTCGCTCCCAATTCCTACAAACACACCTCTCTTTGTAATGAGTAATTGATGTTTTCCATATCGGCCAATACAGTGTGCTCATGCATGGATTTTTTGTTAATAGAAATCAATGCGCTCTGTGATAAGAGCGTCATATTCGTAAGGGCTAATCTCAATTCCAGAAAACGCTCGTTTTACAAAGCGCTATACTTTTGGCCGAGTGTTCCCTGACTTGAAGCAGGATAATTCGCCAATCTCGGTGACACGTCGTTCGATTCTGGATTGCAAAACAGAAACAACAGGCTTTGGCCGTGTAACAAGGTCTTGAAATGAGATTCACTACCATCTAAATAAGACGGTATTAATGAGTGGAAAGCACTTAGTAGCATCAGGTTTTTCCTATGCGTGGGCAACCGGGGCAAACGTGGTCTTATATTGCTAGGCATGAACCGGTTTACTCATTCCAAAGGTACCTTAGCCTCTTTATTGTGTACCTATCAACAGGAATAAACTTGTCATCCACGACAGTATTATTTTCATTTATAGCAGTATTATTTTCATCTACTTCTAGCATTTAAATAATTACCTGCACCTACTGTTTATTGCGGAGGGATAATACGCATATTCTGTAAACACTCGGTGTGTAAACGGTCAAGCATTGCGTCATCCAACCTACGATTACGTTGAATGACATGTACCTGGCCCGATAGTCGTTAGTCAATACGTTTATAGCTGGTTGCAGCTCCTGAAACAAAGGCAATATACGATGTCGATACGTGTGCCTCGGAGACCCAAGCAGGTCAGCGGCAACGTACAGGTATTGGCGACGCCCCTCCCCCCCCGGCAGGCCAGGATAAGATCTCGTCACTTGAACTTGAGCTCAACACTTTCACATCTTTTTGCTTAAAAGCATTCACATTAGGTGCCAATACAATATCCTCTGGGAGTCTGTTCCATTCTCTAACAACACGATTAGGAAGGGAATGTTTTCGAGGTTCGAGTCTGGATCGCATTGCACATAGCGTGTCCCCTCAGGTGATTGTATTCAGACTATACATGTCTTGGATGGTATTAACATCGAATAGTTATTCAATATTTTGCGAATTTCACTGAGAACTCCTCATCATTCCTTTCTATCTACGTTTCTTAAGGGCTATGAGGCCAGGGTACTTCAGGCGTTCATCATAGGGTTTGTTCTTAGGTTTAAAGAAGTTTATTTCTCATAAAAACATGAAGTTCACTTAAAATGGGATTACTACATTTAAACGGTAACATGTATCGTACAGTTTTTCTCAATTTACTTTTATATAAATTTATGCTGTCAATTTCTTTTAATTCATCAGGTAAATTCGTCCTCGTTGGTGTGTGGATGAATTAATTGAATTTTTACTTTCTATAACAATAGTAAGTTTTCTCAAGGAGTGGTATATCCCAAACAACGTGTGCGGAGCGGAGTCCAGTAGTGGTCTTATGTATGTTTTGTACAATTTCACAAAGGTTTTTGGAGTAAGATATTTGAACGCTTTTCGAACTAAATACAACATGGAGTTAGCTCTATTCACAAATATGTTGATATCTCTTTTCTTCATTTCAAATCATTGTCTTTAGTTACACCCAAATCTTTTTGTGTCTTCACTGGCGTGAACCGATGCTGTCCACTTGTTAAAAAAACCCTTCTTTTTACCATCTGTGATGTAGTACATTTTGTAGCATTAGGAGACAATAACCATCGCGATCGCTTAGTCCAGTCAAATATGGTGTCCAATTCTCTCTGAATATCTTGCGATTGAAATTAAGAGGTTTCCAAAAAAACTTCGTTTCGTCGGCAAATAATGAGAAGGACAACTGCTTACACACTGTGAACAAAAATACCCTTGTTTTTACCATTTACTTATATTCAATTTATTTATCAATAATAATAATATTCATTGTGATGAATGAGTATATCGTAACTGTTAAAATAAATATCTTACCTATGTAAGTATGTAAAATTAATAAATATTGTTATTCTTATTCCCGGAAAAAAATTGTATATGTTATTTTAAACTATTAATCTACCCGATATAATCACAAATACAGCCAAATCCGACCAGCCGTTAGTGTGATCAAGTAATAAACATCCAAACGTCACTAGGTGGCGTTACGTTTGATTACAGCAAGCAATGGCGGTCTGCCTGCCAGCCAGTTCGTGAAACTTCTTTTTTGAACCTTGTCGAAGAAAATGGAATATGACAGATCTCATGTATATGCCCGCCTTCCACTGCGAGCGAGTCGGACCCATTACGGACTCCGCTATACTCGTAACGATGATTTTCGATACATGTCATGTCCGCTTTGGTGGAAGGACATGTATGAAATTCGTCGTTCCGAGTATAGCGGAGTCCGTAATGGGTCCGACTCGCTCGCAGTGGAAGGCGGGCAATAAGGTTGGAAAATCCGTCCTTTTCAATTTTCTTTTACAAGGCTCCGGATTCTACTCGTTGCGCGTTCAAAAAGACACTGTTCTTTTTGTGTTCTTGGTTGTCAACTGTTATACAAAATAGAACACCTAATTATACCCATACTTACGTTGTCTATAGGAGGTATGCGAAGTCGCTTTCCTGGTCACCCAATTCGTAAATAATACAGGTGTAATTCCTTTTTCCGACTTCCATCTATCTTCGGATAAGTTTCAATGCGGTTTTCAAGACAATACAACTTCTCCTGGCACTTCCCTGAGTTCGAGTATCGCCATAGCTGTAAAAGTTAAAAAAAAACACTTTTAATCATGGTTTCTGGAATAAACGAAAGAACTTTAATAATATAAACGAATTTCTTAATTAGTTTATATTATTTACGACTTAAGTTGTGACTTTTTAGTTATATGCGTGATTTATCATGCTCAAGTATATTATTTTGAAATAGGTATATTACTTTATGTAATTAAAAAAACCGGCCAAGTGCGAGTTGGCCTCGCCCATGAAGGGTTCCGTAGCAGCAAGTAACATAATATAAAAGCTCTTGTAGTTCGTTTTAACTTTTATTGATGTTTTAACACGTTCGCAGTGGTGAAGATTTTTCTAGGCGAAAATTTCGGTTTATGACGTAATAAAAAAAACTACCAACTCGATCTGGTTCACACCAATTTTCGTTGGTACATTTTATGGCAATGTACATCTTATATTTTTTTTGGATTTATCGTTCTCTTAGTTTAGAAGTTAGAGGGGGGGGGGGGACACATTTTTTCACTTTGGAAGTGTCTCTTGCGCAAACTATTCACTTAAGAAAAAAATGATGTTAGCAACCTCAATAGCATTTTTGAAGACCTATCTACAGATCCCACACGAAAAAAAAAATGAGTTTCAGTTCTGAGTATGGGGACCCGCAAAATTAACTGCTTTTTTTCTATTTTATATAAAAATCTTGATGCAGTTCACAGAATACATCTACTTACCAAGTTTCAACAGCATAGGCCTTATGGTTTCGGAGAAAAGTGGCTGTGACACACGGACGGACAGACAGATATGACGAATCTATAAGGGTTCTGTTTTTGCCATTTGGCTACGGAACCCTAAAAAAGTAGATGGGGATTTCCATACGCAAAATCAGCCCAACCATCTGCTTACAGCAGGGGTCCCAGGTGCGCCCTCGGGTGGATAAACCCGACACACGCGGGCGTGACCACGCGGGCGTCGATTCCTGATCGTACGACTTAAAAGTAGACGAAAGATTACTGTTGAAATGTCTTTGATCACATCGTCTACATACATACTTAAAGTTTAGAAAGAAACACACGAGGTCCACGGGTAATTTTTTTTACCCGTGCACATCCCTTATTTATGCTATACCGGAATCGTACCGTCTAAAACCAAACGGTGCAACCAGTGGCATATGAGGGAGTCTTAGGAAAGACTGCCTAATATGCCACTGGTGAGGGGTAAGCAGAGACGACATTTCACCTTATAGCTCTTTGTCCCACGTAGACGGTGGTAAGCCTATTGCCGTGTTGAAAGTGGACAAGTGGACAGGAACAGGTTGTGACGACCCGCCTGTGGAATTTTTCAAATCACCAATAATGGCTTCAACTTAGATGAACGACTGCATTTTATACAACGCGACCAACGGCTAGGTTAGCGTGCTTTTCGAAGTACGGAAACACTTTCAAATAAATGTTACAAAGTGGTCATTTAGTCGTCACCCATCCAAGGACCGGCCATAGCGAATTTTGCTTACGGCAGTGATCGTTTACAGAACACTGAGTCCGAAGAGCCACGATCGTTATCTCATCGTTTGCCCTTTCTAATTACGAGACAAATTTTATTCACTGGTAAATTTCCGTCTACATATTCAAGCAAGGTCAAAAATTACCGCCGGACGGGTTGGCGCGAAGACACTAAGAAAGGAATCTATTCAAAGTAATCCTTAAACCTTATCTTATAAGGTTGCATTACGAATACCATGTGAAAGATGTATTCATCTGTAAAACGCTCGCAGGGATTTATATTATAGTATCCGCAATACAAACTGGCACGTGGGGCCATAAATTATCGGATTCGTGCTATCTCTTTCGCACCTACACAGTCTTATGGAGCGGGACTCGCACCCATAGTGCTGTGCAGGTAATCTTTTACGTATTCCATAACAGTATCGACAAAAGTAATGAAATGAAAAACTTAAATATGATTTATTTATTTTTATATCAGCATTGATTTATTAAGACTAATGTATTAAATTAAATAAATATATTAAAATAAGTAGGTACTAACTAAAAAATTTCAAATTTACTAATTTTAACTTTTTTATTGCTAAAATTTAGCTATTTATTTAAGAAAATCTTGTTTGCTATTAATATCATATTTACAACTAAAAGCAAATTACCCACTTAATATCAGATTACGACATATCGAAATTTTTTTAAATATTTTATCGACATGGTTCAACCCCTACAATAAGTGACATTTATGGCCCAAAGTGCCAGTTCGTATTGCGGATACTATAGCATGGTATTGCCAATCATTTTTTGCTAGTGGTGAGTGCTCTTAGACTGCACATGTCAGAAAGCGGACTTTTTGTACTTCTTATTTCTTAGTTATTGTACTGTGACGTAAAACTCTATTCGTGTTATTTTTCATAAAATCAGTAGGTATATATACTTACGTTTTCTATAGGATGTACGCAAACTCGCTTCCCTCGTCTTCCGCAAAGAATTGAGGTGAATATTTTTTCTTTCTAACACCCATTTATCTTTTGATTAGTTTCAATGCGGGTTCCAAGACATTCTTACTTCTCCTGGGACTTTCTCGAGCTGGGCCATTGCTGTAAAAGTTAAAAAAAAATCTTTTAGTCATGGTTTATGGTATATACTAGCCTTTTCTTAATTAATTTACTTTATTTACGACTTAATTTGTGACTTTTTGTTTACACAATGCCGTCTTATAATATATCATCCAGAGCTTATGGTGTTAAGAGGGTTTATCACCCAGCGCGGACAAAATTGAAAAAGTATCAAGTGGCGTTGAGCACACTCAAAGTATTCGAAGATTACGATAATACCTGAATGGGAACGCGGGAAATAAAGTGATACCTCCTTCCCCTGGAAGGCCTCGGCCGGTACTAATTTCTCGCGGCCCGTGCATCGAGTTTGAGGACTCTTTTTATTACGTTATTATAGATATGTTTAAAGAGGTTTCTAGAATATTACTGATGTATTCAATTGGTGATATCATGATCCACTCCACCATTTTGTAAACTAGAAGTGTACCAAAAATCGTGATGATGTTCATCAAAGTACGACGTTTTTTGGAAACTTTATTTGTCATGTTTTGGTGATAAGAAATATATTTCGGTATAATTTTCTTAGGCGGATTTAAAGAAGACAATACGAAGATACTTATAGCAGCTTTAATTTCTGTGTACATCAATTAATTTTATACCACCCGATTGGCAAAGATGCCTTGTTTCGTGAATTTCTTCAAACGAGGTGTGTAAACACTGTTTTTAATAAAAACCTAGTTATGCCACGTTTATTTTGATTAGAACAATTTTTAGACAAGGAAATATATTACTCTTACACATTAATCATACTTACTAAACATTGGTAGTTTCTTCAGAAACAAACGTTTCAAACGCGTGAAATCATGTATTTGGGTGTTAACCCTCTTAAAAGGGTTCCGATAAACATACAACGTATATATTTCGAAATACATCAATGTATTTCAAATTTCTAAATACAGCGGCATTTTTATAAGTAAAATAAAACGTTCTCGATAGAAATAGGTACGGTACACGCCTCTTCAATTACTCCTTTATAAATATTGACACAAGTAAATACCCCTTTTTAGACAATTTGTGTGAACGACGTTTCTGCCGCGTTGCCAATTAAAATATACCCCTCGGCACTTTTTCTTTAACAAAGGGTTGCGGGAATTCCCTGTTAAATTTGTTCTGTTAAAAATTTAAATTTGTTTTATTATTTAATTGATGAAATCTTAAATTTCTTCATGGAAAATTTTATTTACGTTTATACCACTTTTAAATAATAATAATAAATAGTTATAGACTGAACCGTTATAACGGATAGGCAGAGGTGTATTTATGACAATTATTTTCACTTGTTCAAATTGTAAATTAAAATGTAAATAATACTGAAATATAAATGACAAATAAATAAAATGTTGTGTGAAGTGTAAATTTTCAAGGTTTTTAACTTATATGTTACTAGCTGATGCCCGCAGCTTCGCCCGCGTAAAATTTGTTCCCGCGGGAAGTTATTCTCGGGATAAAAGGTAGCCTATGTGTTATTCCAGACTATAATGTATCTCTGTACCAAATTTCAGCCCGATCCGTTCAGCGGTTTGAGCGTGAAAAAGTAACAAACATCCACACTCACAAACTTTCGCATTTATAATATTAGTAAGAAGTAAGATTGTTTTGTGTATCTTTCTGAGACAATAAAATTTAACATTATAAAAAGTTACTTTCTCTTCTTTCACATTATTTTTTTTACGGTTTGTTGGTTTCTGAGTTTGGTTGTTTCTATATACTATACAAGCTGCTGATTTATTTGATTAGTATACAATCTCCCTTGGATACCGAGTGTCAATATAAAATCTTCGACTAAAACCAATTAAAGCACAGTAGAATGTAATTAATAATATATTTCCTGAATCATTAGTAACGAAGAAAACATGGTGTATATTCTATTTACGTCGATCGAGCGCCAGCCGCCATGCGCCAGGGCGAGACAATGCGTAGGTGTACCGTATCGTACGTTAATATCAGCTGACAGGTTCGTTCACCTTTGCTACATAGTACTATTATATTATTTTTGTCTGTACTTTGTGGATCTAATATTAAGGATTTAATTAATGTCTTAGGCTGAGTGCACATTATATACGAGACTTTAAAGACTGACCTTGATTTATATCGAGTCGCTCCGATTGTCGCCGTAATATCATCTGCCGATTGTCGGATGTGGGCGTGTACGGTATAACAGTTTTGTCTGTGAGACTTCTCTTTTGCAGTTTCATAGATTTTCTCGGTAGTCTGTGCGCTCAGCCTTCGTGTGGATTAAATCGCTTTTTTCTTCCTCTAGGGGCTTAGGACCTGAAAAATTCATGATAAGCGATTGTAAATTAAAAACGTTAGGTACTGTAAGTTGTTAAACATGGAAAGAGGTTGGTCATTGTCAAAAAATTAAATCTTATTTACATATTAATTGGGAATCGATGGTTACCTAGTAACAACTTATTAACACACAACGGATTAAGGGCTGGTTTTTCTCCACGAGCTAAGCGGAGTCATTAATATAACCTGAAAATTTGTTTTCCCGTCCCGCGCCACAGTTATATGGCGCGAGTCATTAATGGGTTCGCTCAGCTCGTAGTGACAACCGACCTTTATGTTTGGATGATAAATTTATAGAAGATTGAAATATATTTGCTTAGTAGTCGACTTATCTTACAATGTCAGTTGAATACATTTGAGTGCATCTTTGCTCTATTAGTCGTTGGTCTGTTGCCAGCTTAAAATTCAATGCAAATATGTTTAGGCGTTTGTTAACATTTCTAACATGATTGTATTGATTTACAGGTGTTTTCTGAATGGATTTTTAATTGGACACACAAGTTTATTTTTACAGAATATGGACTAGATGGAGTTGCACAGAAATTTCTTAAAAATTATATTTTATGAATATTTGGAGAGAGACACAGTATGTTTGATTGTAATACAAATGAACTAACTTTTTAAAATAAAAAAAAAATATCTCTTAAAAATTTATAATAATTGAAAAAAAAAAACAAATTTTTAAAAAAATACAAAATTATATTATGATAAATTAAAATTCTAAAATTATAATATAATAGAAAGAAATTAAACAAATATTAAAAGATTTATAAAATTATAGCATGATAAATTAAAATTCAAATAAAAAATAGAATTAAAATTTAAATTCTTATTACCAATATTTAAATACAAATAAAATTGAAATCGTAATAATGTAGATTCAAATTACTTAAATAAAATTCAAATAAAAATTATATCGTTAATCAGAAATAAACCTATAATAATAAAATAACCTTCTACAATCCTATAATCCTACCAATAAGTTACTTCATAAGTACCATTGACGGGGTCATAGAAATGTAATTGTATAAATATTTTAACTTTTAAAAACATTTTCCAAGTTTGTACAAAGTTAGTCGAAAGTTGCTGCCAATAATACTTATGAATGTCTCTTTAAAAATTGCTCCGTGGAAAAACTTGGGCTAAC
Organism: Miltochrista miniata; assembly: GCA_933228765.1. Classification (NCBI taxonomy): domain Eukaryota; kingdom Metazoa; phylum Arthropoda; class Insecta; order Lepidoptera; family Erebidae; genus Miltochrista; species Miltochrista miniata. The sequence continues at coordinate 41,792,572 of OW121747.1, forward strand.
TTCGCACTCAAACATAATCGGCCCCTTTAATAATGCAGTTACATTTTACTTACACTTATGCGCGGGCCATTTGAGCGACCTTACTCAATACATATAGCACACTCTGCTGAAAACTTAAAATAACTTCACACCATACTTAGGTCACTGGGCCACACTGACGTAAACCACACTTATAATTAACAATGGCCTTTGCCGTCGAAGGTTGAGCCACTAATTACGGCACCGTACAGCGGCACAATGCAGTGACCTTGCCGCCCGGCCCCCTCCACCCGCGCGGGTAAGGCTGCGCGCACACTGCGGCGACCTGCGCGTGCGTCGGTGGTCACACGCCGGCCCGCAGGCACTGCGCGCTCAATAGCCATTATGACGTCGACTCGAAACGTCATCATATAAATAACGTGTGTGTCTGTCAGTATGGGGTCGCGTTCGGACCCCCTGCAGCGCACGCCTCAGCCTATTGATTGTGCGCATTATAGTGCGCGACGTCTGACGGTTGCAACGCCGGGACTTTTTAAAACCTCGATGTAGTCATGCGCGAGTCCCTCTAGGTACCGCATCGACCCCTACCTACCCGACTCAGATTAGACGCGCGAGTGCCGCGGCCGCGCTCGGCAGGGCACCGCGACGTGAGTAGGTCCGCGCCGGTTCAGTCTGTCGCCGATCGTCGTCCGACGCCCATGCGCGAGCTGAGCGCGCCCCGCCTTCTCGACGACTCGCGCGCGGACATGCACTGCAGCTAACTGCCGCACACGAGGCGCCTCCTGCTCCGCACTGCCGCTGCACTCCGCGCCAAGGTACGTCTCGTACCATGCACACTCTGCCACGTGCTCTGTTTGACATCATAACCTAATATTTACAACTTTATGTCAAAGTTAACTTTTTGTAAGTGCATCCGTTGTCAACAAATTGAGATGAAGATCATAATGTATCTTACTAATCTATTACACTACTTCTAATAATAATATCAGGGTATATAAAATATAAACAAAAATGTTCTTATCAGAGTTTCAAATGTAAACAAAAAGTTTTGATCGGCATTTAAAATTTATTCGGAAAAGTTTTGATCGGCGTCTAAAATATAAACAGAAAAGTTAATAAAACATTTAAAAAAGAAAAGTTAAATTCAATGTTATTTACGTTACGCTCCTACGTTACGAGATGCGTAGACGAGCTACGCGCAGAGGGGCATTCCCTATGACAGTCGACTCTGTCTGGTATTGTATTTAATCTTTAAAATAAAGCTGTGCGTTGTTGTATTGCCATTTCAGCGAAGTGTTTCAGAGGTGTGCCGTGGCGATTGTTGTTGAATGTTTTATGACAGGTACATCGGCAGGGATATCGCTTGAATCATTAATGGCCAGTGGAAGTGGGAGGTACGGAGCAAGGGGATGGAGAGCTTTCGCCGCCACGTGATTAACGCATTGGAAGTCTCAGCATGCAAGGTGACAACTTGCATAGCGAATGTCATCGGCTAGCGTTCGTCATCAACAAACAATTAACTGTCATCGAATATTTATTACAAAGTTTTACTTTATAAACAGTAATTGTATATTAAACAAGATATTAGGCAAACGAGTTATAAAATTTTCTTATGTTTATAATAGAAAAAATTGATTTAAAAATAATATAAATAAATAATAACCGTTATATAATATAATGACAGCAATAATATCGAATCAAAGTTTTATAATCGAGTTCGTGTTTTACTAACTCGTTCAGCTCGGAAATATTACGTGAGTCACCGCAATAACAACTTGTTTACGGGTAGCTATAACCTAAAGGACATTAAATATAACTCTATTGTATTAGAACCAGGGCTTGCATGCTCAAGACAATATAGTCTGATTATATATTGTCTTACAAACATCATATCACTATTGAAATACTTAAACTTTTATAACTTTAAATCTACAAATAGAAATTTTGAACTTACAGAATTGGTTCCTTTTATAACTATATAACCTTCAAAACTCTGAACAGACCTTTATATATAATTAACTATTCCAATAACTTCAGCTTATAAAATACGAAAACTGCAACAGAATTGGTCCGTCCATTTTTAAGTTTTGTCTACAAATACTTACATATATACATACCTATAGTCACGCCTTTACCCCCGAAGGGGTAGGCAGAAGCATATCTACAAATACAAGAGAATAATACATTCACGCACATTAGCTAGACTTAAAGCACAAATAAAACAGTCAGTCAAACAATAACTGTTTTTAACAGTAAGTTAATAGAACTTAGTTTATTTATGATGGTTTATCAACAATCATTTACAATATTTACATCAAACTACTTATATCCAGACACGAAACTCGGAGTTCTTAATCTGAGTTATCTGTTACTCATATTGAATAACACCACTTGTACTGTTCCACAACATTTATTTAATTTACACATAACCGGTTTCGCCTCTCGGCATTCTCAAAGGTAAAAACACTAAAATGTTTAGATGTACCTACATGATGCAGTGGTCATCAAGTTAGTTTTTTTACCTTTGAGAATGCCAAGAGGTGAAACCAGCCAGGTGTAAAGGAAATAAATGTTGTAGAACAGTACAAGTAGTGTTATTCAATATGTGCAGCAAGTTCCACCAAGTGCCATTAACCAACCGTATAAATAATTATCTGTTGCACCACTTTCAACAAAACAACAACTAGCCTACTCTACGCCAAGTCACTTCTTCATTCATATCTTCTTAACTTGAGAGAGTATTTAACTAATAGACCTATATAAAGTACTCCACAAGTACACATCACACTTATTAAGCCTAAAATTTAGACACATACTGTATTCTATCCCGACTTGGTTAGAGTACAATTTTTGTCACATTATCAAAACGTCAAAAATGTATTCCAGTAGAGAGATGAAATCTTTACTGAAGACTACTATGGAATTTGGGAAGTAACAAGAAATACTTCATTTCGCTCCATTATATAATTTTCGTACACCCTTTAAAATCCACTATTTTACACATATATTCGAATTTACTTGTAAAATTGTGGATTTTTAATCATCCTAGTCTTGGAAAATAATAAAATGGAGTGACAAATGTCGGAGGCCATTTTCTTTGATTCTCGCCAAAACTATAAATCAAACATATTTTGCATCAAGTGTTTGAAATATGAACTAAGTCTTCATATTTCAAAGATCTTATGCTGCACCTTAGCTCTGAAGCATTATTTATCTACCCTGGTCGTTCAGACGCTATTGAACGCCACCCGACTCCAATAAATAAACGTCAATCAACAACATGTCTGGTAGAGCTTAAGTATAGTACTTATCCTTAGTCTCAATCTTAATGAAAAATACACAGATAAAAGAATGGATTCAAGTTTATCTCTTAACAAGAAAATCACATACCGCAATGTCTGGGGAATATCTAGAGTATTGTAACTTAACTACTTTCAGATTATCTTAACCCTTCGGAATTCAATAAAGTCAAATGCCAATTCTAAATATCTGTAGAAATTAATAAAATCTATCTGGCAATTTTCAAGAAAATATTTATTTCAAAATAACTTTCTTTTTTGTATCATTAGTCCAAAAAGTAAAGTCATAATGTTGGCTCATATTCATTAAATGAATAATCCCACTCGCCACAATGTCTGTACTCGATAAAAAACGTTCATTCGATGTGAAACTGAATGTTTACTACCATTTCAATGATGTATACTTTTTGGCTGGTAATTCAATACCAACACTTATACTAAAACGTTTTTCTTTGAAGTAATTAAAATACTGCATAGCCTACACTTATTCATATAATTTTTACCCGTATCAGATCACGAATTCAAATTGCATTTCCTTAACTACTTAAGCATTCCAAAGAAAATAAGTAAAAACATTCAACTTTTAGTCTCGATCGTTTGTGGAATTTTATTTAATTCGATTTCTTTAAATCAGTGCTACGAAGTTGGGCTGTAGTTTCGTAGCACGCTACGAGTTTCCGTAGCACGTAACCGAGAAAGTAATTTGCGTGGTATTACGAACTTTTAATTTAAAATTAGTTACTTAGTTTTATATGAACTAAGTCTTCATATTTCCAACAATATTTTCAACAGTATAATAATAGTTTCTCACTGTTTCATTGTGATTTCAGTTTTGAAAGTTTTCATTTAAATTAAAAGAAAATTATTTCGTACTTCTAATAAATACACTTCGCTTTATAGTCTAATACTGAGCAGTGCTCGTACTGTTTATTTAGTTGATAGCTAGTATGCTCATTTTCCACCTTAGTCATATGAATGAATATCAATACATATAATAAAATCGTAACAGGTCGCTGTCTGTACATGGAAGATAAATAAGAAAAAATATTATAGGGGGGCTTTATGAACGCAATAGAACCCAAAACAATGATTTTTAGAATTTTTGTCTGTTTGTCTGTATGTCTGTATGTCTGTATATCTGTTTGTCTGTACGGTTGTGCACGCTAATCTCAGTAACCGCTCAACCGATTGCAATATACATAAAAGTAGATTAAAACTGTATGAACTATACTCAGAAAGACAGCTTAAAAGAACAGATGAATTTCTAAATTATGTTAAAACTTATTCAAAAAAGTTTAAAGCAGACTGCTTAGCGGCCAAAAGAAAGTATATAAGTAATAAAATTATCAATAGTGTAGACAAAGTTAAATCTACTTGGAAAATAATTAACGCAGAAAGAGGCCAAGCAAAATCAAATGATAATAATTTTAAACTTAAAGTAAATGGTAACATAATTACAACAGATGCCGAAGTCGCTAACGAATTTGAACATTTTTTTTCTCGTATTCCAGTAGATTTGACCAGAGCCCTAGGTTCTTCTACCCCAATAGCAGAATCCTTGTTAAAAGCAAATGTTCCTTGCTGTAATTAAATATTCAAATTCAGTAAAATTAGTTTACACACTATCATAAAAACTTTTAAATCTTTAAATGTTAAGAAAACGGCTGACCTCTGGGGAATTTCTGTACATTTAGTTAATTCGTTAATTGAAATGGTTGCTCCTGAATTATCAATAATATTTAATAATTGTGTTGATAGTGGTGTGTTTCCTGACTTAATGAAGTTTAGTAAAATAACTCCTCTGTTTAAATCGGGTAGCACCTCGGATCCGTCCAATTTTCGTCCTATTTCTGTACTACCCACGTTTAGTAAAATCTTTGAAAAGGTAATGCTTAATCAAATGCAAAATCATTTTAATACAAATAAACTATTCCATACTAAACAATTCGGGTTCACGCGCGGTCGGTCTACCACGGATGCTGGAATCAAATTATTAGAGTATATATATGAGGCCTGGGAGGAGTCGTATGATGCTTATGGTGTATTCTGCGACCTATCTAAGGCCTTCGATTGCGTCCAGCATCAGACTTTAATTCAAAAACTTGATCATTATGGGATCCAGGGGACGGCCTTGGATTTAATTAGTTCTTACCTAAGAGATAGAGTACAGAAAGTAGTTATAAATGGTAAACAGTCACATGGTTCTGCTGTAACAATGGGGGTGCCTCAGGGTTCAATTCTGGGACCTTTTCTATTTTTAGTGTACATAAATGATCTCCCTCACCTTATAAGAGACGATCACGAGGTAGTTTTGTTTGCTGATGACACATCTTTAATATTTAAAGTTGAACGTGGACAACGCGATCTTGACGAAGTAAACAATGCCCTCTCTAGGGTAGTCCACTGGTTTAACGCAAATAATTTATTGTTAAATGAAACTAAAACAAAATGTATTAGATTCACCTTGCCAAATGTTAGGCTCGTTAACACCAGTATTGAGATTAGGGATGATCAAGTAGAATTGGTCGATGAAACTGTCTTTCTGGGCATAAAGTTAGACTCCAACTTGCAGTGGGGGCCTCATATCGAGAAAGTCTCGGGCAGACTGAGCTCTGCAGCCTATGCCGTTAAAAAGATCCGACAACTGACAGACATTAGAACAGCGCGTCTTGTCTACTTTAGCTATTTCCACAGTGTCATGACCTATGGCATACTATTATGGGGTAACGCTGCCGACATCGAATGTATCTTTGTGTTGCAGAAAAGGGCTGTCCGGGCTATCTATGGTATGGGGATTCGGGAGTCATTAAGAGAAAAGTTTAAGGATATCAACATACTTACGGTGTATTCACAGTACATATATGAAAACTTATTATATACTCATAAAAATAACAGTAAATTTATTAAAAATAGTGATATCCATAATCTAAACTTAAGAAATAAGAATAAATTGGCTGTACCTAGATTTAGGCTTAATAAAATAAGCAATTCTTTTGCGGGCAATTGTATTCGAATGTACAATACCATAACAGGTTTGTCAGTTAATAAATTTAAAAAACTAATAAAACTTAAATTGTGCCAGAAAGCTTATTATAGCATTAAAGACTTTCTAGAAGACAAGGCTGCCTGGCAGTGACACGAATTGCTCCTTTCTACATAAAAAAAAAAACTGTATTAGATACTAAGATACTAGAAGAGAAGGGGCCAGACTGAGTTTCTTGGGGTGTTCTTCTCAGTCTGTAGTATTTCCGAACCCCCGGTAGAGTCACAAAAATTTTGACAAACCTAAATAATTTTTTTAAAAATTTCAAAGGGAATAAATTTTATTTTATTTTATTTTATTTTATTTTAGCAATGCGGTTTTTTTATTGTGTTCAGGTTTGCTCCAGTTAACATTTAGCGTTTTGTTTTATGTAAATCGGTTTAGAAATAAAAGAGTTATAACACTTTTAAGAATCAGATATTTTGAAAATTTTAATTGTAGGGGTTTCTTTGAATGTGAGTGAACCTAAACTGGCGTGTTGGCTTCTTTTATGATTAAGCAAACAGGGCAGTTTCAGACGCTGCTTGATGACTCTGATGAAGAAATACCTTTCCTTTCATACACCTTATGTGACGTAAACGAAGTTGCGGGCTCAGCTAGTACATACATATAGTGACGACTTTATCTCCGAAGTGTTAGGCAGAGGCATAGTATACGCCCACATTTCACCTTATAGTTTTATACAGAACGTAAAAAATATTCTATTTTTGTAAGTATAAAAAGCCGACATTTTAGTGGTTATACTTATTTCATACATAAAATATCCACAATAAAATAAAATATTTGTAACTATCAACAGCAGTCACATTGCATTAATAAAGTATCTACTACAACTAGGCAATGTTGACACTTATATTTACTTTATAAGATACATATTACTCCGCAAGCATACTCAAGAATAGAATGATAATAATGAAAATAGGCCACAGTTAGAAGTAGTCGTAGTAGCGAAATTGAGTCCCGAATGAGGGTGACTTCTGAATGTGGTTGACTTTTAAATGAGGGTGACTTTTGAATGAGGGTGACTCTTGAGTAAACACTAAGGGTCAGAAAATAGCAGTTAAAAAAATTACTACTCTCCACTGTAGACTTCTACTTATTTAGCTGCATATTTTTCAAACAGTCTTTCTACGTGACCTTCTTAAGACGTTAATAGATAAAAACCTCAATAAAAGTATCTTTTCGTACACATCAGCTTACCCACAAAGTCAATAAACTCATACCCTAAAATTTACACGTGCGTCTTTAAATCACTGAGGTGAAAAAATAACACATAATGCCTGCCTTTATGTAAAGTGATCACCGTTATTTATGAATATTTATGAGATCAGTAATGATACACATGCCGACCCGAAAAGCTCACTAATTTTCTTCACAAAGAATTCTATATATTTGAGTGCGTTATGCGGCATCCGTGGTAGAGGTGTCAGGTTCCAATCCCGGGTCAAATTAAATTTTGTTTGTAATATAGGTATAGAAATCATATACCTACTACTACTGTAAGTTTATCAATTCTCTAAATATCATATTAAAAAAATTCTGCTCAATTTGTAGTAACAAGAAGTCAGTCAACAAATAATAATAACCCTGCTTACCCTATATGTGAGTAAAATCAAACCATTAAAAAAGAATTAAGTCAACTTTTCCCTATTAGCCAATTTATACGTCACTATTCATATTGTATGACACAATCCAGCCCAGTGAGTACGGCGTGCCATTGACGCGGTACAGTCGCGTCACTATGCCGACGGGTATGAGCGAATTCTCGGAAATTCACACTTTATCAATGACAATTCCGTACAATTTTCCGTCTCGCTGAGTGAAGGGATGCCCCAGTCGTAGATTTTATTAGAAACAGATACGGCGTTAGGTATAATACTCTCACTTTTATTATATTGCTCCGAGGCAAAACAAATTATAGGACAGTTGGGGCAAAGGATTGGGGAGAAAACGGGTGACTCCCGCTCCAGGTCGTTCCTGGTGCAAAGGCTGGCTATAGCCATTCAACGTGGTAATGCGGCTAGTGTTATGGGCACCTTTGCACCAGGAACGGTTAGGGGTGGATTGTTTGACTAATAGGCTAAGTTTATTTTTGACATTGTATTTGATTCTTTTGTATTCTCGAAATAATTACAATTAATAAATTTACATATATCACCTTTTGTTAGTGACGAATATAAGAGGTATTTTTACTTTTAGTTTTTATTATCTGTTTATGAAATCATCATCATCACTAAGCTGATGCTATTCCGATTGCATCCGAAGACAGAATTTGAAGGTGTTTTCTGTTAGTGGCACGCTTTTCTCTAAAATATTTTAAACCCTGCGTAAGCCACGTTCATTTCAAGCTTTAAGGCCAAAAATTTAAATTGTAAGTAACCACATTCAACTTAAGTCTGATAGTTTGTGAAATTATAATTCGATAGCTTTATATCAGTGCTACGAAGTTGGACTGTAGTTTCGTAGCACGCTACGGAACTACGTAGCACGCTACGAAAATATAGTATTAATTTAAAAATATAAAATCAAAATTAAAATTTTTGGAAAAGCCCACGACTGTTAAAAATAATTGAAAAAGGATAAAACAAAACACCCTCGACTTCAAAATTTAAAAACCTCCGACATGAAAAAATCCTCCAAAAAGTTATAATAGCGTTGTCGTGTCGGGGGACCTTTAACTGGTAAATCTGAACTGGAAACTGTATTGAAATACGACCAGTAGTTTTGGAGAAAAATGGCAATTTGTATTTGCGCAAACAAACAAACAAACATCCTCACCACCCAAACGCATATACCGTCTCCGTTCCGTCGTGGGTAAAAATCATGAAGAATTCAAAGAAAACCCTATTTTATTGACATTTCGCGTTTAATGATAAATTGGTCCATATTGACAATAGAGAAACGCGAACTGCGCGTTGCTCTGTGATATGGATTAATCTGTTTTTAGTTGAATATCATAAATGATTACTCGCTACTAAATCCAGAGTTAATGGGATCATTTCATGGATCCAGAGTTAATGTTTTTTACATATTTGGAGCCGGTTATGTTGTAATTTCAACTGTGGATCGTCACAACCTGAATCCGATTCGTCAGCGCGTGTGAAGCGCCTCTGGTGTTGCAAACGTCCGTAGACTACGGTAACTAAACTACAGATGGGTCGTAAGCTGGTCTGATACCTTAGTAGTATAAAAAAATCACAAAATAAACCAGTATTAGTCCCAGTTAAGTTCAATGTTAGGAAGTTAAACAGAAACTGTAACCTCAACTACTTAGCAACAACTAATCCTGAATCGCGATATAAAAGTTTGCCTTTTGACTGCTATTAACAAACAGCGTAAGTTGGTAAAGTAAGTTCTGTTCAGTTTGTGCCATTTTATGCGCCACACTTTATGAAGCTTCTACAACTTTTGCTCTCGGCTTTGAGGGATTTAACTTAGATATTATGATTTTTCAATCTGTATATGCACAGTAAAATCATTTCAAAGATTAATTAAACTCCTGTAATTCTTTCTTCCTAGCATAAATTCCCAATAATTAAATGCATGCATGTTTTTAAGCATAAAATTATTTGAAAAAATGCTCACACTTATATCTTAGAAACAAAGTCTTTAATCACAGCTAGTTGTTTAATATGAGGAAAGTAAATATCGGCATCAAGGTTGAGCACCCCGCGGAGTTGCGCCCCGTGGTCTCACTAAAATAGTCTACAGACATAATATATATTAATAATGCCACGATACGTTTGCGTAGGGCGTGTTTTCACTCCATTTTTCTTTAAGGGAGTTGACAGTAATAAATGCCTTATACAGATACCATACACTGAGAGAAAACTGAAAAGAAAAGAAATGGCTGAATTCAGGCTACATCAGTTGTTTCAACTGTCTGTCTGATGAATAAATAATATAAATACACATATAATATACAGTACCTTCTGATTGACACACACTTAACAATGACGCTTTGATATTTAAAAAAATAAATAAGATACGACCAATTAATGTAGAGACTTATAGACTAGAATTCTAAGGTATTATTAACTATAGACGAGGTCCTAACGAAAAGAAAAAAAAAAATACGAAACAAATCCTTGTACCAACCCGTCGTTTCCTGAGGATATACTTTCCTTCCGAGGGCTTACCCGGGGCTGCCAACCGTAAGCAGTAGGTAGAGAACGTGGTGGTTATTAGTCGGTAAGAGTCATGATGGATGTTACACACGCCAAAAAGGGTGGTGTGTGTAAAGAGGAGACTGCGATATGATTTCATCGATTGATATAGGTCTGGACTTGGAAATTACATTAGCACTACTACCGCTAAAGTGAAAGATTAAAAAGATCGCCCTTACCGTAAATATATATTACCGTCATTATTTTTACCTATTTTATCGCTAGACTAAAACCCTTACCTATTCTAGAACCGTGTCTAGGACTTAACACATTTAAAGTAAACGCCCACTCAAAGACGACTCATTATCGACAAACTAATAAATAAAATTTTCTCCGTCAGCAAATGACCTTTAAAGAACAAATTAATTAAAACAGTGATTTAATGGAATGGAAGAGCAAACATCTAAAACTGTGAAACACTCGTCGGAATATAAATTAGGGATTTATTAATTTCAGACGTTAATGATTTCTTGACATCAATCATTCTGTTTGAACGGCGACTATGGGCTTTCATCTGCGCCTGGCATTGAATAATTGATGCGTTCATTATTCAATGTCATGTCTGGTTTTCGTGTTGACATAGCAAACAAGTGTTAAACCATCGTCACTATCATTGAGTCAGCCAATCACAGACCATTCGCAAACACAGTGTGTTTGATATTGTCGACGTAAATCCGGTTTGACATAGCTTAGATTAAAGGATTTGGCACACTGACTGCGTTCTGCGGTCTCCGGTCCGGCCGAATTGAATGCAGCTCCCACTGTGTGCAAACAACATTACGAGTAGTGTTTAAGCAAAGAAATATAGTCAACACTACACTTACTTACAATGAAAAAATTAGAAGAAAATCTTTTAAATTCACCACCACTAACCGTACGTGACTAACAGTTTAGACGCGGGCACTCGAATCGTGCGCTCTCAGTGAAAGAAACACAATGAAATTTATTTTCAATTATATAATACCATTACAAATAAGCTCTTGACATATACATTTATATTTTCTACTACTGGTAGTTAATATTTTGTTATTCTTCACAGATCCCTGCTCTTCAATGTTGGGCACGATTGGAATCATGACACTTAGTTGTATTGTCTTTTCATATTTACAAAAGTGAAAAAAATATTATCGATTAAAAAGAATAAAACGAAGTCTTAGAAGGTGACTTTAAAACATCAGACTACTTTCAAAATTTGCACACTCATCAAATTCCGATAAATGCAATTATTTCAATTACTATATACTCCAATACCTATAATTTTAGATTTTTTAAAATCTATTCAGAGTAAATCTGAATAGATTTTAAAAAACATATATTAATAATAGCTTGAGAGACTAAAAACATAGAACATATTCAAAACTATGTAGACAACAACTTATTCAGAATGCACTATGTTTTTGAAGTTGTCCTGAGTGGCAAGCGCAAGTTTTGGCGTGCGCTTGTTGACATTCACGGTGAGCGTGTTAACGCCGATTTGTATGGAATTGAGACAAGTTCCCGCGTTTACAGCTAGGTGGCGGTGTCTCGATTCCATACGAAACAGCGTAAGCACGCCAAAACTCGCACTTGCCACTCTGTTTATTAATCATGAAATTAGTGGTGAGTATTTCTCGCATATACATAATGTTAATTTTTAGGGAAAATATTATTGTAGGCGAACTAATATGTTGACTACTTATGAAGATATTTCCAGCTTATCCCACTCCATTCCGTCGTTTGGCAGCGAAAAAGCATCGTAATAGTTTCTGGAGAATGCAGGGAGGAAGTGGCGGCCGAATTTGGACCAAGTAAGTGAATGTGTAAGTTTGTGATTATGTTTGTTACTTAATCACGCTACAGGCATACCTTCGGTCGGGAATAACATATAGGCTAATCTAAATTCTATGCTATATGGGCTTTTTGTCCCGGGTATAGTTTCTATAGTAAGTGGGTAGGTACGGGAACAGAATTCCACGCAGGTGAAGCCGCAAATATTATCTAGTAACAGGAAAAAGTTTTCAAATGTCCATTTCTGCCGGGCAATTCGAGTTTAGTATTTCACAGATGATTCGCTACTCACCAACATTACTAAGTAACACATCTTGACAATCCTTTTCAAACGATATTATAAGTACCGAAAATTGTGCTGAATTAGAACGCGATTCCAAATATTTACTATACGAAATAACCTCGTTCCATCATATTATAACGAAAACTTACTATTCATTTCTTGGTTTTCTTCAGCTCAGCTTACTTAAAGAATTGTGGGTAGTTAGGTTTGTACGGGCGATGGCTTTTAACATCTCTCTCATGCAAGTACTAATTCCGACGTGGAAAACTCGGTGTTAGCGTCACATACCATCTTACAACAGCCTCACTAAGGCTGTATGACGCTAATTATTATCTTGATCTAGATTCTTGAGTCTAAAATAATAATGATCGAAACCAAATGAAAATGTCGATAGTTCTTTTCTGAAAAAACTCAGAAATCGTGAAATTTCCAATCTCATAAGTTTGAAGTAAGTAGGTTTTATATTTTTTGTTGCAAGATAGACAATAGTAAAATCTTCGTTTTATTCAGTCAGTTTTTTCCTAATGTTATAGTTATTTCCTAATTAATTTATTTCGTTGAATACGCACATAAACCTGTCAGGTCTATCTCTATCTGGAACGCTGAAATGTATTATACGTGCTATTTTCTTTCACCAATTATAGTTAGGTGCGCTTTTAAGTAGAAAATTCCATTCCAAAACAACAAAAAGTCACTTAAACATCAAGGCGCAGTGTAAAATCGAGTTATTTCTTACATCGAGCCCTCGTTCCACTATCGACGAAATCCTAATATCCGCCGAGCCTCCCGGTGAACGCCATAGACCGGGTTGCTCTATGCGCCGGGCTAATATTGATAGGTGCTTTGCGGATATCCGATTACGTTAGCGATGCCTCTCAACTAAATCTATACTAAGAGCCAGTTAGCCGTTGCATCGAGAGAGATTACAAGAGATTAACTAGTGTACAAACTATCAAAAACAAGTAGTACTAATATAGTAGGTACTTGATTGCATAGTGTTTGTAACGAACTTCAAATTAGAGTTGTTTAGTGGTGGGGTTTGGTTGTATGGTTCTGGGTTCGTTACCGTATCTAATTTAGGCTGTGAGGTCTCCCCACCTATTCACGGTTAGACTCAAGGGTTTCGTACCTCAAAGGTAAAAACAGGACCCCTATTACTAAGACTTCGCTGTCTGTCTGACATCAGGCTGTATCTCATGAACCGTGATAGCTAGAGTTGAAAGGACATCATTCATTTTGGACCAAAAACTGAAAGTGCCGGCCAGAAAAAGAAAATGTGATATTCGCATAGAACACACAATTTATAGCAAAAAATACTTCTACATTAACCCTGTGCGTGCTATGGTTTTTTTGTTACATGCTTTTAAAATTCGTGAAAAATGTTATTTCGAAGGTGTCATTCTAATTGATATGAGCAGTTGAAAAGTGATTTATTTTATTAATTATGTCTTTCAGCACACATAATAAGCACACATACATATAAATGTACCTGTTTCTCCGAAGGGTGAGGCAGAGGCATATTTTATGCCCAATTTTGATTTCTCGTTCCTACATAAAGGAGCATGTAAAATAAAGATAAAGAGTATTTCATTTCGACAGAGTCAAAGGCCTTCCTGTAGTCCACAATAGCCATACACAGCGGCTGATTGTACTCGTTTGTTTTCTGTACAATCTGCCGTACAGTATGGATGTGGTCCACGGTTCTGAAGCCTTTTTGAAATCCGGCTTGCTCCTTTGGCTGAAACTCGTCGAGCCTTCCGGGGCGAGGCGGTTTGTGACTACTCTCGAGAACAACTTGTAAACATGGCTCAGGAGCGAGATGAGTCTGTAATTCCTCAGCAAGGTCTTATCACCTTTCTTGAAGAACAGAGCCACCGGACTCCCGCTCCACGCTTCAGGTGTTTGTCCCTGTTGGAGGACGGAATAAACAAACACGTCAGCTCGTTGAGAACCGGAGCCCCCCTCCCGCCTTCAGTAGTTCAGTTGTAATTCCGTCCTCCCTAGGGGACTTGTTGTTTTTAAGTTGCCCGAGAACCGCCCTCACCTCGCCCTGACCGATGTCCGGAATGTCCTCGCTATAGTGGCGCGATAGTGGGACTCGGTGGTCACAATCAGTAGGGTCCTACTCGTCGGCCTTTTTGTCCGTGATGCATACAGGTCTCTGTAAAAGCTCTTAATTTTCTCGAGAATCTCGAACCTTGAGGTCACAGTTCTGCCATCCGCTGTTTTCAGTTTCATCAGACGGGGTCTTCCAAGCTGTTGGGCAAATACTTTGGTACCCCTGTTCTGCTCGATTGCTGCCTCGACGATGCTGGTGTTATAGCGTCTAAGGTCGCGTCGTATCAGCTTTCGGATTCTGAGATTTAGATCCCGCTGGTCTGACGAAGACGAGTGCGCAGATGGCGTTTCCCGTCTTATTCTCATAAGTTCGAGAGTCTCGGGCGAGAGCTTAGAGCACCTGTTATTGCTTTTTCCGGACAAAAACCTTCGGGACACTTGCTGTAGCGTCCTGACCACATTCTCGGCCTTATCGTGAATATTGCCAGTGGTTTCTAGCAGATCAAAACGATTTTGAAGTTCTAACTGGAACCTCTCAGCCCCTTAGGCTAACTGGAGCGCGGTAGGTCGGAGAGTAGGCTTCATCATACGGGCCCTTTCAGCTCGGAAGTCCAAATTCAGATATGCTCTTAGAAGTCGGTGATCACCACCGGTATTAAACCTGTTAACCACAGAGACATCTCTGAATATAGACTTCCTGTCCGTCATGATGAAGTCTATCTCGTTCCTTGTGACCTTGTCGGGGCATCGCCAAGTCCATATTCTGTGGGGCTTCTTCGTAAAGAAAGAGTTCATCAAGAAGGGGCCCTGCGACTCAAGAAAACTGACAAGCATATGGCCTCGGTCATTTCTGCGCACTACACCAAAGGGGACGATCTTCGTTTGGCCGCGTTCTTGTACTCCCACTTTGGCATTGAAGTCCCCCATCACAACGCTGTAATGAGTCTTGGCAGTACCATGTAGTGCTTTTGCTATGTCCTCGTACACGGTCTCAACTGCCTCGACAGTGCTTTTCGAGGTCGGGGCGTACACTTGTATCACCTTCAGGGTGTATCTGTTGGTGAGTCTCAGTATTAAGTACTCTACCCGAGGCGAAACACTCCTGATCTCCTCGAAGCTGCTAACAAGGTCCTTTTTCACCATAAAGCCAATTTTGGAAGAATGTCTTCCGTCACCTTCACGAAAGTAAAACAGGTCACCTGATGCAAGGGTTAGCGTGTCCTCCCCCTTTCTTCGGACCTCGCACAATACTGGATGTGCCAGTTAATACGACCTAGTTCTACCTCGAGTTCGGTGAGCCGCTCGTCCAGGCGCAGAGTAGTTCCATTAAACGTAGCCAGGGTCAGTTTTGTATGGCAGCCTCCCGTGACCCGAAGATTCTTAGCACCCCCCCTCCCGCCATCACTCCGACCGCTGCCGTGATCGGGAACAGCGGGAGTGCCGGGAACTAGGGGCCGTTGTTTTGTTGTGTGTATCATAGGAGGATATTTGGCCTTACTGTATCACGCTGGCCAGACGGGTTGGTATAGGGTTTAGTTTCGAATTTTCCTTTTCTGTGCGCTATGACCTCATCCGTTTATCAGGAGGTGCACCACTCGCAGGTGAGGCTGGCTTGGACCCCGGGGTTGGTGGTAGGGCCCCATCGCACCCATCTGGCTTCGGGAGGTGGCGGGGTGATTTGCCAGGTACCTGTCACTTGAGCCTGGCGGGAAGCGCGCGCGGCACCTTTGTCTAAGTTTTTTGAAACAAGTTTGGACTTGTTGTGAATCGTTACGTACATTTTATTTGTGCGTAGGTACGTAGATAATTAGTAAAATGATAATTCTTTCTTATTACTATAGAATAACGTAAAAACAAATCACTATTCAAGTGATGAAATGTATCAAAATACATCATCAAAATAACATTTTTCTCGTATTTTAAAAGCATGTAACAACAAAACCATAGCACGCACAGGGTTAATGTAGTAGTATTTTTTGCTAGAAATTGTGTGTTCTATGCGGATATTAGATTCTTTTTTTCTGGCCGGCACTTTCAGAATTGGCCCAAAAATGTATGAAACGTGAATGATCTCCTTTTTACAGCGAATGTATTTTTTTTACCACTACCTATAACAAGAATATGCTTGATATACCACTGTCATGATTTAACTGTATACGAAGACTTTGAACGCAATTGCTCAGAAGACAAAATATTGTACAAGCTATAAAAAACGCATAGGAGCATAGGTGGCAACGTCTGCCGTCACGAAGAGGCTAGACACCGCCTGGATTGTAAAGGGAGTCCTGGATGATAAGTAAAGGATCTTTGATAACTCTATAGCCCGCCCTTGGACCTTTCTTTGTGCGTATAAGAATTAATAACGCAAAAATAGTCTTTACCAATTAACCATGATATTATTTAGATGTCAAAATACAAAAATATTAAAACAAACCAAGATAATATTTGTGCCACTAAGGTCCACCTGATTGAAAGTGATCGCCGTAGAACACCAGAGTTGCGTGTTGCTACACTCGATCTGTCGACCCTGTAAAACATTTTTAACATAAATTGTAGGGAGGTAATTTATGGGCAGTCACGTAACTGTGAAAGCCAATAGGAAGGCTTGACGTCACAGGTTGCGGAGTACGCATGCGCGCCGCCCCAAATCTCACTCCATCGCCAAATGGTGTTGTTGATGTTTTCGTACGAAGTAAGAAGCCTCTTGCGATAGCCAAATGGTTTCAGCTTTTGCCTTATTCTTTCTTTCAATATTTTCAAATATTATTTTGAATGGATTACTGAATTATTATATTTAGAAAGAAAATTGTTTTTCAGGATCAACTTGGAAACAGTCTAGTCACATGCTTTTTTTATGCTACTGTTTCATTCGTTTCATAGTACTTTTTATACCACTTTTTAGGGTTCCGTACCCAAAGGGCAGAAACGGGACCCCCTATTTATGAGACTTCGCTGTCTGTCTGTCTGTCTGTCCGTCATGAGGCTGTATCCCAGAAACCGTGGTAGTTAGAGAGCTGAAATCAGAAAAAAGGGGGGATAAAGGGCGGCACCAAAAACAGCAGTGGTCACTGTCATATAATAATGTAATTGCATGGGGAAATCGACCATTCAGTTTTGACGTTTAAATGAACCTTAACATAATGGAACAGAATACATTTTTAACTGACTGTACTGTCGAGTAAAATAAATAAATAATTTCAGTATAAATTTAAAAAGAAAAACTAATAACTCCTAAATAAAAACACGAATGACAGTGACTTGACATTTGACATGAATATAATGACTGTTTTTTTTTGTTTTGAAAGCTCATTATGAAAATGTGACAAGTCGTAACATTTTTACGTTAAATTTTCATTTTTTGAGAAAGCCAACTAAATATCGTAGCCTTTTACCTTACCTGTGGAAATCCGTCATGGATGCTATGCTGGACTCCCGACTAAAACCAGACGAAAAACTACTGCCTGTGGCCTGGAGCTCCGGGTAAGCCCTCGGAAGGATGTCTCAGGATTTCCGGCAGACTCTGGCTACCACCGCGGCCTCACCTGGTGGGTTCGGGTATTATCGTTGCCTTGCTTGCTCAGTGCTCTGTGAATGATGAGATGAGTCAACACTTAGTTATTTCCATTTACAACAGTTTCCTTGTTAAGCTCTTGGTTGTTACATGGCAGTCGTTAGCCAAGTTCACTACCGACAGAAATTAGAAATAGTGAAACATAGGCGTAAAGTATTACCTATTCGACGATAAAGGTGTGAATACATAAAGCAAAAACTTATTAGAAAAATAATATATTTTCTACTAAAATTGTCCTTAAATGATAAAATGTTATCATAGCATGTACCAGGCGCTCATGAAATCAGAGTAGGTTCCATTTAGCTACTTAAAATTCAATTCTCAAACGTAGGGAAGTAAATTATGCGCATACAGTTATAGATAGCAGCTGAAGTAACCACACTGCATGTTCTGAAAAGGCTTGACGCCTCGTTCATTGTCCTTATCGTTTTTAAAATACGAGTCATCCTGACGAATTTTATTCAGCCTTAAAATTTGCTCTTAGGGTGTTTAATTTTTTCAGTGTTTTTCTTATAAAGACTTAGTAGGCTACGGTTACTATTTTTGATCAGGGGGCCCTTTGCCTATCTGAAAACTTAGAGGACAGATGTGTAAATAACAAGCCAAGTGCAAGCCGTGTAAAAAAATCACGTTTGTTGTACCGGGGGATTAAATATATACCCTCTGATTTTAGTATTTGTTGCTATTGTGGCAACAGAAATATATCATCTGTGAAAGTTTCAGCTCTCTACCTCACGGTGCCTAAGATACAGCCTCGTGATTGCGAAATCTCATGAATATGGTCCCGCTTTTATCTAAATAATCTTATTCATCAATATCAATCAATCATCAATGCCAATCAATCAATCAATCATCAATACATATAATAAAATCCGAACTGTCTGTTTGTCTGTACGTTTGTGCACGCTAATCTCAGCAACCGCTCAACCGATTGCAATGCGGTTTTCTTTATTGCGTTGCGGGTTCCTTTATTGCGTTGCGGTTTGCTCCACTTAACATTTAGTGTTTGTTTCATGTCAATCGGTTCATTAATAAAAAAGTTGTGTCAATCTAAAGAATCGCATTTTAAATGCAGCGTACAAAGTCGCGGGCAAAAACTAGTATATTATATAAATTACTGACTTAATTATATTAATCACATTGTTTGTTCGCGATGAACTTCTAATAGTAGGTACATAACTGATTTAAACCAAATTTGCCCACCTTGTGCAGTTTGATCCATCATGAAAGATAGGATAGATTTTTTCACGTATCTGCGGCCCGGGAGTGCCTACCGGGTTACAAAACCCACAGCAGCGCGGGGATCTTCTATTTAATATATCTTTTCGAATGGTACTTATAAGTACCAAAATGGTACCAAAACTACCAGGACATCATAAAAAAACCGTAGTAGTTTATACAAGCAAGTCTAGACTATCTGTCTGATTAATTCAATAGATTCACTCGTATATGTAAATCACTCAGAATTAACTCAACGGAGCAACGTTGAATCTATACGAATTACTTCTAGGTTGATATGTGGTAGGCAACCTTACGGTCCCGCCTGACATTCGCTCTGCTGACCCTCCAAAAACCTTCTAAGGGGGTCTTAGAAGGTTTTTTAAACAACCCCATACTGTAGTGTTCATTTTGTATGTTTCTTTAGAGGCGCTGACCTATTTTTGTTGGGGCAATTTCTTCTAGGTTAACGTCACCGACATGCTAATGACGTTTGGCGCAGCAGCCCGTGTACAGATTTACGCAAACACATGTACCTATGGTATGCACGACAGGCGCTTTTTAGAGAGGTGATTTTTTTTAGCTGTGTTCTTGATTATGCTGTTTATCGTTTTTTGTCAACAGTTTTTATAAATGCGTATTTTCATTATAATAAGCAGGTCTTGATAACGCATGTTTTTAGACCGTCAACGTCAACTTAATGGCTTTTCTCTACTTTGTCAACAATCTCTGAACGACATAACACTTCTTTTATCATGCTTACATCATATTGACGAGCTACTAGTGAATTACTCGTAGAAGCTCCCGTAGTCCCATTGACTCAGGGTTCGATCACTGCAATAAAAATATTACACTATGGCGGGTGGATCCTCGGATATGTGACCACTTCCCGTGCTTCAAGGTGCACGTTAAGCCGTTTGGTGCCAGTTGTCAGTAATGTGGTAACCGTGAGCCAAGTTATAAGTCGTAGGGGTTTCTTAACTAAAATTAAAAATTGGGGTTTCACACGTCACTCTTTACTTCAACAGAACAATGCGCTCAATACCTATAACGTGAGACAAACTAATGATGAAATTGTGGGTAGGCGAACCTACACGATACCTATGGTAGGCATAGGTATTGTGTATGTTATACCCATCGGGGATAAAAGCGTGAATATATGTATATACAACTAAAATGTAACGTAAGCCAATATTAGCTATGTTAGTCCGTTTATTGCGTAAGTCTATATACAGAAGCGGTATTCCCCCGTCGAGTCCCGAAATATAATGAGAATGTCGGCGGCCGGAGGCTGTACATTCAAGGTTACCCCGTCTCAGTGCGTGGGTTGGTCTAGCGAGTGCTCTCTGCGTACTTGAGCCAGACATAATACATAGATATACCTACCTGCTATATAATTCAATATCGTATTATGAAAGCGTAGGCCC
Organism: Miltochrista miniata; assembly: GCA_933228765.1. Lineage (NCBI taxonomy): Eukaryota > Metazoa > Arthropoda > Insecta > Lepidoptera > Erebidae > Miltochrista > Miltochrista miniata. The sequence goes on from OW121747.1 coordinate 41,813,383, forward strand.
GGGGATCTTGTTAACGAGTTTTAATGAAATTTAAGATGGACTCGTTGTTTCTTTTGTAGCGTTGACTCTTTTTATTTAAAAATAATACTTTGTGGTACTTATAGTATCTTGAACGGAAATGAAATTTATGCTTTTTCCCATGACGGGGAAATCACTTTAGAATGCTGAGCTCTTGAACAACGCTCAGAGCTGCTAAATTATTATGGCTTAGTTGCCACCTACCGGCACTTCGGTAAGCAGTACGAGTGTATACGATAGTATTTACAGTATTTGCGGGATGCGGGGTCCTACTAACATCTTTAGGACCCCCAATGGTTCGGATCCTCCACGCGGTGCATCCTGGGCAACGGAGTAGCGACCACTTCCGTTCCTTTGTGGGGGAGTTGTCCTACTCCGGCTAATTCCGACCAATGCGAGAGAAACCCACCTGTGTCTAAATTACTCTGTGGTGTATGTCGCAGCTGGCCGTGGATAGCAACAATGCCGACAGCGACCAGTTCTAGTGATGGCAGCAAACCACGAGGCGCTCTGCACTGCGGGAGTAGGAGCAGGGCAGAAAAACTTCCGCACCGAGCTTGCAAGCGCCCCCTCGAACAGTTCTTGACCAAGGGCGTAATAACGGAGGACCTCGCCCGTCGACGGTCACATGGCGGCGGGCAGTCTCCTCGTGTTCCAGGGGGTGCCCATTAGCGCACGCCCGTGCCGGTCGCTCTCTACCCCGTGCTTACACAGGTACGCTCGAAAGCAGTCGAGGTGCGTACTTGTTAATTCAGCTCTTTAGGGAGCTCTGGAGGTCGTCCATTCGGCTCTTCTAAGATGAGCCCCGACACTCCGAGGCGTCCCTTTGCCGGGTCGCCGTGTTTACATTTCTTAACTATCCCGCGACCTGGTTGAGTGTGTGGCGTCATCCCCGAAGCGGGGATGATAGTGAGCAAATGCAATCCCCGCGATAAAAAAGTGCTCATAGATATTTGCCAAAGATTTTACTTTTGCAATCACAGCCATTCAATATCTCGATATTGAGCTCGGCTGAGATCACTTTGGAGTTTGAAAAGCCCAAAACCTATAGGTTTCTACCTGACTAACTGTTTGGTGCAATCAGCAAAGGACAGACGTATACAGGGCCGATCTATAAGAATTGATTTATTTCGGTAGCTATTATTTAAAATTGCTATAATGCATGAGTGTCATTGTATAGCCATACAAAACCTCATGAAAATATATAAAAGACTTTCTGAAACAAATTAATTAACTTTCTCTGCTGCCTGTACTTTGTTGGCGTAAAGTATCGGGTAGTGAAAGATCTTTAAAATGTTCTAGTTATGGTTCCAACTGTTTGAAAAGCAGGCGTACACCTCATAATGTCAGTTTTATCATTTTTCTGCTTCGTATAATTATATTTCAATAAAAGATACGGGCCCTTATATTTTATTGAACTCACGCAATAACTTTTTAAGCTTTTTCAGCGCTTAGGTTTCCGTTGGATTATTTCGTATGTTATAAAACAGCACGGAATCGTTCAGAGGGCTTATTTTCAACTATTTTCTATTGATAGAAGAAGCTTCAAAACATCACCTAAAAAATAAACCGTATCTCAACAGCGTTAAGCAATGTCTCACAATAAAGAAAAGTAAAGGAAATAATAAAAACCTTATCCAATTGAGATAAAGTTCAATGTTGTTATTCACAGCTTATGTTGGGCGCATAATATTCACTCAGACATTCTATTTAGAGCGCGCCTTCCGGCGGAGAAAACCTTTTGTATGATGCTGTTAACGTAAGCCGATTAAGGGAACAAGATTATAAGGAAGAAAACAGCCTGGTTTAGTCCAAGATCACAAATAGCCCAGTCCGTGGTTATACATATAGTCACGCCTTTATCTCCGAAGGGTGGTGAGCCGTATTGCCGTGTTAAGATGGACAGGCGCAGAAATTTTTCAAGCCGCCTAAAGAGGCCTTCAACTTGGTTTAACGACTGCCATTTTACTGGCAACCGGCACCAACGGCTTAACGTGCCTTCCAAAGCACGGAAGCACTCAAATAAATGTCAGAAAGTGGTCACATGGGTGGTCACCTATCCAAGGACCGGCCATAGTAAATGTTGCTTACTGCAGTGATCGTTTACAGAACACAGTCCGCGGGGCCACGAGCGTGGGACCACATGGGAAGCACCAGCTTTCAAATAAAAAAAGAATCATCAAAATCGGTTAACTCTTTCAAGCGATTTGCCGGTAACAAACATAAAAAAAAATACAGACGAATTGAGAACCTCCTCCTTTTTTGGAAGTCGATTAAAAAAACCATAACTCATTAATTATTTTTATAAACAGAAATAGACAAATAAAAAGTTTCAGAATCAATAAGTAGATACCTTATACTAGTCCCGGGACATCCTTCCGAGGGCTTACCCGGGGCTGTTGGGCGTTACGTGAGGTTTTTTAGTCGGGAAGAGTCCGGCATAACATCCTTTGAGGATTTTCCCTCACGTAAAAAAAAAGATACCTTATACTAAGATGTTTTAAGATATCTTCAATGTATAGATAAATTTCACAGTTTTAGAAATATAGTACAGTCATTTGGTCGAAAAAATAGAGGTTACCTGGAAAGTTTTCCGGGAGTTTTGAAAATTGGCAATTTTATAGATTTTGTTATGCTCTTTCCAAATTTCAACTTTGCCACCTCGTATATTTGCCGCTCGCGCCGCGATATTGAGAAAACGGCGCCTAAAAGCAGTTTTTTGATAATTACTTCTTTCCGGCGCATTTTACAGGAAAAACATTTGTTTACAAAATAAAGTAGAGAAAATTCCCTATGCATATTCCCTTGCAAGTAAAAATACTAAAAGACTGTATGTACTAATAGCAATATATGCAAATAAAATAGATGTGACCCTATTGTGGTTGGGGTTCTTTGCATTGGGCTGGGATCCTCAGCAAACTAACCCCAAAGGGAAATGTTGTTTGTCGATAAACAGACTTTTTCAAAGGATATACAAAGATCACCGCAAACAAGTAGGTATATTGATTCTTCGCCTTATTTTCTTTATGCCTTTATCCTCCCACAAATTCGTTTGTATGTCTCTCTATTGTCGTGTTGAAATGGAGAGACGCAGTTTGCAACTACCTACTTACTGTTATTTTTTTCAAATAAAGACCTTCAACTTGGCTTTACGAGTCCCATGTTACTGTGGCTAGGACGCTCTCACACAACAGCATCTACTTAGCCCAATTTAAGCTAATCCAAGCTTGTGCTATGGAATCTAGATGACTGATAGACATATTTATATATTTCTAAATCCATAGGAAACACCCAAACTACAAAACAAACATTTGTGGTTAACACAAATATTTGAACTGACCCAGGAATCTAACTCAGGACCTCAGCGCGGTAGGCGGTTACAATACCATGTGCGCCACCGAGACAGTCAAAGATGTCACCTATATTTAAGAAGCAACCATAGATTTAGAATTTTTCGCTGCGAAGTGCGAATCAACAATAGCATAATATGCTTAAATCATTGATCGTATACCTATGGAACGCTGAGCTACTCGCAGCAGCTTTAGCCGAAGCCAATAAAGTTACGTAACAACCAGTCTAAATTGCGGGCTACTCGAAACCCAGCTAACGTAATTACAGACTTGTTTGTGGACGAAATTCCGAGCTGGTTAATCCAATCAGTGCTTGTCAATAGGTACAAAGGATTATTGAATGATGGCTCTGTCCTCGACAGACCAATGAGGTCCGAAATTACTCAGCATGTACCTACATACAGGTGGCCATCAGATTGAACGTTTAATTAATTTGTGTGTGTGTTCGAACACTGGAATAAACTTACACCAAAATGGCTGCTCCATGTAATGCCTATGTCGGAAAAAGAGGGGTTATTTCTAGCAAGTCAATCGTGCTTGTTATTGTGAGTACTATTATACTAGCTGATCTCTGTGAATTCTTTTGAGTGCATTGCATTTTCCGAAAATGCAATGTCAGTGATAATTATTTCCTTCCATAAAAAATAATATAAAACCATTTTCAAATAAATAGGTACATCTCTCTTGCTTACTTATAGGTATTCTAATAACCCCCTGGGCGAGGCTGCAGAGGCGGCTGTAGGTCTGTTGGGAGTCCTGGGACATCCTTCCGAGGGCTTCCCGGGGCTCACAACCGTAGGCTGTTGGGCGTTACGTGAGGTTTTTAGACGGTAGGAGTCCGGCATAACATCCATGAGGATTTTCCCTCACGTAAAAAAAAAGGTATTCTAATAAATTCTTCAAAAATAATAATTTACTAAATATAAAACCTTATCTTACAAGAATATTGAATAAATACAAGTGGGAAAGGAATTTCGTAGAATGGCGCCGTATAAACACGTCCCAACCCGCAACATTCCTCAACTCTCTCCATTTCGACCGCCAGGGTTTGCTACGTAATGTTTGAATAATAAGATATAAATAAGAAAAGATACACTTGTAGGTAAGAAAAAGGGTACATGTACGTCTGTATAAGAAAAAGATATAGGTACTTACTCGTAAGAAAAATAGATAGGTACCTACCTATAAATGTTTGTCTTCATGAACATCTTTTTGGGCTCATAGTAATCTCTTACATTTGTTAGTCTGAGCGCACATAAGATACACGACTGCATTAAGACTGAATTTTGCTATACATAAAAAATTTGGTCGCTCGGACTATCGGACGTGGATGATGTCGTACCTAAAATAGTTTTGTCCGTGAGACGACTCGTTCGTAGTGCGCGTACTATCATAGATTTAATAAAGCTGTAGTCTGAAGACAGTCTTGTCGCCAATTTGCGCTCAGCCTTAGTCGCTGGCTGATGAAAGAAGAAATTCCTACGAGTTTTTTTTAACCGACTTCCAAAAAAGGACGAGGTTCTCAATTCGTCCGTATTTTTTTCAGATTCGGCAAATTAGATGGTAGTGGTTTCAGTAAAAGAAAACAGGAATGCAAATGAGAACTCGAAATAAAATACCGGGTCGTTTATGTGACCCTCCAGGTGCCTACTTGTGATGTTATATATAATTTATACAAAACCGGCCAAGCGCGAGTTGAATTCGTACAGTAAACGGCCAAAAATAACGTTTGTTTAGCAACCCCCCCTTTTTATTTATTTCTCATATTATTTTATTTATATTTTACGTATTTGTTGTTACGGCGGATCCTGCTTTTACCATATGGGTACGGAACCCTAGTAAATACATACTATCATCTCTCTCTTTTGTATTTTCATCTTGTTACGAGGCTTTTGCAGTGTTTAATCAGAAAGGGACAAGTTGTGGCTGCCAACTACGAGATGAATGAATTACCGTCTCACAATGGACCGATTTATTGTTAACTGGTAAAGGTCCTCACGTAAAACATGTTGGACTCAAGTCACACAGTCCGTAAATCATCCACAACTCTTCAGAAAGATGTCAGTCAACTCAGACCGTTACTTTAAAAAGCATCACACGCATATACTGAGTAAGTAATACGAGCTCCTTCAACCTACGAAATCCTTCTACTAAAACTAAGAGAAATCATCCTTAACATAGAGCATTGGTAACTAAAGCAGCGAATGAAGAAAACGTATCTATGAAGAAATATTCCGATCGACTTTTAAGTTACGCAATTGCGAGACCGTACGCTATTCTCGTGGGTCTTGCCCTTGAAGATGTCTGGCGCTGGTATTCTTTATATATTCGTATTGTCTGTTTATTACGTGTTAAATACTGACCCCACAGTTCGATGTCAAGGACGGGGTATCGAGGCTATAAATAATCTACGGATCGTTGTCTGGAGATGGTCACATGGTTTGTTGTTGTAAAAGTTTTGGGGTTAGGGTTTATTTTTGAATGCGATCGTTTAATTTTTTGGCCATCAATTGGATTTTTTTAAGACCTATAATAGTAGTAGGTACGCATTGGTAGTTACTACTTGGTATTAATCGATTAATCAGACTATGGCTAACAGCAGAACGTTTGGCTTTACCAATTCACGTTTCCTCGCTTTCCGCAGGCTATCCCTCTCTGCTACGTTTTCGAAGTCCTCGGTTAGTCTCACTGGAAGCATTTTGTTGAGACACGGGTCTCCAGTTCAGAACTCACATGCTCCTTCAGCAGCCAGCTCGACTATAAGTCCTCTGCCACTTTCCATGCTATGTCGATTACTTTGGTTCTCTGTCGGATAGTCGGATGTCGGATAACCTAGTTGCGGAGTACCTATTATCCCTCAAATAGACTCCAGTTTACATAAGACTGGATGCGGCATTAGCTCATAAAAAGCACGACCTAGTTTAATTAACACTGTCTGGAGTCTAGACTCCAGACAGTGTTAAAAGGACTTCCAGGAAACCAGTCCTTTTTTGAACTCAGTTTGATCTTGCCAAACTCTTCGTCTACTTCAGAAGTTGATGCATGATTGGCCTTATGGGTCTGGCGTCACAAATTGACCTATTACTTGCCAATTCTAGCCAACGCTACCTGTCAGCAGCCTGAAGGTTGTACCTTAAGTTCTGGAACTGTTAAAAGAAAGCCTTGATCTCTAAATACAAGTGACTGGGTCAGAATTAAATAAAGGAAAATAATTATGTAAAGTTGAATTGTGTAAACAAAAATCCAAAAAATACAAGTAGGTACAAGTGAATATGCTCGAGGCCAAGTCAATTCGCCACTTATATCAAATAATATATTTCGTCCAGAAATGTGACTTTCAGCCGATATTTCTTCAGTAGTAGCAGCAAACTATAATTATCTATACATATAATAAGACTAGAGGGTCGAGAGTCTGTACATGGAAGATATTTTGAAAATTTTAATTGGAGGGCGTTCTCTAATCGATACTGAAGCCGAAAATGTAATTAAAAATTTTCATGTCTGTCTGTCTGTATCCCGAATAAGTATCACGTCGAAACTACTGAACCGATTTGAATGATACTCGGTACATTCCAAGCTTATACTCCGAGGAAGGTTCTTGGATATTTTTGATCCCAATATTTTGCTCGGATCCTGCGGGAGAGGGGATGAAAGACGAAATAGTTTTTCATTTGTAATTTCTTAACGCGTGGTCTCATTTCAAATATTTATTTTGTGTTAGTAAGGGATTACTTTAAGGATTGTTCCACACAAGTTTCAATATGAGGGTTTTGTAGTGTCGAAATTAGATAGGTACATGTCAACTTTCGCTAAATATAGAATTCAAGGGTTCCTTTGAATGTGAGGGTAAATCTAAACGGGCGTGTTGGCTTAATCATAAAAGAGCTTAATTATTAAGGCTATTGTAAAATAATTCAGTCCGCGCCGAAGGCGGGGACTGAATTGTTTTAGAATAGACTTAATCTTTAAGCTCTTTTATGATTAAGCAAACAGGGCCGTGTCACACACGCTGCTTGATGAGTATGATGAAGAAGTACCTCTCTTTTCGCAAACCTTATGTGACGTAAACGAAGTTGCGAGGGTCAGCTAGTTTCCTAATATGTACATAAGCTTCCATCAGTTAAAAGGTACCTACGTGACCGGAAAGTTGAAACTAGGGCGGACTTTGATAAGCCTACGTATTTAAATTATATTTTTACTTAGGTACTTACCTACTGTGTTTCGTATACGTACCATTAAATAAATAGGTATAGATGGGACGTTTTTAGGGTCCCGTAGCCAAAGGGTAAGCACGGGGCCCTATTCATGAGACTTCGCTGTCCGGTGATCTGTCTGTCCGTCCGTTTAGTCCGTCACAACTGCGATAGCTAGAGCTGAAATGTTCACAGATAACGTATTTCTGTTGCCGCTTCAATTACTAAAATCAAAATTAAGGGGGTGCACCCATACATGCAACGTGATTTTATGCCGTTTTTTGGTAGGTATGGAACACCCTGTAAAGTAGGTACCTACCTACGTTTGACGTTCTTGGATTTACTATAAAATCGGGGTTTATAAAAACTGAATGTAACAAGTTCCAAGCCATTATATTATTAGTACGAAACAAATGTCATATCTACATCCTAGAGCAACGCGACCAGTAGGTACAAGCAGAGTCGTCATAGTATGTTGGCTCTATCGCTCATATATTGCGGGGGGAAATAGTATTTATATACACCACTACACAAGCAATCAGCTGTCTCTATGGAACTTAGGTACACAAAATAATTAAAACAATACACTTGTAATTTCATACACAAACATTATTTCGTGTATCTTTCGGAGCCCGCTTTGACAGAGGGGAAAGTCTCAGTACGGTGCCTCCTCTTCCGATAAATAACATAGATTGTTGTCGCTCTAAGTCATATAAATACGTACCCAACTTATAGCCACGTCATTTATCTCCGCAGGGGTTTTATTTTTTTTATTTATTTATTTATTAAGTAAGACACACAATACATGATTTATACATCTCGTCCCACAAAACCGATAATTCGGTTTGACTGTGGGATCAAAGTCTCCGTACATAATACATTAGATAGCTACATACTTACAACTAAGAGTACACAATTTAATGTCATTGATAATTCGTGCGTACCATCACAGGAATTACCAATGACATATGTAAAGTATCCACATCAAAAATTATAACCAAAGATAGCATACTAACCTGACCAGCCCTACGACATAGTCTTGGGATCGGTTTACTTTCCACTAGTCAGGTTGTATGTAGTACTATTACCTACTAGATAAATTATAAGTATTTTACACGTAATGCATTCAATTTTTTTTTTTTTTTTTTTTTTTTTTTTTTATTTATACATCCCTTACACCATACATGTACCTACTTATCATAACTTATGCTGGTATGCGGACTGTAAAGTACATATTACAATAGACAGGTAAGTTCACTAACCAATAGTCAGGTAGTGTATTTTTAAATGTTTTTTGAAAATTGTTAGACTCTTTTCACTCCTCAATCTTTCTGGTAACCTATTATAAAGATAAGGTAATCGTTTTTTTAAAGTTCTGTCACCGTAATAGTTATTAATTCTAGGTACTACGAACCTTCCCTGAGCCATTGAGCGAGTGTTATATTTATTGATTACATGTGATAGCTCCTGCTCCTTTCTACCATGGTTATTTACTGCTAATAGGTATTTGTGTTTCACACTGACTGGTAATATTTTACATATCTTATACAAAAGAAAGGGTAAAGAGAGCCCACATGGTACCATTGGTTTTTTGCACCTGGCAACTGGTGCAATTTTTCAAGGCCTTCTTCAACTTAGCTTATCGACTGCCAAGCTATGGCAATGGATCAATGCGTTAAATTGGCCTATTAAAACACGGAAAGTGGTGATCCATCTGAGGACCAGCCACAGTGCAAGTTGCTTCACGCGGTGATCGTTTACCACTGAGTCAGTGAAGCCAAGAGCGCATCAAACGGATATTATAAACAAACAACCATAAAGCAACACGACTACAGTCGTAGGTCGTGTTGCTCTATGCTACATATCATACTAACTCAGGAGTAGAATAAAAATGTAGTCGAGAGTTCAAAAGCTAAATAAAAAAAAACATTGATTTGAAAGAGTTCACTTTGCAAGACTGAACGTTACTGGCATCACAAAGGCTCACAAAAGCTTTGCCCTGACCGATACCTCTAACATTCCGAATAAAACCAGTAAATATTACCTTTGCTCCGCTTTCAACGTCAGGGACAAAAAATTAAAAAAAGCATGGTTTGATTCTATCGAGAGGCTGACTGTGTCCATTCGATTTTACGTTTAAAAACACCGTTTTCATTTCTGCAACATTTAGGTTCTTTAGTTCTGTTTGATACATGAATCTTTGGTTATTTTTATGTATCAAATGAAAGGATAGATTTCTTCTAATAGCGGCTTTTGGTTTTTTAAACGTTTTTATATTCTTATCCGACTGCAAGACGCAAAGGAGTGGTTATGCAATTTATAACACAAGTGGTCTTATTTGTGATTAAATCTATATTAATACTAGCTGCTGCCCGCGGCTCCGCCCGCGTGGAATGTTGATCCCGGTCACTTAGGGGTATGAAAAATAGATGTTGGCCGATTCTCAGACCTGCTCAATATGCTCACAAAATTTCATGAGAATCGGTCAAGCCGTTTCGGAGGAGTAGGTACCTATGGCAACGAAAACTGTGACACGAGAATTTTATATATTAGATTATGCCTTAGTTGAAAAGGTGGTTTTTACGTGATGATCTCAAGAACTACGGATTGGAATTAATAATATTATTTTGGAGTCCACTCATTGAGTAAGGCCGAATTTATATAAATCTATAGTAATATTAAGTATATACTTAGCTGACGAGTTTGTTCTTTGAATGTGATAAACTCAGAAAATACCAGATGGAACTCGAAATTTTTTTGAGAGTTCGATAGCCGTAGGTATGTCTATTTATGAAAAATAAAGAGCAAGGCTTTATAACTTCACACTGTAATGCAATAGGAGCGAAGCAGCAAGAAAAATATCACAAAGATGGGAAAAGTTTATTCTTTTGTTAACGATCACCTAAGACTTAAATTTATAGTCTCAAAAAGTTCTGAAAAATCTCCGTAATAGCATAATATCATAAAAGTTAGCTCACCATAACCTTTTTTAAAGGAAATCAAATTTGTTCTAAAATAATGCAACATTAGTGACGGAGTTTTTAAAGTCATGAAGTTTCTTCTTTATCCAAATAATACAACTCTCTCCCTCTCTCTCTCTAAAGGGCCATACATAAATAAGCGGGTCAGCGAGTCTTTAACTTATGGAAAACCTTTGACCTTTACCTTTACGAAAAAAAATCAACACATTTAATAAAGGAACTTCTAAAAAGAAACGTATCATTTTGAAATGATTTATGTTCTGAAAGGGTTGCCCAATTCATCTTTAGCGCTAGTTAGGTAAGACTCTTGGGAGCACTGAGCGCGCAAAAAAGGTTTCGAAACCTTTTCTTCTAAAGTTAATGATGAGGTGTCGGTTATAAAGGGGTTCACACTTGCTCTAATAATTGTTATGTAGAAGTACGTGTTTCATAATAGTCACACGTTTATCCCCAAAGGGGTAGGCAGAGCCACGGGACATCCTTCCTGAGGGCTTACCCGGGGCTCTCAACCATAGGCTGTTGGGCGTTACGTGAGGTTTTTTAAGTCGGTAAGAGTCCGGCATAGCATCCTACGAGGATTTTCCCTCACATAAAAAAAAGGGGTAGGCAGAGGTATTCTATACACCCAATTTATTTCTTCCATTCTACATCATTTCCTTATTTTAGTTGAATTAAATTTAAAACATTTTACAAAATCAGTGTGGAAACAAAATATAGCTAACGTTGCTATTATAAAGAGAATCGCCATTTGTGTGTTCTTTTTTCTGTCTTTACAATAAAAAGCAGTCACATATTATTTTCCAACAGTAAAATAATTTAATTTAGGAGCCATGTTCCGACTATACTGTAATTTACATTTAAGGCCTCTCTCTGCTCAGAATACCTGACAAAGTACTGTTACACTTGCTGGGCAATTGGTATGTCAGAGCCGTGAGCTGCAACTAAGTGTATTCTACTCAAAAATTCCCCTAACGAATAAAAAAGAACAACCTGAGCGTTTCACAGCGCCCCTGGCTTGAAGTGCTTTGTTAAAATATCAGCCAACTGGTTTACAGTGGAAACGCAATTCGTCAAATGTTTCAGATTACTACCACAAAATAATAATACAATAGAAAAAAATAGAAGCGCTCGTGGCCCCGCGGTGTTTACAGAACACTGAGTTGTTCTGTAAACGATCACTGCAGTAAGCAACTTTCACTATGGCCGGTCCATGGATGGGTGACCATCCATGTGATCACTTTGTGACATTTATTTGAGCGTTTCCGTGCTTTGGAAGGCACGTTAAGCCGTTGGTCCCGGTTGCCAGTGAAATGGCAGTCGTTAGGCCAAGTTGAAGGCTTTATTTCAACAGCAGGCAGTCACAACCTGCGCCTGTCCATTTAAACACGGCAATACGGCTCACAACGTATTACGTGGGACAAATTATAAAAAGGTGAAATGTGGGTATATAATATGCCTCTGCCTACCCCTTCGGGGATAAAGGCGTGATGATGAACCTAGAAGATCTACATAGGTACAACGTGCACTCGGGCTACGCACGCATAGATACCGCTCACGGAGTTCACGAACACCAGATGTGCGCGATACTGGTTTGTGCGCCGAGTAATTTTGAAAAAAAGTACATACAAGAGATTGCGTCCTTGATACTGTGCTAGTTTAAAATTTTCAAGTAATGGAATTTCTATTGTTGGCTGCCATCATAGAGTAAGGCAACCAGTATCTACAAGGCGAGGGGACATAGGTATAATAGCATGTTTGATCTTTACATATCTGTCTACTCTCCCGATAAAAGTCATAGTTCGTGTTGCTCTATGGCCCCCATTCCCCTACCTTCCTGTATTTCGTGCGTGGTTCCAGTTTTTGTTACACACCAATCTCGCAAATAGTTTGACAGATGAAGTAACTTGATACGGATAAATGTTCAAGTCAATTAGCGGAGGTACAAGGGCGCTTTTGATGGACCATAAGTCAATTGGAAGTTACAGGGGGCCAACATTGTGTTTACGCAACATTTTTTATGCTCAGATTTTAAATTACGTGTACTACAGTGACAGCCGTGACAGGTGACAGTTCCTTTTGACAATTTTTTTTTTAATGTTGCAATCAGTGAAGCTCAGGGTCTGATTACGGCTGCACTTAGTTAATTTATCGAATACCTAATGGCCGTGTTTCCATTAGCCGGCCCGGCACCGGCACCGACGCCGGTGCCGGCGCCGTGACGAGGCCTGGGAAGCAAAAATGTATGAAAATGTATGGCTCGCTTTTGCACTTGCCGGCGCCGGCACCGGCCCGGCGATGAGTCCTGCCAGCGCCGTCGCCGTCGCCGGGTTAGCTAGTAGCCGTGTGCGTGTGAGTGCGCGGGCGGGTAAAGGGACGCAGGGCGGGTAGATGAACGCGAAGCGGAGGGAGAGAGACACGTCGTATTTGGTTTGTGTTGTGATTCCATTATATAGAGTACGCGTCATGCCGTTTATATACGACATCGTGACGCTTATTGAGTTAGTGCTGAAGTCCGTGTCAGTACTGTACCACTAGCCAGGCGTATACCGGCGTTGACACCGGCGCAGTGGAAAATCGGAGCCCCGGTGCCGGTGCCGGTATTCGGTCACGCCGGTGCCGTGCCGGTGCCGGACCGGCCAATGGAAAACCGCCCAATGAAATGGAAAGTTGGTAACCTACTTTTACGAATTTTATAAGAAAGCCGTGAGATCGTTCTCACCAGACTGCCCCTCTCTAACACGTTTATTGTGAAAGTGAAAGTTCAATCCGATTGACGTTGCCATTTTTGTTTTATTTCAAACTTTGAACAGATGATCCACGTGACCTAGTGACGTAGTTTAATGCAACAGAGTCACAGACTACCGACTCTGGGACTTTGGGACTTTGGGACTTTGGGACTTTGGGACTTTGGGACTTTGGGACTTTGGGACTTTTGGACTTTTGGACTTTTGGACTTTTGGACTTTTGGACTTTTGGACTTTGGGACTTCGGGACTTTTGAACTTTTGACTTTGGGACTTTGGGACTTTGGGACTTTGGGACTTTGGGACTTTGGGACTTTGGGACTTTGGGACTTTGGGACTTTTGGACTTTTGGACTTTTGGACTTTGGGACTTTTGGACTTTTGGCCTTTGGGACTTCGGGACTTTTGAACTTTTGGATGGGATCTTGGTACTTTGGGTCTTTGGGACGTTGGAACTTTGGGACTTTGGGACTTTTGGACTTTTGGGCTTTTGGACTTTTGGAAGGGACCTTGGTACTTTGGGTCTTTGGGACTTTTGGACTTTTGGACTTAAAACTAAATGATTTATATAATTTTCTTAGAACATTGACATAAATGTCACAAAAATACCGGGAACGCATATTTGAAAGAATGTCTATTAATAATTTGTGAAAATAGTTTTTAATTGGGTGTTTAGAGACATATTTTTTTTAAATAGCCATTTGTGATTATCTTCCTTAAAAGTTTGATGTCCACGCAACTCATTGAATAGGCAACGACACAATGTCAACTATCAATTTTGTCACGGCACTAGTTTTTCGTTATACTTCTCCAATGTTGTAATAACTCAGCAGCCCACCAAATGTCAGTTTGGTACACATAATTAAAAATCAAAGTATGAGTTTATATCTCGCGTAATGAGTAGAATCCGGAACCTTGTCAAAGAAAAATGGAAAAAGACAGATTTCAAGTGTAGCGTTAGCAAAAAAGTTTAAAAGTTCATTTTCGATTTTCTTTGACAAAGTTCCGGATTCTACTCGTTGCGTGCGGATTGTGTCGAACTTCAAACGGTCTAAAGCCACATCGGAGACATGTCAGACTCAGATCGACTAAGAACACTTAAGTGCTCTTTTGAGGCTGTATAAAGTCTAGGCGATCCCTGGATCTTCAACCAGTCCTAACCGTCAACCATTACGTTGCCTCCTTGAGCCCCCTCCCCTTATCTCTGACCGTATAGAAAAGGTTCGTTGCATTTCTGTTATATGCTCCTAAATTTGATCATTAACATATTGAAATCATAAATTCTCCTTCTTTGCAGGGGCCTTCCGTTCGTCTGAACAAGAGAAGACAAGTTTTGAGTTTCTTCAACAAATATATTCTATACATATAATAAAATGATAGAAAAGTCAAAACTGTACAATGGAAATATTTAAAAAAAAATGCTCGCTGGGTGTTCAACATAAGATACCGTGACCGAGACTTAGAAATGTTTTTGTCTGTTTGCTTTGCTTTGTCCGGAAGGATCTCGAAAAGTACTCAATAGATTTGATTCAAATTTTGCACAAATATTAACTCGGGGTAGGGCTTTCAAATAGGCTATATATCATCACACTACATATCCTAGGGGCTAAGTACAGAGCAGAGTACGAAGTCGCGGGCAACAGCTAGTACAAGATGAATATTTACAGCTGAATCATTTTGGGGTATGGTGAACGTCTGGCATGTCTGTTTTATTATAAAAGACTAAAGATTAAGGCAACACTCCAGTTTCGCACGGTCCTTTAAGTTTGATGAATACATACATCTTTCTCTCCCCCCCTCTTATGTGACACAAACAAAGTTGCGGGCCAGCTAGCTTTCTTGATACGCATCAGACGTTTTATAAGCATTCTATTGTAGGATTTTTTTATGGATGCTATGCTGGGCTCCTGCTCCTACCGACTAAAACCACAAGCTATCTTCCTTTCCCTGTGATACCACTGATGATAGTGTCATGGGGAATAAACGATCTTCAGCTTTCTACCTTCTCTTTAGAATACATGACTGTCTCTTTGGTCTAAAGGTCGTGGGTTCGATTACCACATGGGACAAAAATTGGTGTGATACTTAATTATTTGTCTCAAAAGTCTGGGGTAGGTATTTCTCTGTATCTTATGTATGTAATTAAATAAACATATATAAGTATTCATATCCATTTTCTGGTAGCCATATAACAAGCAAGTAAATCCTAGCTTGCTTATGGATCAGATGGCGTGGTACACTGAGACCAAAAATACCCCCCAAACGGAATGCATGAACGTTATGGCGATCTTTAGGGAAGGCCTAAGCCCAGCAGTGGGCGCCAAATCGGCTGAGATGATGATGACCATGGCTGGACAATCTTAATATTCTCGTAAACAAAGAGCCTTATAGCTTTGAGTCAGTTTAAAATTTTCACGTTTTTACAACAGATTGCATAATAACTTAAAAGGCGTCTCCCTTTATTGGAGGTCATGTTATGGAGGTTTTGCTCTATGATTAAAACTCATAGAGCAACACGAACTCCATAACAAAAGGGAGACGCTTTTACAGATATGTTTACCCGTTATATATCTCTCTTTTGTAATGTTGCGTGGGAAATCGTAATCTTATACACCACCTCAAAATCAATCGGCTGTTACTATGGAACTTACACTAAAAAATTTAAACAATTTACACAATTATGTTTTTACAATAAATTGCATTAAAAGGCGTCTCCCTTTATTGGAGGTCGTGTTGCTCTATGATTAAAAAAAGTCATAGAGCAACACGATCTACATAACACGGCGTCCATAAAAAGGAGACGCTTTTACAGGTATGTTTACCCCTTATTAATAATGTCTTTTGTAATGTTGCGGGAGAAATAGTGTTCATAAACACCACTACAAAAGCAATCGGCTGTTACTATGGAACTAAAAAAATTCAAACAATTCACACATAATTACGTTTTTACAACAGATTGCATAGCATAATAATAACATTAAAAGGCGTCTCCCTTTATTGGAGGTCATGATATGGATGTCGTGTTGCTCTATGATTAAAAAAGTCATAGAGCAACACGAACTCCATAACATGACCTCCATAAAAGGAAGACGCTTTTATAGGTATGTTTACCCTTTATAACTGTCTTTTGTAATGTTGCGTTATACACCGCTACAAAAGGAATCGGCTGTTACTATGGAACTTACATTAAACAATTACGTTTATACAACAGATTGCATAGCATAATAATGACATTAAAAGGCGTCTCCCTTTATTGGAGGTCATGTTATGGAGGTCGTGTTGCTCTATGATTAAAAAAGTCATAGAGCAACACGAACTCCATAACATGACCTCCATTAAAGGGAGACGCTTTTATAGGTATGTTTAGCCGTTATAACTGTCTTTTGTAATGTTGCGGCGAAAAAAGTGTTCTTATACACCGCTACAAAAGGAATCGGCTGTTACTATGGAACTTACACTAAACAATTCACACATAATTACGTTTTTACAACAGATTGAATAGCATAATAAAAACATTAAAAGGCGTCTCCCTTTATTGGAGGTCATGTTATGGACGTCGTGGTGCTCTGTGATTAAAAAAAGTCAGAGCAATACGAACTGCATAACATGACCTCCATAAAAGGAAGACGCTTTTTTATGTATGTTTACCAAAGACTTCTATATAAACTGAGGTAGACATGCCCTACGCACCGATTTTTGAA
The DNA here is from genome assembly GCA_933228765.1 of Miltochrista miniata. NCBI lineage: Eukaryota > Metazoa > Arthropoda > Insecta > Lepidoptera > Erebidae > Miltochrista > Miltochrista miniata. The sequence continues at coordinate 41,830,368 of OW121747.1, forward strand.
ACCTATAAACTGAGCTAATTAGCAGCGTTGCTCGCACTATTGTGAGTCAAAACTTCGAAAGTAGGTGCTCGACTTGCAATCGGAGTCCATACGCCTTCTCTTTTACTCTTTTTCGTGTAGTCTTATTAATGTGTGTATTTGAGGATTGCTTTTGAAATCTCGTCTGTTAGAGTACGGCGCGTCTACCTCAGTTTATATAGAAGTCTTTGATGTTTACCCGTTATAACTGTCTTTGTAATGTTGCGGCGGAAATAGTGTTTTTACACACCGCTACATAAGGAATTGGCTGTTACTATGGAACTTACACTAAACAATTCACACATAATTACGTTTTTACAACAGATTGAATAGCATAATAATAACATTAAAAGGCGTCTCCCTTTATTGGAGGTCATGTTATGGAGGTCGTGGTGCTCTGTGATTAAAAAAAGTCAGAGCAATACGAACTCCACTTATTATGACCTCCATAAAAGGGAGACGCTTTTTTATGTATGTTACCCGTTATATAACTGTCTGTTGTAGCGTTGCGGGGGAAATCGTATTCTTATACACTGCTACAAAAACAATCTTCTGTTACTATGGAACTTACACAAAAAATTCAAACAATTCACTCATAATTGCTTGGCCGCTTGGACTTGTGTATTGACGGAGGAGAAAGTCTCCCCATGCCGCCTCCCCTCCCGATCTATGCGATAAGTGTTATGCTAAGGATCTCTGCAATTTAGTAGCTGCCTTCCTATACCGGTAGGATGAAGGTATGACGATGATACATTTCTTCGATACCTTAGTAGTGAAAGTTATGCAATACTAGCTGACCCGCGCAACTTCGTTTGCGTGATAAATGAAGAACCGCTCGACCGATTTTGTGCAAACTTCACATAAACCATCTACTAAATAGTTCAAACAAAGCCTAAAAATTTGGTTTGGATAGGTGAGCCTGTTCTTGAGTTTTAAAATTACAACGAATAGTGGCATTGATTTTTATATATATAGATATGTACAATCGTTTGTTCAAAACGTTATCATTTTCACTTAGCAGGCTATACAAAATGTTAATATTCAGGTGCTCGTGTCAAATTAAACGGCTGCCAATCTCTTCTCTACTATTATAAAATTAATATTTGCTGAGACGGTATATTGAAGGTAAATTTAAAAAAATACTGTAAACGACTAATTTAGAGCTCCTGGGTCCAAATCTGTATTTTTTTCTTCGTGTCTGTTTGTTTTTTTAATTGTTCGGGGTTGGAGCAAAATTCAGTAGCTTGATCATAATGGCATTATTAGGATTTAGTAAGTATTTTTTCAACTTAATTATCGCTGTATGTTTCATCAAAATCGGCTCAGCGGAAATGATAATACAGATTGACCTATATTTTACTAGAAGCCCTATACATTGGACAGGTCAAAGTCGATTGGTTAGTATTTAAAATCTCCTCGCGAACGAAGTTGCGGGCAAAAGCTAATATAAATATTGCTGTGATCAATCACTTGATTTTCTGAGCAAAAATATACAATGTGTGTCTGTATTAATCCTGTGTGAAATATATTAGAGAAAATGAGAGGTAACAGTGAGCCTTGCGGGGTGTTAGATTTTCACCCTAATTGGATGATTAGAAATCGTTAAGGCGACATAATGCACACAGACGATTACACATGATTGATTTTGGGTTGGGCGCGGGCGTGGCGCGAGCGCGGCGCCGACTATAAAAGCGCAGAGCAGGCGTCGAACGGGTGCAGAAATGGTGAGGTGCGGGCGAACACAGGGATGCATTTGTCATTGTAGTGTTTGATTTCATCACGAATAATGACGTCTTCTTCATCAGATGAAGAGGATCTGCAAGCTCTGGTGCATTTAGAGATCTTACGAGTACAAAGAATCAAAATATATGCGGTACTCCCTGTATGGCAAACAGGACGCATAGATTTTTCATTCTATTCAAAAATTTCAACTGGTAAAACATACACAATCCAGATCGTTTCCACGAAGTTTATAATATGTCTCTAGTGTTTTAAATACAAACCATGCTCATTTAGTTCTGGGGCAATCACTCACTAAATTATATGTTAAATTCTATGTCGTCATGCAATTTTGCATCTAAATTCGTTCCTGTGTTCACTACGTTATGCCGCTAACGGCGGTTGCGAGACGGGTGAGGCTCTATTTGGGCGGCGCGCGACGCCACGCTTCTTTTGTAGTACATTTTGTATGAAATGTGGGGGCGCCGCGCCGCGCTCGTGCCGCACCCGCGCTTCTACGCCTATTGTGTATGTCCCGTGCCTAAAGTTGAGCGTAGGTACACATCAGAGATACCTACGATTGTCTTAAGACTGACTCTGGGCTTAGATCGAAAATCCGATCGGTTTGATTAATTATATCGGCGTAAACATCGGCTAACAATATAATCGGACGTGGACGTGCACCGTAAAATAAAAATAAAGTTTTGTCTGAAAGACATCTCCTTTGCCTTTTCATAGATTTAGTAAAGCGGTAGTCTGACTTGAGACAGTCTTGTCGTCAATGTGATCTCAGCCTAACTAAAATAGGGTTTTTCTAAATCCTGCTCCTAAGAAAACGAAAATGTTTAAAGTTCATCACAGTATGGAGATTATGGCCACGCTGGGAGTTACAGTTTAAGAGGTGAGTATAGATCAATAGGTGCCACTCCTACAAATGGAAAGAATCATCGCCAGAACAGAGCTATTCAAAAGATCGTTTTATGTCAAACTATAAAAGCTTAAAATGACCTACGCGACCACGTGTGTCCATACTCTTACAACCTCGGATTCTTCAAGCGGAGCGTGAAGAGGCACATCATGTCGCCGCCAACTTGAGGACCTCTGTCAGTAGTCCCCTTCTGCCCGCCTTATGGACTATGAGAGTCACCCCCAATTGCTAGTTACCTACTACTATATTATGTACGTCGCCACGGCCGGCTCCAACTTGCTTTCAAATAGATGCCTACTTTTTTCTATACTAACAAAAAGAATTTTAGTCCCCTCTTCCGATATTAGGTACTAAGTACACCTACAAAAATCCGCAATCCTACTTAATATTATAAATGTGAAAGTTTGTGAAGATGTTTGGATGTTTGTTACTCAATCACGCTCTAACGGCTGAACGGATTGGTACGGAGATAGCTTATAGTCTGGAATAACACATAGGCTACTTTTCATCCCGGGAATATGTTCCCACGGGAACCGGGAACGGGTAATTTCACGCGGGCGAAGCCGCGAACATCATCTAGTATCTTACTAATATTATAAATGCGAAAGTTTGTTACTCTTTCAAGCTCGAATGGCTGGACGGATCTGGCTGAAATTTGGTACAGGGATACTTTATAGTCTGGAATAACATATAGAATATAATATATGGGAATAAGTTCCCAGGGTAACAAATTTTACGCGGGCGAAGCTGTGGGCATCAGCTAGTAACATATAAGTACCTACTAAAAGTCACCTTTTAATTTTCCAGTAAAGTATAACAACTCAATTTAGGAAATTTCCCGATAAAGCTATGTTCCGACTAGACTGTAATTTCCATTTAGTCTTTTGCTCGGAATACCGGACAAAGTAAGGTACTTACGATTGATATTTCATGACACAATCGACTGGTCCGGAATAATGTTGTGTTGCTTGCGGCAAATTCCGTTGGAATTTGTTAGTCGATGGGTAGGAAAATAGAGTTTAAAAGACAGATTTTTGATAATAATAGGCTTCACAGAGTTTAATTCGTGACTATACTTGTCTCTTTTAGATAGTATTTTCTAGTAATTATTACGAGATAAGTGTCTTTAGACGTTTATTGTGGTCAAAAACAATTCAACATTAATTTAGCTGAAGAAAGTCATATCTACATGAATAAACAAATAAAACTATATCTACGAGTTAACCCTTTGAGTGCCAACTACGCAATATTAACAGGAGAGGCCTGCTGAGAGAGAGTATTGGGTAGTTGACTATTTGGGTGTATGGCGGCTGGTGTATCGGCGCCACATACGCACTCTGGATCGTTTCCACCTCAAGTGCCTACGTTCCATCATAAAGATCCGATGGTCCGACCGAGTGCGTAACACCGAAGTTTTGCGACAAGCCAATGTCGGTGGCATTGAGTCCTACTTAATGCGTCGGCAGCTTCGGTGGTGCGGTCACGTGTTTTTCTACTCAGAACTAGAGGAGGGCAAGCGGAAACATGGCGGCCAACTCCTCAGGTTTAAAGATGTTCAGAAGCGTCATATGAGAAGATGCAGCATTGAGCCGTCTCAATGGGAAGGTTTGGCAGCACAACGTCCAGAATGGCGCAGGGTGGTGCAAAGACGAGTAAGCGATTTCGAGGAACAGCGAAAGGCAGACCTCGACGCTAAACGCGATGAGCTGAAAGTCCGCCCACCCGCTGTCATTCAGTGCAATTACGTAAGTGGTGTTCTCACGTGCCCTCTGTGTACACGTGAGTTCACCGCGAAGATCGGCTATGTTAGCCATCTTCGAGCGCATCAGCGCCGAGCCGACTAGGAGTCGAAGTGGTCGCCATGGCCGAAATCGGTCGGAGGCATCAAAAATCAATCAAAGCATGGTGGCCACACACTTGATGGTCTACCTTGCCATCCAATAGTTTAAATATACAATTCTACTTATCAAAGTATTCCTAAGCAGAATTCATTTAGAAGGGTAGCCCAAGTAACATTCCCACGCACTGAACAGTTATGGAAAACCTTTGCGCGAGAAAGCTATCTGCCTGAGGGGATCACCAGGTAATAATATACACCGTCAAATGCTTACTCGGTCGTGGTTGAGCTCTGAGTTGAGATTGAATAATAAGACTTCTGAATACTGAAAGGTCTAGAAAATTAACATTCTACACAGTAAAGACAAATTTTCTGGACCGTTCGCTCGCGGTGTCTTCTTTAGAGATATGAGTAGGTAGGTATCTTAAGGCAGGATTTTCAAATTTAATAATGACAGGTTGTATAAATTTTAAGGGCCTCTAGGAAACAATTAAACCTGAATAAAATAGGGCGAATTTTAATTGCCCCCATTGGAAACGGCGAAACGGGAGTTCCCGGTTTTACGCCACCGCCAATTAAAGTTAAATGACGGCGCTCTAAAGACGTTTCTCCAAGTTAAGTACCTTGGCAATTATGTTGCCAGTGTCTTTGATGATCAGAAACTGAAGGGGAACGCAATTTAGGAACTGTGAGCGTGACATACTTCAAACAGAGTCCCTGGTTTGAAGTTGTTTCGTGGTTGGTTCGTAAATACTCGTACCTACTTATTAAGGAGGTGTACCTACTTGTACCATATTGAAGTAGGTACAATTTGGGACCCTCGAAATGACGTTAGAACATTGTAACAACGGCCAAAACTTTCCTCCGGACTTTCATGTTCAGCGTTCATAGGGGCAGGTACTCCCAGACAAGTAAAAGATATTTTAGGATCGGATAGTATTTTCTGAGTTGATGTCGCCGTGACACGAGAATTAGGTGTCTACCGTAAAGAATTTAGAAAAGAATTAAATAGGACTAGCCGATGTCATACCGATATCACCCGCGTAGTTCCCTTTTCTTTTGGGATACGGTACTAAAATATATATCTGTATACTATATCACTCGTGGAAAGTGTAGTTGCCCAACCATGAAAGAATTGTTCAAATCTGTTCAGTGTTTTCAGAGCCTATTTAATGCAAACAAACAACCAAATCTTTCCTTTATAACATTAGTATACTCAACGGAATTTGTTGAGCAGTTTAGAATATATACGCATATAGATAGGAACAGACAACAATACAAGTTTGTTTTTTATTTTCCGTAAACATTTTTTCCCGAGCAATTTGAGAGTACCCCATTCAGAGTCCTTCAATGAGCGGCGCCTACAAAAATAACAATAGGGCTAAGGTGCTATTCAGGCTGCCTCAATTTTGTATACACTTTAACGTAAATATTTACGCAAGCCTTCTTTTCAGGGAATTTTAAAGGTGTTTGTTGAAAAGAGCCCCATCATCATTTGAGCGTAAACCCGATAGCGACTCTGGTTTCTCTTTTTTTTTCCTGCTCTTCGCTTTATACGATCGTCATAGCATTCCCTGTATGTTGCCCACATGAATCTTATGTTACACATGTCTAGGTGGACAGATGACCTAATTAAGATGGCGGGAGGCTGTTGGACGGGTTATGGTGATTCTTGGAGGATTCATAATATGCGCAGCAGAGGACGCCACATCGACTGAAACAATGATAATGTTAACCACCTCGTCAAGCCAGAACTTCAGATCACCCAGAACCTTGTTCTTTACGCATCTTTCTATTTCTCATCTGTCTTTAAACATGGCCGTAGGTACCAGAAAAATAAACATTTTGAGAGAAGGCCATCTTGAATGCAAGTCTTTCTTACGCAATCACTTGTCAAAGATACCTCAGCATAATAAGTCTTTGCCGTATGCAGGTTAGCTTGTGTCGTCCAATCATTGTCCACGTTTTGTATCCGTACACAAGGACAGTGATATTGCCGTGGAGGCTAGTAGATACATGTCCAAGCCCTTATTATTAAAATGGTTAAAACAATATGGTAACTATCTGTATATGACAGCTTTTTATAGCGTTAGGTAATGCCATGCCGGAATCGAACCGACCAAAACCGCACGGTCCGTATCTATTCACCTAGCGAAGATGTTCCAGGATTCAGATGAAAACACTAAAATGCTCATGGACTAAGTTCAACTTTATAAACAGTTTTATTGCCAGAATATAATACTTTTAGAGTAGATGATTAGTATCTATGATTACAGTTGTGGTTAATCTCATACATTCTTATAGTCCAATCCTGCCCGATCTGGCAATAATGTAAACATGTCATGTTTTGACAATCGTTGTCTAAGACAGATGAGTAGAAAAATATAGTATGACAAATCATTGAATTTTTTACTATCCTGAGTAGGTATTTTAAATGAAAATAAACTGTCATAAAGAAGTTATTTTGTGTCGAAATGATTGTAAGAACACTGTATGACTCCTGAATACTGGAATATAATCAGGGTAAATATTCAATTGCAAGCAACTATGGATATATTGGATCAAATGTGTTTGTTTACATTTTTGCGCAAAGCTATTGAAATGCAGTACCTATACAAAGTTATAGTGTGAAAATAACATTACCAGTACCTACATACATAAAATTTATTATTATGTGCATTAAAATTACCTACGTTTTACTTCCCCCTTTATTGCGGGTGGAAGGGAAGAGCTTAAAATGTCGGTTCGGTTACCCCATTCTTCTACACATAGATAATAGCTTAACCCCCCACCTTCCACCCGTGGTAAAGCTTAGAGCCGTTTTACAGAACGTTTTTCCAAACTCAAGAACCGCTTGGGCGTAGTTGTATAAAGCGAAGACTAAACTTCAATCGCTTCTTTTCCTTTGTGTAAAAACGGCTTACCGACTAAGTTTTGCAAAATTTTCTGTTAGGTCTGCTGAAAACTTTACAGGATATATCCAAGGGCATTGTCAAAGAATGCGCTGTAACACTCATTTTCTTTTTAAAGCCAATACAAATAAAATACTTAGTCATGGAAATCACAAAGTAACACGGTTATTGCCAAATTTTTAAATTTAATAACCTGGTCCGTAAGAAAACTTGAAATTAAAAACTGTAATATACTCATTTCTAAATAAGAAATGCAATATTTGTACCAAATTTTATGACCGAAATTGCCTTGCCCTAAGTGACTGCACTGCAGCTTTCAGTATATTACAAATTTATGATCAGTCACTTTAACGGAGCATATAAATTAGGTAGGTACGTGGCATGAAGCCGAAAATTGGGTCAATCCGTCCCCGGTGGAGGCAGTTTTCTTCCGTGAGAATTGACTAACTATTTAATGTATAAACATCTCTAATAAAGTCTTTCGTAGCAACATTTTATGATATCAAGTTAATTTCACTAAATAAGGAGAATTTTGCATCAGTTCTTGAAACGTTGCTATTTACGTGATGAAATGGATGATATAGAGTGCTGCTGTGCTGATCATTATTTAGTTTTTACTTTCTATATCCTAAGATTAATAAGTTCTATATCTAGATAGGGACTAGATAATGTTGGGTATATTTATAGTTATTCTTAAACGGAGATTACGATATACAGATAATATGTTTCAAAAGGTAACTGAGTATCTATTGATTTCTGGGCCCCAGCTAGAGCGTCGGTCCTTAACAGGCTCTTCTGTGGCTCTGCTGGTCATAGCATGGACTTTTGATAGGTTACGGGTTCAAGTCTTGTCTGAAATAAGTTATCTTCTTTCAATAGAAGTAAACAAAGTAATCAGCCTTTACACAAAAATGCTCGAATATAAAGGGCACAAGCAGTTACTGATCTTAAGAACGATCGTAGCATGGATATAATATGATGTTTACACGGAACTAGCGAAACAGACGTTCATAGTGTAGCTTGCCAATAGTGAAATATTTTTTCATACTGGTTGACTAGTTTCCGAGCCTGTTCAATGCAAACGAACAATCAAATCTTTCCTCTTTATAATATTAGTACGAAAACAAAGTTAATGTATTGTACTGAAAAAGAGAAAAATAAGTTCAAAGCTTGTAACAATAAAGTTCAATTGAGCATTTACAGGTTACATAAGAAAACAAAGCGAGCACTCAACAGTCGACTGATTCACGTCACTGGGGAGTTCCCCGTTAACGTTGCGAAACCTTTCTCATTCCGACGCCTACATTTCCTGATATATAAACATAATTTTGTCAAAACAATGCGATGGGAGACATTATTCACTGTTATTTCTCTGTATCTATAATCTATATGAACAGAAAACTCATGGGAATGGAGGACCGGGTTGTGTTTATTTTGAGGATATCAGTCATGTTTTGTTTCGATAGGTCGTTTATAGCACTTGGACATGCCTTCGGACATTCGTATTTTGGGAAGTTTTTAGGGTTCCGTACCCTAAGGGTACAAACGGAAACCTATTCATAAGACTTCGCCGTCAGTCTGTCTGTCTGTCGATCGGTCACGAGGCTGTATCTCAGGAACTGTGATAGCTAGAGAACTGAAATTTTCCTAGGTCATGTACTTGCCGCAATAACCACACAATATGTATTAGGGGGGATCCCATGTTGCGCAAAGGGATCTAACATACATACACACTGACACATGACAATACATACATGGCAAGTATGTATGTTTTGTATTAAATAGAAGTTTTACAATGCCTTGTCTAGGTGGCGAAGAGTTTCTCCGCATCGAAGTGAACTGGTAAGGTTTCCACTAAGAGTTATTATTAGTACATTATAACTCAATGGGTAGCTTCATTGCAATAGATCGTTCAGTCAACGAGCTAGATATTGATCATAATAATATTATTGAAACAGAGATGGGTCACCATTTGTGACTTTTTATTTAACAAGGTTTGGTAGGCAGACAATGTTTTGATTATATATTTGAAAGAAAGGAAGAAGCAGGTTTTTATTCTACATTAACAGCAATCTTAAAGGTAAAAAACAAAGACGAAATAAATATTAAAAGAAACTTAAAGTTAACTTAAAACATTCACAAATTAAAGTTATTTACCCCGTGTAGCGACGGGAAAGAGTACAAAAGGTTGCTATCCCAAAAACATCCTGAGGGTGTCGTAAGAGTCGACTAAGGGAACACTTCCTTTCACATAAGTATAGGTAGATTAGCGGTTGCATAAACGAGCTATGCTTGGAGTTTCTCTGAGGGATAAACTTCGGAATGAGGTTATGCGGCAGAGAACTAAAGTGGTCGACATAGCTCGCAGAATAACTGCACTGCACTTTAAAGTGGCAGTGGGCCGGCCACATCAGCAGAACAATCGACGGCCGATGGATCAAGCGAGTTTTGGAGTGAAGACCACGACATGGCAAACGTAGCGTAGGACGTCCACCCGCCAGATGAACCAACGATCTGGAAAAGGTCGCAGACTGGGACTGGATGCGAAAGAAATGTCTTGTGGCGCAAATTGGGAGAGGCCTGCGTCCAGGAGTGGCCTGCCATAGTCTGATTTGATTGATTGATTGAGCGGTTGCATCCGCGTAGTTTCCGTTCCCGTGTTAATAAAGGAATAAAATATAGACTATGTCCCCGGGGATAGTGTAACTTCTCAACAGTGAAATAGTTTTTCAAATCTATTCCGTAGTTTCGAAGCCTATTCAATGTAAACAAACTATGAAATCTTTCCTCTTTACAATATTAGTATGGCAACAAAGTTAAGTTGAAACGCTCGTGGCCCCGCGGACTCAGTGTTCTGTAAACGATCACTGCAGTAAGCAACTTTCACTATGGCCGGTCCATGGATGGGTGACCATCCATGTGATCACTTTGTGACATTTATTTGAGCGTTTCCGTGCTTCGGAAGGCACGTTAAGCCGTTGGTTGCCAGTAAAATGGCAGTCGTTAAGCTAAGTTGAAGGCTTTATTTCAACAGCAGGCAGTCACAACCTGCGCCTGTCCATTTAAACACGGCAATACGGCTCACCACCTATTACGTGGGACAAATTATACAAAGGTGAAATGTGGGCATATAATATGCCTCTGCCTACCCCTTCGGGGATAAAGGCGTGACCATATGTAAGTATGTATGTAACAAAGTTAAGAGTATGATAGAATTCATGATAATTTCCAACGGTAAAAAGCAAACGTGATTTCAGTAGCAATACAAAATATATTTAGACTGTTCACGCTAAATAAAATCACAATGTCACTGCAAGGAAGTTTGAACGACATACAACACTGAGAAATCATTTTTGCGATACGAAGGCAATTTCCTAACTGCCTATCAGAGTTCCATCATATCCGGTATATCTGCCTTCCGTTTCTCTCACCTGGCCCGTGTACACTGAATTTCTTCGTTACGTGTACATTTATGACAACTTTAAAGACGTGACAGCTGTCAGTTTTATATTAACCTAGTGTTATTTCTGTCTCTCATAAAAACATTGTATGCGAAACGGATATAGTCTAATTCTAATTTTTATGTGAATTTGGATCCTGGGGACCACTTTATTTGGTTGCGCCTTTATTTTCAGCATTGTTGAAAATGACTACCCGTAGACCTTGTTTCTAGTGGTTGAATTGATAAATAATAATTAATTATTTTATGAAAACAAACAACCTGACTGCAAAGTAAAAATACATATGAAAAGGTAATAACCGGCCAAGTGCGAGTCAGACTCCCGCACGGAGGGTTCCGTTCCAAAAAACAACAAAAAGTCGTATTTGTTGCATGCGAGCCCCCCATTTTTCTTTTTATTTAACAAGAGGGAAAATCCTTTACGGATGATATACTCCTACCGATACCGAGACTCCTACCGACTAAAAAACCCCACGTAACGGCTAACAGCCTACGGTTGGGAGCCCCGGGTAAGCTCTCGAAAGGATGTCCCACTAAAGGTCCATTTTGTTTTAATTTTTTTTTTATGGAAATACACTGCTCGATATTCAGTGAGTATTTCAAGCGTCTACTGGTTGCCCTCATTACATATTTACACAGAGCAACGCGTGCCTTAGACAGTTCGCGTTGCTCTATAGTGTTATACAACGCGCGTCTATAGACAATTCAAGTTACTCTATAGTGTTATACAACGCGCGTCTTTAGACAGTTCGCGTTGCTCTATAGTGTTATACAACGCGCGTCTTTAGACAATTCAAGTTGCTCTATAGTGTTATACAACGCGCGTCTTTAGACAGTTCGCGTTGCTCTATAGTGTTATACAACGCGCGTCTTTAGACAGTTTGCGTTGCTCTATAGTGTTAACTATCCTTGTATAGATCCTCTTCGGTAGGTACAGTATATATTTCAAAAAGAGTTTGTGAACTCTATGTTTAATTTCTTTTTCAGAATATTGATGACATTTGAATGATGACATTATAAACACGTTATCTACGTCTACAACATAAATTGTGTGTTTGTACGTAAATTGTTTATACTGCAGAAAGAGGTCTAACTCACCTTGTGTATCACACGCGATAATGATACACAAGTATCATAAAACGTGGCTTCATGCGTGTTTCTCCCTTGCATGTACTGTATTTGTTGGCACAGCTGCGCGGCAATACATCGATTTATTAAAATGTACTCGTACGAAATTGTTGTTGTCGACAGCAAAACCTGTAGGACCGGTTTGGTTATGTTTACATAGTTGAAATAGGTTATTTAACGTTATGAAAATATTAATTTCATTAGTTTAGTGTTTGTGTTAAACGATACAAAATTGATAATTTCCAATGTAATTTGTATAATATTTTATATTTATGAACTATATTTAACAAAATATTGAAAACTTACCGATTGATTCAAATGGCGTTTGTACAGGTTTCAATGATGCTTTTCATACTTTTTATGTTTGTGGCGCTAATTGCGTGGATGTCTTCTTGCAGCCGGTACATGTTGTAGAAATAGTCTAACAATATAATCAGATGAGACGGGGTCGAAAATGTTTTTTATGTAATCCAGAAAATTTGTAATGCTTTCACTCATAAATACTTTCAATTTTCATTTTAGCTATGTCAATTGTCAAATTTGTCAATACAGGGAAGGGAAAGTGGAATAACATGTAAGCATAGATAAGAAGTAATTAAGCCATAGATAAGTGGGTAATTTTTGTATTTGGTTTTTGGTTTCTGATGGTTCCCAGCATAGATTTAAAAGGTACGAAATGTTCTCTAACTGTGGTTCTGTATAGACCGAAATAAATTGTATTTATTTCGGTCTGTGTGCTACATCGATTTATTATTTATAAAATTGGTTTATGGCTTGGTTGCTGATCTCTCAGCATAAAGTACGGAAGGCACAGTGGCGCCTCCTTTATTTACTACTATTCTTGCCAAATAGAATGTTCATTTTTTCCTTTCTATCCAGTAAACTGTACTGTTTTCGATTTTGATAATATGTTTTTATCGATAAGTTGTTGTACTTTTTGTTTTAATAAGTATTACTACTGCGCCTGTTGGCTACGTACGCGTACGTGACGTCCCCTAAAGGCGTCATCTGAAAACCAGCGCTGCCTAACAGTACACGTACTGTTAGTGCAGCAAAGCTGAGATGACGACCTTTTCGGGCACGCACAGTGTAATTTTTACTTGTTCATATTGTACCTATGTCATTTTATTTGTGCGTGCCGAATAAAGCTTTTATTTATTTATTTATTTATTTATTTATTTATTTATACTGGAGAAAAATCTAAAATATGGACTATTTGTTTACTATTTCCTATGAAATAGCTACCTTTGAAATATTACACCTACCTAAAGTAATCTGCTGACAGCGTTGTTAACTTTTTAAAGAAAAAATATTTACGATAAAAGTCGAAAAATAAGTTAGTATGTGACCCGTATAATGTTCAATCATGGCGACACGAAATTAATTTCATTGAGCAACATTTGATTGTGCTATGCCTCTTAAAGTATTCATTTAATTTGCATGGTGTAAAGGGAATGAATGATCTTGATAAAATGTTCAAATTAACTAACGTATTTAAATTGAGAAGGATACCTTATAACCGAATATATAAGATAAAATCGCGAAAAAACACGTTTGTTGTATGGAAGCCCCCCTTAAATATTATTATGTTTTTGTTTTTAGTATTTGTTGTTATAGCGGCAACAAAAACACATAATCTGTGAAAATTTCAACTCTCTAGCTATCACCGTTCATGAGATACAGCCTCGTGACGGACAGACAGACAGACAGACAGACAGACAGACAGACAGACAGACAGACAGACAGACAGACGGACAGCAAAGTCTCATGAATAGGGTCCCGTTCTTTACCCTTTGGGTACGGAACCCTAAAAACGATTTGTCGCCAACAATCCGCCATTTCGATTTTCTAGAAATTTTATTATACCTGGTAACCCTCACACAATCACTAGGAATCGTGTCATAATCCGTCAAGCCGCTCAGGTTGTAGGGCGTGACAAAGAAATGGACATACATACATACATACAGTCTCGAAAAACATTACCATCCTTTCTTCGGCAGTCGGGTAAATACACTGAAATTCTTCGTTTAATACTAAAACTCTTCGACCTCATAAATATTAAATATTTAAATAAGCTTGGCTATTGTGGTTAATTGTTAAGAGTCTAACAGTTAGACGATAGTTGATTGTTAAGTAAGTAGGTGAATGGTGGGCTGGCGCATTAGGTTGAGCGCACATTGGCGACAAGACTGTCTTAAGGCTGATTCTTGCTCTTGCTTTACATCGAAAATCCAATCGGTTCGATTTTCGGCTTATACATTATTGGACGTAGGTAAGTATGCACCGGAGATGTTTTACAATCATGTCCTTCCGAACCTAACCCAAATAGGAGGGTTTGTAACAAAAAATGAATCACGCCCAGAATTTCAAAAGGCAGAGAATGCGCCATTTACTTAGTCTAAGCAGAAAATATTTCAGCTGTTGGTAATTGAGAAGGCAAAGTTTGGTTGATAGAATTTGTTAGTTCATTAGTCTTGACACACGAAGAGTGTGAAGGTGGAAACCTTTGCTTCAGATCCCAACATTAACTCTCTGATCAGTGAACTGAAAGTTAACAACGAAAGCAGAGGTGTGTCACTTTAAAACAATCCCCAATTGCATCGTTAATTTTATTGAATTATCCAAAAAGCAGTCAAGTGTGAGTCGAAGTCGCGCACGAAGTGGTGTTGTATAGGAGCACCCTTTGATACCTAAATGTTTTTTGTAGTAAAGCCTTGGAGACAGACATACGGTTCCTTTTTACCCCTTGGCTACGATATCGTCAAAATGAATTGTTGTAGCATTTCAAGCCAAGCTTGAAGAAACAGTATCTAAGTACATGGTTTTAGGTCGTCTATACTAATATTATAAAGAGGAAAGATTTGATTGTTATTTTTTTTGCATCGAATAAGCTCTGAAACTACTGTACCGATTTGAAAAATTCTTTCACTGTTGGGAAGCGACGCTATTCCCAGGTAACAAAGGCTATATTTTATTTTCATATTCCCAAGGAAACGGAAGCTACGCAGGTGAAACCGCATGAAGTCCGCTAGTGTTATAGATTAACAAATAGAGTTCAAGTTTGAACAAGTTTGAAGTTGGCGTTAAATAACGATTATAGTAGGTAAATAAACATTTGCCTTTTATATACTTAATAGCTATATAACTTAAGAACGTACGTATAGAGCCTTTCAAAGTAATGAAGCACTTATCATTAGTTTCCCGATATTGTAGCTACTTAATAATAAATGGTATTGTCACTCTAAGTGCGCCACAAGCAAACTAGGTACTTAGAACTAATTAATTTTCTTCTGCGTAATAGTAGTCTGTTTATTCGAACCAAATTCAGTAGAAAGGGTAGTGAACTTACCCGATACCCCCCAAAGACGCGGATAGCACCCGAACCACCCCCCGGGCGAGGTCGCAGTGGCGGCCGTAGGTCTGTTGGGAGTCACGGGACATCCTTCCTGAGGGCTTACCCGGGGCTCACAACCATAGGCTGTAGGGCGTTACGTGAGGTTTTTTAGTCGGTAGAAGTCTGGCATAACATCCATGAGCATTTTCCCTCACGTAAAAAAAAGGGTAGTGAACTTAGTAGCATTATGTTAATTACAGTATTTATTATCATTATCGTATAGAAGCGCTCGTGGACCCGCGGACTTAGTGTTCTGCAAACGATCACTATTGATAATATAAGATAAGCAACATTAACTATAGCCGATCATGGATGGGTAACCACCACGGGACCTCTTTGGGCCATTTATACGTGAAACTGTTGGTCCCGGTTGCCAGTAAAATGGCAGTCGTTAAGCCAAGTTAAATGCCTTTATGGGCTGAAATTGCAACAGCGGGTAGTCACAACTTGCGCCTGTCCATTTCAACACAGCAATATGGCTCACAACCTATGCTGCCGTGTTAATGAAAAAGGGCACAACTAACATTTTTTGCCAAATTGAGTTATATACATATTCGGAATCAGGAAAAAAAGGCCTATCTGCCTAATTTTTTGTATATTTTTAGCAACAAAATAAACAGAGATAGCAAAAGTCTAAAGGGCACAAATGCAGCATTTTTAAATTTTTTGTTAAGAAAAAGGTCACATTGTGACATATGTCTTCTATTTCATATTTATGGTTTGAAAATACCTAATTGAAAAGGCATAATCAGCGCATTTTAAATAGAAGGGGCTTATGTGGTAGTTGTGCTAACTTTTTTAACCAACACCGTAGCAAGAAACGTAAAAGAAAAGGCACAACTGGCAGTTATGCCTTTCCTACTTAACATCTCTGAAGAGAGATGAAGTCAAAGGGGCGAGGTTTGCGTAGGATTGCGCCAGTTGTGCCTGACGTGTCAAGACGGAGTCCGCGCCTGTTGGCGCGATGCTCTGGTAAGAATATAATTTTGTTACTTATTCTAATTAGTTCGTTCTATTTTACCTACACTATGAAATATTATTAGTCTAAGGTTCTAACTTACTTTAACTTGAAATTTCTTTATTTATTTATTATTAGAAGAGTTAGTAATAGCAATATGTGTTGGTAGGTTATCGGCCACACGCAGCACAGCAGACAAACTAGCGGTCCGTTGGTTGGTTGGTTGGCTGATGATTCAGTAATCGATAAATTTTACAAATTACCTGAGAAATCGCATCCAAAAATTAGTAGCAGTGACTCAGAATCCGACTTTATACCATGTTCTCAGCACAAAACCATCGAAGAAGTGATTCAGACAGTGAACAATCAGACACAGAAACAAACCAAGTACAATTAAGAAAAGAAGGCAATATAAGGAAGCGGAAAAAATATAATATTAGCTTAAATGATCGAAAGATATTAAAGAAGAAAGAAAACGTAATTACCAAAGATTTGTAAGACCTGGTTGTCAAGAAAACATCTGCAAAAAAAGTGCTCAAGTCGTTTTTCCGAAGAGTTTCTCAAGAAAATTAATACAAATTTCTGGAAACGATTTTTTCGTTATTATAATAAGTAGATATTGTTTATTATTTCTTTGTGGTTGTGTTTACCTGATTTTTGTGGAAAGCAATTTTATCTTAAGATACATTTTAAGTTATAAGAATTTAATTTAAACTAGCGGACGTCACGCGGTTTCACCCGCGTAGTTCCCGTTCCCGTGGGTATACAATATTTTTTCTTCCATAAGAACCTTCTCCTGACAATACCTTACACAACAAAAAAAAAATTAGAGAAATCGGTCCACCCGTTCTGAAATTATGCGCTTACCAACACATTTTGCGATTCATTTTTATATTATAGAAGATATGTAATTTTGATTAAAATTAAGATTAATAATTAAGAATTAAGATAAGATATGTTATTTTTGTAAATTGTTTTGATAAACGTTTGATTTTCTTAAAACTACTGTGTTTTTTTTCGTCGAGAAGTTTAGTATTTTCTAATATTTTACTTTTATCACAACTGATAATAATACGATGAAAAGACACAATTGAATAAAAGTGCCTTTTCATTGTAAAATTCCAAAATTCTCCTCAAAATTTTACATTGAAAAGGTATATTTCGTTGTATATGCCCTTTAAACGTAACATGGTTGATTTTATCTTATTTTTTATGTTAAGATGAAACAAATTATGCTAATTATCAATTATATGCATTAAAATAAAAATAAAAAAATGCTATGGTCTTATTAGTACTATACAAATGCAAGTATTACCATTCGCAGAATTTTGGAAAATATAGTTTACTGGGGTTTTCTTCAACAAAAACAAAAAATATATTTAATCTCTATTTTCTCAATGTTTACAAAATGTTAGTTGTGTCCTTTTTATTTACGACGGCAGTATGATGTAGAACAATATCTAAAAAGGTGTAATGCAGACATATAATATGCCTCTGCCTAGCCTTTCGGGGATGGGGGGCGAGATCATATGTAGGTATGTGTGTATGTATCGTAATATTATCAATGCGAAAGTAACTCTGTCTATCTGTTACGCTTTCACGCCTTAACGGCTAGAGCGATTGAGATGAAATTCGGTATAGAGATACTTCGAAGCCCTGGGAAAGACATAGGCTAATTTTTAACCGGCTGCGCAAAATGTGGGTTATGATTTTACGCGAGAACGACTTCCACGCGGTGAAAGCCGCGGGGAACAGCTATTTTCTATTAATAAATGTTTCACCTTAGTTTCCTGTGCATAGTGCGCGCAGTTTCATATATTTGGTGAAACGGTAGTGTGCCTGGAGACAGTCTTGTCGCCAGTGTGCGCTCACCCTAAATGTGATTGGCGTAGGTGCTAGCGTAGAGCTATAAGTACGTGACAACAAAAATTGGGCATCCAACTGTGCGAATAAGTTTTTTCTTACGCATTGAGTATCTCCTGCTGTGTCGTTAACCCATTTACATTCATTAGGTATTTTCCATTGAATGACGTCGCTTGGAATTTTTCCACCTCATGTTCGAACTACAATAGGTATATTTATGTCTCGGGGCACAAGCCATAATTGTTAAGGCTTTTTTTAAAGAGTCACTGCAATATCGCTGATAGCGCTCGGCTCACATAGGTACCCGTTCCGGAGCACCCGTTCTCTGATGAGCGCAAAATTTAAAACGGCTTGCAATAAATTTGTAAGTATAGATGGGCAACTATAGAAGACTGCTTATCACAAAATGTTGCTAGAATTAAATTCAAACAATGTTTTAGTTCGTTATAGGTGATAGACGAAAGAGCTATTTTTATATCTTTTTAGGGTTTCGTAGCCAAATAGCAAAAACGGAACCCTTATAGATTCGTCATGTCTGTCTGTCTGTCTGTCTGTCCGTCCGTGTGTCACAGCCACTTTTTTTCCGAAACTATAAGGCCTATGCTATTGAAAGTTGGTAACTAGATGTATTCTGTGAACCACATTTAGATTCTTATATAAAACTAGAAAAAAAGCAGTAAATTTTGGGGGTCCCCATACTCAGAACTGAAACTCATTTTTTTTTTTCATCTAAACTATACGTGTGGGGTATCTATAGATAGATCTTCAAAAATGATATTGAGGTTTCTAACATATTTTTTTCCTAAAGTGAATAGTTTGCGTGAATAGACACTTCCAAAGTTGAAAAATGTGTCTCCCCCCCCCCCCCTCTAATTTCTAAACTAAGAGAATGATAAATCTAAAAAGAATATATGATGTACATTGCCATCAAAACTACCAACGAAAATTAGTTCGAACGAGATAGAGCTGGTAGTTTTTTGTTAATACGTCATAAACCGCAATTTTCGGTTAGAAAAATCACTATCACTGCGAACGTGTTAAAACATCAATCAAAGTTACAACGAACTATAAGAACTTTTATATTATGTTACTTGCTGCTACGAAACCTTCATGGGCGAGTCCAACTCGCACTTGGCTGGTTTATTTCTACCCCTGAAAGCACTATTTTGCAAATGACGAATATCAAAATTTTCTTTAAAATGTACTCCTTGCTTCGTAAAATAAGTAACAGAACGTGTGTAGTTGTCGTAAATCTGTGCGGTCGATGATTTGTGATCGCGGTAAAACAAACCTAAAGATGAAATAGTTTTTGAAGTACTACCCGTTCGCTCTAACTTTGCCGCTGGCGTAGAGGCGTATACCCGAATTGTTAATTATACGAAGTAAATTGACAGTAGCTAATGTCACTTCGTCATAGAAAATACGCAACACTACAAGAAGTGACATTAGTTGCTGTCAATTTACTTCGTCTCATCAAAAATTCGACTTTAGTATAGAGCCGAGCGGCAAAGTTAGAGCGAACGGGCAGTAAAAACTTATCTGCCGGCAGTTTTTGGTATGTACATTCACACGAGAATCTCGCGAGAAAAGCACGACAACGGAGATGTATCATGTTCACGTTTCTCTGGAGGACCTATACGCCTCTTGGATATCGTGCCGAAGCTACGGCAGCGCCAACTGTCGGTTAGCGGTGACAACTCGAGGTCGTTCTTGACATAATAGTGAACATATGATTCGCATATAAGTCGCTACAAATTTAAGATTATTGTTTTTTTTAACATAATAAGAAATTCGTTTTATAATATTATGAGCCAAACTATAATCAAGTGTGGATTCCAGAATATTTATGCAGAATTCTCGCGCGAAAATCTGTGTCGAAAGGTAAGTAAATACACGAAACAATGAGATATTTTTTCAATTTCATTGTAATTTTTTCTACGTATATATTTGTTGGATTATCGTATTACTAGTATAACACGATGATCAAATCAAATTATTTATGAATTATTTGGCATAAATTATTTCAAAGCCATCATGTTCAGGAGGTCGCGGTCAAAATCCATGATGCAGCTAGTGGAGAACAAATCATCAGTGGAAAAGTAATACCACAGACGAGAGTCAATAATCCACCGTACGATGTGAAAGTAGAGGTGTCTATGTAATAATAATTAAATCAAATAATAGTTGAATAATAATTGTTATTCAACTATTAATTGAATCTGAAAAAATCTATTTACAGCAACTTTTCAACCATATACCTACATGCAAAGCAGAAATGGGAAATGAAGATGTATCTCCTGTTATCAAAGAAATATAATATAAATATTTTTCATATCGGTATAAAGGAACATTAACATTTCTTGCATTTTTGCGTTTCGGTTCTGAGTATGGGGACCCCCAAAATTATCTGCGTTTTTTCTAGTTTTATCTAAAAATCTTGATGCGGTTCACAGAATACATCTACTTACCAAGTTTCAACAGCATAGGCCTTATAGTTTCGGAGGAAAATGACTGTGACATACGGACGAACAGACAGACAGACAAACAGACATGACGAATCTATAAGGGTTCCGTTTTTGCCATTTGGCTACGGAACTCTAAAAATAACTTGCACGTGATTCACTAAAAATGTCCATGCGAGATTAAAAATTTAACATGATTAAGGCGAAGTGCAATTGTGTCTCAAGCGATTCGGAGGGGGTGAAGCAGACGCAAGATGTTCGGGACGCTAAGTGCGTCGGAAACGTTTTCGCGCGTTAACCCGTTCACTACGCAATTGAAATCATTGACAGAAGTACAAGTTTACATAACAATTTTTTTCGCCTTGTTTAGATAAACCTCTTTAGATCTTCTACTCGTCAGCAACTACGTAATTGATTTTGATACAATTTTTATCACTAACATGTAATGAAATTTATTTTCATAATAAGAATAGAACATAATATATTTAAGAAGTACTTCAATTTATTTTTTTACCTGTGACGATTTTTGCCAGGTTTATTGAAAAAGTAACAATCTGCTGCCCCTATCCTTTGTTTATATTTTTTGGTACTTCCTTAAAAGGAAAAAGGAGGGTTCTGTACAAAAAAAGACTGAAAAATATACCTGTATTGGAGCCCTCCTTAATTTATTTTTCTGTTCTTAGGATTCGTAAATTTCAAATGCCTAGCTATCGCAGTGGTGCATAAGATGACAGATAGATAGTCTCAGTAATAGGGTCGCGTTATTACAGATTATTTATACTGTTGGCACTTGGTGGAACCTGCAGCGCATATTGAATAACCATCACTTGTACTGTTTTACAGCATTTATTTACTCTACACCTGACCGCTTTTGCCTCTTAGCATTTTCAAAAGGCAATACTTTCTCCTCGTTCCATTTTTACCCTTTGGATACGGAACTGTAAAAACGGCCGAGGTTCAAGTTGGACTGGCACACTGATGAGGATTTCGTAACAAAAAAAAAACGCCAGAAGATTACGTTGTATGGGAGTAACCTTATTTTTTCTTTATCTAGTGTTATTATAGTTGTTACAGCGGTAGCAGAAACACATTTTTGAAATGTATTACTGCCTAGTTCATGAGATACAGATGAACAAACGGACTTCGAAGTCTCAGTAATAGGGTCCCGTTTGGCTAAGAAAACGAAGAATATACAAAAACGAATATTGCTATTTGCATATATGCAAGGGTGTAAAGGAATAAATTTCGATACTAGTTATTTAAACTAGACTAGGCTTTAGTCCTGTCCAAATGATTACCATTTCCTAAATTAAACATTCTACGTTTCACTTCGCATAACTATTGCCCGCAGCTTCAGCTGTGTAGAATTCTGTTCGCGTTCCCTACTACCATTGGGTCATATCCAGGGATAAAATAGCCTTTATGCTGTTTACTAAATTATCTTACTTCTTAATTAATATTATAAATGTTTGTGAGTGTAGATGTTTGTTACTCTTTCACGCTCTAATGGCTAAACGGATCTATCTGAAATTTAGTACAGGGGTAGATTTAGGCCTGGAATAGCACATAGGCCACTTTTTATCCCGGCAATCAGTTCCCACGGAAAGCGGAAACGGGAACAAAACTAGACGCGGGCAGAGCTGCGGGCGTCAGCTAGTGTATAATATGTCCAGGAATACATTACAGTCTGGAAAAGCATAAAATAATTATAATAGGCCACCAATTACAGCCAGATCTGCTCAACCGTTGGAACGTGATTTTGTCACTAACATCTTCACAGACTTTCATATATCATAATTAAATAATTCGTAAGTCATATTAAATCATCTGGCCTTTTCAGTAACATATATTGACAAAATCATCTTCTAGCGCTTAACATATAGGTACCACTATCCGTTGAACATTGAATTACTATTTTACATTATGGCGTAAAAACAAAGTTAGGGTTGTATTGACAGTATCGGGTTGTATGTAAGCTGATTTATTTTCAGTTCACTGTTGGATAAAATTCAAACTGAGGTGACGGGAGGCCGGGAAGAACCATAGCGTCCTTGGCTACCTTCTATTGAATGTATCACGGCGAATGTTCTGAAGAGCTCTTCAACCTGATCCCACCCTCTTCTTTCCGATCCCGAACAACACGTGCCGGGCAAAGATGACACTCACACACAGTGGAGAGAATCTTCGCCAGAACTGAACGTTTCAAAAGATCGTTCCTCTGTCGAACTATAAAAACATGGAACGACCTGCCAGCACACGTGTTTCCCTCATCTTACAATCCCAGGTTCTTCAAGAGGAGCGTGAAGAGGCACATCACAGGGCCGCCAACTTGAGGACCACTGTCAGAAGTGGCCCCCAATCGCTAGATGCGCCACGGCTTTTCATCAGGCTGGTGGCGACGTCAATTTGGCGAGCTAAATATAAAAAAAAAGAAACTCATACTTACAACTTCAAATTCAATACCTACCTACATCAACTACGACACACGAGTAGTAAAGTAAGACTACGAGAATATCAACAATACGCAATACGTGCCTTGAAAGCTGTAATTTTGGATAGAAGAATACCAATTTTTTGAGTTTAATTTATTATATACTCAATTAATGTTTATTCCTACTGTTATATTGTAAATTTAGGAGAATTGGCCCACTGATTTATCAGTCATTAGTATTATACTCGTTATGACATTGATTTTACTTAAATATTAATTTAAATAATGTACATGTTATACGCTCGGTCAGGGCGTCACATACATGAGCGCATTTATAGGTGAATCTTCTGGCATTCATCTATTATGTGGCATCAGTCAAACTTTGTATTGGAAAGTATGAAAACGTTACTATAACTTATATAATACACCAAAGAAACTTCCCCAAACAGATGCGATATTTTTACGCTCTTGAGCTAAGCCTTGAATACTTCCTTTTTTTTATTACCTATTTTCGTTACTACGGCAGCGAATTACGTCAGCGGACGTGACAAAGTTGTATACGGGTGTCCTCCACGAAGCCTGTCGGCTGACTGAGCTGGCTCTGTGAGGTGGCTGATAGCGGCAAAATGCACTCCCGCTCAACAAAACATTTTTTTTTATTAAAACAATATGTTTTTAATTAATAAATAACTGCATAGGACCTCGAGGTAACTTATTAGGGACATGGAAATAAAAAAAATAGTGTGGTACATTATATAACTAATGAATGAAATTGATTATAGTCAAGGCGGTCACAGGTAAATTTACAGATTCGAGGGAACTTTGGGATTATTTTCTATCGAGCCGAATTTACTCAATCGTGTTTTGGAGAACTGACATCCCTAGTCAATATACTTAATAATAATTATCCATTTAAAAAAATGTGAAATCTTTGTTAACACCGTTGCAAAATTGGTTCGAAATATGTCAAAATTATGTATTTTGAGTCCCACTTCACCTTAACATTGTGCATGTTTGTTTTGATATACCTACCTACTCCCTAGTCGCGCCTAAAGAAGTTTTACTTCAAACCTACAACACACGAACAGAAAATTTGACGTTTGTTTATGTTCGATACGTTATGATTATCAAATCGTTATAATATTTATACTTATATTGTTCTGACGGCTTTTATCCACTCATATCTTTTTTTAATTTCCTAATTTCGTCTCGGAAACGAATAAAAAGTCAATTACCACCCATTTTTCGTATTTTGAGAGACCACTTTTGAACGTTTCTGAGAGAATTACAAACGTAAACCGTACAGCTGACCGCACTCTAACGTCCGCGTGTTGCCTAAATCGGCCGCAACGCTGCGCCACTAGAGTTGTCCAAGAGGCCTATAGGTTCGCGCTAACATGATAAGTGATATAGGTATACCGGCACGGGCGGTGTAAGTACACCATATACATGAAATGGTGCGTAGTTTGTTTTGAGCATGAAACTCGTTTTAAATTGGTAAAATCTATGCAGTACGCGTCACCGACATACTGTTCTCTATTTGATTATATAACATTAGTAGTTAAACTATAAGGTGAAATGTGGGCGTATATTATGACTGCCTACCCCTTCGAGGATAAAAACGTGACTATATGTATGTAGTAGTTAACTAGTAGTAAAGTTTTGCATTCTATTCTTTTGAATAAATCACAGAAATGGATTACAGGCTAAGCAGTATTTGCTAAAGCTGCGCATTCCAATTTCGAGCAAACTTCCTGAAGCACGGCAAGGTAAATAAAACCGTTCGTCGATCGGCTTAACTCAATTCGAAGTGGGGCAATATTAACTGGTAGAAATAAAATAAACTAGTAGTGGTAGCGACATCGCCGCCATTCCGTGGACCGAAACACGATTGCGAGCAATCGGAACGGTGGAGCCGATCGGAACCGATCGAAGCAGAGTTGGCAAGCTCCAATATTATTACTTCACCTTGTATAATCCCTCTCGCCGACATTCAGCGGTAATCGGCTTAAGTCAACTTGAAGTGGGGCAATGTTAACTTAATGAAATAGTTAGTACCAAGTCAAGGTGGTTCTCGATATCTTGTTAAGCTGTCGTCGTCATAATGGCGATGCGGTGAGAGTTGCAACTTAGTTTACAGTGCGCGGCCACTTTATACTTTTTGTAGAACCAATAAGGATCGCTCAGATTCAATAATATTTGCGTGATACACAATGTTTGTTTCGGAGTTTGGGTCTTTTCTATGTAGGTATAATATGTATGTATTTAGAATTTTTTGAGTATGTCTCTCAGTCGTCTAGATCCCATAGCACAAGCTTATTATACCTTAATTTGGGGCTTTTCTTAACGTGAGGGAAAATCCTTATGAATGCTGTGGACTTCTACCGACTAAAAAACCTCTAAGATACTGCCTAACAGCCTACGGTTGGAAGCTCCGGGTAAGCCCTCGGAAGTATACGCTAGGACTCCCAACAGACCTACGGCTACCACAGCGGCCTCACCTTTGCTATCGCGAGTGTTTGTGGGGGTTTTTCGTGTGTTATCCCGCTTCTTAGAGCGAAGACCTTAATTTGGGTTAGATGATGTTGTTTGAGAATACATACATACATACATATAGCCACGCCTTTATCCCCGAAAATCTCTTTATTCTTTGAACTCAACTGACAACCTGCCCCGTGTCTAGATCACCGTTTCGTTCAAAATAGAACGTACTGAATGCAATAGCGCAACGGACACATACACACATACCTACAGTCCTTTTATAAAGGGATATTTTTAAATGCACATCTTTTTAATTTTTCTGCACACTAGGTAACTCCACTAATTTACTGAATGCAAACCAGAAAATTAAATGCTGTGCAAAAAAACCAATTCATTAACGAAACATGTCGTACTTAAAAATCTTATATTATGTTACTCAGAACGAGATGACCTTTTTAATCGAATTCACATCAATAATGTGGTTCGTACATCGAATATATGATTTGTAAAACAGAAATACGAATTGTTTATCAAAAATACTAACTTACACTCTAAATTATAAAATTTTATAACGGAATAGGTTGGGTTAGGTTAGACTTTTATTTTTGTGGTGGTGACTGATTAAATTGGGGTTTTACTTAGAATAAACGATGATCCTAAAAGTCAATTAGGCGATGATTTTCTTAAAAAAGTTTTAATATTTTTGTTGAACTAAGGAATTTTTAGATATACCTACAATTTCGATAATAGTTATTCGTTCTGTAAAACAGTTCTGCAAATACCATTAAACAGTATAATGAATTTGATTTATTTAGTGCGCATAATTAGTGTGCAAGTTAGTATTTTTGGTTTAACTTGGAAATGTTTAGTTCAGAAAAAGGGAATATTCATCAGATATCGATTTAAATACATACCTTTTATAAATGCCAGACAGAAATAATATTAGGAATAAATAAATATTGTTGTACATTCTGCGCCTGTCCATTTCAACACGGCAATAGCCTCACCACCTATTTACGTGGAACAGTTAATAAAGTTGTTACATAAAACTATAAAGTGAAATATGGGCGTATACTATGCCTCTGCCTACCCCTTTGGGAATAAAGGCGTGACTATATGTATGTATACTACAAGTAATACAGGATACATTATTCGTACCTAGTATATATGAATATAACAATTAGCTGTCAGATTCATCCTGGGGATATCTTGCCGAGGCCTTACCCGGGGCTCCCAAGTTCCCAACCGTAGTCAGTAGGTAGGGAACATGTGATTTGTAGTCAGTTCGAGTCCGGCACAGCATCCATGATGGACTTTCCTCACGGTAAAAAGATGGTGTCAGATTAAATCATGAGGAAGGACGGTTTGGTGTTTTATAAGGTGGGAATCCTGGCGAAGACCGTAGGGGGTTCTCAATTTTAAAAATGTGGGAATATAATTTTGATGTAGACCTAATAACTCCACTACTTATATTATATGATAATTTCTGAATTCCTAATTACATAAGTACCCATGTATTATTTTGAATTACGAAAAGGTACCTATGCAAAATAATGTAACTTTCCTTTTCTGCTGTACAATAAAAAGCATGTTAACCTAAAAAAACACAATGGTAGGTACATACATTCATGCCTAATTATATCATATTTTAACATGGTAATTTGGTAACATTACATGAAAATTCGTTCATACAAAATAAAATAGCTAAGGTTGCACGAAGTGGCAACGTGCGTTTGTCCTCCCTCAAGAAGGTGGGGTTTTTGCAATGTTGCCGTTCCTTTTACTACGGAAAGCGTGGAGTTACAATTTACAATAAACTCCCATTTATTTACATTTCTATTGATTTAGCTGGTACTCGTATGCCTTTTCTTACGATAAAGTTATTAATTTTAATTCGAAGAAATGTGATTTTTTTATTATTTTTTATTAAGCACTAGCGGAACTCACCTAGTTCCCGTTCCCGTGGGAATACGTGAATTAACTGCTTATGTCACTCGGGTAGTGTAGCTTTAAAACAGTGAACGAATTTTGCAAATCGGATCAGTAGTTTTGGAGTCTATGCGATGCAAGCATTAACTAATAAGCAAACAAATATTTCCTCTCTATCAAATACATTAAATATTAAAACATATTTTTTTATTATTCTACAGCTTTAAAAAACTTGTTTTTAACAATATAGGTTCTATAAAGGCTTTGCTATTTTTAGTTTCACATAAGCACCAAGTCCAAACTAAAGGAATATTTTATTTTTTTATTACAAAGTGACTAGTAATCTGTGTCCACGTTTCATTTTTATTTAAAGTGAAGATAGTCCTACTAGGATGCTATGCTGGACTCTAACCAACTAAAAACTTTCTCTATACTGTATTTCAATAGCTTTGCGCAAAAATGTAAACAAACACATTTGATTCTATATGTATATCCATAGTTACTTGCAATTGAGTATTCACCCTGATTATGTTCCAGTATCCAGGAGTCATACAGTGTCCTTACAATCATTTCGACACCAAATAACTTCTTTATGACAGTTTATTTTCATTTAAAATACCTACTCAGGATAGTAAAAAATTCAATTATTTGTCATACTATATTTTTCTACTCATCTGTCTTAGACAACGATTGTCAAAAACATGACATGTTTACATTATTGCCAGATCGGGCACGATTGGACTATACCTAATGTGTACAGTCTTACCGCGACCACGGGCACTGCAACGTGTCCGAAACGTCGGTGCATGCAAGTAAAACATATTACGCGTGAAATCCCGAGTATCCAAGTATGAGTGTAAAAAGCCGCGATAGTTTATAAATAACTATTGCCTACGGTTGGGAGCCCCGGGTAAACCCTCGGAAGACTGATCCCAGGATTCCTAACAGATCTTGGCTACCCTGTGCTATGGGCTCTAGACGACTGATAGACATACTTATATATTTCTAAATACATCCATATTATACATAGAAAACACTCAAACTCCGAAACAAACATAATTATGTGGATCACAAAAGTATTTGGACCAACCCGGGAATCGAACCCAAGACCTCAGTGCGCAGTCGGTCACACTAGCGAATGCGCCACTGAGGCAGTCAAAAGTAGGGTTCAAAACAACGCTACCTTTGAGATTATCGACCTGCCCCAATGTTGCCGCAAGATGTTCATTTGACTGGCTCGACCACCCGGAATTGGCAAATTCTGAGTATACCGAATGTAAAGGGTGTCTCAGTAAGAGTGCACTTTTTAAATTTAGTGTTATTTTTTTTTGTGCAAGTGTCAACTCTGAGATTTGACAGCTTACACATTTATTTGTTCCAATTAATAAAAATTCAGCGCTTTTCGAAAGAACAACGCGTTATCATTGTGAAAACTTATTAAAAAAATTTGGAAAGTTATGTTGAGACCGCTCGCAAACTATGAACAACTTTCAGTCGAGAAAGTGCACCTAATGTGTGAACTACTCTTACTCTTACTGAGACACCCTTTAGTATTAGTACACTAGAAACTTAGATATGTAATGCTCGCTTTTCAATGTACCTCTGAAATTTATTTATTTACTTAAATAAATAAATAAATTTCACCTCTGTACTTTAGGAGCAAAACGTATAGAATTGGAGCCGTGCTAAAATGTTTTTAAAAAATATAAAATAGCCAACCAAAAATAAAAATCTATCGTTTGCCTTAGTCAAAAGGCTATATAGTTATCAAGTTACTGTGCAAGCCAAAGGACGGTCCCATTTCCGGGCGTTTTTCTCTAAAAGTACAGAGGTACGTTGAAAAAAAAATATGTTACAATGTTTTAGTGATGAGTAAATTCAATTGGTATTCTCAGAATTTGCGAATTTTGGGAGGCCAAGCGCCAAGCTGGTCAAAACAACATACCGTAAGGATGCCATCATAAAGGCCCTCAGTGGCTATAAGGGCGCTTTTAGTGTCATGCGTGGTTTCGCGCGCATGCGCGCTGGGCGGCCATTTCTTCATTATCATGCATGCCTCAAGCACACGGAACGCGGGTGAGACGGTACGGTGATGCGGGCCCGGCCAGCATGCAGCGAAAACACGCATGACAATAAAAGCGCCCTAAGTGTAGCGATGTTAGCCCCGCTGACTCTGTGGTCTGTATTCCGTCAGTGCATGACGACAAACGACGGCTAGTCTGATAATCGGAGGAGCAAGTGAGCGTTTTGGCGTGCGCCTGTCGACATGCAGCGCGGTAACGGCGATTTGTATGGAATCAAGACTAGTTCCCACGTTTACAGCTAGGTGGCGGTGTCTCGATTACATACGAATCGGCGTTACGCACTCACCGTGAATGTCGACAGGCGCACCCCAAAACTCGCACTTGCCACTCGGGTCACTCATACTGACGTTGAAATATCGACCCGATTATCCGACTCGTCTGCGTAAACCGTTAAGCATTGTGCGTTATGGTTGGGCGTAAGATGGGTATCATATTGAAGACCTTATGATATTATTTTTTGCACCGTTCACAGTCAGTTTCACTTTAGAATTCGTTTTCTAATGACGACAATAGCAAAAATTGGTTTTGTAGTTAATATCGATAATACAAATACAAATCTTTCCTCTTATAATATTAGCAAAGATAATATTATAATAATACTACATAATATCAGTAAACAAGACGTCATTCCAACCGCCATTATCATTATTATTTTATTTAGTATTAATGTAAAGACTACTGAATAAACATTATTTCTTTCTTCTTTCTTTCTACAATACTTTCTTGGTAATAACATGATAATAAATGATATCATTATAACTACGTCTGAAATCTGTGTCCACATGATCGTAAAACGAATGCTAATAGGTCAGAAAAGTAGGTACAGTGACGTAACAGACCGGTTCGAGATTATCGACCCGCCTCAGCGTCGCAAGGATGCAGTAATGTACGTATAATCCGTGCGCAACGAGTAGAATCCAGAACCTTGTCGAAGAAAATCGAAAAAGACAGATTTTCGTACCTTTACGCTAACGCTATGCTTGGAATCGGTAATTTTCCATTTTTTTTGACAAGTTCCGTATTGTATTCCTTGCGGATTAAATCGACTGACTCGTATCGAACCAACGAGTGGTTTTATTATTTTAGTTCTAGGTGGTGCCGGCGTGGAATTGTGTTCCCGTTCCCAGAACCCATATGAATGAAAAATGAAAATGAAAAATCTTTATTCATATAGGTCACAATGTAACGCTTATGAACGTCCAAATGATTGCTTCTACATTAACATTTACTGCCAGATTCGCAACGCAATAGGTAGAGCTGGAGACAAAAGAACCTGGCAATAAAACTCCAGCCACTCTTTTAACTTTCAGTAGGTAATTACAAATCATTCAACAACTGCAGATGTGTAGTTGTTGAATGATTTGTGTGATGAGTTTTATACACGCGAGTTTTCATTGAAGGTATCTAGGTTTGTAGGTGGCAGGCTAGGTTTCATAGGTCACTTTTATCTAGGGATAAAAGTAACCTGTGAAAATTATTCCAGCCGTTAAATCCCGATGGATGTTATGTCGAACTGAAACCGACTAAAACCACAGGGTCGAAACTCCAGCTTGAATGTGTGCGTGTGACCAATAATTCTAATCAAATGTCCCGTCAACACGTACGTCAACTCTACTGACAGCGGTGGCGCGACAGGGAGTTGACGATCTGTATGTAATACTATTATATTATCTTTGCTAAAACCACACAGTCCCCACCTACCTATATATAGCCAGGGAGACTCATGTGTCTCCTTGAAAGAATGTACTGGGGCCAACATGCCAGCAACACTCAAAACATTTTCATAAAATATCACATTTATAAATTGTAGAGTAACTGTAATTTTTTTCCATTTCACTCAGAAATGGCTCCCAACCGTAGGCATCAGTTAGGAAACGGGTGGTTTTTAGACGGTAGGAGTCCGGCATATCATCCATGTAGGATTTTCCACACTTATAAAAAAATACACACCAATTTGTATTTGTTCTTGGCATTACTACTATGAGTATGAAAATATCTTTAACATTACTTTAATATTACGTCATTACACTCCTAGCAGAGTAAAAGATGTAGCGTCTAAAATCTGTGTCCGCACTTCCATAATTATAATAAGCGTACGCATATAGGTAAGTAGCATGCCCGACAATACGACATACTAACCTATAAGCACTCGTACTGTGCGTTACGTCACAGACACAGTGGCGGTATCGACCGGCCTCAACCCTCGTGTACCCGGGGCTCAGCCGGGTACCCGGTCATAGCCAGATGGAAGGACTACGCGTGTTTTAGTCGGTAGTAGTCCGGCATACCATTCACACGGAACAAATCGTCTCGACAAAGTCTGCATTAAATTCTATATTTAAAAACTCCAGATTCGTAACTTTGCAATAGATGTGAAATTATGAAATGCGAAACGAATAATTTAGTAGTGGAAACAATAAATACAGGGTGGAAATTAAAGACAGTGGTTGGAGGTAAAGTAACTTTAATATTGATGATGGCCAATTTTGCTAAAAGGAAACATTAATTTATTTAAAAAAAAAATTAAACCTGCTTTTATAGATTATTGAAAACTCTCTTGCTTGAGCCGAAAATCGAACTGGTGAGATGTGAAAATAAAACCATTTTCTATTTTATGATACCAACTAAATTGATTAAATCAATCCATAAATAAAGTGAATTTTGTGCTTTAGATAGCGAGAAAGCTTTACAAATTACTCCCTTATACGAGACTCTTTCAGATGGTATCATAAAATACAGGATTGTTTTTTTTATCACATCTGACCGGATCGATATGCGGATCAAGCAGGTGATTTTTCAAAAATATCCAAATGCAGTTTTACTTACTTTTGTATAAGAAAGTTAATGTTTCCTTTCAGCAAAATTTCGTCCAGGGAAAATCCATCATGGATGCTATGCCGGACTCCTACCGACTAAAAAACCTCACGTAACACCCAGCAGCCTATGGTTAGTTGCCCCGGGTAAGCCCTCGGAATGATGTCCCAGGACTCCCAAAAGACCCACGGCTACCACTGCGGCGTCGCCTAGGGGTCACAGAAATTTATCAAGATATATTACTGTGTTAGGGGTGGTTCGGGTGCTATCCCGCGTCTTTGGGGGGTTTCGGGTGTGATCCCGCTTCTAAAGGGGGGCGTGCGTGAATCTCTCACGTCACGCTGCTGTCATGGGGCAAAGCTAGTAGGGATAGATGAAATAGAGAGACATACCTATATTTCTAAATACAATCATACATATAAAACACCCAAACTGTGAAATAATCATTGATCAGACAAATATTTTATCCGGCGCGGGACTTCAAAACACAAGTTACGTATACTTACCCTTGCGCCTCCAAGGCTGTCTAAGGCAGAGCGCACATTAACGACACAACTGTCTCAAGACAGACTCATCGGCTGCTGATTTTCGGACGTGGGCGTGCACCGTAATTTTTCTTGTCTGTAAGATGACTCGTTCGCAGTCTCATAAAGTTAATAAAGCTGTAGGATGTCAAGACTGCCTTGGCAGAAGACAGTTAAGTGAAAAAAAAATACTCAAACTGTGAAACTATAATTGACAAATCTCGGCTCGAGACCTCAACACGGCCGTTGCATACGCTTGCTACTGCGCCAACGAGGAGTCAAAGTATCTTTTTCTATAACACTAAGGTGGCAAACAAGCATACTGTCCATTTGATGAAAAGAGGTCACCGTATCCAATGGACGTATGCAACACCAGAAGTGCTTTATCACATTCGTTGTATGGGAGTGAGAGACAATTTTTTTTCCATTTTTAGAATTTGTTGTTATGACGACCACATAAATAGCACCCGGTAGAGTCGACTGGTGACCCAAGGGCTGGCAGTTTTCTCGCTCAGCGAATATGTATTGCTATTCAAAGGGAGAATGCTGCTTGTCTTTTGGGCACAATGCCACGGGAGTCTTATTTCGTGTTCTTATTTAAGTTTAGTTTAGATAGTAATAATGTAAATAGGTAGAAACCATATTCTTAGCATTCCATGGTTTCTCCGTGTGGGCACCGGGTCCATAGCGTGGCACAGGGGGGAACACCCCGACGGCGTCTGGGACTTGCGACCCATTTGAGTAGGTTTAGGGTGGCCACCTTACTATGCGCATAAACGATCACCTTCCACCGTCAGCAATGTTCCCTCCCCTGCCCAACCAGATTTGGTAAGATCCTATTAATACCGCTTTGGATACTCGTTTTAGTAAAGAGCTTTCTGAAGCTCTTGGCAATCCAAGTTCCTACAACCTACCAGCAGGTGCCTAGCAGTTCCAATCGCTTCTCCCTTTTGGTCGGGGAGGGTCAACTGAAACGCGTTCAGGTAGAATCTAAGCAAAGCCGGCGACCAGTCGTACAATAAAGTACGCCAATGTAAGGCCATGGGAATACAAAATTCGCCCAGAGTAAGCCATTCATTCTGCATCTCTAGGTTCACCTTATAGGCATCGCTCTCATCCTGCTCCTCCTGTGTATTATTTATGTTTCACTGTAATTTTTAACAAATTGAAAAAGATATGTCATCTGTTAAAAAAAATCGACTATGTATTTAGCAATTGTGGTTCATGAGAGACAGACTGACAGGCGGATAACGGCTTCCGTTTTTACCCTTTGAAAACGGAACCCTAAGAAGGTGAAATGTGAGCGTATAGTATACCTCTACGTAACCTTTCGGGGAAAGAAGCCATTTGTATTTAAGTACGTAGTAATACCTAATTTTTTAAAGTTAAAATATGCATTGAAAATATGTGGAGTGACCGATTTAGTTTTTGATTGCGCCCTTAGACCATTTAATAACAACTTAATGGTCTAAGATTGCGCCCCACGCTTTTAATACCTATGTATTATTCTTTACAATTAAGTTAAATTTTGAGCTTTTATGCTAAAATTTAATTTTGATTATTTATTTCATCTTGTCGTTAAATTTGAATATAATTTGGTTTTAGTTTTTAGATAGGTATCTGAATGATATCGGAAAATGAAGAGTGCGTCTTTGTGTGAGGGATTTTTCAACATAATTGGACGTTTCAACGTACTTGACAATCACAAGCTAAGATTCCCGTACCTACATACATTCAGGTCAAGATAATTAAAGCGTGTTTAAAATATCATTGTTGAAAAATCTGACAAACTTACATCGAAAAGCTCTTTCAAGATCGTACACAATTAGGGCTGAGCCCTCTTGACTCGACGTCATAACAAAAGTATCAAAATATAAACCATCAATCTGTTGAAAATGAACTGCAAAGAAGACTCCACCACCTTAGCTACTTAGGCCCGGCACACATTGGCGACTCACGAATAAAAATATAAATTGATAATCTGGTAATAAAATTGAAATTCCAATGTTAACAGTTGTAAGTACAAAAATACTACTGCCGTATACCTAACTGGGTCGATAGCCTTTGGTACGCTTTGGCATCCCTCTGGACTATTTGACAGCCTTCGGCCGCAAGACAGCCCACCCGCATTTGTAAAAATTTTGCCGCGGGCAAGGACGCCTCGGTATGCCTAAGTACGTCGCAGCATGTTACTACGGTGTTCTCTTACATGTAGGGATGATTGAGGATCCCTGCCATGCGGTGTCGCTAATGTGCGCCGATCCTTACTGTCTACGTCAGTGGCTTATGACTAGTTGGCAAGTTTATATTACCCTTAAATAAACAAGCTGCTTGTAAATGAACAAGCTACTTGTTAGAAATAACAATGGCTGGCTTATATTTCTAAGAACCTCAACTAATATTGTTGTTTTACTGAATAAAACATTATTGTAAGCCGATTTTGGAACAACTATCACGCGCTTGAATAATTTTGTTAATAATCAAAGTTCAATAGAAATTTTCTGACTATACAGCGTTTGATAATTGGGTACCTGAGTTTAATGAAGATACTTTACAATTGCGAATCAGCGAAATCTTACACCAGTTTGTACGCTATTGAAATACCTCTCGGTCGAGGTATCTCGTGGAAATTTTCAGGGCAGATTATTAATCCATTTTGTTGTGAGATCTAATTATAATACTTAATTCTTATTAAGAATCTTGCCAGTATTGACACATTGTTTACTTGCAGATACGCCAATGTATCTGATAAAAATGCAAAGAATTAGTTAAATTGTATCTTATCGGTACCTTTTATATTCAGGATTGTTCTTCGTCTTTCAGGTACGTATGACAGCCGCCACGAACTCCTCTCCGAATCACGTAAGAATGTATCTATAAACATACAAACATAGAAACTCTAGTGCTAATCAATATTACTAAAATTATGAGCTGTGTTAATTACCTATCAGCTACCTGCTAAAACACCTAGAACGCGTTCCCATTATGTCGTGACGACAAATAATGGCGTGTAGTGTCGCAAGACTTATTTTTGCGGTGCAACAGATTGTGGTGAAAATGGGAGCGGCTAGCACAACAGACGTAAAACGATTATACATCATTTACAGACAACAATGATTAAAATTTCGTCTGACGACCAATGTCGTTTTAATCCGGCACCTAGTGGGAACGCGGCCTTATTTTGATAAGAACGATTGTAGTTCGGTCAAAGACCAAAATGGGAGTGAAGTTACAATTATTCACAGCGAGTTGGAAATGGGTAGGATTGTTCAAAATACCATTACAAATTAAATCTCAAAAGTCCTCATCGACCCGTGTTTTTTTCATGTGGAAAACCTCATGGATGCTATGGGGGACTCCTACCGACTAAATCCACATGGTGCCTATGGCTGTGCTCCAATGTTGAGGAATTCATTTGATACTTACGAAGAGACCTGCCATGTCTGATAATTGGGGCAATTTACCTGCACCAAGATGAAGAAGAGGAACAAGGAGAAGACCAATCTCAAAATATTAGAGAATAATGAATCAGATGGATAATTCCCCATTACTTTTGATTTACACTATATGTATCACTTCTATCATTTTCAACCCTTCCTAATCTTTAATTATTCACTAGTTTCAAACTAGACAGAGTCCCAAAAGATTCGTGGAATAGGCCTACCGGGGAAACCACAGTAAAAAAACGCGCTAGGCACACTACCGCAATGGTGGCGTGGAAATGTGTGCGACTCACAACCCTTTCATCTTCCCGAATCCCTATATCACAAAAATGGCGTCTCTTATTAAAAGAAATATTTAGACATTTTTTCAGATAATTATCTGATCTACAAAATTTATCTGGGCTAATTTGATGATGAAAAGTCCGTAATGATAAAAATCGCGAAATCCTGTTTTTGTGATCTCAGACCCCGACTACATTTTTTTTCAGGTATCGATGAGAACTTTTTGATTGTACTTATAATGGTGTTTTGAACATTCATTCGTTGTGCTCTCGGATGTCTAAATTTACCGGACTTTTGGTTTCAACTTTATAAAGAGGATAGAGACAATAAAATGGGAGGAGTTACAAATATCCATTTCATTTGCAATGTGATTTACTTCTTATAGGCTGAGTGCATATTAGAAACATGACCTTCTTAAGACTGACTCCTGATTTTCATCGAAAATCCTATCACTAAAAGTCGGTTGCCGATTATTGGACAAGGGCTTGCACCGTAACACAGTTTTGTCTGTGAGACGTCAGTTTCTTAGTGTTCACAGTTTCATAAATTGTTGCCAATGTGCGCTCGGCCTTAATATTCATTGCGTAGGTACTTCTAAACAGCTGGTTACAAAAGTTCCAGTTGGTAAGGTGTTTCTATTATACCTATATGCATCTCGATAAACCTTTTGTAACTCAAGGCTTAAGAACCCCTCGTTTAGGAAGGATTTGATGGATTACTACAGGGTGAGAAAGGATTATTGCGCTTAGAATCTGAACAAAATTCTCAGCGCTTCTGAATTGAACCGAGCAACACAACAATAGCATTAAAAAAATACATTTCGTTACCTACTAATATAGTATCAGGGACTGCACTAGTAGCCACACTTTATTGTATAGAAGAGAATATAGATTGATACCATATACTTAGCATTAGTTGGATTCACCGAGCGGACGCCGGGTCCATACCATGGTTATTATTTATTTATTTAACTTGCACTCTCAAAAAGCAGTTATGATTTTGGCACCCTTTGTGTGTCAATATTTCTTGTGTTATACACCAAAACTAATATACCTTCTTATTATAAAGCATAAACGTTTGTTTCAAAAAAATCCATTCTCATAAAGAAGTAGCTGTTTATTATCATGCTACTACCAGAGCGAGCATTAATATAATGAATGTGAAATATATGTCATAAATACATTTCTATCTTCATCTTCCTTCAGTGCACCTTCGCTACCGGAGGTTGACCGTTAACTGTCGGAATTCCACTTGGTTTTGAGCCAAACAGATCTCTTCTTCACTAGCTATTCCAGTCCATTCCCTGATGTTCCTGAGCCATGATTTTTTAGCTTACATTACATTTCCATACATTTTTTTGCAAATACAGGTAACAATCAATCAAATCAACTTATGGCAGCCCATATCAGTCACAACCGCCTTGCGCTAAACGCATCCAGTCCCTCCCTGCAACCCTTTAGATTCCGTAGGTCCATCTGGCGGGGATTCATTGTACTCCAAAGCTACTAAGTAGCGGTCTCCACTCCAGAACTTTCCATGGGCCATTGAATCTTCTTAAGATACTAATACGGGTATGTGGTGCTATGAGATTCGTAGTAAGTTACAGGCAAAGCTGTAGGGCACAGTCAGTCTTTTATAATTTTTACTATAGATTTTCTGAGAAAACTCCCATCTAACATCCCTTTATTTAAGTAATTGTTTCACTATCTCCGCCTCTAAAGCCTTCTTGATCCGTTTTTCCCAGACAAACGATAAGTATCTCTCAATTTCGTCGACTTCAAAGAAAGTTCAAAAGTATTAAGTACAAGTTTGTAATCCGCGGACATTAAATTTTCACTGGCTTATTTTTCATCACAAGGGATTTCGTATCTTGATACTTGTGAAGCTTCCGAAGCTTTGTTGCAAGTGAGTTTAACTTTCTTTTCAGATTACAGATATAAATTCTTTGCTTTTGTCTTTTTTTGCTCGAACTCAGAGCGTTTCTTATTCCGCGTTTGATTTGTGTTTTTCTTTTTGTTATCCGTTATTTATGATACTGGTTTCTTTACAAGTGCATTTTGATTGCTTTATTCAATCTGAATTTAAATATTTTTTATTAGATAGCGACTGAGGTGAAACGGCGACACAATGGTAATGCAATTTCCAGGAGGCCCGTGACGGGCGGCACGGCAAGTCGGAGTTAAGTAATGTAATATCTTTCATAAGATTACGTTTTATAATTTTGTAGCTTTGCTATTCCACTAGGTGGAACGGTCTCTCAATTCATTCTATGGCTCTTTGTGACGCCAACTCGAGTCAATTGACTCGAGTTGAGTCTTCTGGTTGCAGCGCTTTTTTAGTTAGATTCGGGTTTGAAACATTTTTTGTATAATTTATTGGCAAAAACGACAAAAAATACTCTTGTCAATTGGTTAGCCGTCCCCTAAAATACTTATTAATTTGATTTTAAGTACCTAACTATTTGTTGTTATGTTATAGCAAAAATAGAATAAATTATCTGTAAAATTTCGATTCTGTAAATAACTCGTCTGTTAGACGTCTTCTTCGCCGTGGAGGCAGTTGCGTAGATTTAGTAAAACGTCTGTTTGTCTTGAGATAGTCTTCTTTCCAATGTGCGCTCAGCCTTAGTAATAGTGTCCCATTTTTTATCCTTTCCGTACGGAACCCTGAAAGCTGTTAACAACTTTACTCCTATATCTAAGTTCTTAATATTCATGACAAAGTAAAATATCTATGCTAATGTTTTTACGCAGGTTGGATTATTACTTGTATATCGATTTGCCATGCTTTTTTTTGTGTGAAGTGATGGAAAATCCATCAAGGATGTTATGCCGGACTCCTAACGACTATCAAACCGCACGTAACGACCAACAGCCTATGGTTGGGAAGCCCGGCTAAGCCCCAGGACTCCCAACAGACTTCGGAGACAGAGACAGGTTTTGGGTGTAATCCCGCTTCTAAGGGAGGGGTGGAGAGGGGCGTGCGTGAATCCCTCACGTCACGCTGCCGTCATGGTCGATTTGATATGCTAAAAGAGTGACGGTGTTTCTATGATATTTGATATGCTAAGAGAGTGACGGTGTTTCTATGATATTTGATATGCTAAGAGAGTGACGGTGTTTCTATGATATTTGAAATGCTAAGAGAGTGACGGTGTTTCTATGATATTTGAAATGCTAAGAGAGTGACGGTGTTTCTATGATATTTGAAATGCTAAGAGAGTGACGGTGTTTCTATGATCCTTCTCTTCTTTCACTTCTGTCTACTTATCTCAACTCTTTTACTGCTATCACGAAATCTATGTGCGCATTGGACACTATGGAGTACTTACTCCTAAACCTACTTTTGAATTTCAAGCGTAAGTCACTGTCAGTTGGGTGTAGGTATATGTTCATGCTCATGTTCCGAGTTTCTCATCTTTGCCCAAGACTCTCGGTCTCCATGACCGGGGGTCATGATAACGACAAGGAGGCTGCTCACCATTCTTACAGAAGCAAGCCCAAGACGGAGGCGTGACGTGAAAGTTTCATGCGCGCCTCACGCCTCAAGAAATGGGATGAAACATCAACCAACCCCCAAGACCCGGGATAGTTCCTGAACCTAATATGTGTAGTATTAAAAATAACTTGGTAATGTAGCAGTGGTAGCCAAAGTCGTCGTAAGTGCTTACCCGGTGCTCCCGCACGTCGGTAGTAGCAAGGAACGTATAAAAAAAGGTTTATCTCAAGCCGTTAGGTTGGATCATAATCTCGCTCAGTAGATTGTACATATAGTCTATATATATAAAATCAATGCCACTTTTCGTTGTAATTTTATAACTCAAGAGCGGGGTCACCTATCATAATCAAATGTTCAGGCTTTGTTCAGACTGTTTAGTAGATGGTTTTAGTGATGTTTGCACAAAATCGGCCGAGCGGTTCTTCATTTATCACGCAAACGAAGTTGCGCGGGTCAGCTAGTACTGTCTAAATTTTACAAATCTATCGAATTATTTTCCGTGACAGACAGACAGACGAACAGTAAAATCAGAGCCATTGGGTCCCGTTTTACCCTTTAAAGTACGAAAACCTTAAAAATAAAAGTGACTTACGATTTTTGTTGCCAAACCAAAAGAACATAAAGTTATTGATAAAATGAGCCAGGAATTTCGTTTTGAATTTCAAGATGGCGAAGTTCTTTTTATAAGTTTTCTCGACCGTTTTAACAATAGGCCATTTTACCTCGACATGGTATCTGCGTGCTGAAATTCTTTGTATTTTATAAAGCTCCCAAACTTTTCCCGGCTGGTTTACTTCGGCTTAACAGAACGAGGAAGTATTACTCTTATATCGTTTAAAAATACGTATCTGTCTGGCTTAATATTTTCATCTTTATCAAACTTTTTCTTCGTAACTAACTTTTTCACATATACGTCAAGGAGTTTGCCTTTAATCCATGAATATTTATTAGCGTTAATATTGGTTGCAAGTACACGTTGGGGACATGAAAAGCTCTCGTTTCGTTTGGTTTGGCAAGCTATTTATTTAAACTACCTACGTTCCTGAGTGTGTATGTGGGTAGATTCAATTTAGCTGTTAACTTCTCAATGTGTTTGCTTCACAAATACCTACTGTACACTACAATATGTTATCAAGCGCCCTCGGATTTGTGTTTAACCAATGTCTGCTAGCGTATTGTGGGAGTAACCATAACCATGTATTTCAACTCTACCATTGTAGCTTGAATGTTACATTACACTTCTAGTGTGAAAATCGTACGACTATGGTTAAATATATTTAAGGTTAGGTATATTTATTATCTGTCAACACCCCGTTTCTAGTTAAAAAAAACTACATACATCTCCACTAGTCCTAACTATAGAATTTTACAAACAGAAAATATTTTAAATATGTACAACAACTATGTTTATTGTGGAACAGTACAAGTGCAGTTGTTCAATATGTGCAGCAAGTTTCATCAAGTGTCATCAATCAACGGTATAAATAATCTGCTGTGAGATATCCCAAGCCAGGCAATAGGGTTCAACTTGATTTAACCGATACCTAAGACTTCCCGTTTCTCCCAAAGCACGGAAACATTCTTAAATGGAAATGGTACACAATGTAAATGTTTACCCATCCCTGTGATCATTTACAAAATATCTACTTTACTTTTTAGATACAACTACTAGCTGTTGCTCGAGACTTCGTACGCGTGAAAATTATGTTACTATGCCAATTTGATTGCTCTCTGCTTAGCCCCTAGCTAGGATATGTAGCGTGAAAATATATAGCCTATTTGAAGACCCTACCCCTAGTTAATACTTGTGCAAAATTTGAATCAAATCTATTGAGTACTTTTCGAGATCCTTCCGGACAAAGCAAAGCAAACAGATAAACAGACAAAAATAATTCTAACTATATTTTCAGCTTCGGTATCAGAAGTTGAACACCCACCGAGTATTTTTTTTTAAATATTTCCATGTACAGTTTTGACTTTCTCATGTTTTTATTATCTGTATAGATTAACATTTTAGTTAGTTCAAACTCTTTAGTTATCTTGGTATGTCTTCAATTGTGGGACGTGCGAGGATGCGCCGAGTACTTGTCTATAAATCTGACTA
This sequence comes from Miltochrista miniata, assembly GCA_933228765.1. Classification (NCBI taxonomy): domain Eukaryota; kingdom Metazoa; phylum Arthropoda; class Insecta; order Lepidoptera; family Erebidae; genus Miltochrista; species Miltochrista miniata. Next base: position 41,872,637 of record OW121747.1, read on the forward strand.
AAGCTTTACAAAAAAAAATCGGCATCGAAATCCTTTCGTTTCGTTTTTGCGTACGTCGCGGTCATATAATTACAGCGCCAAAAATCCGTCATATTGATTTTCTAGAAATTTTATTATACCTCGTGTCACTCAAACAATCTCGATGAAAAAAATGACACCTTGCAGATTAAAAACGGTCAAGCCGTTCAGACTGTAGGGCGTGTCAAAGAAATGGACAAACACACATGAACTCGAAAAACGTTTCCCTTCTTTCTTCGAGCAAAATGAGCTAGCTAAAATAGGTACGAGCTATTCAATCACTATAGTCACTTCCAGTAGAGCTTTTATATTTCACAAAGATGACTGATCTCTTAGAAATTGTCAGAATTTTATTTCGTAGCACAACATTTTTGTCTCAAGTAATTTTGTTATGTCCATCAATATAAAGGAAAAAATACTAGACAACTTTTTGACCGTAATGAAATAACCGCGCAATAACGGGCACCTGGCAATTCAATTTTGCGATAAAATAAAGTTAACTTGAGGAGAAGCCCACATACAAAAGTAATACCACAGGGCGGAAACTCCAGCTTGAATGTGTGCGTGTGATCAATAAAATGTAAGCAAATTGTCCGTCAACGCGCACGTCAACTCTACTGACAGCGGTGGCGCGACAGGGAGTTGCCGATCTTTATGTAATACTATTATATTATCTTTGGTAATACAGTATTTTATACTAGCGGACATCACGCGGTTTCACCCGCATAGCTCTCGTTTCCGTTTGAATACGGAAATAAAATATTGCCTATGTTCACCGCAAAGAGTGTAGCCTACCAACAGTGAAAGAATTTTTTAAATCGGTCCAGTAGTTCCGGAGCCTATTCGTTACAAACAAACAAACAATCAAATCTTTCCTCTTTATAATATTAGTTTAGAAGACTAAACAAGGTTTTAGGCTATTATTCTTCTGTCTTGTTATTCTATGTAATGCCTACTACTATAAACATTTTATGAATAAATCATTATTATTAAAAAAAACAATTATTATTATTATTCGTGATCATCTTCATGATTATCGCCCCGTGTGGCGACGGGAAGCCCCGTTTACGACTTATTCTGAGGGTGTCGTAAGAAGGCGACTAAGGGAACGCTTTCGCAAAGCGATCCATTGCGTAGCGAAGAAAAACTCGAAATGAAACCCAGTTGTCAGTAAAATGACAATCGTTAAGCTAAGTTGAAGGCCTTGGATTCGCAGTTGAAAATTTTCAGATGCGGGTCGTCACGACCTGTCTATTTCAACACGGCAATAGGCTCACCACCTGTTACGTGGGACATAAAATTACAATGTGAATGTATACTATGCATCTGCCTACCCTTTCGGGCATAAAGGCGTGACTATATGTATGTATATATGTATTTATGTATGTATGTATTCATGATCATGGTACAGCGTTGGAAGCAAAAGCCTTCATTTTTTTTCTTTTTACGTATTTGAACTTGATTCCACTGAGACTACTATATGAATTTAGACAAGGCGATCTTGAGTCTATATTCAATATAACATGAGAGTACAAGAATTAGATATTCAAACCAAATTTGGAGTGCCTCAAGGGTGCATCTTAGGACCGGTCTCGAATTCAAACGAATTTGCCACCTGTGATTACCTAATTCCCAAATACAATTTCACTGTCAGGGAAGATATACCTTTTATGACTTTTTGGGCACACACACGCATTAGAGTAATGGCAGTGTCCTGGGACATCCTTCCGAGGGCTTACCCGGGGCTCACAACCATGGGCTGTTGGGCGTTACGTGAGGTTTTTTAGTCGGTAGGAGTCCGGCATAACACCCATGAGGATGTTCTCTCACGTAAAAAAAATGGCAGTGAATATTGTTATAACTGACATACCATAAACGGAAAAATGAAGACTTCAAATGAAAATAAATATCTCAATAAAATGAAAGCGTTTTACTGAATCGGTAACAAAACTATGAACAAAGAAAGCACTTTAATATGATACAAACATAATAGTGTCATGTTTCTTATTACGACTACCTACTTGTTAAGATGAGTGCACTGACCTGTAATAGTATCTGGACTGGTGATCGGTATCATAAAAGTGTGCCTAATTGAAAATCGCCATTTGGCGCTGACGGCAGCTAGCGAATGTACTTGGAACTAATACTAGTGATGTACAACACCTGTCTTGGTGTCGATAAAAACTTTACCAGATATCGACTACAATGTTAATTTTATTTTTGTACCAATGATGTTTACATAATATGAATTACTACTTTAAAGTACCTAAGTAGGCTAACATTCAGTTTGCCATTAAAATTCATTTTTTAAATCACAAAATATACTAATGTAAATGATTGTTGTAAATAAATCAAAGTATTACATTTCTGTGATCATATAATCAGCAGATCATTGATAGGGTCGGCAGCGCGAGTGTGGCGCCTCTGGTGTTGCAAACGTTCATAGGCTGCGGTGACCACCGGTCCTTCTGGTGGGCCGTATGCTTGTTACCTTAGTGGTATAAAAAAAAATATAAACATAAAGCTACAAAATTAAACAATTTTTAAAATTTAGGACACCAGCCTCTTGTTATTGCCGATTTAAAGAAAAGTAAATGAAGAATGCTTTCACTTGTTAAATCAATATGATAATTGGATCGGGAGGCTCTCCTGGAGGCGGCCATCGTGCAGGCCTGGATTCCGACAGCGGACGGGCCTGCCGATGTTGATGCCAAAGTGGAGTGGTTCGGGAGAGCCATGTCGCACATCTGCGATGCGGCGATGCCCAGGGCTAGGCCCAGACCGGCGAGGAAGCAGGTGTACTGGTGGACGCCGGAAATCGCGCAGTTGCGCGCGGAGTGCGTTACCGCGCGCCGCCGGTACACCAGATTCCGCCGGAGGCGTCGCCGCCCAGACGATGCGGCAGCCCGAGAGACGGAGCTTTATGATGGGTACAAGGAAGCCAAGAGGGCCCTCCAAACGGCCATCAAGCGGTCCAAAAAGCTGGGCCGCGATGAGCTGATGGAGACTCTGGAGCGGAACCCGTGGGGGCGCCCGTACCTTATGGTAAGGGGCAAATTACGCCCTAAGGCGCCCCCACTGACTCAGAGTCTCCAGCCGGAGCGGCTGGAGGAGGTCCTGGACTCCTTGTTCCTCGGTCCTCGTAGTGGGTCTGGGCGTGGACACTCTCTCGCTTGAGGCCATGGTGCGAGCCATGCTCTCCAGCGGGAGTAAGTGGGACTGCGCCGCCTCTTTCTGCGAGCAGGTCATGCTCGCGAAGGAGGCGGCGGGCCGGGTGCGGGAGAGAACTCTCCCACCCGAGTTCCGCAGTCGGCGCCCTGGGCGCCGCCGACGTGTCTTCGCCGAGCACTATCGGCCTCCATGACCGGGGGTCTGAGGACGGTGAGAGGGCCGCTCACCGTCCTTACAGAAGCAGGCCCATGACGGCAGCGTGACGTGAGCACTTACGCACGCTCCCCCCCTTAGAAGCGGGGTCACACCCGAAATCCCCCATAGACGCGGGATTGCACCCGAACCACCCCCTGGGCGAGGCCGCATTGGCGGCCGTAGGTCTGTTGGGAGTCACGGGACATCCTTCCTGAGGGCTTACCCGGGGCTCTCAACCATAGGCTGTTGGGCGTTACGTGAGGTTTTTTAGTCGGTAAGAGTCCGGCATAGCATCCTACGAGGATTTTCCCTCACGTTAAAAAAAAAAAAAATCAATATGATAATTTTCAAACAAAACTTTATAACCGAATGCTTAAAAGCGAAAGTACCTGTAATAAAAGGAACATTTAAATATTATGAACAAGAGTAAATAATTTAATTATTAACAAAAAATAGTCTCATAAGTGTTATAATTCAATGTTAGTGCTAGAAAGTTATATTTCACACGCTAGTTAGTTACTGTTTCGATTATCAACTACAATTTTAAGTGTTTATTAATAATTTTAATATGTTCATTAAAATATTAAAGAACTTTTACCATGCCTCTTGTTTTTTAAACTACGAATTTTGGCATTGGACAGAAAATTATCGATATACATTTTGACATCCCTATTAATCATTATAGGTTATGAAAATATTCGTAAAATCCCCGAAACTCGAAGGGTATTCGCTTATGATAGTAAAAAAAAACCTAAATTATGGTTTTAAAATAATTGTTTAAAAATTAGATTCTTAGATTTACTTACTTGTGAAAAGAGATGCCACAGCCCTTCTCGTATCTTGTTTTACAATATACACACGATCTCATGCTAAATATCTACTTAATTACACTATGAACTAAATTTATACATCAAAACACTTCAAATTTATAGCAATCACAGTAATAAGTAATAACTTAAAAATATTCGAAACAACACCATAAACTCCTTCTGAAATAAACAAACAACGGCCATTTGCAAACTAATTTAGTTCTCAGTGCACTCGGCAGAGGCGCTTTGAATCGGCCCAAAAAAGTAGCTGTCATTTTGTATGGAATAGCCAGTCCAGCGATTATTATTACAGGTCAGTGGATGAGTGACACAACATGCCTTTCGTCGAAATATATTTTCTTCATCAAAACTAAGATATTAGCAGATTATTATTTTTTTACGAATAAATTGTCTTAAAAAGACGGCAATAGACTTTGCATGATTTTTTATATGTCCGCTTCATGGTGATTTTTTATAGTTAGATAAATGAATCAATTTCTCTGCCTGAGGGGCCAATTCGTGCCTATATTTTGTTTTAAATGGCATTACATAGTTTCTTTTTCTATTCAATCCATTACCAGTTTTTATACTTTTGTATTAAAAAGGCATAACCCAACCCTAAATCATATAATAAAGTAAATATTTCAAGAAAGAAGCGCTCGTGGCCCCGCGGACTCAGTGTGCTGTAAACGATCACTGCAGTAAGAAAAATTCTGTAGCCTTGGATGGGTGACCAACCATGTGACCACTTTGTGAGATTTATTTAAGTGTTTCCGTGCTTCGGAAGGCATGGTAAGCCGTTGGTCCCGGTAGCCAGTAAAATGGCAATCGTCAAGCCAAGTTGAAGAACTATATGGGCAGCTTGAAAATTTTCAACAGCAGGTAGTCACAACCTGCGTCTGTCCATTTCAACACGGCAATAGGCTCACCACCTATTACGTGGGACATAAAACTATAAGGTGAAATGTTGGCGTATACTATGCCTCTGCCTACCCTTCCGGGGATAAACGCGTGACTATATGTATGTATGTATACTAACAGGACACAAAAAGTGTGTAGGCAAAGAAATTGACGAACCCTCGTCAGTAAATTCGTCGATATATGATCAGCTTTACTCGCAAATACTTGATGTCCATATCACTATCTACCAGCCATGTTGTAGCACAACGTGTCATGACAGGCAGGAGAAAAATACATACATACATATAGTCAAGTTTTTACCCCCGAAGGGTTAGGCAGAGACAGCATACGCCCACATTTCACCTTATAGTTTTATGTACCACGTATTAGGTGGTGAGTTTAATGCCGTGGGGAGAAAGAGAGAGAGTATCTAATAAGCCCTTATTCCCCTATAGCATATATTAAGATGTTATTCCACTTTTAAGGCAAAAAGAAAGACACACTAAAAAACCGCACAACCCTTGAAATTTTCTCCTTCCGAAATTTATTACTTTCATCATTTTATTTTACACTGAATTCAAAACAGATTTATCTGGATAAAAGCTTACATTGTTAACTGAAAGGAAAGAGGAATTCCCATTTCCCGGGTTTAATATAATTGTACGTCCACAAGTTTGTTGTGTTGACCGTACATCCAATACCCACAACTTTCACAACTCGATGATTTTATTCAGAAACTATGTCATTGTGTTCGTTACATATTGTTTCTGTTGTAATACCGCAATATTATTCTGTTCAAGAGACGTGGAATGGACCCTGTTTAATGTTGGATTAATTGCTATCAATTCATAATATTTTAACGACATTAATTAATTTGTTAGGTAGTTCTCTCCAGTTTTGAATCTAATAGTAATTTATTTACGTGTATTCTGACATTTATGGTAAAACAATATTTGTTGCAAATGACAGATATGACCAGAAAAGGGGTTGTGGTTGAGCTGTGAAGATTGGTGTGAAAAGTAATGTTAGGTAAATCAAACCATGCGCCTGGCACTTGACTGTTTGGTACAATCTCGTGGCAGTATTGTGGGTAGAGTTCGGCATGGCATCAGTGGGTATATGATAAATGAGGGTGAAGGAAGTCATAGATATCTAAAAGTCTTGGACTACAAAGAGATTCTGTGAGCAATTTCTTGAAGTAACTCCAAAGTGACTTTGTAAAGATCCTAATAGTAGTTGATGATATAAATAGGGGATTAACCAATGATATAAAAACTATAGATACGTTATAGACACTGGAAAATGGCAACACGTAAAGTAGGTAATTACCTGAAAATCTGTGACGCGGCTGTAGGGTTAGCGAAAGTTCTGTTAGCATTGTTTTAAATTCTGTTGGTAAAGAAAACTCGAAAAAACCATGCCTTCGTGTATCTTCAGAGGATGTACAAACTTCACAGCAACTGTTTAATATAAAAACGTGTCGTTTCATTCGTAAAGTAAGAAATAATAAAATTATTTTATTTTCTCGCGCCTAAAATGGCGCCTAGCATAATGCACAAGGAAAATGTACTCTGTAGTCTGTGGTTTGGCGCGACGCATAAGGGGATGTTGTGGAGTATGTGTACTTACTACATAATGTTTTATTTTGACATTATATTTTTTTATTTATGTAATTATATTTTTATAAGAATTAAATAAAACAAAATAATAATATATTAAGATTATAAAGTAAAAGAAGTCCGCCTACGTACATTGGGCATGAAGTTTAAATAAATAATAAAACTATAGAGGCTCGAAAATCTGTACTTATGTGGAAGATATTTTGAAAATTTTAATTGTTGTTTCATTAATTACTAGCTGATGCCCGCAGCTTCCCCCGCGTAAAATTTGTTCCCGTTACCGCTTCCCGTATTTTATCCCCTTGGGGGTAGAATTTATCAAATCCTTTCTTAGCGGATGCCTACGTCATAACATCTACCTGCATGCCAAATTTCAGCTCGATCCGTCCAGTGGTTTGGGCTGTGCGTTGATAGATCACTATGTCAGTCAGTCAGTCACCTTTGAGTTATATATTTTATATATTAATATTAATTAATTAATTAATTAATAAAATTAAAGCGGGGCGGGTTATTTAGTTAAAAATCTTTGACATTGTATTGTATGTTCTCGACTGCTTGTAAACTATTATTATTATTAAATGTATTGAGTCTATATTCGCAAATTATAATTATTGTAAAAAAAATAATTAATTATAATTATTAATTAAATAAATTGGTTTTATGACTTAAATTACGATAATGATAACTAATTCGATAAACTGCATTAATATTTAGTAAATTTAAATATTACTTACTTTACCCGTAAATAATTTAATCATATCTCTTAGTAAGGGAAATTCAAGTATCCTTTTTTCCCCACATTCCTCTGATAGTGACTTCATGCATGATACCACAGATAATTTATGAAATTCTTTTTTCAAATTTGTAAAGGTTTAGCTGTTTTTGAAAGCCGTAATGTTCGAGTATAACGCGTCTATTTATGATACGTCTTTGGGATTAACAGGCATTGCGGTGGAACGCTGATGCGTTACAAGAAGTACACCCTTAAACCTATTTATCAAATAAAATAGTTATTTTGGGTTCGTCTTACACTGAGCGCTTAAGACTGACTCTTGCCTTACATCGAAAATCCGAGTGGTCCGATTAACGGACTATAAATTGTTTACAGTGTGCGCAGTTCCTTGGGAGTCTTATTGTCACCAATGTGCTCTCAGTCGAAAACTTAATAATGCAATAAGAGTGGTTAAGATTTAGAGAAGCTTTATGACAGATTACTCATAACTAAGGCTAACATAATGGCGTCTACAAAATGCAAAAGCGAGTCAAAAGTACAATCCTCGTGGGTGACACTTCGACCTTTACAAATTTACTCAAAAAAGATAGTCTATTTTGTTTGTGTTCTTACGTACCTATAATACAAACATTATATTGTACTAGCTGATGCCCGCAGCTTCGCCCGCGTAAAATTTGTTCCCGTGGGAACTTATTCCCAGGATAAAAACTAGCCTATGTATTATTCCAAACTATAATGTATTTCTATACCAAATTTCAGCCAGAAACGTTCAGCCGTTTGAGCGTGAAAGAGTAACAAACATCCACACTCACAAACTTTCAGGCAATGATTCCGATCGTGAGTATATCAGTTACCCCAAAACATATTTAGAATTATAAATTATACCTGGCATTAGCTTTGGACTTTACCGTAATTAATTTGTCCCAAATTACAGGAATTTAATCTTCGTAGATACATGACCATTAATTATTTTAAATGTTATATTTGTGATTACCGCAATGAAGTTAGCTGCGATTGGAATTTAGAGTATATTCTAATATTACGCCAAGGAACATTATATACCTAACTACATTCTACATCACAAATTAAATGTGAAATAATTTGTTTTTTGGAGGTCCAACGCCACGCGGTCCAACAAGAGAAGACGCAGGTTTGAATCCTGCTCAATTCGTACGCTTATTGCTTCCAAATGTACGTCTAACACATACCTAGAATTTTAATTCATTATGTTTCAAATTACTTTGCAAATAACTACATATAAAACATAGCAGTTTAATTAGAACGTTATTAAAGTAAAGTACACAAAAGTGCCACATAATGCGAACACCCAACACTTCATGTAATTAAATCTGAAATGAGAATATCAAACATAAGGTACATCTCTTACTTACTATCTTATGAAGAGAGCACTAGTGGGACAAGGACAAAGAACTCCAGTTAAGGCTGCGCTAGTCAGCGGCTCAAATTTGACGTAATAAGCATGCTGTTTCACCTCACATCGTGCAGTGAGACAGGGAAGCAGCCATAATACATTCGCCCGAAGGTACTTTGGAAAAAAGAGTAATATAAAAATGTGCTGCATATATCAATAAAGTAAAACTTGAGATTTTACACTCCTTTCAAGTATTTAATACGCCTCTGCCTACCCCTACGGGGATAAAATGCGTGGTCATATGTATATGTAGGTACACTCCTTTCATTGCCTATTTTAATAGAAAATTGTGTAAGGAATGAACAGAAACATTTAATATTTAATGGCTTTTATCTTTTTAATGAATTTTTAAGTTACTTAACAAACGAGAAAAAGTTTGACTTCGTGTATAGGATATGAAACAGTGGAAAAATTTCTTTTCAAAATTTGTATTGACCAAAGTAGCGACCAGTGCATAATTAACGATGATCTGCATTTGCAAGCCTTTGATGATAAAGAAGCGCTCGTGGCCCCGCGGACTCAGTGTTCTGTGAACGATCACTGCAGTAAGCAACTTTCACTGTGGCCAGTCCTTGGATGTGTGACCATCCATGTGGCCTCTTTGTGACATTTTTTATGTACGAATGCACGTTAAGCCGTTGGTCCCGGTTGCCAGTATAATGGCAGTCGTTAAGCTAAGTTGACGGCGCCTTTTAGGCAAATTTCAACAGCAGGCAGTCACAACCTGCGCTTGTCCATCTCAACACGGCAATACGGCTCTATCACCTATTACGTTGGACAAATTCTACAAAGGTGAAATGTGGGCATATGATATGCCTCTGGCTAACCCTTCGAGGAAAAACGGCGTGATTATTATTATAACAATAAAAAAAAGGAACGTGGAATATAATTATAAATATCTGATAGAGTGCAAAGTGCTTCACATCGTTAAAGGTTATCTATCTATTTATACAACGAATATGTATTCTTATTTATTCTTCAGTAGTGAGTATACTTTGAAAAGAAAGCTTAGATTCGTTTTACTCAAAGGTTAAAGAATTTAAAAGGTCAAAACTAAGTGGTGTCATTTTCAGTACTTTTAAAACGGTTTTATTCAGCTCATCTATTCAGGTCAATTTTTTTTATAATATAAATATTTGACCTCATTTCTGGTTGATTTGCTGCACACTATAAATAAATATTGTTGGAAATTTTTACACAACATCATCTACCCCAAACTAAGCTATAAGCTTGTGTTATGGGATCTAGACGACTGATAGACATACTTATATGTTTCTAAATACATACATATTTACATAAAAAACACCCAAACTCCGAAACAAACATTTGTGGTTCACACAAATATTTGGTCCGATCCGGGAATCGAACCCAAGACCTCAAGCGCGGTAGGCGGTTACACTACCGACTACGCCACCTACGCAGTAAACTATTATTCCTAGTCAGTATACAATTTCAAATATTCTCTAACATTGTAAGTCAGAGATTCAAAATGGCGAATTATATATTTTCTACCAACCATTATACCAAACAATTATATTAAAATACTTTAGATACCCTGTCTCTTACACTAGGACGACCTGTTTCCTGGGACATCCTTCCGAGGGCTTACCCGGGGCTCCCAACCATAGGCGGGTGGGCGTGTTGAGAGGTTTTTTAGTCGAAAGGAGTCCGGTATAACATCCATGAGGATTTTCCCTCACGTTAAAAAAAAAAATTGGACGACCTGTTATGGGACAGGGGAATATACTTGATAGAGTGATCTGATAGAGTGCAAAGTCCTTCACATCGTTAAAGGTTATTTATTTATACTGCGAACTATAGTGAGTATTCTTTGAAAAGACTGGTTCAATTCATTTTAGTCAAAGGTTAAAGAATTTAAAAGGCCAAAGCTAAGTGGTGTCATTCTCTGTACTTTTAAAACGGTTTTATTCAGCTCGTCTACTTAGGTCAAATTTTGATATAATATAGATATTTGACCTGTATTCTGCTGATTTGATACACACTATTATTCTTAGTCAGTATACAATTTCATTTATTCTCTAACGTTGTAAGTCTGAGATGGTCAATTCAAAATGGCGAATTATATATTTTCCACCAACCATTATATCAAACAATTATATTAAAATACTTTAGATACCCTGTCTCTTACACTAGGACGACCTGTTTCCTAGGACATCCTTCCGAGGGCTTACCCGGGGCTCCAAACCATAGGCGGTTGGGCGTGTAGTGAGGTTTTTTAGTCGATAGGAGTCCGGCATAACATCCATGAGGATTTTCCCTCACGTTAAACAAAAAAAAAATTGGACGACCTGTTATGAGACAGGGGAATATAATTGATAGAGTGATCTGATAGAGTGCGAAGTCCTTCCCATCGTTAAAGGTTATCTATTTATTCTACGAACTATAGTGAGTGTTCTTTGAAAAGACGGGTTCAATTCGTTTTAGTCAAAGGTTAAAGAATTTAAAAGGGCAAATCTAAGTGGTGTTTCTCTGTACTTTTAAAACGGTTTTATTCAGCTCTCCTATTAAGGTCTAATTTTGTTACAGTTTTTTTTTTTAATATTCACGGACATTTCACACAACGCTATCTGATCCCAAAGTAAGCTAAGAATAACCTGCTTGTGTTATGGGTATCAGACCACGGATATTAATACATATATACTTTTAAATACATACATATTATACATAGAAACACCCAGACTCTTGAAACAAACATTTATGGTTCACACAAATATTTGTCTCCAGTGGGAATCGAACCCACGACCTCCAGCGCCGCAGGCGGTATCACTACCGACCGCGCCACAGAGGCAGTCAGATATTTGACCTCCTTTCTGTTGATTAGGTACACACTATTATTCCATTCTGGGGACATCCTTTCGAGGGCTTACCCGGGGTCCCAACCGTAGGTAGTTGGGAGTTGGGGTTTTTTAGTCGGTAGGAGTCCGGCATAGCATCCATGAAGGATTTTCCCTTACGTTAAATAAAAAAAATACACTAAGTATTATTCTTAGTCAGTATACAATTTCATTTATTCTCTAACATTGTAAGTCTGAGATGGCCACTTCATAATGGCGAATTTCATTTTTCCCGTAACCATCTCTAATTGAAGGTCTTTCTATGTTCATAATTTCGAAATTAAATAACGGGCATGAGTTAATAAAGATGTGGGGTACTCAGGGCGTTGCTAGTATACATCTAGTAAAACTGGAACGGTACAGCTAATACATTATAACATCTTTAGAACTCAATATTTAGAACTAACTCGTATCGTATACTCGTTTATAAGGATACACTCAAAAGTATTGGACAGATTTTAATATTTTTTTCACCATTACAATGTACGTTATCTCTGAGTAACATGGGCTTTACTTTATTCCCGTATTCCCACGGTAACGGAAACTAAGCGGGTGTAACCGCGAGATATCTGCAAGTATAATATACAACCTACGACTCGCAAAACATGTCAAAAAGTGTTCACGTGGTGGTCACCCATCCAAAGACCGGCCATAGTAAAAGTTGTGTTAAGTCAAGTAAAGTGTTCATTTACATTTAGATCTCTCTCTCTCTCTTCTTTCATTAATTATATGTTGAATGCATCTCTTCCCCAAATAACAAACTAAACCAAAAATTATATGGAATCAGATTCTAAGTTGGCACAAAGTTCGACTGGACAACTAGTACGTATATAAAACATAAATACAGTGCAAGCAAACTAACCGTTTATAACTAGGTACTACACTCACAATTTCAAAATGAAAATGTAAAGAGAGAGTCATGAAAACCTTCCGCGCCGCTGCCCTCCAATGAAGTCCCCTACACCGAGGAGAGTCGCTCTACAAGCCCGTAATGAATTACATTTTCACTAAGAGTGTTTTTTTAAGGGTCCATACTCATAAGGTAAAAACGAGACTTTATTACTAAGACCTCGCTTTCCATCTGTAGGTATGTCATCAGGATGTATTTCAGCAACTATGTTAACTGGAGACCTGAAATTTTCACTTTCATTTTACATATTTCTTCAAATACTAAAATCCGAAAAGTAATAGTATTTAAGGCAGGCTTCAATACAACAAACTTAATTTATTGCCATGCTTTGCGTACCTACGGAACAATCCGTGAGCAAGTGACTCACACTTGTCCGGTTTTCTAACTCAATACACTAACGAATTTTATTTCTCAGAAATTTCATAAGGTGAAGTACAAACTAATACAATATAATACGATACTGAGTGTCCTCTTTATTAATTAATGGAGTTGTGAATTCTTGGAAGTTCATTTTCAATTCATTCGCAGTACAATACTGTTTTCGAGATATTTCCAACAACTGTATTTCCAATATAGCCACGTTTTGTAACTGAATGAGTTTTGTAAGTGATTGGAATTGTCAGCTCTTGAGAGTTGGCTAATGAAAAAGTTACGAGTATTTTTGTTACTATTGTAAGGTGAATTTATATTAAGATTTTGTTGATTGATACAAGATTCAGTTCTAAAATCCATTGTTGCGGATATCTGGGACATCCTTCCATGGATGTTCCATCATTCCTTTATTTGAACAAACAAAAGCGAAATAAGTAGAATTCGGTTCTGGCACTCGCCGGCCGCTGCGGCGATACGCTCGCTTTGCTCGCTCGGCTCGTACGTTGTAGTCGCAGTTCTAACCTAACCTAGCCATTTTAATTCAGCCCCTGTTAAAATATTCTTCAGTCAACTGTTTTTTGACCAAACGTTCATTTGAACAGTAGTAAAAATACCAAATGTTTGTTCGATAAAAACTCTTTTAGTCAATTGTTCATTCGATCAGTAATAGAATGGCCTAATCTTTTATTGGTCACACGTCAAATGACGAAATTAATTTCGGTCAACAGTGGTAAACCCCTTAAAAAGGCTTTACTCTCTGCTACTGAGCTAAAAAAACCTACCAAAACAAGCTGATATTCTGAAATCACCTATTTGAAAGACATTGCGTTGCCCTAGTTAGACACAATATGTTACGGGTTCAAGTCACGTCTGAAGCAACTTGGCCTTTTCCAACTTAAAATAAAAAAAATAACATATAGAAGCCATATTCATTGGATTAAAAAAAATCTAAATATATTTTATACGAGTATGCATCGATAAAAAAAGCAATCGATCAAATACCGCAGTAAATTTTAATTGAAACCGCATATATTAATGAGGGATCCTTTATTTTCGAAAATTCTACGCGGCGTCATTGGTATGCACAAATTGGTGGAACCCTGTACGAATTAATGAGCACCAACGTAAGTTCTGTTCGTGTGTTCATCCCTTACAGCATTATGCGTTTTAAAAGCATAGACATAGGATTGTATATCCAGTGGCCATGCACGATGCATTAATGAACAATGATTAGTTATGCCTTTGAGCAATCATCGAATGCGTTCGGAATATCGTTTAATTAATTGCAGGTCATATCGAGATAGTTTCATGTTCCAGTAGGATCGATAATTTCGGTGGAATAACAATGGCCAACTATACTGTAATGTCTGAATTTCCTTTATTCGTCAGGTTATAAGTATGATACCAGTTTTGTAATTTTGTTTTACCAGCAAGGCGACAGAAAAGCATACAACTCAATTGACGGAAAGTGGTCACCTTAGTTGACGTTCATGGACGTTTGCGCTGGAAAACTCGACGAGTTTCAGCAAAAAGAGTGAGCCGGGTTTCGAAAAGGCTTCGGTACCGTTGACCACATCCATACTGTTCGGCAGATTGTACAGAAGACACATAAGTACAATTTGCCGCTGGGTATTTGTGGACTACGAGAAGGCCTTCGACTCGGTTGAAATCTGTCAAAATCTGGGTAGTCCTGGATGCTCTGCAGCAATGTCGTGTCGACTGGCAATATATCGAGGTGCTGAGATGTTTGTACGACACCGCTACCGTGACCATCCCGCTGGAAAACTATAAAACCAATTCTATAGATCTACGCAGGGGTGTGAGAAAAGGCGATGTGATATCGCCTAAGCTTCAAGACGCTGGAATGGAAAGGGTGGGGTGTGAAAATCATGGGCGTGCATATCTCACACCTTCAGTTTGCCGAATGGTGCACAGCCTAAACGGGGCATCTCGACGCATTGGTCTTAATATGAACTTCAATAAAACTAAGGTCACGTTCAATGAGCACCTCACACCATATCAAGGCTTGAGGTTGTTCAGGAGCATAACTAAATAGTGCAAAATAAATTAATCAAAATATTATTTCATTATCAACACCTAACACCCACAGCTACAATTTATTCAGAAACTAAAATAATGAACATCAAACAATTATATATTTATGACATGTGTATTCTTGTTAAAAAAAATTTGCATCACTAACTCCATACTAACCTAACCTTCAAAAAAATAAAAGAACTTACACTAGCCGAAGCAGTCGCCAAGCAAGTTTTATCATGTTGCCGAAGATACGCACGAACTACGGCAAAAATATGTTTACCTACGAAAGCGCAAAACTTTTAACAAATTACTCTCATCTATTAAAAATCTAACCTTATTTAATGCATTTAAGCAGAAGTTAGACGTAATTGAGACACATTAAGTAGATCCAAAGCGAACAACATTTTTTTTGGTACATTGTGTATCGTTATTAATATTGTTTCTCCATAAGGGACTTGTATGTCTTTGGAGAAATTAATTGGTTAAACCTAATCCAGGTTATCCGGCAGAGAACTAAATTGATCGACATAGCTCGCAGCACTTTAAAGTTGCAGAGGGCCGGCCACATCAGCAGAACAACCGAAAACCGATGGAGCAAACGAGTTCTGAAGTGGAAACCAAGACTGTGCAAACGTAGGGTAGGACGTTCACCCGCCAGATGGACCGACGATCTTGAAAAACGTCGCAGGCTGTTGTGGCGTAAATTGGCAGAGACCTACGTTCAAGAGTGGACTGCCATAGATTTTGAAATTTAATTCATAAAGAGGTATTAATTTTAGAGGTAACATTCCTCATTCATTTCAATCCTTATTTCGTATGTTGAACACATTTTCTGGTAGTCTCCGAAAACCATATTTTATCACACTTAACTACAGACCTGAGATATTCAACATCGTAATTTCAAAGCGATATAATTAAACTTCGTTTCATCTAGCCGGCGCTCCCACGACAAGGCACTCATTAGAGACTTCACTAAGGTTAGACTTCACAACTAATGAAGACTATCGTTGGACGGAACATTTTCTTTGAAATAAAAGTATTACCTATGTACATACCAGTTTTAATAATTCACCAAAATATTACGCTCACTGGCGCTGATTACGTAGTGCGAGTTTCAACACTTCAATTTCTCATACATATAATTTAAAATGTTATTTCGTATTTGGAAGCTCTAGCAATATTTGAATTCGTGTACATCAAATTTATTTCTGAATATTACGTGGAGTAAAAATGTTATAAAACTGTGTTCAGCCAGTTTATTTTCAAAAAGGATTTCTGGATCAGAAGATTTTTATTTGACACGTGACGTGAAAGCTTTCTGTCATTTCTAATAACTTTTTCCAAGAGTGAGATGGATTTAAAAGACAAAAGTCGGAGATAAAAGTTTCTAAGATGTTACGTTCAAAATAACTAGAGACATGTTCAAAATTGATTGTTGGAGGCTGAGTTGGCCTTAAATAACTTCCCAGACACTCCCTTGGACACAAATAGAAGTTGTCTAAATGATTGGAACAAAGTCGTGGCCTGACACAATGTTGGACTAGCTTCATCAAAGATTCTGCCATTCTTGGAAAAGAAATGTTTATTTTTAAAGAATCTGTACACCATTGCTACAGCAACTAATCTTCTAAAATTAAAGGAGCTGAAAGTATGACGAATCTTGAGAATACTCATTTTTTCGCTCATCTCATACACACACACACACACACACACACACACACACACACACACACACACACACACACACACACACACACACGCGCGAGTGCGTACAGTATAACAGATTTACTAAAACGGTTGTCTGTCTGACAGTATTTTCGCCAATGTGCGCTTAGCTTTACAGGTGGAGCTAGGTTTGCAAATGGTAAAATATGCTATAAGGTAAAATATTCAACAATGTACGGCGATAGAACCATCCAGTTAACTCCTATGGCGCTTAAGGGAGCTTTCTCAATCCCAATTATCTGTGTAGTCGCAGCAACAAACGTGTAAATAGTTACTCGTAAAACTTAAATTTATTTACGAAATCCTCGCATCCGCAAATCCCACAGAGACCCTCCGCCGCTTTGAGGTACTATACAAAATGTCCTACCAATATTATATGCGATTTGTTTTTATAGCTTTCGTAAAAATAGTTCACAATAACGTACGCTTCGATAGACCTTCAGTTCGTACGGCTCAATGGGCTTATCGTCGCGTAAGCTCCGCTCTGAAAAGGTAGCCATATTGAAAACGAATAGTGAAAATATAATACCCTTCATTTACATTTCAAAGCACATCAATGCACGCTGAGCACAACTAAGTGCTCATGAAGCAAATTAATCTGGAACTATGACGTCATACACTCATATATCTATGTCAGTGATTTTCTCCAAACTATTTCCCCAACTGTCCCTTGTACGCCAAATTATTTGTTCAATAAACCGGAAAAAATCGGTTTTGGGCTATGAATGACATAAATTTTTAGGGTACTACCGTCTCAAACAAAAATAATATTTTATGTCGGGCCAAAATGGTTTTCTTTTGAACAAACGATGTTAAAAATGTTCTTAGTTTGATTTTGCGGCTTAGAATCAAATAGTTGTTACAAAAACGCCCATGTTCCTTCTATTCTTTGTAGGCAAGAGTATATTTATATGTCAGAATCTATTTCAGTAATGTAATGTTACTTTGTTACGTTAGCTATATTTCTTCTGTTAATTTTGATCTGTATCTTGTAATATGGATAGCAAGGTTATACCAAGGAGTATTTTATCAAATTGTATTAACTCCTTTAATATAACATTTGAGTTATACATTTCTGTATTAAAAGTGAGAGTATAAACGAAGATTGCTTCGTTCATACGAATCAAAATATTTATGGGAAAACCAAATTCGAACGGATATTTCTGTAATCACACCTAATGAACCATAGATACAAAATATACCCACACTAATGCAGTAAAATTTCGTCCCACTTAATACAAGTAACGAACCTACAGCCATTTAGTAATGGACATCAGGTGTTAGTAGATGGTATAATTTGTCATACCGGCCCATCCGGGTTATAGGAAAGTGGTGGGGGAAGATTATCCCGAGCATTTGGTAGAAATCTAACCAATCCTGAAAATGAATTGATACCCCTGAAAATACCTTCTGCGAGATGGACCTCGACCTAGTAAAGGTCGCAGGCTGGGACTGGGTGCGAAAGGCATAGGACCACATGCTGTCGCGTGAACTGGGAGAAATCTACGTCCAGCAGTAATTATATTACGCTAGGTGTCTGTGTAATCGGTCATATCGAACTGATGACCATAGCCAGCGGGCGCCCCACCGTGGGACAAAGACTAAGGCTATAGCGCTTAGGCTGGTAAAGTCTGGGCGTACAGGTAGATAGGTTTAGTAGGCAAATAACTACCGCTTGGCAAATATTCAGTTGATGATGCTCTGCTCTCCTATGTGTGTGTATAAAGCTAAAATGGTTAAGAAGGTAAGAATATACAAAAAACCTGTAAAACTAGCAATGTGCAATTTAGTTAGTTACTTACCTATCGTTATTTTAATAGTAACACATATTTACGTGCACAAGTCACTCATCATGAGGTTGCTGCAGTAAAAAATGTAGCTTATTATACTGTACTCTATTTACAAAATTAGCATTATATTATTATATTTTGTTTTTTTTTTCTCTATTTTATGACTATCGGACGTCACGCGGTTTCACCCGCGTAGTTCCCGTTCCCGTGGGAGTACGGGAATAAAATATAGCCTATGTTCACTGCAAAGAGTGTAGCTTTCCAACAGAGAACGAATTTTTCAAATCGGTCCAGTAGTTTCGGAGCCTATTCGTTACACACAAACAATTGTTTGTTTGTTTGTTTGTCAACAAAACAAATCTTTCCTCTTTATAATATTTTATTTTAATATATTATATTCTATAAAAATCTTTATTGTATCACCAATAACACAATTATGCATTGGTGGCAAATCATCAATTAAATCAGCCTATAGCAGTGATCCTATAGTAGTAAAAGGTACTTGTCTCAAAACTGACCTTCGCGTTGTATTGGTAGCGTTTACAAAAGAGATATTTAGCGGAAAATTAAAACAAATGTACGAATTAAAAAAAGGTACGGATCCTTCAGATATTATATAGCAAACATATTTTATAGTGTTAAAAAGAAATACGAATAAAAGTGTGGGCGGTGTTTACAGTTCAGCGAGTCTGACGTGACCATTGCGGTCCCACAAAAACTGTTTCATGAAAAGCATTGACGTTGAAAACGTGATGGGGAATACAGTTGATATTTTTATGTTCTGATTTAATATAGCGTTCGATTCTATTGACGATAAAATATAGTTTCTTTTTTAGAAGATTCTGAATTGATAACGTTTTTGAAACGCTTTACTTAATTTTTGTGGAGTTTACCACCGGTGTTAATAGTGAGATCGGCATTTTTTGCGTGTCCTAGTCATTATTATTACATAAATTATTAGTTTTTTCTTTTTCTGGTAAACTAGGTAAACAGGTAAACTAGTATTGCTAGTTACCTGTTTACAAGTAATGTACGGATGCTAGTCGCTAGTTTACTGGTAATGTATAGACGTATGCAAACCTACAAATAGGTATTCCTTGCAGGTGAAGCTATTGGGATCTTATATTTTGACACAACTACATATATTCGCAAAATAGAAGAAGAGAGTAGTGTCTCGGTGATCCGACGGTTACGTTGGGTAACCCAGCAAGCCATAAGACCAAGGTTCAAGTCCTGCTCGAGGCCGAAACTTTTTTAACATTAAAATTACAAAAGGGTGTTCCTTGCAGATTAAGTTATCCAAATCTTACAATTTTACCGAAATATATTCACGAAAGAGAAAGCTAAAATATCACAAGCATCAAAATAAGTTATCTGAACGTAGTCAGGTACAGAATACACACATGTTACAATCAAAAATTTACCGCACGGGAAAGTCAGCCTCAGTTCTACGGATATAACAACGTATTCAACTCATACACTCTGCACTTAAATGTACCAGTGTGTGAATAATTTAGGATACGGCTTTTATTCTATACAAACCGATGTCGGGGGATTTACAACGTTATACGTTTTGAAACTTTATGTCGGATTTTTTGAAGCTGTTTTATTAACTTGCTACATTTTGTAAAATTTGTCTTTTAAAATTTGGAAAACATAATTTTAAACTTTTTTTTGAAGTGGTCACCGTCCCCGTAACCATGGGGGTATGGACATTTGCAACAACAGAAGCTACAATCGAATGTCCCAGCCATAACTTACTAAGGTTCTTTTTGAATTACCTCATCGGAAAATCGAAGCAGGCGGCGTATTCCACAATCTACGCGTTCACAGAAGGCAACTTATATCGTACCTACCTTGCTGTAGACCTGCGCTCTGGCCGCAAATTATGGAGAGGAATGTTCTATCTAAAAGAAAGTAGCGTGGATATCGTATTCAAATAATAGCTCAGAGCGCATACGATTGCACAAGCTAATGGTAGAAGATGTATATGATTAAAATTCTGTTATTTGTCAGCGGCATCAAGTTTTGGGTAAAAAGCTATACGACCGAATGTGACTGGTAAATAAATATTTAATGTTTTAGAGTGGACTTTCGAAATATATAAATATTAGAGTATTTTTATATAAGCACTGACTGCCGAACTGAATTTCGATAAACTCTTCGACAAAATTTTACTTTGATAACATAAAACTTACGTGTACTATGCCATTCGTGAGAAATAAATAGTTGTTGAAGTTTGTTTGGAGAAATTCAAATTGTAACAAACAACGCTCGTGCTGAGTTCCATCACCGTACCGTTAGTTAAACAATAGTTGATAATAACTTTATACGACTATAGTTATTTCATCTGTGATTCGATTTTGCCCCCCTTGGGGGAGGCTATAGGCTATTTTTCTGTTGAGCTATATATATTTGTGAAAAAAGTGAATGAATCCGTTCAGTATCTTCAGAAATTAGCAAGTTCACACAGATAGACAGACAGACAGACAGAAAAAAACTATAAAAACATAATGTTTGTGTTTTATTGGTGTTTTTATACCGCCTCCGCTACTTTTATTTAATTTATATCAATTGTAGATGGACCGACGACCTGGTAAAGGTCGCGGGCGGGGACTGGATGCGTAAGGCGCAGGACCGTGGATTGTGGCGTAAATTAGGAGAGGCCTACGTCCAGCAGTGGACTGCGATAGGCTCATTTGATTGATTGATATCAATTGTACAGACACAAGATATCTACGCTCTTATTTTAGTATAGATATTGTGTACACATACAAGCTTTGCAACGGATTTCCTTTTTGAGTTAAATCAACCGCTGATACTGGTCAACTACTAGTAAATATTCGTGGACTTTTATACGTATATGCAGTATAACTGCACAGATATTGCAATGGCTTACTGGACCGTCGATACTGGCAAAGTGCCAAACGTGCCGGAACCAATCCGTACATGAAACAAAAAGTTATGTGATAGCCGCTATATATCGCGAGAGTAAGCCGTAAGCCGCACGACCTAGGCATTACGACTAATGACAGTCGTAAGTCGGTAATGTTTGTTACGCAATCTGTATTTCTTTTGAAGGTAAATGTTAGGTCACAGATATATTTATGTGTTTTTGTGCGTATGTATTTGCGTATGTATTTGTGTGTGTATTTGTGTGTGTGTGTGTGTGTGTGTGTGAGTGAGTGTGTGTGTGTGTGTGTGTGTGTGTGTGTGTGTGTGTGTGTGTGTGTGTGTGTGTGTTTGTGTGTGTGAGTGTGTGCGTGTGTGCACAACAGAAATTATCTAAACAATGATGATATACATGTGCTTTCTTTACATGTGGATGCTATGTCGGACTCCTACCGACTAAAACCACACGGTGCCCCACCACAGGCCACGGTCGAGAGCCCCAGGAAAGCCCAATAGCCAGGAGTGACCTTTCCGAGGGCTTCCTCGGAAAGGTCACTCTTGGCTATTGGAATTTTGGTTCGAATTACAAAATATTCAGAAATTTTCTATACTAGGTAGTACCCGGTGGCTACCTGAATAAATTAGTAATACGTTTTTTAAACATCCAGATAAAGTAGGCATCCTATAAGAAACTAGGTATTTTTCCAAATTTCATCCTGAAAGAGGTAAAATAGGTCTGTGTTCAAACTGTCAAGTTATTTCATTTGACA
Source organism: Miltochrista miniata (assembly GCA_933228765.1). Taxonomy (NCBI): domain Eukaryota; kingdom Metazoa; phylum Arthropoda; class Insecta; order Lepidoptera; family Erebidae; genus Miltochrista; species Miltochrista miniata. The sequence continues at coordinate 41,894,868 of OW121747.1, forward strand.
AAATATACCAAACGGAATACCTATTCAACCACAGAACTTCGTTTGTTCGACACAACTAGGAGTTGCGAAGCCGAATGTAAATTCGTACGCAAACACTTTGTTAGATTTGCAAACAAAGGTACTGTGTTTAATCAATAGACGTGTAGTACTGTGCTAATTTGCACACGCTTTGTCAAGTTACAGAATATACGTACCTATCAGGGTGCTTTACCACCAGAGATGGGGCAGTGCTATGCTACATTGCTATGGGGAATAAACTTTGTGTTTGTATGTATTTACATCTCGACTAATAAACTCTGTCTGTCGGTTTGTCTGTTACGCTTTCACGCCTAAACGGCTGGAGCGATTGAGATGAAATTTGGTATAGGGATAGTTCGAGGCCCTGTGTTCATAAATCAATATTTACAATCTTTAAAGTTTCACAAAAAATTATCGACTTGGCAATCGCAATAAACTATTTAATTTAATGTACTACTTGTGAGATAGGTACAAATTATGTTTTCATGCGAATGCCAAGTCCATCTATTTATTTAAAACATTAAAGATTGTAAATATTGATTACTGAACACAATAAGATGTTTTTGAGTAAGCTAATTACGTAAAATTTAAAATAGAAGCATTATGCAGAGAGAACAAAATAACCGACTTGGTAATGACATGAATCTTAATCTCGCTAGTTTTTACGGTAGAAGAATGCGAGACTTGTTTTTTTTCAAGTTTTGGTTTTGATGGAATATCTGCAGTCTGATACCCATAACAAAAGCAGGTTAAATCCTAGCTAGCTTTGGGATCAGATAGCGTTGCGTAAAAAATGTCTATACTTAGAAATTATAACCACATTCGTCGGTCGTTCTACTTAACAATATAACGTTCAATGTTACTTGTGGACCGAGGAATGTGACTGGTTTTTTTTTCTTTTTTTTTTTTACGTGAGGGAAAATCCTCATGGATGTTATGCCGGACTCACCGACTAAAAAACCTCACGTAACGCCCAACAGCCCATGGTTGTGAGCCCCGGGTAAGCCCTCGGAAGGATGTCCCAGGACTCCCAACAGACTCACGGCCGCCACTGCGGTCTCGCCCAGGGGGAGGTTCGGGTGCTAGCCGCGTCTTTGGGGGGGGGGGGGGGGGGTTGGCAAACGCATCCATAGCGACGTAGCGTAGCGTAGTGAAGAAGTACCGTAATTTGTGAACTTTCCAAAATTTGTGTCCTATTTTCGGGTTTGGACATGCAATCGAAGCCCGCCCAATGCACTTAATGAACAATACAGCTAATTAAGCTAGCTCTGAATACTTAACTAGAACATGGATTGTGCTTTAATTAATTTTCTATCGACTCTCTGGGGAATGGTTATAAGATTGATGTGTAATGGATTCGGATTCGAATTTCGGGTGGAATCCAGTATTTGTGGGCTCCACAATAGTTAGTTGTCAGGGTTTGAATGTCTTCTATATTTATATGTGTTTCAAATTACGAGTACATACCTAGTATGTTCATCAGTTGTTTAGATCCCGTAGTTCAAGATTATGATACAAACTCATTAAATCATCTGATTTTATGTAATACTAGCTCACGTCAGCCGCGTTGTTCTCCAGCTTAAATGTGTGCGTGTGACCAATAAATCTAAGCAAATTGTCCGACTTGTCCGTCAACGCGTACGTCAACTCTACTGACAGCTGTGGCGCGACAGGGAGTTGCCTATCTGTATGTATAGTCCAATCCTGCTCGATCTGACAATAGTGTAAACATGTCATGTTTTGACAATCGTTGTCTAAGACAGATGAGTAGAAAAATATAGTATGACAAATCATTGAATTTTTTTTACTATCCTGAGTAGGTATTTTAAATGAAAATAAACTATCATAAAGAAGTTATTTGGTGTCGAAATGATTGTAAGAACACTGTATGACTCCTGGATACTGGAACATAATCAGGGTGAATACTCAATTGCAAGTAACTATCATAATGTGTTTGTTTACATTTTTGCGCAAAGCTATTGAAATACAGTATAATACTATTATATTATCTTTGACAGCACTAAAACCCATATAATATTGGTTTAATGTTTGCCATTATTCGATTAAACGATTTTACATATATCACAAAATAATAAAATAAACTAAACTACTTTTAATCGTTATGCAGCTGTAAGAGGTCGTGTATCGAACAGCTTTGGAAATAGGTTAATGTAAAGTTAAACACTGTCGCTTGGCCTCGTAGCCGCTCGTAGCTATCCGTAGCGCCGTAGCACGCTACAGTATTGCTACGAAAAATGCATAACGTAACGATTATAAAAAGAATTAGCTTGTCGTTCACATTCGTTCGAGCTTTTTTATTTTTTTACATTACCTCCATCAAATGGAATTATCTTTATATGTTGACCCGATAAATAACTGGCGTTCATATATTGCAGGGAGGAATAGTAGATTGTTAACCGAGGGTTGAAAGAATCAATTACCGAGGTATTAAAGCAATACACTATCCATTTCTAATGGAGTATTGACGTAGAGGAAAGTCTGCGTACTGCGCCTCCCCTCCCGATCACTGTCATGGGTCGTTTTGCTCTATGCTCCACAAAACGCTACGGAAAAATGCATAACGCAACGATTAAAAAGAATTAGCTTGCCGTTCACATTACTTCGAGCTTTTTTAATCGTAACTTGGATTGTGACGGTTTTTATGCTGAAGTATTGGTATTATTTCACATTTTTCATTACTTCTTTGACTATTTTTGGTGCTCTTTGAAAACGTTCATGTAATTTGGAGAAGCTTGACATAGCTTTGTAACGATCGTAGCCTTTTGGACTCAGTGTTCCGTGGTGTCAGTGCCGATCCTTGGATGGGTAATCACCACGTGACTTTGTGGCATTTGTTTGCGAGCGTTTCCGTGTTTTAGAACTTTAAGCCGTTTATTCCGGCGGCTGTCTGAAAGATGACAGTAATTAAGGCAAGTTAAAGGCCTTATAGGCGGCTTGAGAAATGTTTACAGTGTGTCGTCATAACCTGCGCCCTGGTTGGCAAAGCGTGTGTCGAGCCTCTGGTGTTTCAAACGTCCATAGGCTATATCGTAACCAACCGTCATGAGGGCCGTAAGCGTGTCAGCCACCTTAGTAAATTAAAAAATTTAAAACTAAATTGCGTTTCCATATATTCTGCGAAGACTGCGAAGTCTCATGAATAGGGTCCCGTTATTTTCCCCTTTGGGTACGGAACCCAAAAAAATTACATCGCTTTTGTGCCTGTCAAGTTTTACTTCAAAGACACGCTCTGAATCCGAAACCTGTTATAAATTGAAAATAGTGTTAACAAGTTTATTTATGTTGAAAGAAGAAAATATTATTACTTTGATATAATAGTTTCTTTTTACATTGAGACTTGTGAATATTTCTTTATAGGGAGTGCTTGACATTTTCTTATTTGCGACCAACTCTGAAGGGGCGAAAAGGCTATCGATACGGCCGTATGATCTTCTTTGCTTTTGTAAATAAGATCGTGCGGACCGATTTTTCATTCGATATAATATGCACCATTTCATAATATTGTAAGTCTAATGTTTGTGCTGGAACAATAAATAAAAAAAACGGTTGTCTGTAAAGTCTACTTACTGACGATAGTTGAACGTGACAACTCAGCCTTAAATCGAACGCCTCAGAGCGAGGTAACGCCGCATACGTCATGTTTTATTCGTGCGTGCAGCCGACTCCATCGAATTATAACACGTTGTATCGTCAAAAATAAAAAATAATAAGTAATAAAGATTTCTTTTTAGTTTTGAGACATTTGTATCAATGTCAATAAGGTATCAGATGTTTTGAAGATGCCCGTCTCTTATAATACACGTTATATGTAAGTAACTAAACAATAATATAATAATACGTCTGAAAATATCTCACAATTTATAAATAGAATTCATTTTGAAAAGCAATTACACGCAAACCATTGAACCCTTCAGTATAATACTAAGAAATAAAGTAAACAGTCAATTTACTGGTTTATCTTTAATTTAATTTGTTATTGGAAATACAACAACTTTGCCGTAAATTGGATTTTACTGTTTTATCTCAAAATCGTCGCTGTAATTGACTTGTTTGTAAACACAGAGTTATAAGTTTCAATAAAACAGGTCTACTCGCTATAATTTAATTAAATTGTCTTGTTTTTTAAAGTGCGGAATATTCGTCATGAATGCAATGCCGAACTTTTACCAATAAACACGTCACCTACCTAATTCCTACTGTTGGAAGTCCCGGGTAAGCTGTTGGAAGGATGTCACCAGGATTCCCACCAGATCTTGGCTACCACTGCGGCTTCACCCCAGAGCTTCGATTGGTATCCCGCGTTTTTTGGGGAAATTAAATTGACGCATCACGACGTAATAACATAATGCAGCCATTTGTTTTTTGTATGAGAAGGCAATTCATTTTCAATTCAGATTTGGTTCATTATCATGCCTTTATCCCCGAAGGGGTAGGCAGAGGCATATTATATACCCACATTTCAGCTTTTTATAATTTGTCCCACGTAATACGTTGTGAGCCGTATTGCCGTGTTTAAATGGACAGGCGCAGGTTGTGACTGCCTGCTGTTGAAAATAAAGCCTTCAACTTGGCTTAACGACTGCCATTTTACTGGCGACCGGGACCAACGGCTTAACGTGCCTTCCGAAGCACGGAAACGCTCAAATAAATGTCACAAAGTGATCACATGGATAGTCACCCATCCATGGACCGGCCATAGTGAAAGTTGCTTACTGCAGTGATCGTTTACAGAACACTGAGTCCGCGGGGCCACGAGCGCTTCAATTCAGATTTAAGTTTTTTTTTTGAACCTCGACGTTTTGAAAGTGTTTTCTCACGTATAAAAGTCCCCAAGGATACCAAGCCGGACGAGACGACTAAAAAAACACAATTCCCACCTAAAAGTCTTGCATCTATCGTCAATTCGTCATGCAGTAAAGCAGTCACCTTGAGACCACGATTTAATGTTACGCGAAATTGTTTCCCATAAAACAATACTAATAATTTACGTAATTTTTGCTGTGCCATATAAAGGCTCCTAATCTACTAAAAACTGACAAAGGCTAAAAGTTAAAGCTAGTGTGTGTGTGTGTGTGTGTGTGTGTGTGTGTAATTCTTTCAATAGTACACCTACAAAAGCATCATTATACAAAACCTTTCATATAAATCTAGACTTTATCACGACGCAATAAAAATCAAATCAAAACGAATAGCTTCATCAATATTGAGCTAGATGTTTCTTCTCTTTCTACCGCACATCATTATAGAGCACCGTCTCGCTCTAATCATTTACACAAGTCGATCGCTAATTGTCGAACTTGATCTAAACTCGGCGTGATGGATTGCTGGCCCCGGATCGCTATACAAAAGTTACTTTATTCCCTGTTCACACAAACTTGAAGGTGCGGCTTATGTCTTTAGCAGATTTCGTTTCCAAATTACACTTATAGCATTTTTTTCGTGTGGGATTCCTCCCGAATGTCTTGACGGGCTCAAACCGATTAAAATACCTACTTGCTCTCTCTTTTACGTGAGGAAAGCCTTCATGCATACCATGTCATACTCTTAACGACTAATCCACAAATGTTTGTTTCGGAGTTTGGGTGTTTTCTATGTATAATATGTATGTATTTATAAATTTATAAGCATGTCTATCAGTCGTCTAGATCCTATTGCACAAGCTTATAGCTTAGTTTGGGCTAGATGATGTTGTGCGGGAATGTCCAAAATGTATTTATTTATTTATTTAAAACTACTAGGCGTCTTAACACTACCTACGGCCGGGAGCTCCGGGTAAGAACTCAGAAGGATATCCCAAGATTCTAGCGCCAGGCATCCCGATTATTCTGAAAAGGATAGATACAAAATGATTCCTAAAAAAACTGACTCAAAATTTTCTTGCTAAAATTAAACACACCGTCTAATACTCTCACTGAGCTACTAAAGTAAAGAAGCTTAGTAAGCTCCTTAATAGAGATGTTAAGTGGGGGTATTACGTAATAATTAACGGAGTTCTTGTTAAGGCCTTGAAGTGATAGACTCATTTGAATATTTTGCGCGTTCCTGGTAGTCCCGCTCGTCACCGTTTGGTCACGTACTGGCCTTGCCCTTTGCCAGAAGATATTATAGAATATTCTCCCTAAAATTGTTATTCAAACGACTTAATAGTTTAATATTTGTGTAAACAATCTATTGAATACGTTTAACCTTGTTACTTGATCGTGTTATGTAACGGGGCCTGATGTAGCATAATTTGGTATAAATTGAGTTATATTAACTCTAAATTGGGTTTCTGGTTAGCAGACTTCATTAGGATACTTGACGCACAAATTTGTGTCGATTGCCAAAGTGGCCGATTTGAAGAAATACACTTTATTCGTAGTTGAAAAAACGGGTTCTAACCATGATAAACATGAGTCGGACTGAGTTTCTTGGGGTATTCTTCTCAGTCTGTAGCATTTCCGAACCCCCGGTAGAGTCACAAAAATTGTGACAAACGCAAATATTTTTTAAAAATTTTCAAAGGGAATAAAATTTATTTTATTTTATGATAAATTGTATTGTTATGGCTTTCCGTGGTGCATGGTGTACTTATGCGATTACCGTTGTTGTCTCGGGTTTGATTCCTATGTCGGAACAAATATTTGTGTGATTTGCAAATATTTGGATGTATATGTAAACGCTTGTATGTATTTTCAAACATTGTTGGATATTGTAGGACATTCTCGCACAACATCGTCTAGCACAAACTAAGTTATAGCTTGTCCTATGGGATCTAGACGACTGATAGACATACTTTTATGTTTCTCAATAAATATCTACATAATATACATAGATATCACCTAAACTCCGAAACAAATATTTGTGGATCACACCGGGAGCTTTGTGCGGCAGGTAACACTACCAAATGCGCCACCGAGGTAGGCATTATTTATAAGTAGCTACTTATCAATCTTTATAAGTTGTCAAGATCAAAAAGCACAATCTTATAATCGCTAGACGGTGCTGGTGCTGTATAATAAAAAGAAATAATAATTTATTACTAAATGTATTTTATTATCTTTTCTATATACCAGCTTATTGAATAGCTAGTATAATACAAAATAAAATATAGAACCGCGTCTAGGTGTAAATTACAGTGAAATTGGTGTAACGATAATAGGATTCCACGGTGACAATTAACTGGTGACGTGACAGCAATACGGATACTTCATTATAAAATTATCGTGACACAGTACTATTATACCTGATTATTAATTGTAGGCGGCATGTTAACAACTTTTGACATGCTGTTTATATAGCTAAAGTTTTGAACTTTATATTATGTTTTTGGGTTATTCCGCTTTTGCTTGCAAAGTGTCCTTACAATACTTATGGGGTCAAAGTAGAAAGTAAGAAATGTTTATTTTTTGTAAAAATACAAAAAATGAACCGGCAAAGTGCGAGTCCGACTCGCAAACGGAGATTTCTGTACCAAAAAACCGCAAAAAAACGAAGTTTGTTGTATGGGAGCCCCCCTTAATGCCTCTCATTTTTTGGGACAATAGAAATACATCATCTGTGAAAATTTCAACTCTCTAGCTATTCTGGTTCCTGAGATACAGCATCGTGACGGACAGACAAACAGACGGACGGCGAAGTCTCATGAATGAGTTCCCGCTTTTTACCCTAGGTACGGAACTCTAAAAATTACCTTTAATAGAATTTGAAGTATAACCTGAGTAAAGCCGCGAAGCAAAGCCTAGTATGTTATAAAATAACCGCAATGTAACTACCTTGAAACAACGACAAAAACAGCCTTCATATTTACTTAAATACTCGGAAATTTAGCAATAAATTTATAGACACGAAGTTTCCTAGAATCGACTGAATAGCGAAAACTGCAATTTAAAGTTTTTCAGTACTAATTAGTTCAGTTTTAAACTCGAGCACAAGTGCGCTTATATCACCCGAGTGGTTCCTTCGTCCACAGTAAAGAGGGTAGTTGTACAAAAACTGCATAAAATATTACAATCTCTGCTTATTAAGGCCTGACCTTAATAAGCAGAGATTGAAATAGAAAGGTATTTAGGTAGGTAGGAGTGACCAAGTGCCCTTAATGCTTAAGTATAGCAATAAGGCTGAGGGCACATTGGGAACAAAACTGTCTTAAGACTGACTTGGTATAGTAAATCTATGGAACTTAAATCACTACGAAGGAAAGATCTTTGAGACAAATCAGTTTGACGGTGCTCGCCCACGTTCGATAAATTCGTTAATAATAAATTCGTCGAAAGACAGGCATAAAAAATATTAAGGATGGCTCCCAGACAATAAACCTGATTTATTTAGAACCCTCCATGCGCGAGTCAAACTTGCATTTGGTTAGTTTTTTAACACGGCATTTCACATGGCACCTAGAAATATAATAATAAATATTTTGAAACACATTTCAATAATTATTATGAAACAGTAGGTATTCAAAATGATTTCAATACTATTTCATAATGCATTATTAGTCTGCACAAAGCTTCGCTCTCAGTATAATGGTTGTCCATACCACGTATAAACAAATAACGTTATATCGGCACAGGAATACTCTACACATAGATTTATTTGACTATTGTTCTGAAATTGGAGCGGTTATGTGACACGTCTGATAACCGCATTACTGTGCTACTGACTGACACGTATTGATTTTCTATTTACTGTGTCATTTTAAGCTAGAAATTAATGAGTGGAACATAGATGCGTCGAACATAATACCCTCTTAGAATAAAAAACTTCTCACCTTTCTCAAGTAGCTTATAATGTTATTTCTGACTATACACCCATCTATGGGTGTGATATGTAGTTTCGAATGCCGTCCTTGCGACGCACGCTACTGCGAAAAAAAATCAAGTGGTACGCTCTTGCGAAAAGCCGTTGTATCGAAAATCGCTAAATCGAATGACGGATTCGCGAACACGCTGTCTCGACATTCCTTTTATGTGTGGTACGCTCGATCGAAAGTCATGAAATCCATTGATGTGATTAGAATGCCTGTGCCTATTCAAATCTATCGTAGGTATGGGAATAGAACTCACGACCTCAATGATTACTAAAAACTACGTACGTTAACTTGAATAGATCTAGACTAGACTGGGTTGCTTAGACCACAAGGTTATGATTAATACCTATTAGTAATGTAATTATTGTGAAATGTATAATGGCTAGCATGTATGATTCCCGTTATAATAAGCGTATAACATTCAAGTTCTAAGCCATGGTCCATGTTCTAAGCACACATATTACAATTTGACTAAAATTTATTTGTTCTTTCTTCACAAGATCTAGTAAGTAGCTTTTTTTTAAATACGTCATTATCCGTTATTTCCGCCTTTCATTCAATTAACTCAAAAATAAAAATTAAGCATTTAATTTCATAAACATAAACCTTAAAGGTTTTCCACTTAGGCGGAGCGGAGAGGACCTGTGGATTTTAAGCCATGTGATTGGTGAATCGCGGCACAGCTCGTCTACGCTCCTCTCCGCTCCGCACCGTCATTGGTGAATCGCGGCACAGCAACGTAAGTGGAAACGCACCTTAATGCTGCTACGGAACCCTTCATGGGCGAGTCCCATTGGATGTGCTCGGCAGAGGTTGCGTCCTTCGACCAAGACCCCCCGCACCCGATGGATTGAGACGCTAAACTCCATTGGGACTCAGAAAATGAAACGTTCAGGTCCGACTCCAGGAGAGACTTCAATGCGTCATATTGAAGTCTCTCCTGGAGTCGGACCTGAACGTTTCCTTTTCTGAGTCCCAATGGAGTTTAGCGTCTCAATCCATCGGGTGCGGGGGTCTTGGGATTCGTCGCGCACAGGATGTTGCCGGCATTCCTTGCATCGGCGCATGGGGTTGCGGGTCTTGTCGCTGTCATACTTCATACCGAGAGTGACGGGGCTGGCATACCCTTTGTGTCCGAGGCATTGGAGTCTTGGAAGGCGCTCAACAATGGTGCGAGTCTCCCAGCGGCTCCGCATGCGCAAAGGTCTTGGGACGAGGTGGGAGTAAAACTGGCTCATGAGCCTCGTTTAGAGAAGACATCGGGGGCAGATCGGGCTAGGTTGCTTGCTGTATCACAGTCAGAGGCGGGGGCATGGCTGAACGCATTGCCATCACCCCACCTGGGTACCTTATTGGATGATGACTCTTTGCGTGTGGCAGTGGCCCTTCGCCTGGGTTGCAAGGTGTGTGACCCACAAATGTACCTGCGGTTCCATGGTGGAGGCTGACGGCTTTCACGCATTAAGTTGTCGTCGTAGTGCAGGTAGGTTCCCTCGTCATCATGCCCTCAATGATCTGATACGGAGGGCTCTGGTCTCAGCAGATGTGCCCTGCACTCTTGAGCCCCCTGGTCTAAATTTCAAATTAATGATGACATTTTGTTTATGGAATGAGGAGAGAAGTGGAAGTTGTTGTCATTTTTGTTACCTAAAAACTTGATTGGTTTTCTATATCTAATAATAGTAAAAAAAATATTAAAAATAGTTTATTTTTTCATTTCTCTTCCTTCCGAATTCTAATCGAGCTCATCGCGTTGCTGTGCCTCATCGAGGTCGTGCTTGAGTTCTATTGGCATGCGATAGATTTGAATAAGCACAGACATTCTAATTGCAACAATGGATATCGATAGCGCTATTTTCGATCGAGCGTACCACACATAAAAGGAATGTCGAGACAGAGTGTTCGCGAGTCCGTCATTCGATTTAGCGATTTTCGATACAACGACTTTTCGCAAGAGCGTACCACTTGAATTTTTTTTCGCAGTAGCGTGCGTCGCAAGAACGGCATTCGAAACTACATATCACACCCATAATCTATACCTCTACCAAATTTCAAAATCACCAAACGTCTAAACACCTATCTGCACGAACAAACTATCGCGTTTATAATAATAGTAAATATAAAACTATTCATATTCATTTGTAGAACGTCAAGAAAACAAAAAAAAGGTATTACATGAAAATTCCCATGTCGATCAAACAACTCCTATTTGAATAAAGCACGGCTCAACACAATGTATTCTAAATCGAAGCGATTGATCAATTACGCGGTGACACACGATCATTGTTTTCACTCGAATAATATTGTTCCAGTAATTTTACACGTCTTCCGAGATCGATGTGTTAAGTCGTTTTATGGAAAGAGATACGTCATGTTTAAAAGTATTATCTGAAGAATCCTGAAGCGATGTATTTCGATTTCGAGTTATCGTGCTAAGTGGTATCATGCTATTTCTAAAGTGTCAAAGGGTTTCCAAAATAAAACTAACTATTTAAATCTTTTATTTATAGTTGACTTGCATACTGGTGAGTGATGAGATCAGAGGTCGTGGGTTCGATTTTTACTGAGGACAAATCTTTTTGTGTGTGTGATTTGTTCTATGCCTGAGTGTAATCTTAATTCTTACTAATATTATAAATGCGAATTTTTGTGAGTATGAATGTTTGTTACTCTTTCACGCTCAAACGGCTGAACGGATTAGGCTGAAATTTGATACAGATATAAATTATAGTCTGGAATAACACATAGGCCACTTCTTATCTCGGGAATATGTTCCCATGGGAAGCGGGAAAGGTAACAAAACTTTTCGCGGGCAAAGCAGCGGGCACCAGCTATAAATCAAGGATATTATACAGCTATGACTATTACAATATTACCTATACTAAGTACCTTAATTTGGACAAAATGGTTCCGGATGAAAAGAGTTCTATTCTCATCTATTATATAAAAATAAGTCGGGTTTTCCTTCCTGACGCTATAACTCCAGAACGCACGAACCGATTTCCACGGTTTTGCATTCGTTGGAAAGGTCTCGGGCTCCGTGAGGTTTATAGCAAAGAAAATTCAGGAAAAATTTCAACAGAAAAGCGGGAAAATCATTTTTCACATACAGCGCCATCGCGGGCGAAGCTGCGAGCATCAGCTAGTTATACATAAAAATGAATATGAATATTGACACTGTTGATAGTGACCTTCGACTTTTTCGGCGACTACTTGACTTCAAAATTAGTAGTAAGTATGTATTTATTTTTATTGACAAGGAATTATTAATTAATTTAATCTTTGACTGACATGTATTACATATTTATATTGTTTTATTTTATTGATTTATTATTGTTATTTTATTGTGATTTATTTGACATGACTGGTAATGATTTTTTAATGTATGGTTATTTCTTTTTTCTTGTGAATTTTTAAATGTATGGGTATTTTTAGCCTGATTTAAATAAATGAATTGAATTGAATTGAATTGAATTACTCCATGCATACACCGTGCGGGCCCCGGGTCCATAGCGTGGTAAAAAGGGGAACACTGTGTGAATGTCTGGAACTTGCGACCCTGAATGTAGGTTTATTGTGGTCAGTTTATAGCACGTAAGCGTTCACCTTCACCGTTCACATTATTCTCTCTCTCCCTAGTTACATTTGATAAGATCTTATTAATGTCACTTTTTACATTATGTCCCAAAAATATTTAAGTAGTTATTTACCTACTGATATACAGTTTTAACCACAAATCCAAGTCTACGAAAAATCCAAGTAGTAGTAATATAAAAGAAAACTACGGTAAATGCACTTCAATCATAGTATGTGGTTTCTATAACTGACAACGGCACACGAGTTTACATACGAGTAGGGGTGAAACAATGGATGGGTTTATCGCTAAGCAGTACAAACACGAGGTCGGACAATATTATCTTAGACCCCTGGCTACATCGCAGCTTAAGCTTAGAAACCTGTGAACCAGTGAATCGGAATCACGGGACACATTGTCTCGGCTCATGTCAAGATAAATCTACGGAACCCTTTTGAACGGCTTTGCCCACTCGACGGACCTACACATGTAAACCAGTCAAGGGGTTTCTATATATTATTTATTATATTAGGCAATACTATTTTCATTCTACATTAGAAAGAGCCCCACTTATTGTTACTACATATTTACATTGCGGTGTCCATTTGTAAATATCGTCTTGGTAAGATTATGTAGGCACTATCTTTTAAAAAAGTAATGAATATAATATACATACTGTACACATTTCGAATGCCTATACCTAAGCACATACCTGATAAATATTTGGTGTTGTAACGATTTAAGGTTTTGCGGTAAACAGTTACAGATGCTGTATAAACCGTTTCACTGTTGAACATTCAAACAGCCGGTGTGTACACGGCGCCGAACTGAAAACCATCTAGTTTTAAGCACACGTTTACTTTGAGTTCGAAACTATTCAATGTTTATATTATTCTGCTGTGTTTGAATTATTTTACATTCTATATTTTACTTTTGAAAAGGTTTTCGATTCATATCAATTGAGAACAAATAACCGGTTGAAATCCCGTTTCGAAACTGATAAAATCTAATACTTTCTCTAATAAGTTCATGTTTTGAATGTTAGCTAAAAGGTTCACTGCACGTTCCACACCCTCAAATGCCTCCAGCCTTTTTAGGGTTTCGTAGCCAAATGGCAAAAACGGAACCCTTATAGATTCGTCATGTCTGTCTGTCTGTCTGTCCGTCCGTGTGTCACAGCCACGTTTCTCCGAATCTATAAGGCCTATGCTATTGAAATTTGGTAACTAGATGTATTCTGTGAACCGCATTAAGATTATTATATAAAACTAGTAAAAAACGCAGTAAATTTTGGGGGTCCCCATACTCAGAACTGAAACCCAAAATTTTTTTTTTCGTCAAACCCATACGTTTGGCGTATCTATAGATAGGTCTTTAAAAATGCTATTGAGGTTTCTAACATCATTTTTTTCTAAAGTGAATAGTCTGCGCAAGAGACACTTCCAAAGTGGAAAAATGTGTCCCCCCCCCCCTCTAACTTGTAAACTAAGAGAATGGTAAATCTAAAAAGAATATATAATGTACATTACTATAAAAACTACCAACGAAAATTGGTTTGAACGAGATAGAGCTGGTAGTTTTTTTTAAAACGTCGTAAACTGCAATTTTTGGTTAGAGAAATCTCTACCACTGTGAACGTGTTAAAACATCAATCAAAGTAACAGCGAACTGTAAGAACTTTTATATTATGTTACTTGCTGCTACGAAACCCTTCATGGGCGAGTCCGAGTCCAACTCGCACTTGGCCGGTTTTATTTGCCTGTAGATATTACAATCTCACTTGTCATACATTGATACAAATTACAACCCATTATTGATTACGCGGACTCCTGCTGTTTGGATGCTACTGAGGAGCACTACTCACTACTACTACACTACAATAAACAAACTTGAGAGGCTACAAAATTTATGCATTCGATTAATCTTTGTAAGTAATTATGATCATGTCTTTGAATTTCGTGCTAAACTCAAATAGCTCCCGATCCGAATTCGGAAGAATACCAACTCGGATATTGTGTATCCTATTCAACATCTTGCGCAATCCCTTATGTCCTTCCTACTTGCGGGAGCGTTTCTTTTTTATGCGTAGGTACACCTGATGCACTCTGTAGATCACATCTTAGATATCGCCTTACATTCCCTTCTCACAAAACTGATATTTACTCTTACTCCTTCACTGTTCACGCGGCAAGGCTATGGAACTCTCTCCCAGCGGAGATGCGATCTTGTAAAACTGTTTTACTCTTCGAGAAGAAAGTGAAAGACCATTACCTATAATCTTTATCATAACATTTTATCCTTAATAATACCTATTATATATTTCGTTTTTTTTGGGAATATACTATATATATATATATATATATATATATATATATATATATATATATGGTTTATTTATGTTTATTATTCCGCACACACTTATTTACTTTGTGTCTCCGTCACATCTTCTCTCTCAGGCCTACTGGACGAGATTTCTGTAGAAATAAGTAGTACCTTGTACAATATTCCTTATTATTTCTTTTGTTCTTAATTGTGTGAACAAAATCAATAAATAAAATAAATAAATAAATATAAGTTTATTGTAATTGCAGTCAAAATAACGTAGTTGCTACCCATGTTTCATTTATCTCATAGTGTTGCAAATATCCTAACCATAAAGTAATCAAACTGCAGATCCCGGACGATCATGACATTTAGCGAACATTTCAAGTAATCCAGATATTCCGGTTACACATAGATATTGGTATCTATAAACGGCTTTGTAACAGATATTTTAGTATCAAGGAGTTCCCTCTGTTCTGAATTTGAATTTAAATTCAATCTACATTTCTACGGTTTCACTGAGTCGCTTTGTGGCTAACGTTTAACAATGTAATTTGAGCTATACGGAATGTCATTAAGGTGTAAAATTGCTTGTATGACTCTTTCTACTGAAACATGTAGCCATTTTTTTTGTAATCCACCTAATGACAAATGATTGCCTTCATCCGTCTGAAACGCTTACTACATCAAAGGTACAACACGCGCTGCGAAGTAAGATATAAAATAAGTATAAAAGCGAGAATAGGACCTTGACTGGGATCCGACCCGCATTTATGTATGCCGAGAAAATTCAAGCACCCGCGTTTCTTTCTTATATCCTTACTCCATTATCGGAACACACTGCTACCTCTTCACGACTCAATATCGGGATGGATGTGAGCTGCGAACTGAACAATCAAATCTACATTAAGATCGTCGAGAGTCATCAGGGCGATCTCAAGTAAACTCAACAATGTGAACCCTTTTTATGACAGGATATCACTTTTCATAACGATGTCTGATCGATAAGTTAATTTCTTTTTAATTATAGTTCCGTACCCTAAAAATAAAAGCGGGATACTATTCATGAAAGTTGTGAGTCTGTCTGTCCGTTCCTCACTGTCTGTATCTCAGGAACCGTGATAGATAGAAGGCTGAAATTTTCACGGATGATGTTATTCGGTTGCCGCTAAAACAGAGCACACTTTTTACACGCATAAATACTAAAATCAGAAAAAGGGGGGACTAAGGGGATCTCTCATACAAGAAACGTAATATTTGCCGTTTTGTGGTGCGTAACCCTCTGCGCGCGAGTGCGACTTGCACTTTAGATGTTTTAATTATTTTTACTAAAATTAACAATCAGAGTAAAGTGGCTAGTCTAATATAAAAACCCGATTTCATAATACACAAACCAAGATAACCCTTAAATCTCTGCAATACAGGGTTCCGTTCTGTTAGTATAATGTTTTTTTTTCAAAAATAAACTTTAATATAAAAACTTTAAAAGACGACAGACGGAGGGCAAAAATTTCAAAAACAGTTCCATTTTTACGCTTTACGTACGGAACCCTAAAAATAAATTACCTGTAGTGATATTGCTTTAGTGCCGAAACGAATAAACAAATCCAGAGATTGCGAAACGAAACGACACATTGACACAACTAAAAAATAACCGCTATTTATTCTGACATTTCAATTATAATAATGTTATTTTTTGTGGAAACATTTCGATATTCGTTGTTTTTTGAAACACAAAGTAAATATTACTGAAATTCTAACTTCTCTTGTAATAACACGAGTTGTACAAAATTTGAGCATTAAATTCATATTCTTTATTCGAGTTGAATAAAACATTTAGAAATTTTATTTTTATAACCATAATTAATTTGAAAAGCGTCTCCAGTGCTTTTTAGACCAGTGCAGATAGTTCAGAAAATGATGAAAAATGTAAAAAATTAGTAGGTAGTAGAATGAAACCTATTGCAAAAGGAAGAGAATGTGACAAAAATAACAGGAAAAATAATTTACGATCGATCTGAGGTCGGGAAGTGAAAAAAATATGGGTTTCAAGGGGGGGAAAGGGGTTTTCTCGATTTCCGACAAAACTACTAGTCATATGGAAAATTGTTTAATGGCAAATTTATAGGAAATAAAAAAACTCTACAACTTTTGGACTTACACTTTTGTGACATAACCTCAAAAAGTATGTCAAAAACTCAAAAAACCCAGATTTTGAGTTTTTGATTTTTTCTTTTACAAAAATGTTCGTTCTATCATGAAAATTGGCAGAAACCTTTCTTTTTATGTTCCTAATGCACTGTAATTTTTTTGATCCAAAAAGTGTATTTTTTCTGTTTTTATTGACTTAATATCGCAAAAGCATTTAAATTTTCAATCGAAAAATCACCCGTCAAAATATCAGATATTTTTTAAAAAATTGGTAGGCTTTTTGTTACTTAAAATCTCTTCTTTTTGATGATCTAAAAATATATATATAAAACACAATGGTAAATTTTTCAGAAAATGCAAAAGAACTCCAATCATATTTTTCTATTTTAATCATTCATGTACAATTTTGAGCTATTTATTAATATTTACTTTTAAATAATTCGAAAAACGCAAGATTTTCTGGTACGTTGATAAATAAAATGAAAAAAATCGACAAATTTTTGGGTAAATAGTAATAAATAGCTCAAAATTGTACATGAATAATTAAAATAGAAAAATGTGATTAAGGTTCTTTTGCATTTTCTGAGAAAATTTACCATTGTGATGTATATATATTTGTACATCATCAGAAAGAAGAGATTTTAAGTAAAAAAAGTTTTACCAATTTTTAAAAAATACCTATATCAGATAGGTATTTTTTAAAAATTGGTAAAACTTTTAAAAAATTTTGACAGGTCATCAAAATACAGTGCATTAGGAACATAAAAAGTAAGGTTTCTGCCAAATTTCATGACAAAACGAACATTTTTGTAAAAGAAAAAAATCACAAACTCAAAATCTGTGTTTTTTGAGTTTTTGACCTACTTTTTGAGGTTATGTCACAAAAGTCTAAATGCAAATGTTGTAGAATTTTTTATTTCCTACAACTTTGCCATTAAACATTTTTCCATAGAACTTGTAGTTTTGTCAGAAATCTAGAAAACCCCCTTTTCCCCCTTAACCCCCATTTTATTCACTTCCCGAGCGCACTTTCAGATCGCTCGTAAATTATTTTTCCTGTTATTTTTGTCACATTCTCTTCCTTTTGCAAGAGGTTTCATACTACTACTATTTTTTTTATATTTTAAAAGCTTTCTGCACTGGTCTATTTAGGCGCGGGACACAGAGAAAAAACGTAGAAAGTAGGTGAGGCGACGACTTTTGAAAATGTATTGAAAAGACGGAGTACGATTACGTGGCAACTATATCTATTACTTATAATAAAACTGTAGAGGGTCGGGAGTCTGTACATGGAAGATGTTTTGAAAATTTGAAGTGTAGGGCGTTCTCTAATCGATACTGAAGCCTCGAAAGTGCTCGAAACGTCGGTGTGAAAATGTAAGTAAATGTGTTTCGCGTGAAGTCCCGAATTCTATAAGTATGAATCGTTATGTAGTTTACTGCCACTTTTAGAATCGGGTAACATTACGTCCATGCCAATACGCTGTCGATGCTGCAACATCAATCATCAATCAATACATATAATAAAATTGTAACAGGTCGCTGTCTGTACATGGAAGATAAATAAGAAAAAATATTATAGGGGGGCTTTATGAACGCAATAGAACCCAAAACAATGATTTTTAGAATTTTTGTCTGTTTGTCTGTATGTCTGTATATCTGTTTGTCTGTACGTTTGTGCACGCTAATCTCAGTAACCGCTTAACCGATTGCAATGCGGTTTTCTTTATTGTGTTAAGGTTTGCTCCACTTAACATTTAGTGTTCAGTTCATGTCAATCGGTTCATAAATAAAAAAGTAATATCACTTTAAAGAATCGTACATAGACAATATAGACATGAATCTAAAAATGGGTAAATCTAAACTGGCGTGTTGTTGATGAGTCTGCTGAAGAAATACCTCTCCTTTCATACACCTTATGTGACGTAAACGAAGTTGCGGGTTCAGCTAGTATTTTATATGAAACAGACTCTATATAGGCGCGCCGTCCCTTCTGTGTGTCTAGCGCCTTAAGCGACCTGGTTTAGAAAATGACGAAAAAGAGGTACAAATGAAATTATTTTCTGTCGTCATAAGTAGACGAAAAATGATAGCTAAAAGTAGGATTAATCTACAAGATGTGTCAAACTATAGTTTTGTTATAAATTGTATATTAATTATACGTAACGTGTAAAATTCTCATAGAATCAGCCCAAATTTTTAGGTGAATTTATTTTATGACTTTAATTTTTGATACATTTAACATTTCATAAATTTAACTTATTAGTATTATAATTATACCCATTTCCAATAGGTTTTCATATCCACTATAAGGTATGATTTTCAAAGTTCTTCCTTAGTTAAAAGGTGATAAGCATATCCCGTCGTAGTAGGCATTTTATATTCATAAGATATTCAATCTCCATAACATAAATTATAGTTTACACCTATATTTGTTCAGATCCAGGATTCGAAGATGAGCCCTCAGCAACGTCACTGAGGCAGCCAAATACACGTGAATTCACAGGATGGTCACTTTTGGTACGCTATAATTATAAACAGCGCTTTTTTAAAAAAAAATGATAGTCACCTGTCTAATTCGAAAAAAGTTGACATAATAGCATGGCTTGAAAAATGGCAAGGATGCTAAACTGAATTTAAAATCTAAAGAGACAAATCTCATTATCGCCAATTTAAAGGCCATCGATTAGAATGTGAGATTGGCCCCAATCGCTACAAGTCACCATAGCTTTCCATCAGAATATTTTTTTTAAAGAAGTTAGTGTATTTTCTATGGCTACCATACCATAATTTATTAATGTAGAAAAAATAATTTAAAAACACCAATGAAAGCCGCACTATAAACATATTTTTTTATAAAATACAATCCAAGACCATTCACATACCTAAGTAAATCAAAAATATCAAATAAAATTAAAACGCAGATAGTTTTAGTGGAAGCGTCTGAAAAATTGGTTTTAGAGCGTACAGCAAGTGCAGGCAGGGTGATGGTAAAGGCAAACGCG
This sequence comes from Miltochrista miniata, assembly GCA_933228765.1. Classification (NCBI taxonomy): domain Eukaryota; kingdom Metazoa; phylum Arthropoda; class Insecta; order Lepidoptera; family Erebidae; genus Miltochrista; species Miltochrista miniata. The sequence continues at coordinate 41,914,747 of OW121747.1, forward strand.
GTACGCATGCGCGCATCTCACCCCGGGTACAGACGCCAATTAGTGAGAGCTGAAGACCCCGCATTCACTTCTAACGCCTGCCGCCGTCGCCACCAACTTGAAATTGAGATACGTTCGCGCACGACCACTTGCGATATTCCACTTGTGATAGTCAGTCTTGTGACATTGTGATAGTTAGATCAGGAGAGACTAAGTATCTTTTCTTGCTGATATTTGGGTAAGTCGTTTTATATTAAATACACGTCGCTTTAAAATTGTTATTAATATTATTTTATAACTGCCGTTTTTTATATTGTATTTTCAGAAATTGTTTTTTTTTTCAGGATAATATCTTTTCAATCGGTTCTTCTTATAAGTTACTATAAAATTTAAAAAAATGTGATTATTGATTATTTAAACTTAAATATATTTATGTGAGATTTCAAAAAAAAACATTAGCTGTGCGATATTAAAAAGAAAATAATTTAATGGCAAAGTAGAATAGTTTTACAAAGCATTCCTGCCGCTTGCGAATTTATTGAAGTTTAAAAATGCTTGTCAGACGTTTATTTTGTAATAATATGAATGATTGTACCTTATATTATTTTGTGTTTTATACAACATTAACAATGTTTTACTGTGTTTTTTATAGTGTTTTGAAAAGGTATATTTTACTTTAATAAACTGATGTAACAGGTGACAAAAATTCGCCGTCGGCGACGTGCGTCGTTAGGATTTTTTACATTCGAACAGAGAAATTGGAATAATTCAGAAAACTGGCTAAAATATAAACCTATAAAATAAAATGACACCTTTAAAACTTATTCAACGTAATGAAACCTAATGGAATTTAGAGTGTTGTGAGTTGTGTGTGGCTATGCTATTCTGCATTGAATATTTTTGAAACCCTGTTTAGTGTAAAATATTTTTCTAATGGAGATCGTGTTCTAAAAAAGTTAAATTCATATTTTAAAATCTATCTATAGATAAACAAATTTTAGAAAAAAACCGTCATGATAACGACTCCGAATTCGGGTAACGTGCAAAAGTAATACGTAAGTAAATTTTAATTACACTTTATAAAAAAATATTATGACATTTTTGATACAGGTATAGATAATTGTACTGTAAGCATAAAATGCTGATTTTGTACATTATTAAATAATGTTTCACTGTGAAAGATTTTTGCTTTTATTCTGTTTTAAAAACATACATTATACATTTATAAACTAATGTAATAGGTGCAAAATTCGCCGTCGGCATCGCGTTGAATTATCTTTTTTTTTCGAACAGATTACGAATACTACACAGAACCATCAAAAAATGTCAACCTTAAAAATAAAATTATACCTTCATAACTTATTTAACGTAATAAAACTTAATGGATTTTAGAGTGTTGTGAGTGGTGTGCGGTTGTTCCGCATTGTACAAATTTGAAACCGTTTTTAATGTCAAATGTTTTTGTATAATACCTAGTGTTCAAAAAAAGGTAAATGTATGTTTAAACAGGTAATAATACTAAACACACATAGTTTTCAATTACATAGTTTTTTAGACAAAACTAATAAAAGAAAAAAGCAAATCCGAGTAGTGGGCAGAAATAAAACGTTTATAAATTTTAATCTTCGCAATAAATTTCAAATGGCATATATTTTACATGACATTTTTGTAATAAGTTTTATACTTATTACAGAAATGTAAAAAAAATCATATTATTCTGTATTGTATAGATATCAATTAAAAGTTCAAGTTTTCCTGGTAATGGTTTTCACTTACAATGGTGTTTCAAAAGTGTAAATTTTACTTTTAAAAACCGATGTACCAGGTGACAAAAATTCGCCATCGGCGTCGCTTTGAATTAATGTCCTTTTTTTGAACAGAAATATTCAAATATTACACAGAACCTGCAAAAATATCAACGTGTAAAATAAAATAAATCTTGTTTAAAACTTATTTAAGGCAATAAAACTTAATGGCATTTAGAGTGTTATGAAGTGGTGTTGAATAGAGCATTGAGATAAGTTTAATTCATATAGATATAGCTGTTATTCTGAATTCTACATTTTTTAAAAAACCTTTATATTTATAACCGGTATTTTTTTCATTTTTGTGTTCTAAGAAGGTAAACTTATCGTTTGAAATCTGACAAATGATCGTAAATCCGTATACTTAGAGTGCAAAAATCATTGGTATTAAAATTTTATATTACGCAGTAAATTAAAAATGTATTCCGATATTTTTGTAAAGGTGTAAATAATATTAAGGTATTTCATTCTGTCATTCATACATAATTCAAAAATGTCTTACTGTTACTGTCTCTGCTTTTATTGTTTTAAAAAGTTTACATTTTACTTTTATAAAGTGACTAGAGGACCAGACCAAACGTTGTTGTGGTTAAGGTTTTTATAACCCAGAACTCGCGGGTTTTCCACAAGAAAAAAACTATCTTACCTCTCAAGTTGAATCAAATTGCACATGGTGTGCAAATTTGGTTTAAATCAGTTAAGTAGCTTATCGCCGACAAACAATGTGACGAAAAGTCACCGTCCATCGGTGCCGTTGCTTTGCATTAATTTTAATATTTTTTTGAATAGAAAAATACGAAATTTCTATAACATGGTAATATCAACCACTAAACTAAAATGATAGGTATCTCTATTAACATTTTAAAAATAAAAAACAAAAACGGAATTTAGTAGTAAATAGGTTTTTAGACGCAACTAGCATAAAAATAAACGCAAATGAAGAAAATGGGCATATATAAAACATATATTAATTTTATATTACGCAATAAAATATAATCAGACATTTTTGTAATAAGTATTTAATGATTTTATGATTTATCCATCACTCCAGAACGTTTGGTTTAAAACGGTTCATTTTGCTTTTAAGCTGAGACAAATTCGCCTTCTGTATTGCGTCGACTCAATTTTTTATACGAGGAACCGTAAAACTATCAACCTTTAAAATAAAATAATTCCATTATTAACTTTTAAAACGCAATAAAAATTAACGGCATTTAGAGTGTTGTTAGTGGTGTCACTTATTTTATTCTGCGTTTTACATTTTTTGAATATTTTTACTTAGTTTGAGGTTTGAGATATTTTTTGTTCTAAAAAAGTTAAATCTTAAGAATGTAAATTTATCTTTTAAAAGCTGGTGACATATTTTAAATAAAACCAGCATTTAAAAAATATCACAAATTCTGGAAATGTGTTAAAAATAAAACAAAAGAAAATAAATAAATTCTAATATACGCTATACAATCTAATAGCATATGCTGATGAAAATGTGAAGCTTAACTCAATTAAAGTTATAATTCTGTTTCGTGTCATTAAATAACGTTAAAAATGAAGAGAAATATTATTGTGTTCTAAAAAAGCTGCATTTAACTTTTATTAACTGATGTAACAGGTGATAAACACCCGCCGCGCCGTTGCTTTGGATTTATTTTTTTCTTTTATAAAGTTACAAATAATACACAGAGAAGATTTGAGTACAATATTTAAATAATGTTTAAAAACGCCAATCGCAGAGAGATTTTAATGAAATACTTAGATTTTTAAAAAGATGTTACACATTTAATAGAAAAAATAATAAACGTTGCATATTTGCAACGTGTATTGTTTTTCTATTAAAAGACTTTGTTTATTATGGAGAAGATTAAGATATTTCTTAATCTTCTCTAATAACAAACAAATTCAATCTGAATTTTCGAGATCTCTAATTTGTTGAATTTGTGCAATATTATTTATTAATCCACCCCGAATAGCCTTAGACCATATAACACGGGACTAGCCTTTGCTAACCACAGCATACAAAAATATTCTGCCAGTTTTCATACAAGTGAAGGGGAAAACACAAAGACATATAAAATTTCATTGCATTTAAAAATGTATTAATCGACAAACGTGTAATGGCTGTTGTGTGTTAATTGTTATTGTACAGTCAACTACAATGTAATGTACTAGTTTAATCATATAAAATGATGTACTGATGTACAGGCTTTTCATAAAGCCAAAAGACCAAATGGTCATGTGCAATGGCAGAAAACAATGCTTAAGTAAGGCGAATCCTGTGGTTAGATGATCTAAGCGAATAGCCCATTGTTTAAAAAAATATGATTGAAAATCACCCAAATTTTATTTTACAGTACCTACCCAATTCTAATGCTATACTCGTATAATGGTCGCCGCGGACACTAGTTTATAATAAAAAATGATAAAGTCTAGACATTTCTTGCCTAAACATGTTCCAAAAAAGTATATTAAATTTTTATAGTCATACTGAAGTAAAACGTGACAAGACCGCACTCGGTGTCTGCTGAATTTACTGTTTCTTTTTTGAAATCTATATTCGAAATGTCAGATAAATCGGTATTTTAAAAATCTTTACAGGAATACCCACAATTTTTTTGTATGATACATAGTCGTCTACATACGTAATCTCCATCCACGAAATATATAACATCATATTTAATTAATATTACGATGCTTGAAAATCGCTTAATTATTAATTGAATATATTAAGTGTAAATTACTTGAACATAATCGTTTTGAGTAACCCACCTTTGCGCATTGAGGGTTGCTTCTCATTCACGTTGATATTTAATTATTGATTGGTTATTGGTGCGTTCTGCTTCCATTATCATATTAAAAACGAGTCACTGGTTGATAAATAAAATAAGAATAGTTTCTTAAGCCAATACTTTTGGGTGTTTATAAAACCATATTTATATTGAAGTAGATGGTTTTTTAGGTTATAGTTATAGTGAAAAATAGAACTCAGGTCGAAATAACGAGCTAAGCTACGCTTACTCATGAACTACGGAACTGTGGCGTAATAATTTATATAGTTTTGTTTATTGGTATTTATTTTTGTTACTAGTGAGAAATCTCACGAATAACCATCATGGACACGATTCGCCCCCGGCTCTCTCAAAATGAATCTTTTCGCTAAAACAGATAATATTACAAACAATCTTTTTAAAATAAAGTCACAGCCACTTATCGAACTGATTTACAACTGCGAGAGTTACTATTTTTCTTTTACTATCGAAGTCCTATAATTATAATAAATCAATATTCGCTCTGACATGGGGCTTCGAGCGTAGCGCTTCGTAGCGTGACGTGGCGAGGGTCGTAGTTTGTAGGGCAAATAGATTTATATGAAACACTTTAACGACTCGTAAGCATTTTACGCATAAAAAATATGTTATACGCATGAAAAAAAATTGACGATCAATGATATCCTGCTAGTACCTTTTTTACGCGTGTGTTGACTATGGATATTTTCAATAGAACTTTTATCAAAGCATTACAAAGTCGGTCTCTGTTCAAAACTATTTTTTACTATTATGAAACATTATGGAAAACGTTCATTTAACATAACTAAACCACAAGCCTGTATAGCACAAATACAAAGTAGAAACAGAACTTCTTTGAACAAAAGGTTGGCAACAACTGATTGACAGAGGTGAATATGTTTACGTATAGAAAACCGTTTGCTTAGGATGAGCCGTAGTATTTTTTGTGCAATCCTGGTAAAAAGGGTTACATGAAAGTCAGAATACGCAAAAGTTAGGTGCCGGTCGGGAACACTAAGTGATTAATAGGTATTTCATAGATGTGGAGTGCGTTCAGTTGATTTGAGAACCTTTCTTACAATTCTTTTACTATAATCTATCCCAATATTGTAAAGAGGAAAGATTTGATCGTTTGTTTATTTATTTGTTAACATCGAATAAGCTCCGAAACTACTGAACCGATTTGAAAAATTCTTTCACTGTTGGTAAGCTACACTATGCGTTGGTGATATAGGTTATATTTTATTCCCGTATTTCCACGGGAACGGGAACAGCGGGTGAAACTGTGTGACGCATTTAGATAGGGACAATTGGGGCACAATGGAACGAAAAAAATATTTTTATTTTTAAAAAAATCTGTGTTTATTCTTTATATAATTTTTGCTTACAAACATCAACAATATACCTTAACTTAATAATTGCACAGCAGAACAGAGATCAATCATGAAATTTAAAACTATTTATCTTTGATTTTGTGAACCCCTTCCTGTGTTCCACTGTGCCCCAGGTCTGGGGTTCAATGAAACAGGGTATGGGGCACATTGGAACACGATCTGTATTCATACCAAAAAATTACACAATGTTATCAAATCTTTTAATACCTTGTCAGGAAACGTGTAGATGCTGTTTTGACGTTTAGTTTTTCCAGATAAGGACGGGTTTGGCAAGATTAGTTCAATATCCTCATCTGAAACCATTGCCATGTTCAATGGAACAGTGTTCCACTGTACCCCGTTCCATAGTGCCCCATAGCGTGTACAAAATTTCAAACAAGTCTTCAAAAAAGTTAGGTTATGTCTTGAACTTAACACATAGCGGTCTCAAATAGACAAAATGACTAAGATATATGAAAAAAATATATCACTAACCTATTGATTGAACTTTTTTACAAAAAATGAAAGCACTTTAAAAAGAAATCTCAACTTTTGAACATAAAAACCAATATTATTCTATTCACAGCCCCATTGTTGTCGCGACGCCATATTCACTACGTCCTCGTATGGCGCAGGACGCGCTGCGATCGGTGGAAGCGGTAGCGCGCGAATTAGTTTGAAATTCAAATTTTTATCGACATTGTTCCATAGTGCCCCGTGTTCCACTGTTCCCCAACTGTCCCTACTGCAAATTGCAATATCTTTGCAGTGTGTTATGCCACGAACATAGATATGTCGCTTTAAAATCTGGCCAGTTTACAATACATATAACATTTATCCTCACAAAGTCGACAGAGGCATAATATACGCCCATATTTCACATTTTTAGTTTCGGCCCACATAATATGTGTATTCATGGATTGAAATGTCCCTCACGTCACGCTGTCGTATAGGGCCTGCTTCTGTAAGGACGGTGAGCAGCCCCGTTACCGTCCACAGGCCGCCGGTCACGGAGGCCGATAGTCCGAATAACTTCTATAATACAATTTCTCGAAGTCACGATGACTTTCCATTTTACCAGCTAAATATAAATATAACCCACCGACTCTGACTAAGTTTTACCTCATTTACGAGTGTGTTAGATTCGTCTCGTAGAGGGTAGGTATATCAATACATACGGTCACGCCTTTTAACCCCGAAGGGATAGCCAGAGGAATATTCTGTAAGGAGGGTATTAGCTAACAAGTTATGAAATGAAAAGAAATGAATATGAGATAAAAATATCTTTATTCTCGTTAAGATTTCCAATTCTACATTTACCGCCAGATTCGCAATAGGTAGAGCCTATGAGAAAGAACCTGGCAATAAAACTCACGGCCACTCTTTTCAAAGTCACATTAATTGCTATACATCTATTTCTACTATAATTCAATTCCATCAATAGTTGGTACACGTCATTACAATTAATAGCAACACTGGTCATATCTTTACAAATAGTTCAGCAGGATAGTACCAATACATTATCTTTTAAACCAAGCCATGGGCAGTATAAAATAACCTTGAATACAATCAATCAAATCGGTCTATGGCAGTTCAGCACTGCTGGACGTAGACCTCTGCTAATTTCAACACATATATTACACACCACATCAGATCAGATAAATTACATAAGTTATTAATGAGAAACGTACCCTTAAGACGGCTGCTCAGCGACTCGACTCGCCCAACAATATAAATTCCAAGTAATACGTATCATAACGTATTGCTACTATACAGAAAGATATTTACTAATTCTATTAATTTTAATTAACTACTGAACCATATCTGTACCTACTTCAAAAGACAACTTGACGAACAATAATGGGCGTTGCTCTGTAAGTGCAGACATTTTTATATCTTCGCAATTGGTGGGGTAGGATATTACGTAATATTGTAGAAGTGGTCGAAAACCTATCTTCTCGATACTTAAATACTTTACACTAAATTTAGAAATAAATATTAAATTAAAATACTATTAAAATAAAAATATAACAAATAAAATATCAATCCAGTGGTTCACCACGTGTTAAATGAAAATTATAGTAACTTACTTATTTATATTCATACCTTACACGGCCATACTGACAAGTACTTCGTTCTCGAAGTACAAATATGCATATTTATCTATACTAATATTATAAAGAGGAAGGAATTGTTTGTTTGTTTGCATCGAATAGGCTCCGAAACTATTTCCACTGTTGGGAACCGATTAGAAATATTCTTTCACTGTTGGGAAGCTACACTATCCGAACATAGGCTATATTTCATTCCCGTATTCCCAAGAGAATGGTAGCTACGCGAGTGAAACCGCGTAACGTCTGCTAGTTTTACATATTTTACTGACCAAACGAACAGCATTACAAAAATAACACTATAAATATTACATTTCAGCAATGCCAACACCGGGATTCTCTGAATTAACCAATAACAATACAATATACCTATTAACGAATTTACCGTAATATAAGTCAAATCCTGCCCGTACTGGCAATAATGTAAACATGTCATGTTTTGACAATCGTTGTCTAAGACAGATGAGTAGAAAAATATAGTATGACACATCATTGAATTTTTTACTATCCTGAGTAGGTATTTTAAATGAAAATAAACTGTCATAAAGAAGTTATTTGGTGTCGAAATGATTGTAAGAACACTGTATGACTCCTGAATACTGGAATTTATTCAGGGTAAATATTCAATTGCAAGTAACTATGGATATATTGGATAAAATGTGTTTGTTTACATTTTTGCGCAAAGCTATTGAAATACAGTATACCTACTTAGTTAGATTATATAAATTCAACAATAAGGACAAGATTGATTCTATTTCTTTTCACTGTCAGCCTCGTTTTACATTAATAGTACCCAAGTACTACAGCTAATAGATCTTTCCATTTTTTCTTCGCATCTAGCCTCTTTCCATTGAGGACTACAGCTTTCTGCATATTACTTTAAACAATGACATCGTTTCATTGTCATAAGTCTCTTTTCAAATTAAGAGAACTAAATAACAAAGGTCAATCGCTTTGCTAACAATAACCACTAGCTTCACACCTGCTGCACATGTGACAAGCTAGATCAAAGCAAAAGACTTCAGCAGTTCATCTCATTCAATCAATATTCAATTGATTTTCAGAGCATAAGATTAACTCCATTTATTTTACATACCCTACATAACTTAGGCTTAAATTACTTAGTATGGCACATAATATTACATGTATTGTCATAGTCATTCAGCAGTTCATCTCAGTCAATCAACATTCAATTGATTCTTAGAACATACTCCATTTATTTTACATAATTATGTACCCACATTACCTAGGCTCAAATTACTCAGTAAAGCACATGCTATTACATGTAGGTATATTCATTCAGCAGTTCATCTCAGTCAATCAACATTCAATTGATTTTTAGAACATACTCCATTTATTTTATATTACCTAGGCTTAAGGCTACGCACAGATTACACATGTAATCTGTGATGGAATAGACATCTATTCCATAATATTATTTTAATCATTGATGTGACCAGTAGCACCACCTAGGCTACACAATTTTTTTCAACCTATCTCTTCACATGACCATAGCATACATTCTCTTTAGTTATAATAATGTTACTTGACTACTTATCTCTCTTAGGGAAAACCTAAAATTAAATGAACAGCATTTATTAGGGTTACGTAGACAAATGGCAAAAACGGAACCCTTGTAGTCCCGTCAAGTCCGTCAGTCAGTCCGTCCGTCCGTCCGTATGTCACAGCCCCCTCTCTCCGAAACTATAAGACCCATGCTATTGAACCTGGTGAGTAGGTGTATTCTATAAACCGCATCAATATTCTTACACAAAACTAGGAAAAAGGGAGTAAATTTTTGAGGTCCCCATACTCAGAACAGACTCAAAAAAAAATACATCTATATTTCATACGTGTGGTATCTATAGATGGGTCTTCCAAAATGCTAATGAGATTTCCAACACCATTTTTTTTTTCTAAACTGAATAGTTTGCCCAAGACCTCTTTCAAAGTGGAAAAATGTGTGTGTGTCCCCTCTATCTTCTAAACTAAGGGAATGATAAGTCCAAAAAAAAATAAGATGTACGTTGCCATAAAAACCACCAATGATATTGGTCTGAACAAGATCTAGTAAGTAGTTTTTTTTTTCATTCGTCATAAATCGCAATTTTTCGCCTAGCAAAATCGCTACCACAGCGAACGTGTTAAAACAGCAATCAAAGTTAAAACGAACTACAAGAACTTTTATTATTCTAACTTGTTGCTACGGAATCCTTCATGGGAGAGTCTGTCTCGCACTTGGCGGTTTTTTTTTTTTTCATATTATGGTACCATAAATCTTGTACGGAAACAGACGTAATGACCCTGCTTACTTATTTCTAATATCAGATAATCTTTTGTCTTTTATTATTTTCCTGCATCTATTCTGCAATGAAATATTATCCATCACTACATAATCATAAGTAACTCTTTGATTTAAACGTAGTAACTAGTATTCACAGCAAGAATAGTAGGTATAGACTACAAAAATTATGTAGGTAGTTATTGCCACAGTTCATTCAACGCGATACCGAGTCGCAAGATTAAAATCTTCTAGTACCTACATATTCCAAGAGCGGCGTATTGACGAAATATTTCATGCTAACTAATGTAGGTAACCTCCTATACAGAAAGTTAATGAAAAGAAATCAAGATTTGATATGGAAATCTAGTTGGTATTTAAAATAAACTCGGAAAAAAAAAACTAGCTTATTGACGCCAATTAGATCCGAGAACTATCGTAAGAGAAAATAATGGTATGAAGAAACAGTGCGTAGTTATGTATGTGTTGTGTACTTAGTGGTGATACGACTTACGAATTCCTGTTAACGTAGACAAGCGTTTAGTATCTTATTCATATTACCCAATGGAAAAAAAAATAGTTGTTTTGGTTTGCATTAAGTAAATGGATTCTGAAACTAATGACCCGATTTTTCTTTAAGTCTTTCACCAATAAAAGAAACAGCGAGTAGGTACAAACATAGGCTACATTTTATTCCTGTATTCCCACGGGAACGGAACGGTGCGGATTCAACTGCTTGATGTCCGCTAGTAGGTACTTATGTACATTGACCTCTAAGTTTATTAATCATGAGTCTAATATACTACATGTTATTGGTAGTTCTGGAAATAGATGCCGATAGTAATGATGAGTTTATATGGAATCCTAGCCACAGTTCTACCTCAACGAATAATGCAAGGAAGAGAAAAGTGTAATTCTGTTTAATCGTGTCAATGATTTTTGAACCTTCTACAGAACGTTCGGCCAATCTGACATTTCATTACGCAAGGTACTTAGAATATGAGTTACGTGGACGTGCAGTAGAGTGGATACGCAATGTTCTACTTGTTCGTAGGTATTTCTTGGTGTAGCCGTAAAGTACAAATTTAACTACTGCGAAATTCTTTTGTTCTACTACTAGACTACGGCGTCAGATGGGAGTCCCAAACAGTGATGGGATAATATCAAACTCTCAGGAGATATCCTGAGAGGTTTAACGCGCCAAGCTTCGTCTTGCCTAAATGCGCCATGTGGCCAATTTCGAGAATGTTTCAATTTTCGGGTACCTAGGTAGGCCTTCAAAATAAAAGGGAGATCATGAATATGATGCCAGTAGGTAACGTATTAGGTACGTATTGAAAGAAAGAAGAAAAAAAATAAATTACTTCCTCGTTCCCTCAACCTCTTCGTTATAAGTCTACCTACCTAAGCAGTTACATGTTTAAATAGTGTAGGTAATAAAGCTGACATAATCCTGCAGCAACGTTATAAACTATACCTACTCATTCCAAGCTTAAAATATAGGTAGGTATATCTACATTTTATCAAAAAACTTCACTGGTATAACTTGCACAGTATATAAAATTCACACATGTTTACAAAAAACACATCATACCACTGTTGCCACCGATTGCCGGGTCGAAGATCAAGAATACCATGTTCGCCATCAGAGCAGCGAACGTCCCGAGGCAGCAGCAAAATCAGTCGATTCTGAAACACTGTTGCCACCGATTGCTGGATCGAAGATCAAGAATACCACGTTGTCGTCATCAGAGCAGCGAACGTCCCGAGGCAGGAGCAAATTCCGTCGATTCTGAAACTTGTAATCAATGTATTAGCAAAGGTGGAATCTATCCCACTTCTGATGTTAGATTCGTCTCGTAGAGGGTAGGTATATCAATACATACGGTCACGCCTTTTAACCCCGAAGGGATAGCCAGAGGAATATTCTGTAAGGAGGGTATTAGCTAACAAGTTATGAAATGAAAAGAAATGAATATGAGATAAAAATATCTTTATTCTCGTTAAGATTTCCAATTCTACATTTACCGCCAGATTCGCAATAGGTAGAGCCTATGAGAAAGAACCTGGCAATAAAACTCACGGCCACTCTTTTCAAAGTCACATTAATTGCTATACATCTATTTCTACTATAATTCAATTCCATCAATAGTTGGTACACGTCATTACAATTAATAGCAACACTGGTCATATCTTTACAAATAGTTCAGCAGGATAGTACCAATACATTATCTTTTAAACCAAGCCATGGGCAGTATAAAATAACCTTGAATACAATCAATCAAATCGGTCTATGGCAGTTCAGCACTGCTGGACGTAGACCTCTGCTAATTTCAACACATATATTACACACCACATCAGATCAGATAAATTACATAAGTTATTAATGAGAAACGTACCCTTAAGACGGCTGCTCAGCGACTCGACTCGCCCAACAATATAAATTCCAAGTAATACGTATCATAACGTATTGCTACTATACAGAAAGATATTTACTAATTCTATTAATTTTAATTAACTACTGAACCATATCTGTACCTACTTCAAAAGACAACTTGACGAACAATAATGGGCGTTGCTCTGTAAGTGCAGACATTTTTATATCTTCGCAATTGGTGGGGTAGGATATTACGTAATATTGTAGAAGTGGTCGAAAACCTATCTTCTCGATACTTAAATACTTTACACTAAATTTAGAAATAAATATTAAATTAAAATACTATTAAAATAAAAATATAACAAATAAAATATCAATCCAGTGGTTCACCACGTGTTAAATGAAAATTATAGTAACTTACTTATTTATATTCATACCTTACAAGTGCGATATTCACTCAACGTTGCCGCTTTCAGAATTGCACTCGCTTTGGCTTCAACAGAATTCTTTGAATGAAAACGACTTTGATAACAAACGGAGTGTTAAATGACATCTACAACTGTCTTTTATAGAAATAGAGCCGGGAATATTCACAAAAGTGAATTTATAAAGTAAGAAAAAGATTAAAGAGAATTTTAAATTTTAATACGAAAAGTATTTATTTTTAAAAGAAAACCGCAATTTGGTTTCATATATTATGTTATTGTGTGTGAATGCCCTACAATATTTATTTATGATTTAAATCTATTTATTGCGTAAAGTTTTGACCTGAGCGTAAATGGCTATGCTGACTTTGGTGTTGACAGGCTGCCTCAAAAGTCAGAATTTAAGATGGTGTGAAATTAAACCATTTTTAAACTTAAGTTGTATCACTGTTCACTACCTTCAATCCTAAAATCGATCTTCGTATCTTTCATTTCTGATTATTCCTGGGCTGTGTAGGTATAGTAAACACGCTTGCTGTCCAGTCAGGTTAAATACCTGTATTATCACGACTAAAAATTTCAAAAATAGGTAATCACAATCTAACTTTGTCTATTACGACATGTGAATAGGCTTCCCTAAAAAGTGTTATGAAATAATTTGTGAAATAGCAATAATCATGGAAAAATTGCGAGTTTGCTTGTAGATAGAAATCTATAGGTATATTATAAAATACCTATAGATATCAAATATTAATGAAACCGCCGAGGTCAGTTACTTTCAGTTGCACCCAGTATATCCATGAACCTCTGCACTTTCTACAAAATTAGCTGTTGTGGACCCTCACCTTGCTCAAGTTAACTTCGTTGCCGTCCCTGCAATTCAATTTGCGTAGAAACGGCAGATTTAATGTAATTTTGTCGTCAACCACAAAGATCTTCGTGCAATCCGTTTGCAATGTCGATGTCGATTACATAATTCAAAATCGTACCTAAAAGATGGGAGTTTTCAATAATCCTTATAATGGATATGAACTAATTGGGTCTGTTCCCACCCGATATTACAATGCCACGGCTCTTCCTGAAAACCAGAATTCACAGCAATTTTGAAACCAGAAAAGTAAAATAGAACTTGGTACGTAAGCTAAGTTAGAACCCGCATCGAAATATAATCGAAAAATTTATGTTGCTCTCAGAGACTTGGAAAGAAAAGAATTCCAAGCATGTCACGAACGATCTATGTGCAAAATTCTCTAAACATGGTTGCCGTAGGTCTGTTGGGAGTCCTGGGACATCCTTCCGAGGGCTTACTCGGGGCTCCCAATCGTAGGCTGTTGGGATTAATATTCGTAGATTTTCCCTCACGTTAAAAAAAAGGGGCTGAAGTTTGCGTTAGTACCTCAGCTAGTGACCGTTTTAATATTAGTCTACACTAACTTAATATTAGTTCAACTACGTAATTCTGCACACTTCGTACATCATTAGAATCCAGACACGTCCCGGCCTAAAAGGGGATTTTATTTTAAAATTTCCAAATATTCGCTTTGAAAATCTCCTGAGATTAAGGAATTCCACAAAAACAGCAGCCATTCAACAAGTTATGACGTGAAGGAAAATAAAGACGAATTTTTAAAATAGCTGTGGCACTAAGCTTTCGTTTCGGAGACTGGAATTCTCCTTTATAATGGAAAATATCTGATTTGGATTTCAATAGCTCAACTTAAAGAATTCCATTGATAACTTAAATGCAAGACTTAGGTCGACGGAGCTTTTCTGAAAACTTTGAAAATTCTTTTTCATATTTTATGGCGAAAACTATCCTCAAACTTTTCTTGATTTTGGTTTTTTATAACATAGCCTTCACACGACACTCGCGGCTTAATCGTTATTAATGGTGACCCTTATTAATGGCGTTCAATCAGACTACCACATGAATGTTTCACATTCTATAAATTCCTAAATCCAACCATCTATTATCCCTCCAGCCACATCCCCAAGGACATAAAGTGCAAAAGTATTTAGGCGGGTATCCAAAACTAAGTTAATTTGCGGTAGTTGATTAATTACACCCGAACCGCTGATTAGATCCGGCTGAATATTGATTCAGTGTCCTAATTGCAACGTTGTTTTGTTATAGTTTAACTAATTTAACGACAGTAGTGTTTGTCCTTCTGTCCAAATTTAGTCATTAATCATTATTGGAAATACCCAAGGTAGGAAAATAGTTGTTTTGTTTGTAGAGAACAAATTTGGTCAGCAGGATATACCAAATTAAGCGATCAGCAATATATTTTCGAATAAAAAAGTTAAAAACTTTGTTGAAACACTTAAAAATATACATTATTCCATATACACAAAATATGGGTATACGTACTCTTATCCAGCAGGGAGATAGTTAATTAGATTTTTTAGATTGCGTAAGAAATATCCGACCGCTTCTGAAACTCAAACTCAAACTCTAACTCAAAAAAACATTTACTTCGCATAATCCTAATACATAGGCACTCGCGACACGTCAATGAATACAATGCAAATAGTACCACCAGTTCGGAACGCGGCCCGCTTGAGAAGAACTGGCAAGAAACTCGGCGGGCTATTCTTTTTGTGCACTACATATTTACAATAAGTAGATACTATTAACTAAAACGGCGAGGAAAGGTGGCGAGAGTGTTCTGACGTGTGATAATGTTCCCCAAATTCTATTATCTATATGTGAGTATAATTGTTGTTGAAAAGCAAATTACGGTGGAGAGGTAGTGGATCAATTTAAACGTCGCCCGTAATCAAGAGATGTGAGGGATCGACATGACCCGACAATTTGGATTGTGGCTTTAAAATGTGGCGTAGGTTTTCGTTATACGAGTTAGATAATCATCTCGTACACTCGATTAATTATGCTTAAGCATTATACTCATAATTCTCTCTAAAATCTTACCGATATATATATATATATATATACTAGCTGTTGCCCGCGACGTCGTACGCGTGAAAATTGTTACAATGCCAATTTGATTGCTCTCTGCTTAGCCCCTAGGATATGAAGCGTGATAATATTTAACCTATTTTAACACCCTACCCCTAGGTAATATTTGTGCAAAATTTGAATCAAATCTATTGAGTACTTTTCGAGATCCTTCCGGACAAAGCAAAGCAAACAGACAAACAGACAAACAGATAAACAGACAAACAGACAAACAGACAAAAAATTTCTAACTATATTTTCGGCTTCGGTATCTTATGTTGAAGACCCAGCAAGTATTTTATTTTAAATATTTCCAATGTACAGTTTTGACTTTTCTATCATTTTATTATATGTATAGATATATAATTCATACTCAGATTCTGTTTACTCATTTTACTCAATACGATACAGAGCCACCGTAATTATATTTTGAGGGCCGCCAACTTGAGGACCTCTGTCAGAAGTCATACGGACGGTGAGAGTGGCCCCCAATCGCTAGATGCGCCACTGCTTTCCATCAGTCTGGCGACGTCAATTTGGCGAGATTAAGGGGCTAGTCCGCAAAAACTGCACTTAGGATTTTGGAAATATTTAAGAACTCACATCATTAAATGACACTAAAATGGAACCTTATATTCTTAATAGACGAAACTACAATAACACCGTGCGCTTTTTACAAAATAAATATTTACATTAGAAAAAACACCTCTCAAAGTTAATAAAAATCATCGAAATAGCAGTAATAATCAAATTGACAAAGGTAAATTTCGATGATTTTCAGAGACTTTTTCAAATAATTATTTTGTAAAAAGCGCACTGTGTAAATGTAGTCACATCTATTAAGAATTTAAGGTTCCATTTTAGTGTCATTTAATGAAGTAAGTTCTTGAATATTTCCAAAATCCTAAATGTCTTTTTGTGCATTTTGCGGACGCGCCCCTTAAACAAAAAAAATCACAAAAATGATTTGCATTATCTGCATTAATACGCTAAGAGAGTCTATCGTGTCGAATGTTTTTCAATTTGTTTTATTATGTGTTATTTTCACACGTCTATAATAACAGTAATCTTACAAAATTTATTGTAAAAAAATACAGAGAAACATAATCAATACATATAATAAAATCGTAACAGGTCGCTGTCTGTACATGGAAGATAAATAAGAAAAAATATTATAGGGGGGCTTTATGAACGCAATAGAACCCAAAACAATGATTTTTAGAATTTTTGTCTGTTTGTCTGTATGTCTGTATGTCTGTATGTCTGTATATCTGTTTGTCTGTACGGTTGTGCACGCTAATCTCAGTAACCGCTCAACCGATTGCAATGCGGTTTTTTTTATTGTGTTGAGGTTTGCTCCAGTTAACATTTAGCGTTTGTTTTATGTAAATCGGTTTAGATATAAAAGAGTTATAACACTTTTAAGAATCAGATATTTTGAAAATTTTAATTGTAGGGGTTTCTTTGAATGTGAGTGAACCTAAACTGGCGTGTTGGCTTAATCATAAAAGAGCTTAATGATTAAGACTATTTTTAAACAATTCAGTCCGCGCCGAAGGCGTGGACTGAATTGTTTTAAAATAGACTTAATCATTAAGCTCTTTTATGATTAAGTAAACAGGGCAGTTTCAGACGTTGCTTGATGACTCTGATGAAGAAATACCTTTCCTTTCATACACCTTATGTGACGTAAACGAAGTTGCGGGCTCAGCTAGTTATTACAATATATTTACATTATTACTATCTATACTAAACCTAAATAAGGCCCCCGTGGCATTGTGCCCAAGAGACTAGCAGCATTCCCCCTTTGAATAGCAATACCTATTCACTGAGCGAGAAAACTGCCAGCCCTTGGGTCACCAGTCGACTCCACAAGGCGCTTTTTCAAATTCTTGAAAAACTTTTGCGCATAACAGTAATCGATTGAATACAGTTATTTTCAACGCTTTGATTTTTGCCTATGTAAGAAGACTAAATATTCCCCAACAATATTATATTACATACACGAGAATATTGGTTGAAATTTTCGCTTCATTTTGCTCATGTTTGTCCATATTAATTATGCTTGGTTCCTAACAACTTATAACAAGTTTATTATTCACGATGTTGCTAACAAAATTAACTTTCCTTACAACACGTATATGTATCGGAAACTTTTCAACTTTTAATTAATACGAATTAAAAATTTTACCCGACATTAGGTTATACCTAACAGGGCTATAAAGAGTATTTATAACTTAAACATATTCGATAACGCTCATACAGGTAGGTAGAAAAATGTAGCCCCAATTTTTTTGAGTATAGCATAATTATACTACGGGGTACTTTTTTGTTATGTTTTATTGTGTAGTTTATTTTTAGAGAACGGATAATAGTAAATAACTCTAATTTGATTCAGCGTATTTGTGGTCAGAGCCTGACCACTATTACTGAACCGAAGGAAGAATATGGCGATCTTGACATTTGAAAGTTTGCGGTTATCGAAAGAACGAAGTTCTTCTGTTCATAAAATCATCAAGAATAGTCTTTAGATAATTTTTTGAACAAAAATACTTGTTATAACTCGTACCGTTCCCTCACCAGATAACTTTACGTGTTAAGTTCTAGCAAAGATAATATAATAGTATTACATACAGATCGGCAACTCCCTGTCGCGCCACCGCTGTCAGTAGAGTGCGCGTTGACGGACAATTTGCTTACATTTTATCTTAGACCATATATCACGGGACTAGCCTTTGCGAACCACCGCATACAAAAATATTCTGCTAGTTTTCATAGCGGGTGAAGGGGGAAACACAAAGACATATAAAATTTCATTATATTTAAAAATGTATTAATCGACAAACGCGTAATGGCTGTTGTGTGTTAATTTTTATTGTATAGTCAACTACAATGAAATGTACTAGTTTAATCATATAAAATGATGAACTGATGTACAGTGCTTTTTATAAAGCCAAAAGACCAAATGGTCTATTGGCTTGGCAGAAAACAATGCTTAATGATATGAGTTAAGTAAGGCGCATCCTGTGGTTAGATGATCTAAGCATTTTATTGATCACACGCACACATTCAAGCTGGAGTTTCCGCCCTGTGCTTCTAGCATAAACCCCCAAAGATCCGGGATAGTACCCGAACCTCTAGGTGGTAGTAAAAGTCTGCCGGGATCCTGAGATCCGAGGGCTTACCCGGAGCTCCCGTATTCAGTGGTACGGTAGGGTAACGTGTTGCAGTTTCATTTACACGTGTAATAAATAAAGTCTAGGATAGACAGACCTCCAGATTTCATTATATCCTAGGATCCCTTTAAGAACGACCTTCACCGAGCTGGTTATTGGATGAAAAGTGTTTTATATTAAACTAAATATGTCACTAATTAATTTGCAATAGGGTTGCCTAGAAATTTTCAGTCCAGAATATGATAAATTATGAATTTAAAAAAAAATACTATTTTCTGGTTTGCTTAATTAGCCTAATAGATACATTCCATACCAATTGAAAGTGTAACGCCCATAGAATATGCAAATGGTAGGTTGTCGATTTTTTTCTCGTCACGACTTTTGTTACGCAGGTATAAACAGGTAAATCGATACTAGTAATGCAACGCCCTGGTTAATGAATTAAGTAAAATTTGCATATTCTATGGGCGTTAAACTTCCAATTGGTATGTAATCTAATAAGCAAACCAGTAAATAGTTAAAAATAATATATTTTTTTAATTCTTAATTTATCATATTCTGGACTGAATTTTTTTAGTCAACCCTATTGCATTTTAATTTTTGACATATTTAGTTGAATTTATAACACTTTTCATCCAATAACCAGCTCGGTGAAGGTCGTTCTTAAAGGGATCTTAGAGCATTATCAATGTTAAAAAAAATATAACCAACTTTAGCTACCCATCAAACGAATATGTGCTAGGCTTCAACTAAAAGAAAGAATTATCGAAAAAATGAAATAAAAATTGTTGCTGTGCTGCTCGAATTTAATACAAGTTCGATTTGTTTCTGTGTGATGATTGGTCATATTTCAAGGGTTTGAGCCCCGGAACTAAAGCTATACCGATTTCGCTTTAAAATAAAATGCAATCCCAATCATTGACGTGAAAGAGAATAGCATCACTTTTTGATTATTTTTCCAATTGCCTCCAGCGAAACATTCAAGTTTGTGATACAGTGAACAACATAATAAAATTATATATTTCTACAAAGATAATCTCCGTATATTTTTATGCTAAAGGCATGTAATCAAAGGAAAAGTATCAAAAATATGTCCCGCATTGTCCTACTATAATAACATTTTGGTTCGTTAAGAACACGAAAAACCTTCGTGATAACAGCAGAGGAAAAACACATAAACCAATTTAAAAGAAATATTGCTTTTGAGCCTAACAGGATTAGTTCACTTGGATGTTGAAAAAATGTAAATGACAATGAACATTATTTTGCTGTAATTTTATATTTTGCAGTATTGAGTGAAGTAATATCGAAGTAAGACTTCAATAATTTTATTTTGCACCGAAATAATTGAATAGTCATTGTTGTTTGAACGAAAAGCGATTATGGACTTTCATTGGTTTCTGTGCATCGTGATAAATTTGATTTGAAAAAGAAATTACATTTCTTGTTACTGTGCAACTATTACTGACTGTTCATAAACATGAACTGAAGTTAGTCATAAAAATGATGAAATTATCTTATTATGAAAGCGCGCTAGCATGTTTGGAGGTCAATAGCAAAATCTCGATAAAATATCTATGTATATCTCTGTAAATTGTAATAGTCATCGTGGCAGTCAAATACACTACCACTTAAGAGCGATAGAATGCGAGAGGTAGTGAAGTGACGTCATGTGACACATAGCGACCTATACTTACAGAGTCTCGTTTCAGCATGACAACGTGGGCTTTTTTTAACGTGTGTGAAATCCATCAGGGATACTATGCCCGACTCTTACTGACTAAAAGTCACACGTTCTCTTCATATTGCCTACGGTTGGTAGCCCCGAATAAGCCCTCGGAAGGATGTCCCCAGGACCGACAACGTAGGCTACAATACACACTAACGACTGCTTGATAATTTCACATCGCGTCGCGTTGCCATGTTTGTCGTTCATCTGGTACCTACAATGCCTTACGCTACCGACCGAGGCAGTCAGTGATAATAATATTGCTTTTCACGCAAACAATGTTGCATGGGTCAACTAGTATTGTATGACGTGTAAAAAATTTAACTCTGTCAGCTCTGAGATAATTGGGCATTGGAAATCTAACACAAATATAAAAAAAATGAGGATGTTAATTTTTGGAAAGAAAATTTACAGGATGTTTGAAACGGATTTACTGTTACAGTGTTCGTTGAATATTTTTAATTTTTCTTTGTATTTATTAACAGTGTTTTATACCATGTAACGTGATGAAGTTTGAAGAGTTAATTTTATTACGCCTTATATAAATATCTATACATCTATACATATTATAAAATGATACAAAAGTCAAAACTCTACATTGGATATATGTTAAAAAAATATTCGCAGGGTGTGCAGAGAGCAATCAAATTGGCATTATAACATAATTTTCCCGCGTAAGAAGTCGCGGGCAACAGCTAGTAACTCAATATCTCAATTCGACTGGAAAATCAAACTACTAATGATTTCCAATCTCAAACAGCATGGGTGTTAAGTTACACAAAATATTTGTTTTAACCTTTAATTGGCTAATCCACTGGGACAACGGATTAAGGTCCATCTCAACACGCACAAATTACTAAATTAGGAGGATTTCCGAAAGGAAAATTCCAGAACCTTCTAACAAACGACATTTACAACTGAAAATTGGATAAAGTTATAATTGTTAATTAAGTCCTCATGGTCATTCAGAGTTTATTTTTACCTTGACAAATTTTATAGCACATTGAGTTTCATTTCAATATTTTGTGACATTTTAATACAACGCGATCTAGTCTTAACTAAGCTAATATAAAACAATAGATAAATCTGCGTATATTCATATACTCCGTTAACACTTCAGTAGCATAGCATTAGAACAATATGCTAACTATTTAATAGGTATATAGCTTATACGAATCACTAATTACAACTAATAAACCAATCAGACTCATACTTAAACATCCCCAACTTAATATGTACATTATTAATTTAAGCTCTTCAACAAAGACCAATATCGTTAGCGTACCAATTAATGCGTATACTGTGACATGAATATACAGTATGATACTAATTTATAACCTCTCACGATCCAATCAAAAATTATAATGTGCTCAACGATATTGAATAACAACAAAACATGCTAATAACAGATTATGTGCGAAGGGTAATGAATACGCATATTAAATTATTATAATACAGGGTGTTCTCGACAAACATTCTCACACCTCGTCGTACGGAACTTTGTTGATTAAATTTAATTAGCTTAATATTATATTGCGTTAATTTGAACGTTCATTTCACGACAATATCACAAAGACGTTTTGTATTTGTTGTATATTGATATGGTTGAGCTTTTTGTTTGTAAACAATGATTTTAAATGTCTCCTGTCAAGATATTAATGTACCAGTACCTTCAGCAGCAGGTTTGTGTATCTGCATTACAAAAATTGTGGATCTGATATCGTTTCTACTTTAAAACAATTTAGGTTGTTTCAGAATTACTAAAACAACTTAAGTAATAAACAACTTATTAAATAAAAATATTGATAAAACATGCACCGTACTGATGAAACATGCGCATAGTGCCTGATAGACTGACGACCTTATAAATCTGCTTACTGCAGCGAGCTCCACAGGACAGTCTTAGATCAATCGGCTAAGATGGCAAAATAAAAACAGAGTATGATTAATATGTTTTTTTATCTCAAAATAACTCAGCTACGTATTACAAGAACAAAACCCATAAAAGCAACACCGGGCTTTTGAGGTGTTATGATTATCTCACAGTCTCGAAGATAAATATTATATTCGATCAAGGAGCCTTTGGTAAATTGATACATTGTAATATTCGGCCCAATCAGTCAAGCTCCTGTTACATGATTGAGTATCAAACACCCATCAATCTAAAATTTCTCATTAATAATATTATTTAGGCGAAGACATGGAAAATTTTCAGTCCTCAATTTTGGCACTCGTCTACGAAACGCGATCTGCTTTAATGGCTATGGTTTGGCTTACGGTACTTAGGCTTCAATCTGTATGTCAGTAATGAGTGGGGCGGCGGCGGCGGCGACTACGGTGAGAGCGCCTAGCCAAAGTACTAAAGAGTACGCTACATGGACAAAGGATAAAAAACGCACCGAGCGTGGTTTGCTTAAATGCGAGCGTAGTGCCACCTTCGGGTGCTTTTTCACTAGCGATCTGCTATGCTATGTTGCTATGGATGCGTTTGAAATCCACCAATCGCATTCGTCAGTCGCACTGGTATTGGCAATATAAACTGTCAACGTTATGTTGGCCGACTAATATGATTGGTGAACATCAATAGCATAGCAGATCGCCGCGCTTTCGCCGCTGTCGCTGTCGCCACGCTCGCCACTGACATGCAGTTTGCGGCCTTAATCTCGTGGACAGGTAATCGGTACCTACAATGGGCGTCCCTACAACCTCGTCTTCAAATGTGTACAGTAATTTGATTGTTTGCCTTTGTCGGGATATATGGGATTCTCGAGATGGAGATCACATCTATTAATACATGCATACGTTAAGAGAAAACTTTATGAGATTTGTTGATTAGGTTTTCAACGTAACGTAATATGTCTCTGATATTGATATTATAAAGACATTTTATAAATTCTGTATTTTTTATATTGTTTCTTGGCATTCCGTCAATCTAAATACTAAGCATGTTAATACGAAATGATGTTATCTGTTGGGAGTCCTGGGGTATCCTTGCTTGGGCTTACCCGGCGCTCCCAACCGTAGGCTGTTAGGTAGGATACGTGTGGTTTTTAGTCGGTAGGAGTCCGACCTAGCATCCATGTAGGATTATCATCACGTTAAAAAAATGCAAATGTTGTTACTGGACTGTAAAACAGAAGGAATACATAAATGCGACCCATTTAACTGACGAATTTATTACCTTAATGAAAATGTTCACCAAAGCATATGTTACAAGTTACAATCCTGTCTGTCAACACATTCCAAACACCTATTTGAAGTGAGTCCGGAATGACATTCTTGGTAATTTCCGTCAAAAAAAATCACGCTTGGAAAAGCCGTGATGAACCCCGAAACACAAATATAAACTGTTGTCTTTAGATAATTTATTTAAAGACGACAATGTATATTTATGTTAGATTACATACATTGACATACAGCCTGGATATGTGCTTGTACGAGTAGATCAGGCATGTAAAAAACATATATTATGATGTATTGTGTCATAATATATATGTTTCAAATGATATTTATACTCGCAATAAAGTTCTTCTGATAACTTCAGAGGGGACAAGAAGTCTATTGATACATATACGTGTCTAAATCTACACCCAGTTTGAAAATTAAAAGTGTCTAATAATTTTTTTCTGTTGTTTCAGGAACAATGTCGCCATTCAGACTACCCACAGTCAAATGACAATAACTAGAATACAGGTAAACCATAAATATTATACCGGGTGACTGGTTTAACGAAGGAATTATTCTATTTTCTTTCATACTTAACGAAAAAAATATTTAAAAAAATGACCAAACTGGCAAAGCAGGCCGAACCGGAGCCGATTGCGAGTGGTAAGTTGGTAATTTGGTAAATGTTAGTAATTATAGATTAAGATCTTAATGAAAATATACATCGACTTTATAATGATACTTGTTTAACGTGTTCATACAATCAGGATCAAGAAAAATACGGACGGTACTTATATAATTTTGATGGATTACCTATAGCGCCGAAGCGTCCTTCAAAATGTTTATTATCGAAGAAACTTCGTTGTACCACATCGGTATAAAGTATTAAAAGATTTTTAGAAATATAGATACCTCACACAGACCTATATCATGTTAGTAGAGGATCCCTCGTAAGATCCGCTTACTGAATAAATACTGAACACGTACCTACCATCTGGGTTGCCTTAGACAAAAATGGTCAAGTAATTGAAACCCGTCCAAAAGCGCACCCGGGACTCCCGTCCGTAGGAAAAGCACCGTGTTTGTTTAGCCGGTTGGATTTCCACAATATACAACTAATATAAAAAATCACTGTATATTTTTATGTTGATATTGATACTAGGTAGTTTAAATAGGTAAGCAAATGGTTGAACATTAATCTCAAAATGTATATTAGACCATAACCATGAACATCCACAGTGTATTGGCGGTGTAAATGTTAAATACCAGTAAACTACTATACTCGTATACAGTAGGTACTCTAGAAGCACATCTTCTCTGAATCACATGATTTTGACTGTATCTTAACACGTTCACGGACAGTACGTCGAGAACCGTACATCCTGACTCTCATAATATGGCACTACGGCTGTAGCCGGTGATTTTAAATGTTTCAAAAGTGGAATTACGTTCACAGCCGAAGATTTTTCATTACACACATAGGAACGGCGTGACTCTGTGCCGTTTTAGGCTGTAATACAGACAGCTAGTGTCACATCAAGCACTCCGACGCGTACACACAAGTTAAGTCTCTCACGCACACATTGAAGGACATCATGTCGTGACACTCCTTCTGTGGCCGGGTGATCTACCTACTACCGATTACGTCTTTGGCCGTTACTGCCGCAACACTTACTTGAAAAATCTAATAATGTGGCAGTCCGTCCGCAGGCGTGATACTATTTACGTCTTTGGCCGTTACTGCCGCAACACTTACTTGAAAAATCTAATAATGTGGCAGTCCGTCCGCAGGCGTGATACTATTTTGTATGGAAAATTTGTGTGTCATATCACAATTTTTTAGGAATGGTTTCTGTCCGTGAACGTGTTAAGGCTTCCGTATTCGACTTTGACCAATCCTAAGGCATTTCGAAGTATTGCAGCGTTCGCTTTTGCCGTATTTCATTCGATTCCAATACATCATATTACGGTTATAAAATCTGAGGGGTTTTAAGAAAAGATCTAGCCGTAAAATATTGTTTTTATTAGTTTTTATTAGGATTAAACTAATTTATTTAGATAAAAAAAAGTACATTACTTGTTAAGATTTTTGCAGTATTTCTCATTTTTCGAGAGTGATTTTGATCGAATAAAATTTTCCTAATCGTGTTTTGAACTGTTAAAAAAGCAAGAGTATCTAATAAAATAGAATAATATCTCTCAGAAGTGGCCCCCAATCGCCACGGCTTTCCATCAGGCTGGTGGCGACGTCAATTTGGCGAGCTAAATATATGAAAAATAATAATAATAATATAGTTTTATCAGATCAAATCAAAGAATATTTTCTAGTATAAAGTTCAACCCAAGATGAGCCTCTTTCGAATATACAAGCCTTAAGGTGATAATACGAGTACAGAACAGCCTACGCCAATAAATCTCTCGTTCGACCAGTCACCTAACAATTATCATTCCTAATTCATATTTAGAGGTTTTTGCCTCACGATTGTACCTACCCCTATATCTGAAACTTTTAACTTTTCTGTTAGTAACGCCTACAATATAAACTATATAGAATATTAGTATCATTTTGATAGTTCAAAGTGCTTTATTTGAGTCAAATAAGTTTAGCAGTATGAGCTGTTGGAGATCGATCACTTGCCAAAGTATTCATGAGACTTCGCTGTCCGTCTGGCTGTCTGTCTGTATGTCCGTCATGAGGCTGTATCTCAGGAACTGTGATAGCTAGAGAGCTGAAATTTTCACAGATGTGTATTTCGGTTACCGCTATGACAACAAATAATCAAAAAAAAGAGAGGGGTACGGTGTGGTACGGAGCCCTCTGTGCGCAAGTCCGACTCGCACTTGACCGGTTTGATAAATATTCTTCGTACCTTATAGGTTATAATACACTTAAAGTACCAATACATTCAAAAGTAAGATGCCCCTGGTCAGGATTGTAAGAAGTAGGTAGTATTTCTTTGAACATTAAAGAACTGTCAAAACTACTCTTTATGTATATATTTTCTATACCATTTTCTGGATATACTTATATACCTTATCTGGAAAAGATGATGTCAAATTCAAGAACCATCAATTTAAGAAAAATATTTCTTTATAACATACTAGGTATGTCAAGGGAATAAAAATATCGTCGTCTTTGATATAATGAAACCGTTTACCTCAATATGTACTTATTTCGTCTCAATATACATTACAGTATATTCAACACCTATTTCAAACGTGTATCGTTCAATACCAAGTCGAGAAAATGTATTATTTTGCGTCAACGAAATAAAATTGGTTCAATCACAGTTCTGTTCGCGACCAAGAAGGTACAAAGAAAAAGCCGCTACTTACATAAGGATTATAAAAGGAAGTACCACTAACCCTGAGGTTTTTAAGAGTAATGCTACAAATAAGTTTTGCCTAAAACCACTTAAGTGATTGAAATGTTAGGTCTTGTGATGGGACAGAATCTTTCTGAAATATCCTTAAAATAACAGTAACATCCTATACTACTAATACTAAATTATATAGATATTAAATAGGTCAGAAAAACGTGACATTAAATCAAAATTTTAAAGAAAATATTTTTTTATCTTGTTCAAGCAAAGAGTTACATTTATCATCAGTCGACTGAGATGATAAATGTTTATATTTCAGTGCTAGATAATAATATTCTAACACCATTATAATGCGACACATCTAAGTAATAGCTATGGGAAATTTTAAACATATCCGAAGGATTTTTCTATTGGCCCTTCTCTATAAAAGAAAGTGCAGGCTTATGGCGAGACTTGTGTCTGACTCAATGTCAGTCACAGACTGTGACTCTGTTGCATTAAACTATGTCACTAGGTCACGTGGATCATCGGTTCAATGTTTGAAATAAAACAAAAATGACAACGTCAATCAGATTGAACTTTCACAATAAATAAAACGTAGTGATTATATTATCTTTGAATAAACGTTTTAAACAGTGGCAGTCGGGTGAGACCGTCTCACGGCTTCTTGTTTTAAAGAGGTCTCCCTATTTTCACACTAGGTTTGAGTATCTATACTAATATTATAAATAGGATAGATTTGTTTTTTTGTTTGTTTGTAACGAATAGGCTCCGGAACTACTGGACCGATTTGTAAAGTTCTTTCACTTTTGGAAAGCTACAGTCTTTGCGGTGACATAGGCTATATTTTATTCCCGTATTCCCACGGGAACGGGAACTACGCGGGTAAAACCGCGTGACGTCTGCTAGTATACAATACAGCACTTGCTATCCTATAAATTCAAAATGTAAGAGCGTTGTCATTTTTAACTGACATCAAAAAAGGTCGAGGGTGTCAACTCGACTGTATATTTTTGTATGATTAATACGCGTATATAAAATATCGAAAATTAAAAGGCAGTTTTAGAAAAAAAAATCTATTAATACAAAAAGATAGGTACACACTTTTGAGAACGTTGCAGGTTTTTAATAGTTAAAATTCGTACATTGCATATGCATAGGTTTGCAGTCAGTTTTTATTTAAGTATTTAGTGACTCTATCTAACATCGTGATAGACAAATCTAAGTATAATAGGTATAGGTAGGTATACAAATTTATTATAATATTTGTGTAACGCATGTACTACAAGTAAATTACTCGTAATGTTTCTCCACTGAACACATTATGACAAGGTTGTATGTCTCTATCTGGCAGTGTCGGGAGCGCTCATGAGACAGTCGTGCCACCGTCTGCTTGAACACCAGCAACCGGGAGGGGAGGAACCACCCCTTTTCTCTCCAATAGAACGGATTTCAGGTAAATTTATTTCCAAGTATTACCTATTCCATTTATTTCTTATTCTTATGAAATCTAAAGCAAACATTGCTCTAACCAGCTATCTGGTTAAAGTGTGGAACTTGCGTTTAGTTTCGGGTTCGATCCCCGTTTACATTCAAATTCAAACAATTCTGATGTTCAAATAATGAAGGTATGATTATTTTTCTTAAGTACTTTGTACACGGTTGTAATCTATACCCAGCAGAAGTGTCTTTTTTATTGGTGTAACCAAGGCCGATGCAGGGTAATTTTACAATTTGTTTTACATACTAAATGTTTTAAATATTTTTTTACTACATGGTTTCCAACAAAAATGGTCAGACTGGAGACGGTGTTAGATTTCAACCGTTTTAATTTAAAAATAAGCTTCAGGTCCGGTACACATTGTTGGCACGACTCGGGACGATGTTTTTAGACGTGTCTTAACGAATAAAGATTTGCTTTCAAAACTGGTTATAAATATGAAATTCCAACAGTAACGGTCGTAAATACACAAAATAACACGGTATGCATGGGCATACAGTGTCGGCAGACTTCGGTAGGTTTCGGTATTTCTCGGAACGCTTTGGCAGTCTTCGGGTCATCGCGGCAAGAGGCGTCGCCGCCAATGTGCACCGGGCCTATAAATTAATTATAGCATATTTCATGAAAAATGTTTAAATTTCTAAAACATAAAGAAGAACAACATTATCTAGAAACGAATACAGTGAACTGGTTCTATGTGTGGGTATAGTTCGTGTTAGAAATGCAGTGCAAAGCAGTTTTAAAAGTCACCTTATAGAGCACACATTAAAAAATCAGCCTAAACGTATGAGTCCGAACTCGATCGCAAGCAGCACTGCGGTCGCTGCATTACCACGACAGCACCACTGGTCCCCATACATTCTGCATAGATTTGTATTAGAACACATTTCGAACTTGGCAGCAGCGTCGCGACTGCACTCAGTACTGTCGCCTTGCCGCCGAGAGAGCAATGCTGCTTGCAGTCGAGTTCGGTCGAATAAAATACCTTTAGACTAGACTGAGAACCTGATTCACTATGGAACGTCGGTAACTTTAAGCACAATTATCAGTCACTACATTCTTAACGCGAATATACTGTAGGCATTTTATTTAAGCAATACTAAACTGCAGCTGATTCAAATTCCGTTTAGCATCATGTTGGATTTTTCTAAATAAATAAATTGACTATTGTTAACACTTTTCCCAACAGGTACATAAACAATCGCTCTTTATTTGACAAGAATAAAGAGCTTAATAATATGATTGAAACGTTTAAAGATATACCTACATAATGATTTCTTTATTTCCTTATGTGAGGTACTGGGATTTCGAAAATTGTGAGTTTAGAAGACAAATCTTGTTCATAGATCGTGAAATTCATTACCTTACAGATTACATTTCTATATACATAAATCAGCTATGTCTAACTCAAACACAGTTCAAATAGCTGAAAAGATTTAGCTGTGATTTTGTACAAAAATGTCTGTTAACATTAAAGGCATTTAACCAGGATTATCAAAAATAATTCTATAAGCTCTATTATCTATAAAACTTTGTATATTGAAGTTCTGGCAAATATCAATCGACACAAAATGGTCCTTTACTTTCCTTTTTATAACAGCACAGCATGTCAAAAGCATCGCTTCGTACCTCAAATTATGACAAAATATATGCCATCTAGATGATAAAGCGCGATTGTATTGGGATTATACGTTCGAGGGTCTCTTGTATAACGATACGATACAATACTTTACGATTTGACAATACAATAACTATGCGACATAATACGATATGAACGTAATAGGGTCAAAATAAAAAGACATGAACTTGGATAAAGGGTCGTAACTTTACCATATCGTGGTCACTGTCACTTAGAGAAATAAGTCATACATAAGTCATTTATTCAGAACAAAATACATTTGTGTGGAATGAGAAAAACATATTTGTGAAGGACAAATATTAGTATTGCAGTTATATTATAAAGGTCTTATCATCAATCAATACATATAATAAAATCGTAACAGGTCGCTGTCTGTGAAGGTAAGAATAAATATTATAGGGGGGCATTATGAACGCAATAGAACCCAAAAGAATGATTTTTAGAATTTTTGTCTGTTTGTCTGTATATCTGTTTGTCTGTACGTTTGTGCACGCTAATCTCAGTAACCGCTTAACTGATTGCAATGCGGTTTTATTTATTGTGTTAAGGTTTGCTCCACTTAACATTTAGTGTTTATTTCATGTTAATCGGTTTATAAATAAAAAAGTTATGACACTTTTAGATACACACTTACACAGAAGATATTTAAAAAGTTTAATTGTAGGGGTTTCTTTGAATGTAAGGGTAAATCTAAACTGGCGTGTTGGCTTAATTGTTTTAGAATAGACTTAATCTTTAAGCTCTTTTATGAATAAGCAAACAGGGCAGTTTCACACGCTGCTCATACGTCTCCTCTCATACACCTTATGTGACGTAAACGAAGTTGCCGGGGTCAGCTAGTATGTATAATATATGCAAATACCTTTATAAAACTGCAAGACTGATATTGATTCTTAATTTTCTAATCGTCAATTTATTTAGAGGAAATACGTTATTAAAATAACACAAGCAACGCCGCGTCGCTCGTGATGTGAATATGCAGAGTTTTATGTTCCAAGATCCTATTCGTGTTCGGACAGTCATACGGTGAGCACGGTTGAAATGTCAGTAAAGCTATTGAGCAAAACAATCGAGGTTATACATCCATATGAGGGGTCGGTTTTATGAACCTTGATAACGAAGGGGTCATCAGTGGGCCTTCGAAGATAATAAAATCTCATTGGACCCACTAGTGGGCCTTTGGAGACATGCCAGTATTCTAAGACCCACCGGTGGGTCCGCTTAGTGGGTCCTTGAAGCCGAAGGGGAATCTTCGACAGAACTAATCGTTTCAAAAGATCGTTCATCTGTCGAACTATAAAAACCTGGACTGACCTGCCCGCACACGTATTTCCCTCATCTTACAATCCCGGGTTCTTCAAGGGAAGCGTGAAGGGGAACATCACAGGGCCGCCAACTTGAGGACCACTGTTAGTAGTCTTACGGACTGTGAGAGTAGTCGCCAATCGCCATGACTTTCCATCAGGCTGGTGACGTCAATTCGGCGAGCTTAATATAAAAAGAAAACAAAATATAATTATTTAGAAGTTAGATACTTTAAAAATTATTTGCCTATATTACTTTTAACTGCAATGCCAATATTTCTTCATCATTTTGTAACTGACAATTTTTGAACTGCACCCACTTTGTGAGCAAATTGAAAGACGATTGACGTCAAAAACACGATACGAGCAACGTCGCGTCGTGATGAAAATATGCAGTGTTTTATGTTCAACTTTTACGATGCGCGCTGTAAATATCGACGTCACAATTTTGTACGTTAGGCACATAACGCGTGATGGTTGCCGCCATTGTGTTTTGTCCTGTAATTTATTATTTTTAAGTAAAAAACGGAATATGTGTTTGTACGCACAGTATAATCCCGTACAGTTCACTTTAGTACGTGATCGTGCGAATAATATGATGATTTAACATAACGCAGGTTTGCTACAAACGTAGGAGATTAGAGGTGCTAAACTTGCCCTGCCAACCTTTTTAAAGTTGATATTGAATAATTCTATACACTGGACTTTGAGGAAAATAGAGTGTTAAAATCAATGGAAATCTTATGTACAAATAGCGATAATAAAAGAAGGGAGGAATGTCACGACACAACCTCTGGCCGCCAACCTTGGTAACGCTGGGATGACGAATCGAACGCTTCAAGACAAGGGATACAAAACAGGTATAAGATACTTTACCTTCCCGATTATGTACTACGCAATATTCCGCTTTGCAAAGGGTCTCTGATTCACCTTCATACGAGGCATATTCTATACTGTTTGGCAGTTAATTACAATAATTAGAAAGTAACGCCTGATGCCATACACTGAAAATATCAACGTAGGTATTCATCTCACAGAGAGACTTATCGTAAACGAGAACTCAACCCACGTCTTTTGATTTCCTAATCAGGTACTAGCAGTAGTAGTAGGTAATTAACAGACCAAAATCGGTTTAGTTGGACGACTGTACTGCGAAAGAATTCGCGAACCAAAAGCCAGTGAAAATACAAGTAAGGGATCACTTTTACAAACTACATACCAGGGTAGCAGAGAATTGTGCGTAGTAGCTTGAGCAACAAAAGTAATGTTTTATTCACATTGTCATACACAAGACAAAGTATGTTCATATTTGCAATTTAGTTTGTCACATGCTGGGACAGCGCCATTTCGAATGCGGACTCGACATGATTGCGTCATATATTGCCAGGAAAAGAAAAAGGAACACTGGTAGCCATCTTGTAACGTCTGACACATTTATGAGGTACATTACATTTTATATTTTTTTAACTAGGAAACGACGGTTGATATGAATTATGTTCTTTTTTGTTACTGAGCTTGAATATGAGCATGAGGGTCATCTGATCGAATGTGGGTTACGCAACGTTTGATGAACCCCAAACTGTGGACGTTCGAGAAAACCGTGGTAGGGAGTTCATTCCACAATCCGAATGTGCGTGGAAAAGCCCTGTTGGCTTTATTGTATACGAGCGCTCCTGATACATAAGTGTAGGAAGAATAAGTTGTCTGACGGGATTGCGAGGTGTGGAATTTCAAAAAGTTACTTATCCTAATGAAACTCATTTATCAAAACTTGGTCTACGATATTCTAAGATAACCGGAAACATCATTTCAAAACTAGATTTGTTTATTTAAAAAACACGCGGTTATATTTCGTACCTTTTTGCCTTACACAAATTTAATGCATATTGCATAAATAAGATTATTATTTATTAACCAAATGAACATCGAAATACATGGAAAATTAAAAATGCATTGTGTTCAGTGCCGCTCGTGCTGATTGCCGACTATTAACATTTCATTCAAGTTTTCATCAAAGCGCAATCAAATTTTATTAAATTTATCATCAATAACAAAATAATTAACATAATCCCCGTGAAATACTATTGCAAACAATTTAAATTGTGCATAATTGAATAGCTGTTTACAATCGAACACTTTTGAACTCACAATGCAGAGTATCTGAACAATGTATTGATAAAACTGTGCCGTGTTCACCAGTGCAGAATAGGTCATGCTCTGTCAATCAGTTCTCGATATGTCGTTTTATTTAATCGGTCGTAAAAAATGATAAGTCGGCATAAATAGGATAGATTTGATTATATGTTTGCTTGAATAGACTTCAAAACTACTGAAAAGAATTGAAAATGAACTACTGCTGGGAAGCTACATTATCCCCAAGAGATATAGTGTTTATTTTACTTCTGCATTCTTAAAAGAATGGCAGCAATACGGGTGAAACCACGTGACGTCCTCTACTTTATTAGGTACTAGCGGACGTCTCGCGGTTTCACCCGCGTAGTTTCCGTTCCCGTGGGAATCCAGGAATAAAATATAGCTTATGTTTACCGCAAAGAGTGTAGCTTTCCAACAGTGAAAGAATTTTTCTAATCGGTCTAGTAGTTCCGGAGCCTATTCGTTACAAACCAACAAACAAAAAAAACAAATCTTTTCTCTTTATAATATTACTAGCTGACCCGCGCAACTTTGTTTGCGCCACATAAGAAAGATTTGATTTTTAACAAATCTTTTCACATTTGCTCCCGTCTCGTAACTTTTCCCCCGTTTTTGAAACATTTACTATTACTGCTCCGCTCCTATTCGTTGTAGCGTGATGCTATATAGCCTATGACACTCCACAATAACGTAGCTTTCTATTGGTGAAAGAATTTTTAAAATCGGTTCAGTAGATCCTGAGATTACCCCTTACAATTTAACAAACACACAAACTTTACTTCTTTAGAAGTATAGATTATTAGGTATATTGAGCTCGAAAAAAAAACCGCAACTGAGAAGGTCAAATCGATAAGCTGAGCTGTGGCCTTTGGGTTAGAAATTAATAATAGTCACCCATCTTAGGAACAATCGCAGCGTAGTAATTACTTACAGTATACTGAGCAAGTAGGGCTCAGAGTGCTATAAGCACAGAAAAAAAGAGTTAACAAAGACGCAAGAAAAATATAATGTCAAACAGCTATCCAAGTCCCACTTGTTGACGACCCTATGATGCTTCACATTCCGCTTCAACAACCTGGGGTTGTAAGAGGAGGAAATATAATGCTCCAACAGTTCTAAGTTTTTAGTTTCATTGGTTTCACAAAAAACGATATAGTCTTTTTAACCGACTTCCAAAAAAGGAGGAGGTTCTCAATTCGTCTGTTTTTTTTTTATATTTGTTACCGGCAAATCGCTTGAACGAGTTAACCGACTTTGATGATTCTTTTTTTATTTGAAAGCTGGTGCTTCCCATGTGGTCCCATACGCAGGAAGTCAGAATCGGATGGTGGGATCCTGGAGAAATCGAAGAAATCCCTCGAATCGAAGGAATCCCTTAACGATTTACAGCAGTTACTTTGTGATTGGGCTTGATTAATTTGTATTGGTAAGAACAATACCCCTAGACAAATATTTTTTCAGTCCACCCGTCACTAAAAATAATGAAAAAAAAAATTAACAAAAAAAACCGACTTCAGACAAAAACTAAAAAATAAAAAATTAATTAACTTACCACAAAGTAATAAGTAAGTATTTCTAGATTTATCAGATATTATTGAATGTAATACTGAAGTCGGTGCCAATATTTCTATGAGAGATTAATAATACCTACCTAAACCTACAGTTTTACTTGGCACTGATTTCAGTACTACATTCAATAATATTTGATAAATCTAAATATTTACCTATTACTTTGTGCGAAGTTAATTTATTTTTAATTTTTTAGTTTTTTCTCTAAACACATTTAGCATCTCTGTTGTTACAAACGGTGACCACCGGTGGTGGGCCGTATGCTTGTCTGTCACCTTAGTACTATAAAAAAATCGGTTGTCTGTAAAGTCGGTTTACTGACGACAGTTGAACGTGACAACTCAGCCTCAAATGGAATGCCTCAGAGCGAGGTAACGCCGCATACGTCATGCGTATGCGGCGTTACCTCGCGTATTATTTTCGCGCGTGCAGCCTGCTCCATCGAATTGTAAGACGTTGTCACGTTAAAAATCACGCTTATTTGCGGTTTCCACAAATAACTACAGTATGGTGTTCTTTATGGGTCAGCAACGCGAGTGCTACCTATATCTCTTTATTTTCATGTAAAAATCCTCATCATCATGGATATTATGCCGACTCCTGTTACGCCCTCTAGTATACCTTCATAGGCTACAACGATATTCTCTTCAGCTTCATTGCAAGTATTATTGGTACGTCAACTTTTTTAAGCCAAATGTTACCTCAAGTGACATCAAATAGGTATTATAGGACTGAGCCCATCACCGTGCCGATACCAATCGAGAACTGTCGTATTCTAAAACATGTCACCACCCCCCGACCTTTTTAAAACAACACCCTTCATACAAATTTAATCATGACGCTTTTAATTAACATCCGAAGCTGACATTTCGAAGACAATAAAATTATTTTCTCATTAAAATTTTGTTTCATTATTTGTGAGAGCGGCTACTTAATGTACAAGCATTTTATTTATAACAATGTTGAATAGAAATTTTATGATATGAAGTTGAATTACTGTAATATTTACTGTTCATTTACAGAGATGTGTTTTCTTCTTATAATTGTTTTATTCTTATGCGGACTACTACTAGGCGCCGGTGGTTCAGCCTCCGTGATTGTATTCCCGTTCCCGCTTCTTATGGAAACCTTTTCCCGGAATAAAGAGTAGCCTTTATTTTGATTCAGACTAAATCCTTGAATTTTGAAACTTGAGGGCCGCTTTCTATAGTCTTACAGACTGTGATGGTGGCCCTTAATCGCTAGATGTCGCTGTGACTTTCCATCGGACGGCGGCATCATTTTGGCGAGCCAAATATTAAAAAATAAAAAAAAAACAAAATTCTACACATCTAAATCTCTGCATCACACATCTATGCTCACAAACGTATTATGCATTATAATATTAGTAAGATTCTACTATAATTCCATTGCAGAGTCTTGATTTAAAAATTGAAATGATAATCTAAATTAATCCTATAAAGAGAAAACATTTGATTGTTTGTTTGTTTGCATTGAAAAGGCCCCGAAACTACAGAACCGATTTGAAAAATTCTTTTACTGTTGGGTTGCTACGTTATCCGATGTGAACATATGCCATATTTTATTCTCGTATTCCCACGGGAACGGACACCACATCCGCTTATAGCCAATACATCCCGACGTACACTCTATCAACTGCTCCTCTTGATATGTGACAAGGGTTGGCATTCCTCCTATGTCTAACTAGTGTGACAGACATCTCCGATTGTACAAAGGATTCCATTTTCATTACGAGTGACAATTGAATTCCGAATACCTTCAGCTTTAGAACAAATTAAGGTACGCTTTAAGCTCCTTGTGTGACGATACGGTTGGCGCTTTTAGATATCCTACCTACTAAGTTGAAGTACGTAAACCTTTTTTTAGTAGGTAGCGTCGTCTACCCTTTGTGCTCAGTATTTTGAAATAAAAATACGTTGTCGGGGTACTTGGACTGTAGACGTTGTCTAGCTAACAAAGAACTTTTATTTTATAAAGTAGTAAATTGAAAATAACGTACACTAAGGAAATTCAGACAGTGCAACAGTAAAAAATGCGTGTATTTTAATATAAATTCACGGAATTTTTTAAAAATCTTTTGTACTTTGGAGTGACAAAACCCGCATCCTAGCTAGTTTTTATTATAGACTTATGGACGCCCCACGGTTTCATCCATGTAATACATTCACACAATACGGAGATGAGATGTTATCCAAAACACAAGCTTAAAACAATCACTGAAATAGATTGTATATTGCATTAAAACTTGAGTTTCGTTAGTGCAGTAATTTTAGAAGCGTAGTTAATGAAAAAAATAATAAGCCAACTGAAGTTTATCGAAAATGAAACTAATGAGCTTTCTCTGCACTACTTACTATAATTATTACCTACTCTGAATTCCATGAACATAGTTTAACACGCTCCGTAGTTAATTCTCCAAATAGCTCAAATTCACCGACACCTAACAGAATATTTAATCACACACAGTGATATTACCACACATATTTCGCCTGATTTCCTCGAAAATTTCGTACATTCTACGTCATTATACATTTCACAATGGGCTTAAAGAGAACAATCCTATTTAGAGTTCACTCGGACAGAATAATTTGCTTTGATTATTACAACGGTTGGTTTTCTATTCAAAATAAATACAGCTATACAAAATTTTCCGTATTCATACGCGGTTGAAGTGCCAGTTACATGCCATTTTGTGAAAAGACAACGTAAGCCGCTTATGAAATACTTAGAAAGTTATCTTTTGTCCTGAAAAGGGCGTACATTTTATTGAATAAAGTATAACGCGATATTAATATACAACGTGGGAATTTCTTTAGACTATTTTTTCTTTTCAACAGATTTTAATAGTCATATTCTGCGTAAGTATTTAGTGGCTAGGTGGATTTTTTGGCCTTACAGATGCCAAGAATACTTGGCTAATGGCTTGTCCGGGACAAAATTTACCCACCCATCCAAATTTACAACGGAGCTGGGACGACGCAATATCAAAATTAACCTTTGACTCCTTAGTAAATGCTAGCTTAGGCCCGGATCGGGCCAGATTATTAGCGCTCAGTAGAAAGGAATCCGGTGATTGGTTGAAAGCTTTCCCTACAGCCAACACCCGAACTTTTTTGGAACCGGACATCCTAAGAATTTCAGTTGGTTTGAGACTTGGCGTCACGCTTTGCGCTCCACATCGATGCCCCTGCAGTTTTAACGTTGACACTTTGGGGCATCATGGTCTTTCATGTTTAAAGAGCGCAGGCCGCTTCTCACGCCACGCTGCGCTGAATGACATCATCCGCCGTGCTCTTGCCACCGCCAATGTGCCTGCGCTCTTAGAGCCAAACGGCGTTTTCCGGGACGATGGCATGAGACCGGATGGTATAACTTTGATACCGTGGGAGATGGGTCGGGTCCTGGTGTGGGATGCAACTTGTGTTGACACTCTAGCCCTGTCCCATCTTCCTAAAACAAAATTAAAAGCCAGTGCAAATTAAAAGCCAGCAGCGGAAGCGGCTGAAAATATTAAAATTAATAAATATAAGGGTCTCGACTCATCGTATCGTTTTTGTCCAGTCGGTGTCGAGACCTTAGGTCCATGGGGTCCCAATGCGCAAAAATTTTTCAAGAATTTGAAAAAGCGCCTTGTGGAGTCAACGGGTGACCCAAGCGAGTTTTCTCGCTCAACGAATAGGTATTGCTATTCAGAGAGGGAATGCTGCTAGTCTTTTGGGCACAATGCCACGGGGGCCTTATTTAGGTTTAGTTTAGATAGTAATAATGTAAATATAGATATGTAATAATTATGTTTCTCTGTAATTTATATACATATAATAAAATTATTTTTTGATCTAAACATTAAAAAGTTACATCTCATATGCCTCTACGTAGAGATATTGCAAACAGCTGTAATATACGTATACAGCTTCTAATATAATATTTTGTTCTAATATAGAAAATCTGCAGTGGGGCTTAAAGAAATAAGTCCATACCCTTTTTAGGGTTCAGTGCCGAAAGGGTAAAAAAGGGTTCTATTACTGAGACTTGTCTTTCCATCTGTGTTTTGGTCTCAAGACTGTCAGGAGCTGTAATAGCTGAAACTATCACAGATGATGTATTTAATTCGTCGCTACACGAAACATTTGTACAATCAGAAAAAATGCTACTATTTATGGGGGTTTCTCAGTACGGAATATCCGTACAAGATTCTGAGTCACACATAGTTGGTTTTAGCTATTGCATAGCTTCTATCGCGGGCCTTCGGGAGACCGAATCCAGAAATTCCGTCACGAAAAACACGTAACACTCGGCTATTCTCGGCCACGCTCGGTCACGCTCGTACATCTCGCACTTCTTAAATTTTTTAGTTTACGTCAATTATGCACTCTGCAGTCGTTATATATTAAGTCAATCCAAAAAGTGACGCTTGTACCCAGTATCGATCTTGCACCTTCTGCGTACCGATCCGCGTCTTAACCACTCGACCAATGTTGAATTAAGAGTACTGGTCGAATTTAGAGTTCTTAATGTGTAAACAATTTCGATGCTTCGATTGAAATGCGTCATAGATAAGAATATTGACAGCACTTTGCAAATCACCCACTAAATTTTAATTCACAATTTTTCACAACGGACACGGTAATGTTTATGTAAAATAACGACACGAATCTATAAGAGTTCCGTTTTTTGCCATTCGGCTACGGAACCCTAAAAATGCTATGCAATAGCTTTACCGCGGCAGTCCCCGAGTGCCACACGTCTTTTTTTTTATTATATGTAGGCTTAAAAAGATGATACCATTGCACCCTTTTTACCTATTCACAATTTAAGGTTGATCTAAATATTAATTCTCAGACAATCCAAAATCTACACTGCAGTTACCACGTTTCAATCAATTCAATATACCTAATCCATCACTGTACGTTCAATCGTTCACAAACCGCAGATTTCACGATAGGTACTGGATTCCCGTTGCAAACTTCGTTTATCCAATTTGTAGATCTAGACACGGTTAGTTTAAACTTTGGATGTAGTTGCAAACAATGTTATTTGTGGCACTTCATGCAAACATTGTTATCTGTAGTACTACACATTTTTAAACGGATACGAGCTGGCTTTAAATCGATTCTCAATTCAGGTTCAATTTCGACTTGTGGCGTTGTGAAAGGGTGCTAGATTTTTAAAAATCTCTGCGACTATTTTTATTGGATTTAAGGCTTTAAGAGTTTATTTGGGCGGACTGAGCAAAGAGATATATTGAATTCGTTCAATTGTCGTTTTACAGTCAATCGTAGGTGTTATTTTGAACTGAGAATCAAAATTTAAACCACTTCCAGCTACCATTTTAGATTAGATTCTCTTTGAGTGCTAACATCCCTGTCAATGGTTTCAACTTTTCAGACCGTTTCTATAATTAATTTTAGTTGCAGTACAATTTGAAAAAAATACCCGAGTGCGAATTTTCTGCCTACCCTTTCGGCAAAAAGATGCAGCTGTGTGTGTATGCAATACTTAAAACATTGAATAAGAAAAAAAAACCAAATATTTTGATTTTCAAATTCAGAAAATTTTACATAATATGCTGCTTTACTTTATATTGGTGTTCAATTACGTACAGCCTCTAAAGTTCCAGGTATTGTATACACATGCGAAACAATACCTCAATTCAATAGGAACAAAAAAAATATCAATAAACTATTAATAGTCGAGCGTACTCAACCGCAAAACAAAATTGAAACTCCGCAGTGAATTATTTGTCAGTAGCAAGACGAAACCCACTTCCATGTTAAACCAAGCGCGTAGCAGATTCGGCCTCACATGACGTCACATTTCGTAGCTCGTTACTAAGCCACGTCTACGTGCGCTACGATTTATCGTAGCTGTTGGTTTAAATCATGATTTGTAGCACTTACTTAACCCTACAGAGCACCCAGTGCCACATACGGTACAACCACTTTTATCCTTCCTACAGACTTAAGCAATACTCGTAGTGATATCTGTTGATTATTTATAGATACACTACAAGAGTAGTAACAATATAAGATAAGACATCTCGCATAGATGTCGTTACTTTTGCCGAGCGGTCAGCAAAAGTGCAGAGTTTGAGGTAAAGTGTCACATTGGCTGTTTGCGTGGTTTCAAAAATTCTTAAAAAATTATAAATAAAATGATTTTCAACCGGAAAAAATATTTCGATACGTGAAAAGTCTTTATTGAACCAAGGTTAGCAATATTTTTTCATTCTTTTAGTATTTGTATAGTAAAATTGTATTTTTGTGGTTGTACCACATATGGTACCGTGAGCTTTAGCTCTCATTCTCATGTATGTTTAAGTACTACAAAATGTGCTTATGAATTCTTCGTTTTTTTTTTCAGACAATGTCACGTAGATTGTTACATGACCATTCAATCCAAGATTATCTTGGTATACCCTCGGGTAGTGAGGATATACCAAGGGGATCGGTCAGATCCTGCCAACTATAGCCCCGTAGCCTGACGGCGGAATATTTTACAGGTAAGTGAGGTGACCTCACTTACCTGTAAAATATTTGAGCTGATCATCAACGAACAGCTCATGCGTTACCTCGAGGACCACTCGCTACTCAATGATCGGCAATAATTGGCTTTAGGCCAAAACAATTTACCGGTGACCTCCTGGCGTACGTGACGCATGTTTGGGGTGAGGCTATGGAGAGGCACGGCGAGTCGTTGGCTATAAGCCTCGATATTGCGAAACCCTTCGATAGAGTATGGCATGCGTCGCTTCTTTCCAAGCTTCCGGCATATGGGCTACCGCCCCGATTGTGCAGCTGGATGGACAGCTTCCTGTACGGACGACAGATACGGGTCCGTTGTGTCGGTCAGGCTTGGTGTTTTATGCAGGTTAATGCCGGGGTACCACATGGATCTGTGTTGTCCCCAACCCTCTTTCTTCTGCATATCAATGACATGCTCTCCCTTGAGAGATTCGTCCTTGCGTCGAATTCTGCTCTCACCTTTGGAACGACTCCACGAGGTACTTGCTTGATGCGCTGGACTCTATGCAGCGGCGTGCTATTCGCATTATCAACTGCCCGGAGGTGTCGGAGAGTCTGGAGCCATTGGCGCAGCGAAGAACTATTGCATCTTTGGCTGCATTCTACCGTATCTATCACGGTGAGTGTTCTGCAGAACTCTTCAACCAAATCCCGCCCTGTCCTTTCCGATCCCGAACAACGCGTGCTGGACAGAGATGCCACTCTCACACAGTGGAGAGAGTCTTCGCTAGAACTGAACGATTCAAAAGATTGTTTCTCTGTCGTACCATAAGAATCTGGAACGACCTACCAGCGCACGTATTCCCTCCTCTTACACTCCTGGGTTCTTCAAGCGGAGTGTGAAGAGGCACATCATAGGGCCGCCAACTTGAGGACCACTGGCTATAGTCTTACAGACTATGACAGTAGCCCCCAATTGCTAGATGTCTCTGTGACTTTCAATCAGGCGGCGGCATCATTTTGGCGAGCTAAATATAAAAAAACACATACACTCACAGGCACACATACGAGCAAATTCATAAGCTAAACTATTTCTAAAATGTTCTAATTGATTACCAAAAAAATAGAGTTAAGGCTCAGTGTACCACATGTGGAACCGAAATAAAATTTCGATTTTTTACAAAAATATTTGATTTTCATCATTTTCATTGCTTTTCCCCAACTTCTAAACACTAACCACATCACATATAATTTAATCAGCCAATAAAAAAAAATTGAGCCTTATAGGGTTAAATAGTGGATATACGTTCCACATTTATCTTTTGGTATAATGTGGCTCTAAAACGTAAGCTAATATGGACATGGCGCCGGGAAGACTGATAATTTAGTACCTTCTTAAAACAACTTTGAACTTGGAATATAAAGATACTCGTATCTTGAGACTCGATTGATGTTATACCGGCTTTTATTTAACGTGAGGGAAAATCCTTCGCGGATTCTGGACTCCTACCGACTAAAAAACCTCACGTAACCCCCTACAGCCTACAGTTAGGAGCCCCGGGTAAGCCCTCGGAAGGATGTCCCAAGAAATATTATACCAGCTAGTTACTACATACAACTTAAAAGGTTTTATACATTAAACAAATAACTTGTTTTTTGTGAACAACATTGAATCGCCCGATCTATGTCCTGTTCATCCCCTTTACTTCACAGCAGACTGATAAATCAAGGTAACAGAACAGTAGTCAGGTATACTAGAGCTGAGTTGCTCTTACCACTGCACAGTATGTGACAGGTAGTTCCTCTTCCATTAATGATGTATGAGATGGTAGATACAGGTGATTATTCCCTTCAAGTGATAATGCTTTTTCCACGACTTTATAACATACGCCTTTCACGCCTTTATCCCCGAAGGGGTAGGCAGAGGCATATTATATGCCCACATTTCACTTTTGTATAATTTGTCCCACGTAATAGGTGGTGAGCCGTATTGCCGTGTTTAAATGGACAGGCGCAGGTTGTGACTGCCTGCTGTTGAAATAAAGCCTTCAACTTAGCTTAACGGCTGCCATTTTACTGGCAACCGGGACCAACGGCTTAACGTGCCTTCCGAA
The DNA here is from genome assembly GCA_933228765.1 of Miltochrista miniata. NCBI lineage: Eukaryota > Metazoa > Arthropoda > Insecta > Lepidoptera > Erebidae > Miltochrista > Miltochrista miniata. Next base: position 41,958,993 of record OW121747.1, read on the forward strand.
GCACGGAAACGCTGAAATAAATGTCACAAAGTGATTACACGGATGGTCACCCATCCATGGACCGGCCATAGTGAAAGTTGCTTACTGCAGTGATCGTCTACAGAACACTGAGTCCGCGCGGCCACGAGCGCTTCTTATAACTTTTTCAAAACCGTTTACTTTTTCTACTTTTATTCTTTTCGCGTTTCGCTCTCTCTCTGTCTCTTATTAATCCTTCTTCCTTTACGTATTAATGTTACAAAGGAAATATTTCTACAAAGCATACCGCCTACATAAAAACAGCAACTGTGTCAAGAAAAGCACTTTTTATATTAAATTTATTTTCCCGGTAACTCCATTATAAGGAGGAAAATATTAATTTAATAAATATAATGAAAGAACCTAAGGCCACTTTGTGTTGTATTAAGACGGGATAATTAACCTTCAGTGTTATTAAAAGACGGTAACATTTCTCAGAATAATATACGTACTAAAAGTATTTTAATCCATCATAATATTATAAAGCTGAAGAGTTTGTTTGTTTGTTTGAACGTTAGGATCTCAGGAGCTACTGGTTGGAATTTATAAATGCTTTTATAGTTCGATAGTTCATTTATCGAGGATGGCTATATAGTATTACGCTATAATGAATAGGAGTGAAGCAGTAATGATAAATAATGTTTCAAAAACAGAGGAAAAATTATTCCTTTTGAGAGCTTCCGTTGCGTGCGCTGCTTAAATGGTCAAAGTTATCTAAAAATGAAGCAGTACCAAATTGTTCCTTTTAATTTTTTTAAAAAAAATGTCTTGTACAGCATGTGTTTATCTTATAGGGTTGGTTCACAATAACCAGTTTAATGGAAATCAAATTTATTTTACAATAAAGCGACGGGAAACCTCTCTCGCAAACGAAATTATTCTTAAATACGAGTATAATGAATGCGACGGGAATACAAGCGACTAGAAACCTCGCTCTCTCTCTCACACACACACACACACACACACACACACACACACACACACACACACACACACACACACACACACACACACACACACGTAGCAATAAATATTAACGACTTGACGTTTCGGCAGTAAACGCAACGCGACAGGAGTAAATGCGACGGTAACGTCTGATTTACCCTCTCTTATGTGACGCAAACGAAGTTGCGAAGGCCAGCTAGACTATACTTAATAATTTTATAAAGAGGAAAGATTTGATTGTTTGTTTATTTGCACCGAATAGGCTCTGAAACTACTGCACCGATTTGAAAAATTATTTCACTGTCCTACACTCTTCTCGGTGAACATACGCCATATTTTATTCACGTATTCCCACGGGAACGGGAGCTACGCGGGTAAAACTGCGTGACATCCGCTAGTTTAGTTATATTATATTTCCATCTAACTCTGTGGTAGAAAACAATGTCTTGTTAGAACGGCTCAATTCAGGTAGCCCATTCCATACTAATCCAACGCTAAATAGTTCAGAAACCCACACATAGTAACGTACCTGTTCATAAACTAAGTTACGTTTACACATGTATTCACATAGGCGTAACTGATCGTCCGAACTGACCACAGTTAATTTACTTACTGCGACTAGTGCCCATCGGACAAGCCGAGGTAGTTTGAAGCAAGTGTATGCATGAACTGTTTTCATCGAGACTGATATCGATTAATTACATCGTTCGGTTGTTTATTCTCCAAATGATTTTCACACGCACACCCACACATACATTTAATTTATTTTGATATTCTCATGACGTAATTTAGGAAAATATATATGTTGATATCAGTTTGTACTATGAAATTTAGGCAACTATAAATTACATATTTCTAAAAAAAATACGGTAAAATTGAGTAACAGTAACTTTTTTGAAGTTAGTTAAAACAATATATTTATTGCCACCTGGGATTCAAACCCGAGGCAAATAAATAGATTATTATAGAACTATTCTCAAGGCGTTCTCAAAGACTTTGAAATATTAAAAAAAAAGACGTGTGGCACTCGGGGACTGCCGCGGTAAAGCTATTACATAGCATTTTTACCGACTATGCTAGTATAATTATTTCTATATAAGAATACTAGCTGATGCCCGCAGCTTCGCCCGCGTAAAATTTGTTACCGCGGGAAGTTATTCCCGGGATAAAAGGTAGCCTATGTGTTATTCCAGACTATAATGTATCTCTGTTACCAAATTTCAGCCCGATCCGTTCAGCGGTTTGAGCGTGAAAGAGTAACAAACATCCACACTCACAAACATTCGCATTTATAATATTAGTAAGAAGTAAGATTTTAAGGCCTATGTTCAACAAAGTAAAGTACCAAGTACCTACTTGACTGTGGACATTTGGGCTTTTGGACTTTTGGCCTATTGGCCTTTTGGACTTTTGGACTTTTGGACTTTTGGACTTTTGGCCTTTTGGACTTTTGTACTATTGGACTTTTGTACTATTGGACTTTTGGACTTTTGGACTTTTGGACTTTTGGACTTTTGGACTTTTGGACTTTTGGACTTTTGGACTTTTGGACTTTTGGACTTTTGGACTTTTGGACTTTTGGACTTTTGGACTTTTGGACTTTTGGACTTTTGGACTTTTGGACTTTTGGACTTTTGGACTTTTGGACTTTTGGACTTTTGGACTTTTGGACTTTTGGACTTTTGGACTTTTGGACTTTTGGACTTTTGGACTTTTGGACTTTTGGACTTTTGGACTTTTGGACTTTTGGACTTTTGGACTTTTGGACTTTTGGACTTTTGGACTTTTGGACTTTTGGACTTTTGGACTTTTGGACTAAAGTCCAAAAGGCCAAAAGGCAGGAATCTTAGCATTATGTTATGTAGCCTATAGCCACTATCAATTAATGTACCTACTTACTATCGAACAGTTTTTGAAACCCTACCAGTAGTTTCAGTAAGACTTGCCTTGGTATGATGTGATCGTGGTCCCTTTGCAGCGTGTGTCCAATCTAGCGCAGCAGCTACACTTCCTACGTTTGATCTGTTGGTCTCACTGCAGCGTTCCAATAGTCTTACGTTCGTGATGTTCTCGGGCCCGTATGTACCGAGGATTCATTGGAGGCAGCGTTTGACGAAGACTTATAGCTGGTAGCTGGTGCGAAATGTCTTTAGTGACCTTCCATGTCTCGCATCCGTATAGCAGTTAGCAGTACAGTTTTAACGTTTACTTTGTTTTGAGTTTCACTCTTCGTGTCCATTTTCGCAACTGCCCACGGGGCGCGGCTGTGTAAAGGTTGTTCTGGCCTTGGCGAGACTCGAAATGATGTAAGGTACTCTTCTATCCCATCAGTTTCTGACACGACACTCCCGAGGTACGTGAATTAGTGCCTCCACCACATCTCTTGCGTCTGTCGATTTTAATTTCAGTCCAGCCATTCGCTGCCTCATCCTGCTCGTTGTCCTGCACGTTGTCCTGCAGACATGCATGACGGCGTGTGTGTGCCTCAGCAGGCACAGGACATCGGCATCATTTAAATCCTCCAGGATATCAGTATAGGCCCCATTCTATGCCGCGCCGATTGTTCTTTGCGGTATTCAGCATTATACCATCTATTTTCTATGGATGGTTGTTAACTATCCTGTTATCTTCCTATCGATCCTCTAAGGTAGGTACAGTACGTATTTTCAAAAGAGTTTGTGAACTCTATTTTTAATTTCTTTTTCAGAATATTGATGACATTTGATTGATGTCATTTTATACACGTTACGTCTACTACATTGATACATGTAATAAAATTCTAACACGCCGGTGTTTGTATGTAAATTGTTTATACTGAGGAAAATTCTATACTGAGGAATAGCTTTAACCATTAAGCTCTATTTTGATTAAGAAAACAGGGCAGATTCACACGCTACTTGATGAGTATGATTAATAAATACCTCTAATTTCATAGACCTTGTGTGACGTAAACAAAGTTGCGAGGGTCAGCTAGTTAAAAGATAAAACAATAGGTTTCTTCTTAAAAACTATTTTTACAAATTTTATGGTAATAATAGACATTCTTTGAAATATGCATGTATGGTATTGTTGTGACTTTTATGACACGTTTAAAGTACATAGGTATGAGATAGATGGCGCTCGCGGCTACGTCAGCGTGAAATTTTCTTCCCGCTTCCCATGGGAACGTACTCCCGGGTTTGGTTATCTTTATAGCAGTATCATATATAAATTAACAAAACAAAAAATAATACTGCATTGGTGATAATAATAATAAAATGTATGTATATAGAGTACTCACCTCTTATATTTGCTCCATGGTACTCACTCATTTTCTTTCACTATTTTTCGTGACTTTCTTCATTAATAACTGCACTTTGTTTATTCATATTTAAAACACTTTTTACACAAATTATACGAGTACAGTTCACTGTTGTACATAGATGATGAATACCTATACACCTATAGTCGAATTTTTATTTAGACGAAGTAAATTGACAGCAACTAATGTAATTGACAGCATCGAAATTGTCATTTCACATTATGAACTCTAAATTCGACCAGCACTCTTAATTCAACTTTGGTCGAGTGGTTAAGACGCGGATCGGTACGCAGAAGGCGCAAGATCGATTCTGGGTACAAGCATCAATTTTTGGATTATTTGACACAATATAATAATATATAACGACTGCAGAGTTCATAATTGACGTAAACAAAAAATTTATGAAGTGCGAGACGAGATACACGAACGTGGCCGAAGGTAGCCGAGAGTGTGACTCGTTTTCGTGACACAATTTCTGGATTCGGTCTCCACGCAAGGCCCGCGATAGAAGCTATGCAATAGCTTAAAAATACTCGCTAAATATTTGTCTGTTTGCTTTGCTTTGGCCGGAAGGATCTCGAAAAGTTCCCAATAAATTTGATTTAAATTTTGCACAAATATTAACTAGGGACCATGGAGCAAATATAACAGAGGAGGTGTTGTAATATGATTTCCCTATGAAACAATGTGTGACTCGGCGCGGGGGGAGGGTGTGGTGAGGAGGGGTTTGTATCCGCCCACTTTACTATTATCCATCTAGCGATCAGTGTCAAAACTACTTGCTTACTTCAACTTCCGGGTTACTACGTAGTACTACTACTGCACACTGACAACAGGGCCGAGTTGGAATATTTTGTCCCCCCGGAGTATTAACTCTTAGCAAGATGAATAGTGTATTATTTTTTTAGGTTTCTATCACTATTAAAATATATTTTTTTATAAAATCTTTTCAAGATTGTAAGTAGTCTTAATAGAGAGAGAATAACAAAATATGACTTCAACTGACATTCGCTCACGTGACAGTCACTTCAAAATAATGACAAATAGGCAAAAATACGCACCCAAGTTAAAAGTACCATGATGGCAATAAAGAGACAGACCATGAGTGATGTATATAGTTTAAGATGCGGAACCAATAATAGGGAAAATTATACCGAAAATGATTTATTTGCAAAACTCAAATTATATGTTAACAAAGCTCTAACAGTTATTAAGCCTTTACTGTATTGTCAGCGGTAAATATTAAAGAAAAAAAACCGGCTAAGTGCGAGTTGGACTCGCCCATGAAGGGTTCTGTAGCAGCAAGTAACATACTATAAAGTTCTTGTAGCTCGTTGTAACTTTGATTGATGTTTTAACACGTTCCCAGTGGTAGTGTTTTTTTTAGGTGAAAATTGCGGTTTATGACGTATTAAAAAAAAAACTATTTACTGGATCTCGTTCAAACCAATTTTTGTTCTCTTAGTTTAGAAGTTAGAGGGGGGGGGGGGCACACATTTTTCCACTTTGGAAGTGTCTCTAGGGCAAACTATTCACTAAAGAAAAAAATTATGTTAGAAACCTCAATAGCATTTTTAAAGACCATAGATAGGATTCCCCCACACGTATCGGTATGATGAAAAAAAAATTTTCAGTTTCAGATCTGAGTATGGGGACCCCCAAAATTTACTGCTATTTTTTTAGTTTTATATAAAAATCTTAATGCGGTTCACAGAAGACATCTTCTTACCAAGTTTCAACAGCATAGGCCTTATAGTTTCGGAGAAAAGTGGCTGTGACATACTGACGGACAGACAGACAGACATGACGAATCTATAAGGGTTCCGTTTTTGCCATTTGGCTACGGAACCCTAAAAATAAAAGAATAAACCTCACATGGTGGACAAATTACTAATAAGAAGCAAATTAAGCTGCCGCCAATTGTCGTTAAACCGTAGATAAAATGCAAGTGCTTTGAAAATTTTTCAATGAACATACTTAGGTTTATACAAAAACAGAAGCGCCAGCGCTTTTGCCTACGTAGCGTTCTGTTGTCGTTCCCGCATTCCATGGGAATCGACTACGGGAATAAAAAGTGTTAAAATATGTGTTATTTCAGACTATACTTAATCTATTCCTGTATCAAATTTTTGCTAAGTCAATTTCGCCTTTTGAGTGCAAAAGAGTGACAAAAATCCATACATCCACACTCAGAAACTTAAGCATTTACAATATTTTGTAAGATTAATTAAATAATGTTTTTTTCAGTACCTACTTAAAAAAAATATGAATTAAATAAAATATTCTTAGTAGGTATCGATTGTTAAAATTATAATTAACTAGCTGACCCGACAGACGATGTCCTGCCATAACTATAAATATGGAAATCGGGATCCTGAGTCGCATGTTCCCGTTCCTGGTTTCCTGATCACTGATCCCGGTTTAATCCCGGCGCCACCCATACGCATTAAAAAATTAATTCAGATCTGAATAGGAGGAATTCAGCGACATGCACACGTACAGTAGAATTATATATTTTATATAAATATAGATAACAATGGCTCCTATTGTAGTACGAACGAACTGCATCCAGTCGTTAGCTAAATTACTTTTTGTACCTACTACTAGTAGGTGGGACGGTTATGGGCCCCTCGGTGAAATTCTAAATTCGATCCTGTTTTTAGTGCTGTTTATTCTTGGCAATAGATGGCGGTCTGTTATCGAAGTCCTTAAATAAATTTGTAAAAATAATCTTTGGTTGCCTAAATTTATTTCGGAATTATTGCTAAATAAGTTTAAATACTTAACAATATTAAAATTATATTTTTACTGAGCTCTACGCACCTACATATTTTAGGTAACCAAAACACAAAGTATCGCCATCTAGCGTCGAGTAAAAAATATTTTGCTGTATCCGGGGATCAGAGATGTTTCTAGAACTATTTATGAAAATAAAGAATAAAAATACTTACAACTAAAATGTGATGCCATGCATAGCATCAAAACGTCTATCCGAGTAATTTTTACACGATAAAACACAACACTTTATCCTTATCTTTTTAAATTCTTCTAATTTCGCGGAAATACGAACTTTGACATATATTTGGGTATAACGAACCGGAAGTTGCCTTGACGAACGCGGACAGCGCACTGACTTAAGCCACGCCCACTGATGACGTCAGGACCTGCATTGAACGGTCACAGTGCACGCTTGCTTAGGCCCTCTCCTCTCTTATATTTGCTCCATGCTAGGGACCCTACGTCTTTAAATAGGTTTATAATATAAGCAGATAGGTAGCGTGAAAATATATTATATTATCACACTACATATCCTAGGGGTTAAGGAGAGAGCAATCAAATTGGCATTATAACATATTTTTCAAGCGTACGAAGTAGCGAGTAACAGGTAGTGTTAAATATTGTAGAACAGTACAATTAGTACAATCGACATTTTTAAGCTATTGCATAGCTTCTATCGCGGGCCTTGCGTGGAGACCGAATCCAGAAATTGTGTCACGAAAACGAGTCACACTCTCGGCTACCTTCGGCCACGTTCGTGTATCTAGTCTAGCAATTCATAATTTTTTTGTTTACGTCAATTATGAACTCTGCAGTCGTTATATATTATTATTATTATGTCAAATAATCCAAAAATTGATGCTTGTACCCAGAATCGATCTTGCGCCTTCTGCGTACCGATCCGCGTCTTAACCACTCGACCAAAGTTGAATTAAGAGTGTTGGTCGAATTTAGAGTTCTTAATGTGAAATGACAATTTCGATGCTGTCAATTACATTAGTTGCTGTCAATTTACTTCGTCTAAATAAAAATTCGACTATAGGTGTATAGGTATTCATATTTGCTCCATGGGTATTCATCATCTATGTACAACAGTGAACTGCACTCGTATAATTTGTGTAAAAAGTGTTTTAAATATAAATAAACAAAGTGCATTTATTAATGTAGAAAGTCACGAAAAATAGTGAAAGAAAATGAGGGAGTACTCTATATACATACATTTTATTATTATTATCACCAATGCAGTATCATTTTTTGTTTTGTTAATTTATATATAATACTGCTATAAAGATAACCAAACCCGGGAGTACGTTCCCATGGGAAGCGGGAAGAAAATTTCACGCTGACGTAGCCGCGAGCGCCATCTATCCCATACCTATGTACTTTAAACGTGTCATAAAAGTCACAACAATACCATACATGCATATTTTAAAGAATGTCTATTATTACCATAAAATTTGTAAGAATAGTTTTTAAGTAGAAAGAAGAAACCTATTGTTTTATCTTTTAACTAGCTGACCCTCGCAACTTTGTTTACGTCACACAAGTCTATGAAATTAGAGGTATTTATTAATCATACTCATCAAGTAGCGTGTAAATCTGCCCTGTATGCTATATCAAAATAGAGCTTAATGGTTAAAACTATTCCTCAGTATAGAATTTTCCTCAGTATAAACAATTTACATACAAACACCGGCGTGTTAGAATTTTATTACATGTATCAATGTAGTAGACGTAACGTGTATAAAATGACATCAATCAAATGTCATCAATATTCTGAAAAAGAAATTAAAAATAGAGTTCACAAACTCTTTTGAAAATACATACTGTACCTACCTTAGAGGATCGTTATGAAGATAACAGGATAGTTAACAACCATCCATAGAAAATAGATGGTATAATGCTGAATACCGCAAAGAACAATCGGCGCGGCATAGAATGGGGCCTATACTGATATCCTGGAGGATATTAATGATGCCGATGTCCTGTGCCTGCTGAGGCACACACACGCCGTCATGCATGTCTGCAGGACAACGTGCAGGACAACGAGCAGGATGAGGCAGCGAATGGCTGGACTGAAATTAAAATCGACAGACGCAAGAAATGTGGTGGAGGCACTAATTCACGTACCTCGGGAGTGTCGTGTCAGAAACTGATGGAATAGAAGAGTACCCTACATCATTTCGAGTCTCGCCAAGGCCAGAATAACCTTTACACAGCTGCGCCCCGTAGGCAGTTGCGAAAATAGACACGAAGAGTGAAACTCAAAACAAAGTAAACGTTAAAACTGTACTGCTAACTGCTATACGGATGCGAGACATGGAAGGTCACTAAAGTAAAGACATTTCGCACCAGCTACCAGCTATAAGTCTTCGTCAAACGCTGCCTCCAATGGATCCTCGGTACATATGGGCTCGAGAACATCACGAACGTAAGACTATTGGAACGCTGCAGTGAGACCCCAACAGATCAAACGTCGGAAGTGTAGCTGCTGCGCTGGATTGGACACACGCTGCAAAGGGACCATGAATCACATCATACCAAGGCAAGCCTTACTGAAACTACTGGTAGGCTTTCAAAAACTGTTCGATAGTAAGTAGGTACATTTATTGATAGTGGCTATAGGCTACATAACATAATGCGAAGATTAATAGGAGTGGTGCAGCAATGAGGAATGTTTCGAAAACGGAAAACATTTAATCGTTATAAGAGTATCCGTTGCGCCTCTGCGTAAATGGTTGAAGTTACATAAAAATAATTTATTACAAAATAATTGTTCTTCTTAAAAAGTTCTAAAACAAAATTCCAAAAGCCCAAATGTCCACAGTCAAGTAGGCACTTGGTACTTTACTTTGTTGAACATAGGCCTTAAAATCTTACTTCTTACTAATATTATAAATGCGAAAGTTTGTGAGTGTGGATGTTTGTTACTCTTTCACGCTCAAACCGCTGAACGGATCGGGCTGAAATTTGGTACGGAGATACATTATAGTCTGGAATAACACATAGGCTACCTTTTATCCCGGGAATAACTTCCAGCGGTAACAAATTTTACGCAGGCGAAGCTGCGGGCATCAGCTAGTATTCTTATATAGAAATAATTATACTAGCATAGTTGGTAAAAAATGCTATGTAATAGCTTTACCGCGGCAGTCCCCGAGTGCCACACGTCTTTTTTTTAATATATGCAACAAGTCCCAATATAAATATATATTCAAATATACAATTAGATAAGTGATCGATGTGATTGAATGTAAGAATGCTTAAAATCTTACTACAGATCTGCTTCTAGAATAGTCCGTCAGTCAAAACTCCAATTACCATACAAATGAAGTTGACTTAGGCGCCGAAAGTCTTGATTAAACCTCTTGATGACCTTTGGGCATGGAGATATCAATATGTAATGCTTATGAAGGCTATCAAAGTCCTTTCGAAAAAACACTTAGCGAATGGCAGAAAATAACTACGAATCATTTATGGACAACTGTAACCACTTAACTTTACGTCGTAATCATCATTCCCTCAGTATTAGCATCATAAAAGAACATAATAATTATATTATGACTTATAATCTTCTACCTAGCTTCGAAATTTTCTCCTTTCTAAGAAATAACAAGATCTGTCCCGAAATTTTCACTCAAAATTGTTGTGATAAATTTAATCCCGCTTAGGTATAATGTAATAAATTTGAAGGTTTTTATGTTTATACGTTACTCAAATACGCGTCTCGGATAAGATTACTTTAAAACGAAACTGTAATATAATACTGTTGACGAAATACTAAAAGGTAGGTACTTCTAAAATTTGGCCCTTAGGCTGAAATGTCTGCGCTCTGTTAAGACAATCTTTTGATGCACTCAAATGTACCCAAATCTCATTTAACCTGTCAAAGATTTTTTTTTTGACCCAGAACCGGCTTTTTCTGCGTACGCATGGATTGTGAAATGAATTCCCATTTTACCCGACGTCTACAGTATAATGGTTTTTTGAAAAGGAGTCTTAAGGTTATTTAAATACGAGATCGTTAGTGCCAGTGTGACTACTACAGCAATAAATACTAATATCGACTGGCACTTGACTGGTTTTTAAATGATTAACTACAACCCTCACAACTTCGTTTGTGTTAAATTTTCATTGTTGCTTAGCTCTTTTTAATTTTAGCGTGATGATTTACGCCTATGACACTCCACAATAACGAAGCTTTCTATTGGTGAAATAATTTTGTAAATCGGTTCAGTAGATCCAGAGATTATCCCTTACAACGTCACAAACGCACAAACTTACAAACGTTACCTCTTTATAATATTCATATAGATGGCTTAGATTGGAAATCTGAAAAATATTTATGCTATCGACTCAACAATAAAACATAATACCTACTCCATACAAAATAATGGTCGTAAAAAATTACCTCCTTTCGCAGACTGGTAAATATGAGAAAAGTTGTAAGTATGTTTGCTCCGTTGTTTACTGATGAAAAAACGGCACCATGGATATTACTCTTTGAAACAAAAATAAACCATAAGTTGGACATGTTGATAGGAGTAAATATTTTACGTCAACAACGGGGGACAAAGACATTCAGTATAATCGGCGAGCAACGAGTAGAAAACGGGACCTTGTCAAAGTAAAGCAAGAAGTCAGATTTTCAAACCTTTTTGCTATATCCGGCCATAACTGCTGTGCACTCTTCATCAACTCTCTAGGTATTTTAATAAAATATCGAGATCTGTAGATTACATTTTATGAACTAATAAGATAGTACAAATAATATATTTTCAACACCCTTCCTCATAAATTGGTTTTTATCACATGGTTTTTACACTCATAAACCATGGTATTAAACACTTGTGCTTTGTTTTCTTAATTGCACTAGTGTTTTATTTTATATTCCATCAAATTAAGTTTGTACCTCGCTGAAAGATAATATTTATGCATTCTATTTGCTCTTAACTTAACTGGGTTATAGTTTTATTTTTAAATCTCGGAAAAAGTATTCACTTTAGATACGTTTCGTTTCAACATTAAAAGACTAAAAATAACACAATTTTTGTAAAAAATAAGAAGTGTACCACCTTGAATATGATACATTTTCAACAACTTATTTACTTTAATTAACAATTCAACGTGAAACTAATTTATAAATACATAAAAAATAGATTTTTTACATTTTGCGTTTTGGCTGTTTAGCGTAATTGTTCGTGCCTACGCTCCAACAGCTAACAGTAACAACCCGCGCGCAGAAAACAAAAATATCAGCGCGGAGCGCGCCTTTTCAACAAACTTTCCGTCTGTGCTGCCAGAATTGTTTATTTGAGTATGAATAATTATAAAATTGGTTTTATTACTCGTAAGTGTGTTGAAAAACGTCGTGAGGTTTGGTCATTACACTCTCGGTTTTCGTGCAATATCACCTCGAGTGTAATGACCAACATACCACACTTGTATCATAAATAACTATTTTATAATTAATCGCATGTGTACTCATGCACTTTTTCACCGGCTCCCCACCTCGCCGCGCATACCTCAGAGAGTGCACAGCAGTTATGGCCAGATGATATCGCCATACTCATAGATTTAGAATTTTTCGCTACTCTCAATAGATACCTATACAAAGCGTGCGAGCGAGACCTCATTATCCATAGCACTTAGCTCGAGAGGAAAAGAGAAAGCAAATTGTGTACTCATATGTCAGTATTTTGAATCGCTGAGCCCGCTGGGATCCTATGGCGGCTCTATGTTATTCATAATATCCAGTAATCTGTAGTGATCTTACGATTAAAATAGAAAATTTTATATTTTCAACAATATTGTCGTGTTTAGTGTGTGAATAGGATATTACAAAACGCAATTATACGAAGAAGGACTCGTTTAACAGGTCATTTGTGACTTCGTTCATTCCATTTTTGACGTACATATTTTGCCAAATTGGATGTAAAATTTCACTGAAAGTTCAACTCATAACGTAGATTATGCATTTTCCTTCATACATAACACAATATTTAATGTGTAAATGCATTTTTGGAGGATATATAAGGCAGAAATAGAAAGGGCTGTTTACAGTAAAATAGTCATGGGTAGGTATCGATAAGGATGTCGATAGTTCATAATAGTGACATTGCTACAAACAAACTTATCTGGATTTAATTTACTATAAACATGATTGATTTTTACTCGAACTGTGTTATTTAGCCTTTTTTTTAGGGTTTTGTGCCTATTTTAATATAATATTTCCAACATTTTGAGTTGAATTTTTATAATTTTACTTCACTTAAGGTACTCCACGTCACACCGGGATGTTTGCTGTACAAGGCGCAGATTAGCCTCTGCGTCGAATACTGTTCTCACCTTTGGGATAACTGTGCGAGGTACTTACTGGACGCGCTTGGCGCTATGCAGAGACGTGTTATCCGATTTCAATTATAGGTTGTCCTAAGATGACGGTAAGCCTCGAGCCGTTAGCACAGCAAAGAACCATAGCGTCCTTGGCTGCCTTCTACTGAATGTATCACGGCGAATGTTCTGAAGAGCTCTTCAACCTGATCCCACCATCTTCTTTCCGATTCCGAACAACACGTCAGGCAGAGGTGCCACTCATATATAGCGGAGAGAATCTTCGCCAGAACTGAGCGTTTTAAAAGATCGTTCCTCTGTCGAACTACAAAATCCTGGAACGACCTGCCCGCACATGTGTTTCCCTCATTTTACAATCCCGGGTTCTACAAGCGGAGCGTGAAGAGGCACATCATAGGGTCGCCAACTTGAGGACTACTGTCAGAAGTCTTGTGTGCTGTAAGCATGGCCCCCATTCGCTAGATGCGCCACGGCTTTCCATTAGTTTCCATCAGTGGCGACGTCAATTTGGCGAGGTTAATATATTTAAAAAAATCTACGAGTAATATCTTTTATTGTTACTAGGGTTCAATAATAATTGAGTTTCTAGGTTTCGTATTACGATAAGAGTTGGATTTTTACTAAAATTTCAAATTCAATTGGCAAAATATATATGTACGGCAACAATGCAATGTACGATGCCATAAATTACATGTTAAAAGTGTATTTTCACAATCACACACTGAATCAAAATTCGTAAAATCACTACAGAATTTCTAATATTACGAGTTACCCCATATAATCCCATTTTTACTTTTTCATGGTCGATTACATTCAAATTAACAATTTATTCCCCAAAACAAGAAGTTGGAGATGAAACTTCTAAGCACTTTGTGTGCTTAGAAGTTTCATTTCCATTCCATCCATTTATACAGATACTTTTATCGATAACATAGGTGTGACCATTCAACAACACTATTTAACCCACACATAGATCTTTCATTTTTGGTCTCGTCTTCAGTTTGACACTGTTCATCTTGTACATTCTAAATCTATGGCCATACTTGAAATCTGTCATTTTCCATTTTCTTCGACAAGGCTTCGTTTGTTCTCGTAGCGCGCGGATTATACTGCGCAGTATCCATACATCCAAACTAATATTATGAAAATCTCGATGACGGACACTAAGGCTTCGTGGAATTTGGTTCCCGTTCCCATTTCCAATGGGAACTTCCTTTTGGGATAAAAAGCCTGTGTGTTATTCCGAACACGATATATCTCTGTACCAAATTTCTGACAGATCCATTCTGCCGTTAGAGCGTGAAACATCGATATAGATAAGACTAGATGACTAACGACCGCGCCAACATCAAGCCTACCTAACGTAAGCCCACAGGCTTAGGTGAGCCAAACGTCAGTTCAGTCTGACGCCGTTACGCCAATCGTACGTACAAATTGAACCGGGCGACAAAATGGTCAAGTAGACAGTAAAAGATTGCGATTCTAAAACATAAAAACACAATTAGTCATGTAGAATTACTTTTCACACGTAATTATACTATTTACGCATTGATATCAGCGTAAATACCGCTATAATCGAATTTTGAAAATAAAATTTGTGATTGCCATTCAGTGTTACCACTAAAATATCGGTTTGGTTTACCCACATCAGTGGGAGAATTAGTAATTAATTACCTATGCAAGATACATTAATAGTATTACCCGACTAAGGCAGGGTTATGATTTTGACAGGCTATATACGTATGTCTGTATGTTCATGTATTCCCTCAGAGCTCCTCAACTAGGTACTTATTAGAACTGGACTAATGAGATATTGTTAGAAGCGTCTTGACGTTCGAATGGTTATAAGCTATATATCGTGTCACTGAATTTAATGGTGCGCCCTCTAGCGACCATAAAGTACTGTGTTAAAATAAATTTAAGAAAAAAATATCGTGTTTGGTATTAAATGAAAGGGTTAGATGTTTTGTAAGTAAGTGCCTTTTTAATGGTCTTTATAGAATACTAGCGGACGTCACGCGGTTTCACCCGCGCAGTTTCCGTTTCCGTGGGAATTCGGGAATAGAATATAGCCTATGTTCACCGCAAAGAGTGTAGCTTCCCAACAGTGAAAGAAT
This sequence comes from Miltochrista miniata, assembly GCA_933228765.1. Taxonomy (NCBI): domain Eukaryota; kingdom Metazoa; phylum Arthropoda; class Insecta; order Lepidoptera; family Erebidae; genus Miltochrista; species Miltochrista miniata. The sequence goes on from OW121747.1 coordinate 41,974,506, forward strand.
TTTTCAAATCGGTCCAGTAGTTCCGGAGCCTATTCGTTACAAACAAACAAACAAAAAAACATATCTTTCCTCTTTATAATATTAGTATAGATATATAGAATACTAGCGGATGTCACGCGGTTTCAGTCGCGTAGTTCCCGTTCCTGTGGGAATACGGGAATAAAATATAGCCTATGTTCACCGGGAAGAGTGTAGCGTCCCAACAGTGAAATAATTTTTCAAATCGGTTCCGGAGAGTTTGTTTAGTACACCGGGAACCAACCCTAAAGACGCGGGATAGGACCCCTATGCGAGACGGCAGTGTTAGCTAAGGTCTGTCGGGATGCGATGCGATATGGTCACGCCTTTATATGTACGCAGAGGCATTTTATATGGACAAAATTCACCTTTTTTTATAAGAATATAACCTACGTCATATGTGGTGAGACGTACTGCCGTTGCCGTGTTGAGATTGACAGGCACAGGCTGTGACAGCCTGCTGTTGAAATTTTTCAACCTTGGTCAAGCCTTTCAACTTGGCTTAACGACTTCCATTTTACTGGCAACCGGGACCAACAGCAACGTGCCTTCCGAAGCACGGAAACGTCGGAAACGCTCAAATAAATGCTAGCCGGGACAACCTTCGTAGGCAGTAGCAGGGCGCAGTGTGGTTTTAGTCAGTAGGCGTTCGCAATAGCATCCATGTGTAATTTCAAACGTAAAAGAGAGAAACCCATTTTAAGGTAAAGAAATTTCTAAAATGGACATTAGAGAAGATTTATATCTACCGTTGATTAATGGCACTTGGTGAAACTTGCTGCACATATTGCAAAAAAAAACCGGCCAGGTGTCAGTCGGATTCGCGCACAAAGGGGCAAACGCGAGACTCTATGACCGAGACATGAGGCTTTGCCGTCCGTCTGTCTGTTAGTCACGAGGCTGTATCGCAGGAACTGTGGTTGATAGAGCAAATTTTTTCACAGGTGATGTATGTTTCTGCCGCCATAACAAAAAATACCTACTAAAAGCAGAAAAAGACCCCACACAACAAACGTAAATTGCCGTTTTTGTTTGGGGACCTGGACTCTGTGCTTAAATTCGACTCGCACTTGGCCGGTTTTTTTTTAATATGAAAACGTGAGTTTCGGTTTCAACCGAAATAAAATAATAAATGAAATAGGTACATAATAATTTTAAATTTGTTTAGTAATTCTATAATTATCGTGGGTAAAAATTTCATACAGTAGTCAACACTGGCCCACATTCGTCATGTTTATGTTTTTGTCTTTGTCTAATCGCAGTGGCGTCGGTGTTCACCGTACGCGTGTGAGTGAGACAGATATATGTTTCCCATCACTGCTTAAAAAGTTTCATAGTTGCGTCTTCTCAGCTCATAAGTAGCCGTGCTTTTGTCGAGACGCGATGTTCGTGCTTGCCTCTCTAATGATAATATATATAACTCTATGGCGTGAAAGAGTAACAAACATCCACTCATCCTGACGTCCAGAAATCTACACACTTACAAACTTTCCCATTTATGATACCTACTAGTAGTATGGGTCTTTTATCTCTATTGCAAGTTGCAAAACTCAATGTAAATACATTTTTATAATAAATAATTTCATTCCCTTGAGTAAACAAGTTTCTAGGATAATCAGATTTCACCCGGGTGAACTGCGAGTATTCTCTAGTTAACGCTTAAATAACAGAAGTAACCACGAGCAAGGCTAGTCAAATAATCCACAGATATAGGTAAGATTAAAATTACAATATTATTGTGCAAAAGGTAAAGCGATATTATAAAGCTAATTTAATCTGAAAAGGAACCGGCCGGGCGTACTGCGATCATTCTCTAAATACACAAAATTAATAGGATAATTCGTAACTTGATCAGGTTTACAAGATTTAAATTAAATTGAATTATTTATTCTATTCATTAACTGTTGCTTTGAGCCTTTTTCGTTGATTCAATGTACCTTTTTGTTAGGTTTCATTTTTAAGGAAATGAAGGTCGAAGATGTTTTTAGGGATCCGTACCTTAAAGGAATAAACGGAACCCTTATAGGATCATTTTGTTGTCCGTCTTTCTGGCAAGAATTTTTAACTCGTGAACGCGTGAAGGTATCGAGTTGAAATTCATGCCAATTATAAAAGTTCATGATATAATATGAAAATAGATCATTTAACGATATAAACAGCTGCAACTATTTTCATCGTTAACTCAGAGTTTTGGTTTATTTACTTCTTCAAGGGACTTTAGTTATTACAACTCGATACCTTTACGCATTCGCGAGATAAAATAAGGTCTTGACAGACAGACGTAGGTGCGGAGGGAGGAACGGATGTACGGAACCTTAGGTGGGCGAGTCCGACTCGCACTTGTCCGGCTTTTTTTTTCAGTACAAGTGTACTGGGTTTGTTGTTTTCAATGCCTACACTTAATCTTTATTACTCAACCCTGAACAGGTGTCTGCATTTACAAAGAGTCCATAGTAATTATTGTACCACTAATTACGGTAAAAGAGCAGTAGCATGCATACATATCATAGTAATATACCAATTCTTTTTGCAAACTTCCTTTGACTTTGATACACATATTGACCGATTGATACATTTGAAGGCTCTCAAGTAAAATCAGGTCAACATTTCAGCGGCTATCATTCAAGAGTACACCCGGATCGGTTAAAATCTGACAAAAATCTTAGGGCAACTATGAATAGCCTTCTGGAACGTGATATTAACCTTCAATTCGTTATACACTCGAGAGCAATGAATCCGGGTCACTTAAAGAATCCTAAAAATCTCGGAAACTAAAAATGCTAGGTTAATGCAATAAATTGTATTTAATAGACAATGTAATACTCCTTAAATGAAGGTATTAAAACTTCTTAGTTATTGTAAAGTTATATCATAAAAAAATCAAATTTGAAAAAGGGCCACTTTCGAAGATGGAACTACGAAATTACAGCATTTGGTGTTGCTTTTGTTTGTAATCTGTCATTTATGTGGGTACATAAACCATGTTGATAGTGCTCTATATTCATTAATCAAGCTGAAATTATGTCGCTTACGCCTGAAGAATGCACCAGAATACTTACAATGCTGGAAACCGGCCGGAGTCAGCGCGATACAGCCAGGACTGTCGGTGTGTCGCTGTCAACAGTACAAAGAGTTCTCCGACGTTACGAAGAAACTGGTTCTAACCTACGCAGACCAGGAACGGGCAGAACCAGGTGTACCACAGCACGAGAAGACCGATACTTGGTGAACACCATGCTTCGAAATCGCTTTCTCACAGGAACTGAACTCACCAATCAGTTTCGACGCCTCGGAGGAAGTAACCCAAGTGCATGGACAGTAAGACGTCGGCTTGCTGAATCTAACTTAAAACCCCTTAGACCTGCAAACGGCCCTAAACTGGAGCGTGGGCATCGTATTTCGAGACTAAGGTATGCCCAGAGCCACGTAAATTGGAGTATTGAAGATTGGTCAAAAGTTATGTTCTCCGACGAATCAAAATTTATGCTCTACAAGCACGATGGAAGACACAGAGTGTATCGAAGACCAGGGGAAAGATTCAAGCAAGCATGCATCGAAGAAAAAGTAGCCTACGGTGGTGGGTCTGTACTTGTGTGGGCCGGAATTTCTTCTGAAAGTCGCACAGAGCTGGTGATCATAGAAAACGGCTCTTTAACTAGCGTAAGATATGTGGAAGAAATCCTCAATGATCACGTTGGTCCATTTATGGTCAATTTAGGTGAGGATGCTATATTTATGCATGACAATGCCCGACCTCATACAGGTAGGATTGTGAATGACTACCTTCAAGAGATGAACATTACTCGTATGGAGTGGCCAGCGCGCAGCCCGGATATCAACCCGATCGAGCATGCTTGGGACGAGCTAGGCAGATGCGTAAAACAACGAAACCCTCCCCCAATCACGCTTCGTGAGCTCAAAATTGCTCTCACAGAGGAATGGGAGAATATTCCCCAAAATCGTATAAGGAACTTGGTGTACAGCATGCCAAACCGCGTAAACGCAGTAATGGAAGCACGAGGAGGCAATACGAAGTATTAAAATTCAAGAAAATCGTAATAAAGTTCAAAAATTTCATGTTTCCTATTTTTGTTTTAAGGAGAGATCGGCAGTTTTTTCTTTATGTAATTTTGTGTTAATAAAATGTATGGTGACTCATATTTTTTTTACTTTCATTTAAGGAGTATTACATTGTCTATTAAATACAATTTATTGCATTAACCTATCATTTTTAGTTTCCGAGATTTTTAACATTCTTTAAGTGACCCGGATTCATTGCTCTCGAGTGTATATGTCACCGAGATTTTCTATCTAAAACTAGCTGTGCCCGCGACTACGTCCGCGTGGAATGTAATAAAAAAAAAATTGTTAGTTTCTTTTTGTTTTTGGATTTTTTTTCGAAAATAAAAAGATTTTTCTAAAATAAAAGTAGCTTAAGTTACTCCTTATTACATAAGCTATCTGCCAGTGAAAGTCCCGTCCAAATCGGTCCAGCCGTTCCAGAGATAAGCCGGAACAAACTGACAGACAGACAAAAAATTTTAAAATATATATTTTGGCATGTGTACCGTATATACATTCATATGCATGTAGTAGAAAGCGGTTATTTTAATATTACAAACAGACACTCCAATTTTATTTATTTGTATAGATGTCCTTAGAAAATGTTTTATTAAAAGGTGAGAAAGCCATATAACTCCGATATATTGACATTCAATGGTACTAACTTTAAAATTATTAGTTCTGAAGAAGTTAAGCAGTCGACCTTCGTTATATCTTACTAATATTATAAATGCGAAAGTTTGTGACTGTGGATGTTTGTTACTCTTTCACGCTCAAACCGCTGAACGGATCGGGCTGAAATTTGGTACAGAGATACATTATAGTCTGGAAGAACACATAGGCTACTTTTTATCCCTGGAATAATTTCCCGCGGGAACAAATTTTACGCGGGCGAAGCTGCGGGCATCAGCTAGTCAAGCTATATATGAGAATGTATGGTGTCTCCATATACCTAGGTACGACATACTCTTTCAACACTCTAATAGGCAATCTCATGAACACACCGACCGTATTACATGCTAGATCTCTCTATAAAGAAAAATTTATGTACATATTTGGGGATAAAATACGCTCTTCTTTTATATATCGTCTTTGAACCCACGATGAATTAATTCGGAAATAAAATGGAGGTTTCAGAAAAAGTCTTATCTTGTTTATTCCTTTTTAGGCTTGTAAGGTCGTGAACAAACATTACGTATTGGTAAAGAAGATTGCTAAAGGTGTGAGGTGTGCGAAGTGTCTGTTGATACAAACTACTGAAGATAGGAGGGGCTTAAAGCGGGGGTAGGAGCGAAAAAGAACTCTTTGACGTGAAGAATAGAACTTAAGAGCCTACCAGACGCCAAATTGTTGAAAGAAGATATACATTTTAGCCTGCAAGACAGAGAGATGCGATCGGTTTTTGTGCGTTTTTATCGAAAAAAAACTATAACCAATATTAAAAAAGTAGTTTAGTGCAAATGAAGATTTTACTATTATCTTTCTTATAAATATTTTATATTATAAAAACAACTTAAAACTCATGAGATCTAGGTTAAAATTTCAAGGAATCGAGTTATTTTCAACAAACAATCTATCGAGGATTTTATCAGCAATCGTGTTTTTAGCTTAGTGGGTTTTTAGTTTATGAACTGAAGTTGTCTGTGTTAAAATTTTAATTCATTAGGCGTAACGAGTCCTGAGATCTAGATCAAGGTAATAGTCCATTTGGCGTCATATAGACTCTTAAATTACAAATTCAATCCGCAACCAAGGAATTGAATCTATCCTTACCATATAGGGTCAACTTAAAATAGAAAACATGTCTTCTACTTGAATCCTACTAATATTATAAATGTGAAAGTTTGTGAAGATGTTTGGATATTTTTTATTCAATCACGCTCTAACGGCTCTACGGATCGGGCTTAAATATGGTACCGGGGTAGATTATAGTCCGGAATAATATACTATACATATACTTTTCATTCCGAGAATATGTTCCCTTGGGAAGTCGGAACAGGAACCAAATTTCACGCATGCGAAGCCACGAGCATCAGCTAGTATCTATATAAAAATACAATAAAGATGAACAAGCCTGCGTCCCACTAATCACTACCACGGAATATGGTTACCGTAGTCCAAGATGCTGACTTAAATATTCCTTAGGTATCTTTCGAAGAAGCCCATCCCTTCAGGATATCCTGTAGGATAATCTTCACGTTGAAAAAAAAGCATTTGTATGTTGAAAGTTAAAACAATTTTTCAATAAACATATTCACGGATATTTTGACACAACGCTATCTCAAAGTAAGCTAGAAATAACCTGCTTGTGTTATGGGTATCAGATCACAAATATTAATACTTAAACACTTTTCAATCAAAGACTTCTATATAAACTGAGGTAGACACGCCGTACTCTAACAAACGAGATTTCAAAAGCAATCCTCAAACACACGCATTGCTAAGACTGCACTCACTTATAAACAATATTTACGTAATTGTCACCACAATAGCAATATACGAAAAGAACAAGAGTAAAAGAGAAGGCGTATGGACTCCGATTGCAAGCCGAGTACTCTCGAAGTTTTGACTCACTACAGTGCGAGCAACGCTGCTAATTAGGTCAGTTTATAGGTTTCAAAAATCGGTGCGTAGGGCATGTCTACCTCAGTTTATATAGAAGTCTTTGTTTTAAATAGGTACTTTATCATACATAAAATCACCTAGACTCTCAAGACAAACATTTATACAAACCACTCAAGGTAGGAGGAACTGAGACCGGGGGAAGTTAAGTAGGTATGTGTCTCAAGCGTTCAATAAAAATTTATTTCTTTCTTCTTCTTTCTTTATTTTTGGATCCGCAGGCGCACATTTCGACGTCTAGACCCAACGAGGCATACCTACACATACATACAAAGTCATTTATTCATTTGTAAATAATCCTACACAAGAAAAAATAACTATTCACATTTCAACGATATCGGTTTTTGTTCCCATTAATCATGACGTGTCATCGGTTTTTTCATTTTTCATGTCGATTGACTGAATCTAATGCTATGTACTTAGTGTTTTTGTCATAGATATAAATATTTTTAATATTCTAAACGTAAATTCTTGATCGTCTGGGGAAATGTCTTACAAATACAAATATTTTCAGCCCCCCTTAATCCCCTTTTTTTTATAAGAGTGCGAAAAGAAATAAATCGTCTGCGAACATTTAAGCTCTCTATCTATATTGTATAGCTATCCGTCACGAGGCTGTATCTCTTGCTGATGTTTAACCCTTCAGCACCTTTCTATCTTAAGGAACGATTCCAGTTTCTACATGACTCGCACACGAGATGCTTGAGATCATCAGAAAATTTAACGCTGATAATGCCCATGCATTCTACATCGTACTTTGATCATTCTTTCTCTGTACAGGCAGTGCGTCTATGGAATGCATTGCCAGTCGAAATCAAACGCGCCCAAACGCTGTCTAATTTTAAGTTGAAAGTAAAGGATCACTATTTAAATATCAAGTATAATAATTTTTAATTCAAAACTTACATCTAGTCTAGTACTCGTAATTCACAGTTCAATGTCACTGTCATTTGTAATTGCACAAATTACCATTATGGATAGATTTATCTGTTTTTTTTATACTTTTTTTTTATACACCTATTGCAATTTGTTTATTATTATTTATTTATACATATAACATTTAGGGATTAATATATTTATGTATGTATTTATTTATTTATATGTATGTATGTATATTGTATATTATTTATATAAGTATAGGCCTATTTCCGGATTGATAAATGAATGAATATAATATTATACCTACTTTAGCAGTAGGTAGCTTGTAACTTTGTTTAGTGCGCCATGAACTACCTTACAGTATTGATCCTAAAAATTAATCTATTAGGTTGTCTGGAAGAGATCGCTGTAAGCGATAAGACCGCCGATTGTACCTAGAGTTAATTTTTGGTATAAGTTCTTGTAATCATTGATATGGTGTACAATAAAGTGTATTCTATTCTATTCTATTCTATTCTATCTCAGGGAGATTCAGCCTCGTGACGGACAGATAGACAGACGGACAGCGAAGTCTCATAAATAGAGTACAGATTTTACCCTTTGGGTATGGAACCCTAAAGAGCAACAGCTCGAAAGACAACTTCAGCTCCATGTTTTGAAGTGACTCAAATTCTTCGAATCGTACCATTCATTTAAATATCAATAAATTGAACATTTGCTCAAGGCTCACACAACCAAATTCTATAAATATACAATGAGATTTCTGTGTGTCATCTGTTCGTAAAGTGTAAACGTCAACACAAGTCGTTTTAGAAAGCTAGCTGTAACGTCTTTACGATATAATTCCTTTTGAAAAGACTACATTAATAATTCATGACAATTTATTTTATATTAAACATTCTACTCGATAGAGCCTGTGTTCTTAAATCTGAATTTGCTTCATTGGTTCTGTACAAATATTGAAGAGGAAAACGTTTCTCTTTCAGTCAACTTTCGGTATTTTGATAACGGTTAGGTATCGTTTTTGGGTAGGTATCGCTTTATTTGGCTTCTTGTGCCAGTTTTATAAATGGTTTTATAACATTATACAATAATGTACATGTCAGTGTCACGGAATTTTACAAATTGACTTTCATCGCAGGGTTCGAATTAGATACATATCTATCACACGGTAACACATAACATATCTACATAGATATGTTATGTGTTACCGTGTGTTATAGCACTCCGAATGCCGATTGAGTAAATTTTAAGTACCTACCTATGTGATAGGGAAAATAAAAAAGGACGATAAAAACGAAGATCCCTAGATTTCAAAACGTAGATACTATCGAATATTCGTCAAGGAATAAAGGAATTGCCCATGACCACAAATTTGACACAGAGTTCGCTTAGGTAAAAAAATTGCGTGTACTTAGTGTACACACGTAAGAAGTGAAACTTCTTCATAAACTTAATTTTCACCTCACCTTAAATTAAGTCAAAAAGTACAAAAGTACAAAAGTCCGAAAGTCCGAAAGTCCAAAAGTCCAAAAGTCCAAAAGTCGAAAAGTCCAAAAGTCCAAAAGTCCAAAAGTCCAAAGTCCAAAGTCCAAAAGTCCAAAAGTCCAAAAGGCCAAAAGTCCAAAAGTCCCAAAGTCCCAAGGTCTCAAGTTCCCAAAGTCCCAAAGTCCAAAAGTCCCAAAGTCCCAAAGTCCCAAAGTCCCAAAGTCCCAAAGTCCCAAAGTCCCAAAGTCCCAAAGTCCCAAAGTCCCAAAGTCCCAAAGTCCCAAAGTCCCAAAGTCCCAAAGTCCCAAAGTCCCAAAGTCCCAAAGTCCCAAAGTCCCAAAGTCCCAAAGTCCCAAAGTCCCAAAGTCCCAAAGTCCCAAAGTCCCAAAGTCCCAAAGTCCCAAAGTCCCAAAGTCCCAAAGTCCCAAAGTCCCAAAGTCCCAAAGTCCCAAAGTCCCAAAGTCCCAAAGTCCCAAAGTCCCAAAGTCCCAAAGTCCCAAAGTCCCAAAGTCCCAAAGTCTCAAAGTCCCAAAGTCCCAAAGTCCCAAAGTCCCAAAGTCCCAAAGGCCAAAAGTCCAAAAGTCCCAAAGTCCCAAAGTCCCAAAGTCCCAAAGTCCCAAAGTCCCAAAGTCCCAAAGTCCCAAAGTCCCAAAGTCCCAAAGTCCCAAAGTCCCAAAGTCCCAAAGTCCAAAAGTCCAAAAGTCCCAAAGTCCCAAAGTCCCAAAGTCCCAAAGTCCCAAAGTCCCAAAGTCCCAAAGTCCCAAAGTCCCAAAGTCCCAAAGTCCCAAAGTCCAAAAGTCCCAAAGTCCCAAAGTCCAAAAGTCCAAAAGTCCAAAAGTCCAAAAGTCCAAAAGTCCCAAAGTACCAAGGTCCCATCCAAAAGTCCAAAAGTCCAAAAGTTCAAAAGTTCAAAAGTTCAAAAGTTCAAAAGTTCAAAAGTTCAAAAGTTCAAAAGTTCAAAAGTCCCAAAGTCTCAAAGTTCCATAGTCCCAAAGACCCAAAGTACCAATGTCCCATCCAAAAGTCCAAAAGCCCAAAAGTCCAAAAGTCCAAAAACCCTTAAATGACATGCTATCCCTGGATAAAGTACTCTTAATTCGAATCCACCGTGGTGGGGAACAGAACAAAGATGGCGCGTAACCAAAAATCGTGACGTGACGTGACGCAAATTTTTTTCCAACGCCGATAAAGAAGTTTCACTTCAATACAAAATAAATCGACCCGTTCTTCAATCGTTAGAAAACAACGAACTAAAGTCAACCATTATGTCCTTGTAGGCATCGAACTGTGAAACTGAAAATAATAATAAGCGTGCGACTAAATTTCCACTACGTGAGGAGTCTAAAGAACATCTGGGCCTTTAGACCAGATACTTCAGTGCCATATGTCCTCACTGCTATCACACGTATGTCCCTGCGGGCATACCACTGAACTTTTAAAACACTGTAGTCACAAGCCTTTACTGAATGCAGGCGTCACAATATTCATATTCGGATGCCTATACCCAGCACTTTTTGTCAAATGGTCTCAAATAATAACGATGTAATAGTCATCTTTAGTACCTAACCTAGGAGCAAACGAGTTCAGGAGTGGAGACCGCGACTTGGTACACGTGTGGTAGGACGACCCCCCGCCAGATGGACCAACGACCTGAAGAAGGTCGCAGAGCCTGACTGGATGCGGAAGGCGCAGGACCGTGAATTGTGGCGAAGTTTGGACAAAGATAATAATAGTATTACATACAGATCGGCAACTCCCTGTCGCGCCACAGCTGTCAATAGAGTTGACGTGCGCGTTGACGGACAATTTGCTTACATTTTATTGATCACACGCACACATTCAAGCTGGAGTTTCCGCCCTGTGGTTTGGGAGAGGCCTACGTCCAGCAGTGGGCTGCCTTAGGCTAATATGATTGAGGAAAGATTGATGGAATCTTTAGTACCTACCTGAGAACTAGACCCGGGAACATTAACAACGTTAACCAGCGAACGATCTTTTTCCTGTACTCAACTATTAATTTTTGTGAGCAACACATCAGGGACTGCAAAGTCTGCCAGAAGTTTGATTAAACAGCTTTGGCCTGTCGCCAATAACTACGTGTCAAAGTAAAATGTTACAAGTTAGAGGAAAACCCATTACATAGTTTTTGAGAGTTCCGTATTCAAAGGGTAAGTAACAATTGGACACTATTAGTGAGACAAGCTGTCTGTCTGTCCGGTTGTCTCTATCTCATAAATCTTTACAAAACCTCCATGCGCGAGTCCGACTCGCACTTGGCCGGTTTTTCGTCTGAAATACAAACAAGGATTCAGTCAAATATTATGCATGTAAATATAAAAAGTAAAATTATGTTAATATTTGAGAGCTCATTTTCTTTTTCTGTGTCATTTACTTAATAAGGGCCGCCATTTCAATTACACGAAAGCAGGAGCTATTTGCTAAGCATATATATCTCTGTGTATGTGTGTGTGTGGATTTGAGCAAACAGAACTTCTGGGTACTAGGGATTTTTCAGGATCTGAAAGGATCACCACTACCAGTGATATAACTGTAATGATAACCCGTAGGCTGCACAGGTAATATTTGCTTGGGATCTAGTAATCTTTACACACGCTTTGTGTATGTGAGTTTTTGGGCGAATGAGTCTCTCTCTCTCTCTCTCTCTCTCTCTCTCTCTCTCTCTCTCTCTCTCTCTGTGTGTGTGTGTGTGTGTGTGTATGTGTTTGAGACTAAAGCTAATAAAAAGCAAACAAAAATCTAACAGTACCACATCCTGAAAAGTTCATTATACTCCTTGAGTCCTTGACCAAAGTACCCATACTACGGACAATACTCTTCACTATTAGATAGTAAACATATGTGTACTATGAAATGAAATACAATCTGCCTTTGACGTAACCCATTATGCTTTATACCACTCTATTCCTCTAATGGAATACGCTATAGCACCTAGGGATGTCCATAAATACAATCGATAAATCGGACAAGTTTCATAGCTTGAATATACTCGTACCAAAACACATTCTCGGGCGCCCACAAATGAAGGGACCTATGATTTTGATCGGGAGGGAAGGCCAATACGGAGACTTTTCTCTCTGTCAATACATACAATACATACTTCAGACACGCACACACACACAAATATATATTGTGTGTGTGTGTGTGTCTGAAGTTATGAGTGTATTGTTTTTTGTAAGTTCCATAGTGACAACCAGATTAAATACGATTTTCCCCCGCAACAATGACAGACTGTATAGAATGTATAGAGCAAACATGCTATGTCTACTCCCCTTGTAATGGTCGCGTAGATCTAGGTATGTCTCGCACAGACTCGCTAGTCCGTAGTATACCTTTAATAGGTGTAAGTACCTACCTATTATACGCCATTTTACAAATTTTGAACAGAAAAGCTACATTTTTATAAACTTTCGCTATTTATAGAGAAAAAAAGAAAAATAATAATCTTCCCAGGCTTATATTTACAGCAACAAGATTTTTCTATAAACCATAAATCAATTACGATATTGAATTTGAATATTTTAGCGAAGTCTCTTGTCCATTAATTTTTTACTTGGAGCCGTAATGTGCAAAAATGCCTCTTTAGATTATTATCCCATTTTTCAATCGAATTATTCCTGTCATTCTCATTTTATAACTCAAGACGGGCAAATTATTTTAAACAACCAACCATTTGGCAAAATATAATAAGATATATTAAGGCAAGATATTTTGTAGATAATATTTTTAACCCATCTGAGTGATATTCAATACTACCTAACTGATAGAAAGGTAGTTATAAACAAATAAAAGTGGTAACATGGCCATTTGAAATACCATATGTGTTACGCTAATGACCCTTTGCCGTATTGAAACGGACAAAAACAGACGGACTGCCACGTAAATAGCACCGACGAGGAACAAAACACGTGCGCCTTCACAAACGATCACTATACTCTGTAAAATAGAGCTTGACTTCTGTGACAGTTATATTAACGTAAACAAAATTAATTTCATTTCAAAGGCATATTGTGTTCTCACTATCAGCATTTCAACCACAAAAGCTTTATGCTGAAAATAAAAATATATAAAATAAAATAAAATAAAATAAAATAAAATAAAATAAAATAAAATAAAATAAAATAAAATAAAATAAAATAAAATAAAATAAAATAAAATAAAATAAAATTTATTCCCTTTGAAATTTTTAAAAAAATATTTAGGTTTGTCAAAATTTTTGTGACTCTACCGGGGGTTCGGAAATGCTACAGACTGAGAAGAACACCCCAAGAAACTCAGTCCGGTCCCTCTTATTCATCTTAGTATCTAATACAGTTTTTTTTAAATGTAGAAAGGAGCAATTCGTGTCACTGCCAGGCAGTCTTGTCTTCTAGAAAGTCTTTAATGCTATAATAAGCTTTCTGGCACAATTTAAGTTTTATTAGTTTTTTAAATTTATTAACTGACAAACCTGTTATGGCTGTCGGCTATGTATTGTACATTCGAATACAATTGCCCGCAAAAGAATTGCTTATTTTATTAAGCCTAAATCTAGGTACAGCCAATTTATTCTTATTTCTTAAGTTTAGGTTATGGATATCACTATTTTTAATAAATTTACTGTTATTTTTATGCGTATATAATACATTTACATATATGTACTGTGAATACACAGTAAGGATGTTGATATCCTTAAACTTTTCTCCCTGTTGATATAAAGTCTATTCTTGTTTACGTTTATAAAACTGTCACAGGTCTCTGTGACAGTTTTATAAACGTACATAACGTACAAGCTATATTTTACAGAGTATAACAAACAATCGCACTTACAATACCGCAGTGCAGAACGCAACGGCTCTACGAGTTGTACTTTGTCAATTTTAAGTCTTGTATATTAGGTCCGACGTGAAGTTCTGCCTCACCATTGTAACGCGAGACTATCACCCTAACCATTTAAAAAATAAGTGCAGTGTTACGACCAGAATTGATCTTTTAAGGTAGAAGAGATGCTCTTCTATTGTAGTGCCGTCTTAAACCGCAAGTAGCTTAGGTATGCTCTGCAAGTTTAAGTCCCGGCTATCTCGATTTTCGCCGGCCTTAGTGAACAGTAGGAAACGGACTAACGCAATTATGAATGAAGATCGCTCTTTCTAGATTTATTGAAAGCGTCTGCTCTGCACTCTATTCAGACCAACTCATCTTTTGTTAAATTTCGAATCAAAAGGATCAATTGAGTACCACAAAGATTGAATACCACTGCATTCATATTCATTCGGAGGATTACTTGATGAACGGTAATAGTTGCAAGTCCGCTTAGTCCGCTGAGCTCCCCTTTGTACGAACGATTGCATTTTCCGGATTATAGATAGCTATGCGATTACGTAGTCATCTCCCAGCAATCAGGTAAGATGAATAATGCAAATCTGAAATGAAAAAACTGTTCTTTGTAATCAAAGAAAGTATATAATATACCGACGCAAACACTCTCACCCTTTTATATCCATAAAACCCAATTCGTTTCCTTTCATCTGTAATTGGGAAGAAAAATGTAAACAATATCGTTCGGTGATATTTGAGCATGTCCCTGTCCTTGAGCATTGAGTACGCACACACCTACTCATTCTCTCAAATACACAAATTCAGATAAAGTTAGCGAAAGTGTATGTTGAAGACGTACGCAGAATTCCGGGAATTTATCGGAAAACCACGCAGATTGCTCAGAGCCAGTTGAAGTGTTAACGGTGTTATTTTCGATATTCGATGAATTAGATTAAATTTCAACATGTGAAACCTATATAAGTAGGTACCTATTTGAGTTCCTCTTTTAGATTTTTCGTCGATATTCTCTGATATTACACTCCAAGATGCTATTTTATACGTGTTTCTTGTTAATCGTGCATAAGTTAATCTTGACGTAAAATAAAAACAAGATTTTTAAGGTGTGTTTTTGGTGTTGACAAAAACTCATGATGACATTTTAAGACTGTGGGCTATTTCCACAGCGGGGAAGGCTAATAACTATTATGCCAGTTTTATAGACCATTTAGCTACTACGTATCGCTAGTTCACGTTTCACTTGAAGAACCCTATTTGTAAGAGGAGCGAAACACGTGAAAAGCTAGTTAGATCACTCGGTTCAAGTAATGATACTGTTGTTTGTGTGAGGGTGGCATCTCTACCTGGCACGTGTTGTGTGGGATTGAAATGGTGAGGGCGGGAATAAATAGAAAATCTCTTCAGAATTCTCGAAGTGCTAAAACAGGTTTCAAAACGCTAGAGATAGCCAGGACGTCAAAAGAATTCAAGACAATCTATACTAAGAATGCCAATACGCTGAAGTGCGTCGAGAGCATCCACTAAAAATAATTCTAAAACTGCGAGAAGAAACACACGCATTCTTCACGCTGGACCAAAGATGTCTGGTATACAATTTTAAGTCTTGTATATCAGACTGCTTAGGTCCGACGTGAAGTTCTGCCTCACCATTGTAACGCGAGACTATCACGCAAACCATTTTTACGTGTGAAGATCTCTCATGGATACTATCCGGTCCAAAAAAAACCACACTGTATCCACCAAAGCCTACGGCGAGGAGGCTTGGACAAGCCTTCGGAAGGATATTCCAGGATTCACGCGAATGCATGCTTAGCTTATGTTTAATGCAGTTTATATATTGTTGAGATTACGAATGTCAATTCCTTGGCGTACCACATTTTTGTACTGATTTTATTTGTATCTATATTCCTACTGGAAATTGGCGTAATTGATAATAAACGGAGGTCCATTCAATGTGAAAGCGTATGTAAAGGAAGGAAAGGAGAATTTCATATGTACACGCACATTTCTGCGTATTCGGAACATTGAATTCAATCAGATTTTCGAAACGTAATTCACTTAGAAGTGTAGTCAAGGTAATCACAATAGTATCCGGCGGGCATTAGAGCCTCGTCAGTTAGTCAGCCGGTACTTCGAGGCCTTACAGTCTACTATTTTTTTTTTTTTTAAATACTATTAATAATGTTTAGGTACTACCTACTTCTAAATAATTCAAATTTTTAAGAACTGCAATAAATTAGTACCCATACACCTACAAATATGTTTCAATAGTTATTATAATATATCACACATTGGCGACAAAACTGTCTCAAAACAGACTACGCTTTACTTAGTTTTTGAAACTGCAAAGGAGACGTCTTACAGACAAAATTGGTTTAGGGCGCCCATGTTTGATATTGGCCGCCAATGTTTACGCCGTAAATCAGACCTATCAGATTTTCGACGTTCCTCAAGCATAAGTCATTTTTAAGACGGTTAGGTCGCAAATGTGCGCTTAGCCAAAGACGTATGAATTTATTATCTCTTGTATTCTGAATTTATTTTGCAAACTTATTTCAATGCCCCTATCTAAATAGTACAAAAAACTTTTTAAAATAGTTTTTATGATTACCAAAAAATAAATGCTGATCAGCGGATCAGCGGTCATAATCGTTTGTGAGTATCAATTCGAACATCAAAATTGATTAGAAACCATATTCGTGGCCATTGAAGCTAATTGGCAAACGGTGTGAGGTTCGATGCTGGGTAGGTAGCATGTACCGACAAAATTATGAGCCACGCGTAGTAACGTTTATTGTTAAGTCGGTTAGGAGCAAGTCCGGAGTAGAGGAGGCGGCGCTTGTCGAGCAGCGAATTGTGTAAAAAAATAAACGAGTAGTTTTCACGCAGTGGTACCTGATCATGTGGCCCGGGAGGGCGGAGGCAAGCTGACCCGATATGCGCCGACGGAAGAGGACGAGACCACACTCAGGGAGCTTCTACTTAGGTACGTGCCACTAGCGACAGAACAGCTTTCCGCCTTTAATACTGGCTTCATTGCATTCGATCATAAGGATCTCTCTATGTGTCGATGTGTCTTTCTATATTATGTTTCACCTTGGCTTGGCATCCTATCTCGTATTACAGATATCGATGCGTACGATAGTCCAATCGTGGCGGCTGATTCATTCACTGTTCCTCTCATAACATCGGACCATAGCACCGTGACCCCACACCCCACGTGGTTAGCATCGATGGCCACGAGTATGACGTGTGCGCCCGCCGCCCGGCCCATCTGCGCTTAGACCACTTGCATTACCTCACTTGGGACTGCTGGGACGGGAGTATGCTTGCATGGGTGTGGTTGTACCGTTGTAGTGTCAACTGTTTATAGACGTTTAGAACGAAAATAGACGTTTTATTCAAAACTTTCCTTTTATTTATTTTGGTTATTGGAAGTGCATTTTCCGATGTTCATAGCAGTCGTGTAACACGATTGAATATCACTGCATTCACTCTGTCTGTGTTCACCCTTCACTTTGAACATGTTATTGATATAGTTTTAAGTCAACATCATACATGTAAGTGGCACACGGTATTTGTAACTCACACAAAAACACAAAATTAATTTTTGAAATCTTAGTTCCAAATATTACATTTTATTTCTATGCAATACTTAATATCGAAATCGATCGGTAGTCTGATTAAAATCAACGATAAAATCGAACTGATCGAATGAAAGTATTTATTTTTCTGTAACCAACGTAGAAATAAAACAAATAAACAAATACCCACTAAGGACTGCTTTATTGATAGACAAGCAGTGTTTATGTTGATAAACAGACACATGAATAAAAATAGAATTTGTTCCATTGAGCGACATCGCCTACACAACTAATTAGGCTGCTGGTCGCCACTTATCGCGTTTATTACAAAAACATACTCCGATCATAATAAAATTATCTGTTTAATAAACATGATTGACCTTTTGAACGCCAATGTCAACAAAAGTAAACTCGAATACCTACAACGGCGGAGTAACGAGGGCATTTGCCGGTTTCAATCATTTGTAATGGTATTAAAAATGTATATTTAAGCCGCCAATTGTTCGTGGCTGCGGGCATTGAGGTTCAATTGATTAATACAGCTTTATTGGTTCAATCAATAGAGATTCAAATTAATATTCATTTTGAAATTGTAAATCGTGTGTTGTTATACTAATTGGTGTTTGGGTGGTAGCCTACAGCGACAGGTGGGCGTGATGAGCATGAATCTGACCGCCAAGCTGGATGAGCTGCAACGAGGAGATCGCCAGTTGGAGACGACGGTGGCTCTCTGCGAGATTCGGACACAGCTCCAGGAGTTGACCAAGAGTGTGGAATCATGTCAGAGTGAAGTCTCCGAGGTAAGAATTTTCACTTATTATCGTCTTAAAGCAGTTATCCCGAGAAAATGACTTTGTAATTTTTCACATCTATTTCATCAACTGTGAAACAAACGGCATTTTATCAATTTTGTTCCAATTTGAAGTGTGAAATGTCAAGTAAAACATAATGATGATCTTAGCATGCAAAGATAAAACAAATAAATGTGATCATTTGCCTTGTGTAGGCTGCTAATCTAGATTATTTGTGGGTACTGACCGAGGATAATCTCGAATTATAATGATTTTGATTATGTCAAAACAATTTTCTTTTTCATTGGATTTTCTGAACTTAAAGTGTAAAAGCTTTTCATGGTCTATTGGTCGGAGACTCTGTACGACAGAGGTGCCATTATGTTGATCACTCAGTAACATTCAATTAGACGAGATTGCGAAGCTTTCTCAAATCGAATCGAAAGAAAATGGCAATGAAAAGAAAGTTACTTATTTTCTGACTGCTTAAAATGGACGAAATTTAGATTACATAATTATGTATATAAAGCATGACAACCTTGAACTTTTACCTGCTATTAACATTTTTATATATAGAACGTCATCTATTGCAAAAAGTTTTAGAATATAATTATTCTTTTGGAAACTTGTAACTCACAATTCCATCAATAAAATCAGCCTAAAGCGAGTGCAGCAGCTCTGGTGTTGCAATCGTCCATAAGCTTAGATGACCACTTTTCATTTGATGGACCATATGCCTGTCTGCCATTTCCGGTATAGAAAATGTATTTCATGCAAAGTTTCATATAATATTTTTGATTATAATATTGAGCGTCGCGAAAGTACCACAGTCCGCACCAACCGCACAAGGCCATTTTAACTTCAGTCATAATAATATGTTATGCTTATGAGTTTCGTCCTATTCAAATTTCATAACCATCTTTGACAGATCAGAAATTGAACTTCGCTTCGAACTTTTCGTGAAAAGGAACATACTCAAATAAACATAAACTTCTAACCTCATGAATTTATGCATATTTTTGCGTCGGTTAGACACGAATACCCGTATTAAGAGCAACCCTCTTTATCCATCACTTGTTCGAGAGTGGAAAATTATAATATTACCTATATTTACATAGTCGTAGGCAGAATATTCATTGTATGGTAATTTGATTAGCTGAAATTAGTAAATGTGCATCCAAGCGTGTTATATTATGGATGTAGGCTGGGGCTATGTAAGCGTGATACGTATTTGTATAACATCTCATTAGATTCAGACTTGTGGTCGGGAAATTCTGCAATTCCTTTATAGACATGTTATTTTACGTGTGAAAATCTTCATGGATGCCATGTTGGAGTTCGAACAAGTAATAGAATAGACGGGCCCATACATACATTAGTTTTGAAGATTAGTGAGCGAATGCGCTCACTTTATTGCAGTCGGTGTTATTGTTCTGAAGCTGAAACACGTGTGGCAAAATAAGACATTTTACACAAGATGCCTTCCTTTGCATTTCCGAAGTGTAAAAAAAACACTATCCATAATTCGAAAAAAGATTCGGGAATTACTTTTCACTCGTAAGTACTAATTTTGCACATAGTAATGTATTTTATTTTAAAATTTTGAAGCTAATAGCAAGTAAAAGAGACAAAACATAAATAGATAATTAAGATGGCGGCCGCTCATACCGTCAGCTGAAAAGTACAAGCTATTTCTTTCTTTTACACGATATTTCGTATTTAAAAAAATGGCGAAATGTACGGGTATAAATATTGCCCGTCCGTTCGGCGATCAAGACGTGACTGTACGTATTTATGTAATTGAAGTTTTTGTTTCCTGTATTTGCTAACCAAAATGTCGTTTTTAGGTTCATCATCATCACGCCTTTATCCCCGAAAGGGCAGGCAGAGGCATATTATATACCCACATTTCACCTTTTTATAATTTGTCCCACGTAATACGTTGTGAGCCGTATTGCCGAGTTTAAATGGACAGGCGCAGGTTGTGACTGCCTGCTGTTGAAATAAAGCCTTCAACTCGGCTTAACGACTGCCATTTTACTGACAACCAGGACCAACGGCTTAACGTGCCTTCCGAAGCACGGAAACGCTCGAATAAATGTCACAAAGTGATCCATGGACCGGCCATAGTGAAAGTTGCTTACTGCAGTGATCGTTTACAGAACACTGAGTCCGCGGGGCCACGAGCGCTTCGTTTTTAGGGTTACTTATTAAAGGGGCAAAAACAAGACCCTATTTACGGGACTTCGCCATCCGTCTGTCTGTTTGGTCTGTCCTTCCATCACGAGCCTGTATCTCAAGAACCGTGATAGCTACATAGCTGAATTTTCTCAGGTGATGTATTTCTGATAGTCGCGTCGCTATCACAAAAAGAAACTAAAATCAGAAAAAAGGGTAGTTAAGAAGGGTCTCATACAACAAATGTAAATATTGGCGGTTCTTGGTACGGAACCCTCTTTGCACGAGTTCGACTCGAACTGGGCCGGATTTTTTCACCCCCAATGTCTTTTTTACACAACATCATCTCTCCCAAATTAAGCTAATATAATGCTTGTGCTATGGGATCTAGACGACTGATATGCATACTTATATATTTCTAAATACATACATATTTTACATAGAAAACACCCAAAATCCGAAACAAACAATAAAATTGTAGATCACACAAAATATTTGAACCGACCCAGGAATCGGGCCCACGACCTCCAGGGCGGCAGGCGGTATCACTACCGACTACGCCACAGAGGCAGTCAGATGTGTTCTTGATTGAATTGTAAACAAGAAGCCGTGAGACGGTCTCACCCGACTGCCCCTCTAACGTTTATTGTGAAAGTGAAAGTTCAATCCGATTGACGTTGTCATTTTTGTTTTATTTCAAACTTAGAACAGATAATCCACGTGACCTAGTGACGTTTTTTAATGCAACAGAGTCACAGACTATAGACACAAGTCTCGCCGTACGCCTCTCTGCAATATATTTAATAGAGAAGGGCTAAAATAACAACAATATAATACGAATCAGTCTAGTAGCTGCATAAACTATATACTTAGTAATAACTTATACCGATGTATAATAATAGTTTGGTTAATACCATTGAAGTTCCGAGCTGCAAGTTAGTATCGGTCGAAGTTACAGTGGGCGCACACTAGGCGACAGTCGCGGCGACATGTCGCGGCGTCTTGTCACTTGCTTGTCGCGGAGTCGCGGCGACATGTCGCCTAGTGTGCGGAGCTTAGAACAAAATGTATGTAATTTGGCGCCCGCAGCTTGTCGCCGCGACATGTCGCCGCGACAAGACGCCTAGTGTGCGCCCACTGTTAGTCAACACAAGCTCAACGCTAATGCAGACTGACAGCTCTGTGTTTCATATTTAGAACGTTAATAGTTCCTTACAGCATCTGCTTTGATTATCTATTTCAAGACATATACATAAATAGTCACGCCTTTATCCCCGAAGGAGTAGGCAGAGGTATACGCCCACATTTCACCTTATAGTTTTATGTCCTTCGTAATAGGTGGTCGGCAAATTACCGTGTTGAAATGGACAGGCTGTGACGAACCACAGTTGACACTTTTCAAGCCGCCCATAAAGCCTTCAACTTGGCCAAGTGTCATTTTACTGACAACCGGGTTTCATTTCGATTTCCTGCTCTACGCAAAGACTCGTTTTGCGAATTAATCGCCTTTTAAGACACTCTGGGGTTGAATTGAGGTGGCGACAATTTGTACTTTTCCCGTCGCCACACCAGGCAAGTATATAAAATTATATATTTACGGACATTTTACACAGTTCATGAAACACCCATACCTACTCTCGAGACAAATCTTTATGGACCACACACAATTTTTGTCTCCAGTGGGAATATAACCCATGACATCGTAATCCGCAGTTGCTATTACGACCTAATGTCCAAGGCTTCAGTCGCGTTTGCGATATTCCCGTTCTCGAACTAACTTTTTCCTTGTAAAAAATAGTTAATGTAGGTATATTTCTAAATTTAATTTCGTCTCTGCTCCAAATTTCCAGTGTAACAGACTTAACAGACAAAGCTACTTTCCAATAGCTATATTTTGTAGAAGGCCCGAATCCAGAATTAGTTCGGAAAATTTGCGTTCTCTTAAACTTTAACATTTGAAATGTGTATATTTCAGCTAAATAAAACTAGAACGTCGTACAGTACTGAAAAGTTAATTTACTATTTCAGTTCAGTATATTAAACTGAACTATTATATGGACCATTGAAGCCAGTTTATACCAGCTTGTGGCAGTCCATAGCTGGACGTAGGCCTCTCCCACACACATTCCTGAGCTTTCCGCAGAACGCAACAGAAATATATCATCTGTGAAAATTTCAGCTCTCTAGCTAAGAAAGAAAGAAAGAAAAATGCATTTAATTCCGTCAAACAAGTGGCACATCGAAAACGGAATATGATAAACACAAAACAACAAATAAAATTAAAGTACTTACAGTTAAATTAAATTATCTTAAAATTAAAACCCGCGCGGAATAAGGTCGCCTTTCAGCATGGTGTGCATGGTGTGCTTTCATTCATGTTGTCTTCAACATGAATGAAAGCATTTCGGTTCCCCCACGCAACGACGCTGTTTTTCAAAGGCGGATATCACGGTTCCTTAGATACAGCCTTGTGACGGACAGACTGACAGACGGACGGTGAACTATCATGAATAGGGTTCCGTTATCCTTAGGCTACGGAACCCAAAAATAACATGCCACTTACAAATTGTGCACAATAAATAGACAAGAAACTAAAAACCGTTCGATTTAGTTCTCAAACAGACATAACCTACTTAGATCGTTCGTATTTATGTTAATACCATTTTGAGAATCGAAATAGAAATTGGTTAGCCATAAATCGCTCAATATAATAATACGATGCTGTCGCAATATCGCGTGCTAACCCATCGGAATCGCGTGTCTCTGCAGCTAGCAGACTTGCAGGTCGAAACGATCGTTTTACCATGTGATTTATATGTAACTACCCTCAATATTATTACGGGTATATATCTTACTAGTTGTTCTCCGTAGCTTCGTCCGCGAAGAAGTCGTTATCGCGTAAAATCATTACCCTCCTTTTGCGCAATCAGTTAAAAAGTAGCCTATATCCTTACCTTGAACTCTAACTAGCTCTATTCCAAATTAATATCAAATCAGTTCAGCGGTTTAGGCATGAAGCGAACAGACAGACAGACTGAGTAACTTTCTCATTTATAATAATATTAGGGATGTAGGCATAGTAGGAATTGTGTTAGTTACTACCTACGATCGAATTTAGCTTAAGAATACAGTGTATTATCTACAGTAATATGCGATAAAGTATCTGAAACTGGCACTCATAGGGCTACTTTACTGCAATATCAACCCAGAGAAAACGATCTGTCGAAGATAAAATAACCATAGATTTAGAATTGAGAGTAGCGAAAAATTCTAAATCTGTGAATATAACTATGGACAGATATACCCGTGAGTGAGATGTCCAAGTGAGCGACGGTGACGGGACGCGACTTATAGCGACGTAACGCTATGTGACGTAATGAGACCCACACTTTTTTTGGTTCTAACGTGAGGGAAAGTCCTTCATGGATGCTAAGCCGGACTCCTACCGACTAAAAAACCTCACGTAACGCCCAACAGCCTACGGTTGGGAGCCCTGAGTAAGCCCTCGGAAGGATGTCTCAGGACATGAGACCCATACATAAATCAAGTCTCAGTTCAGTGCGTCAACTTGAACCTTTTGCATCACATCATACGACAACATCTTAGGCTACGCATATCTTCGATAGGTACTTACAGGAATTAGGATCGATTTCTTTTTTTGATGTGAATGTGAATTACTTTTTTTATGCTGCTACGTTGGCAGTGAAACTTTAAATGAAACCCAGTTGTCGGTAAATTGAAAATCGTTAAGCCAATTTGAAGGCCTTATGAAGGCGGCTTGAAAATTTTCAACTGTGGCTTATCTCAACGTGCGCCTGTCCATTTCAGCACAGCAATGGGCTCACCACCTATTACGTGGGAAATAAAACTATAAGGTGAAATTTGGGCGTATACTATGCCTCGGCCTACCCCTTTGGGGATAAAGGCGTAACTCCTAAGCAGTGAAAATTGTTCTGCACCATTGGGTTCGATTCCCGGTTCGGTCCAAATATTAGTGTGGTCCACAAATGCTTGTTTCGGAGTTTGAGTGTTCCTATGTATAATATGTATGTATTTAGAAATAGGTATCGGTTTTGAAAACTTATGCAGTAGGTACCGCATAGAATGGCCGCCAACTTGAGGACCACTGTCAGAAGTGGCCCCCAATCGCTAGATGCGCCACGGCTTTCCATCAGTCTGGTGGCGACGTCAATTTGGCGAGCTAAATATTAAAAAAAAAATAATGCTTGCACATTATGCACCAACCTACTTACTTGGCATGAGTATTTCTATCAGTTGGGCATATGTGGAAAGACTATCGTAGTATTTACCGTATGGTTTGGGCTAGATGAATGGTTACTTTGAATGAGTAATGTTTAAGATTATTAAACTATCATTGCTGTGCCCAAACAGGGCTTCATGTTGAGACCTACTGTTTATAAGTAACAACTGTACACACATGAATGCAAAATGAATTTTAGAAATAAAGTTGAATTGAATTGTGAGAATGTTCAACTATATTTATTTATAGTATTATAAAACACCTCCTAACTATATCCCTATATAATTAGGGATAATCTAAATATAAAAAAACAAGAAGCCGTGAGACAGTCTCACCCAACTGCCCCTCTGTGAAAGTGAAAGTTCAATCCGATTGACGTTGTCATTTTTGTTTTATTTCAAACTTTGAACAGATGATCCACGTGACCTAGTAACGTAATATAATGCAACAGAGTCACAGACTACAGACAAAGTCTCGCCATAAGGCCCTCTTTTTTTTTATACCACTAAGGTGGCAGACAAGCATACGGCCCACCAGAAGGACTGGTTCTGCAATCTATTTTATAGAGGGGCTAACATAATTTAAAATTACAGATTTTCGAACAGATTTTTCAACCTTTTTTGCTAACGCTATACTTGAAATCTGTCATTTTTCATTTTCTTTTACAAGTTTCCAAATTCTACTCGTTGCGTATTATATAGATAGGATACATATTATACCATACAAGTAAATGGAAAGTTATATCAACAAAAATATATCAATTCGTGATATCAAACATTCCATTCAGACCTTTTTATGGCCTTTGGTACTCATTTAGTAGCAACTCACCAATGTCCCTTAGATAGAGCTATTACCGAAGGATGTATAGAAATTCCGTGCCATGGCTTGAATATAAAGTCAATTCAAAAAGATCCAATAAATGGTGATATGTGATACCGGACAAACATACTGCTTTACACATGTATAGGTATAGAAACCTGCTGCCAATTTAGAGTTTCGTATTGAAATGATACGAGATCTCTTACGAAGTATTTCAATACATTATTCGTGAAAGATCTCAGGGCCAACATTTTTGAAAGCTTATTCTACATATGTACACAAGTAGGTATATTATTAAACATGTGAAATTTGTCTATTTTCGTCTTTTAGGGTTCCTTTCCCAAATGATAAAAACGGGACCCAATGCATGAGACTTTGTCGTCCGCCTGTCTGTGTGTCTGTCCGTCACGAAGCTGTATCTCACGAACCGTGACTATTGATTGACGTATGATGATAATGAAATGAAATGATGATGAATGACGTATTTCTGTTGCCGCTATAACAAAAAATACTAAAATGCATTGAGGGGGACTCTCATACAACAATCGAGATTTTTTAAAGTTTTTTGGTACGGAACCCTCAGTCTCTGATTCCGACTTGCACTTGACCGGTTTTTTGAGAATTCTATCTTCACAATATCATGAATCTATCAGAATGTATCAGTCATACAGAAAGTCACTTATTGGATTTGCGCGCGAGCTCAGATAATTATATTTGCCAGAGGGTAATATTCGGGATAAGCGCGCACGCTTCTGAATATAAATGAGAGGGTATTTTGTGCCAGTGTTTCGTCGTTTGGTAGGCGTATATTTTCAGATTTATTAATTTGTTTATTCTGTATTCACGGACGTGACATCCCTGTCAAAGGCCTCATATGAAAATCAGCGCGGCGTAACTCATTGTTCGACAGTAATTTATGCTGACATAGCGCCCTTTTCAGGTTTGTGCAGATACCAGTCAAAATGTTTTGTAAAAATATACTAATTTTAATGCTATACAACTAATAAATAAAATGACAGTGAGTTCTAAAGCGAAATAGATTAGGTAATGTTTTAAGACTACCTATACAAGGTGAAATGCCTTTGCCTACCCCTTCGGGGATAAAGGCGTTGCTATATGTATGTATGTATGTAAATATTTAAATTCCGAATCAGGATAGAAGACATTAAAAACCAATAGTTTGTTCAAAATTTAAAAAAATAAATTTCTCTCTTTCGAAACACAAAAACTCTAGCTGGTAGACAAAAATGCGTTGACTAGTTGAAGAACACAAATTTCTAGTTTTCTAGTTGCACTATTCCAACTGGTGTCTACATAAGTAATCACCCTTGAATGACATGAGTGACCAATGGACTCCCTCAACTTGTAGGCCACTGTCGATAGACTAGAGTGTCAAGACAGTGAGAGGAGCCGTCATTTCGCCAGATTTCGCCATAACTTTTCATAGATTTGCAGCGTCATTATAGCGAGATAAAAAAAAAACAGAAAAAGCCCGTCAACTATCATACAAAACTTTGTAATAATCAGTTAACCCTTACGCTTTTCGTAACACTAAAAGGTACAACGCGGCTGTAAGAGATTCATACTGTAGATAATCCTAATTACTCTTACTTTTCATAAAGATTCAATCACTCTCGATTAGGAAATTTGTCGATTTGTCGAAAGAGCTATATGTATTCTTTTATTGAAACATGAGTTTGGAATAATTATTTCACATTACTGAAATAGCTGTCGAGAATTGCACTCACTGATTTTGACTGAAGAATTGCACTCAGCTTCATCCATTTGACTCGCTGCAGAGGCGAGCTGTGAGAGTTGTCAACGATCCTATACTGACAGGTGGTGACGAACCTCTTCGCGACAGGAGAGAGTTTGCCTCCTTATGCTTGTTCTACCGCCTGTACAATGGTGTGTGCTCTGAGGAATTGTTTGATATGATGCCCACGGCTACGTTCTATCATCGCACCGCTCGCCAAAGACAGGGATTTCATCCTCACACCCTACGTCCGGAGCGTTCGAGCACGGTTAGATCTGATAGGGGTTTTCTCCCGCGCACGCTTAGGTTGTGGAATGATCTTCCTGCCTCGGTTTTCCCAAACGCCTACAGTATGGGGTTCTTCAAAAGGGGTCTAAGAAGGTTTTTACAGGGTCGGCAGCGAGTGTGGCGCCTCTGGTGTTGCAAACGTTCATCGGCTGCGGTGAACACCAGTCCTTCTGGTAGGCCGTATGCTTGTCTGCCACCTTAGTGGTATATAAAAAAATACTGAGCAACTTTAGTTCGTCATATTTTGTACTTCCAAATGAGTGCCGTCATTAATCATAAGCTGGTTGAGTGCAACTTGCAAGTGACGTTGGTTTAGGTCGCAGAATGTCCATACATGCATATAGTCACGCATTTAATAACGCAGAGGCATATTAAACGCCCATTTTACCTATAGTTTTGTTGTTCCACGTAATAGGTGGTAGCCTTTGAGCCTACGACCCACTGTTGATTTTTTCAAGCGGGCCTTAAGGCCTTCAACTTCGCTTCAACTGTTTTAAGCACGAGCCAAGGTCTCTACTCCAGAACTCGTGTCCTCCATCAGCCATCGGTTCTTCTACAGATGTGGACAACCCACAACAATGATTAAGTATAAATTTAAATGATAGGAAATAAGTGATTATTATCATTGTTCATTGATTATATTGTTCGAACTATTTAGGTTCGATTTTAAAATAAAACTAACAGCCTTGTTTCTTATAATAAAGGCAAGGCCGTGAGTTTTATTGCCAGGTTCTACATATTACCTTGCGAATCAGGTAGTAAATGTTAATGTCGAAGCAATTACTTTGTGACCTACATGAATAAAGATATTTTTATTTTAATGTTCGAACATAATTTCGTGAAAATGGGTTCTGAAAAGTTAGCGACTTTTTTTACCGTGATGAAAATCCATCTTAGATGAAAGTTCGTGACTGTACAAGCGAACGTGCTTCACCGACCGTTGGAGACAGCAGGCAAATAAAGAACAAAATGGAATTTAAAAATTCACACTTCATTTTCTCATCTTATTGACTATCATTTCTACGGAACTCGTAGCCCAAGTCAGTGTTCTGCTTTGTATCTAGAGTAGGTACCTCTCCCTACCTTTTCGGGGATATCGTGAATATTTGTGTTCATGTATCATTTATAGAGTCAACCCCTGCCAGAATTTGTCAAATTCTGTCCGTAATCCTGGAACAGCTTTCAAGGGCGTACCCGGTGCTCCCGGCCGTAGACAGTAGCAGGGCCTCGCGTGGGTTTAGACTCCATGAGGAGAGATAGGATTTCAACACTTATAAAAAAACACTTTTGACGGTGACAATATCTATGCCTAGTGATTAAAATTCTGTTCGTTGTTTAAACAGGTGAAGCGTGATATGGTAGCCATCAAGCAAGAGCTGGACACGGTGCAGCAGGTCAAGGAGGAGATCGAAGAACTGCGGGAATACGTCGACCGACTGGAGGAACACACGCAGAGGCGGAAACTCCGGTTGCTTGAACAGGTACCCTTTGAAAAATCACTTTTTTATATATATGCAGGTGCCAAATGAAGCCTGATGGAAAGCCATGGCGATATCTAGCAAGTGGGTCCACTTTCATAGTACACAAGACTACTGACAGTGCTACTCAAGCTGGAGACCCAGAGATGTGCCTCTTTATGCTCCGTTTGAAGAACCTGGTGTTCCTATACTTAACAAGACTTTCCTTCAACACCTCTTGAAGAGTGGTGACGATTGTGATTGGCTGATTTTTTGGCATAAGTCAAAATGCCTACCAACTAAACGGTAAAAGTGAGCGTCGTAGGGTGGTCACCCTAAGCCTACATTATGCGTTGCAAGTCCCAGACACCGACGCAGTGCTGCCATCATCACTACGCTATTGACTTTACGCCAGCACGGAGTATCCATGAAGTGCTGAGAAAAGGTCTCTTTTCTCTTATACTTACTCGTAATTCCGATAACACATTTAAATTTTTGTATTTAGGTATGTACAATGATATATAAAATTAGCAGACTATTGGCATCTGGCAAAAGCATTTTTCATTGCGTATCTTTCGATCAGTTGTACGACGATCGCAAAATCAATTGTCACACGACAATTTCACAATTTACCTAACAACTGGTCTCAAGGACTACTCGTATCTTTTGTAACTCAAGAATAAGCAAAACTTTTTCCAATTCCAAGTTAATTAATTATAAACAGCGAAGCATCTACTCAAAGTGTGGAGTAGCACTCAAATAACTGAAACAATTCAAAATCATTTATTTTTATTTAAATGTACACATTCATTCAATTTGATTTCGGTCTTTCATCAAAATTCAAGTTAGTCTTTTTTTTAACTGAAATTAATCCTTCATTAACACTGTTCTCAATTTAATTTGATGACAAACATTTCCCTTTTTCATTTTCCCGCCATCTCTCGTAGTTAATTTTCTTTATAAGTACCACTTTATTTGTTCGAAGTTTCATCTTCAAAGGTATGAATAATAAGTAATCGTATTTGGGGCGATTTTAAGGGTTTAGAAGTGCTACATTATTTTATTTCTCAGTGTTATCATAGAATATTCGCGAGAATATAGCTATATGTACTACTCTAAAGGTCGTAAAGTATCTATTTATGTTATTTCATATCTCTTAACACATATAGATATTTTTTTAAATCACTAAATATGCAAACAAACATTCACTTCTCAAATTATAATAAAATATTTTAATATAACGTAATCTCTGGTACTCAGAAGAAACGGCTTAACGTGTTTTTCTTAGTACGGTAACATTGATGAATAGAAAAGCGACATACGGTCTACTATCTCCGACCTGAACTTAACTCTATAACTTCGTCCTATTTCTGTACTACCCACGTTTAGTAAAATCTTTGAAAAGGTAATGCTTAATCAAATGCAAAATCATTTTAATACAAATAAACTATTCCATACTAAACAATTCGGTTTCACGCGCGGTCGGTCTACCACGGATGCTGGAATCAAATTATTAGAGTATATATATGAGGCCTGGGAGGAGTCGTATGATGCTTATGGTGTATTCTGCGACCTATCTAAGGCCTTCGATTGCGTCCAGCATCAGACTTTAATTAAAAAACTTGATCATTATGGGATCCAGGGGACGGCCTTGGATTTAATTAGTTCTTACCTAAGAGATAGAGTACAGAAAGTAGTTATAAATGGTAAACAGTCACATGGTTCTGCTGTAACAATGGGGGTGCCTCAGGGTTCAATTCTGGGACCTTTTCTATTTTTAGTGTACATAAATGATCTCCCTCACCTTATAAGAGACGATCACGAGGTAGTTTTGTTTGCTGATGACACATCTTTTATATTTAAAGTTGAACGTGGACAACGCGATCTTGACGAAGTAAACAATGCCCTCTCTAGGGTAGTCCACTGGTTTAACGCAAATAATTTATTGTTAAATGAAACTAAAAC
This sequence comes from Miltochrista miniata, assembly GCA_933228765.1. Lineage (NCBI taxonomy): Eukaryota > Metazoa > Arthropoda > Insecta > Lepidoptera > Erebidae > Miltochrista > Miltochrista miniata. The sequence goes on from OW121747.1 coordinate 42,005,507, forward strand.
AAAATGTATTAGATTCACCTTGCCAAATGTTAGGCTCGTTAACACCAGTATTAAGATTAGGGATGATCAAGTAGAATTGGTCGATGAAACTGTCTTTCTGGGCATAAAGTTAGACTCCAACTTGCAGTGGGGGCCTCATATCGAGAAAGTCTCGGGCAGACTGAGCTCTGCAGCCTATGCCGTTAAAAAGATCCGACAACTGACAGACATTAGAACAGCGCGTCTTGTCTACTTTAGCTATTTCCACAGTGTCATGACCTATGGCATACTATTATGGGGTAACGCTGCCGACATCGAATCTATCTTTGTGTTGCAGAAAAGGGCTGTCCGGGCTATCTATGGTATGGGGATTCGGGAGTCATTAAGAGAAAAGTTTAAGGATATCAACATACTTACTGTGTATTCACAGTACATATATGAAAACTTATTATATACTCATAAAAATAACAGTAAATTTATTAAAAATAGTGATATCCATAATCTAAACTTAAGAAATAAGAATAAATTGGCTGTACCTAGATTTAGGCTTAATAAAATAAGCAATTCTTTTGCGGGCAATTGTATTCGAATGTACAATACATTGCCGACAGCCATAACAGGTTTGTCAGTTAATAAATTTAAAAAACTAATAAAACTTAAATTGTGCCAGAAAGCTTATTATAGCATTAAAGACTTTCTAGAAGACAAGGCTGCCTGGCAGTGACACGAATTGCTCCTTTCTACATTAAAAAAAAACTGTATTAGATACTAAGATACTAGAAGAGAAGGGACCAGACTGAGTTTCTTGGGGTGTTCTTCTCAGTCTGTAGTATTTCCGAACCCCCGGTAGAGTCACAAAAATTTTGACAAACCTAAATAATTTTTTTAAAAATTTCAAAGGGAATAAATTTTATTTTATTTTATTTATTTTACTACTTGACAACAAAAGGAAATGAAGTCGAATATTCGAACAGAAATAGAAAAGAAAATGATGTCGTCAAGTGGATGCTTATAATCTTTTATGTAACGATACATGTAGTGGAGGTCATAAACCAAAACAGACGTATCTCACTCTCCGCGGTACAATAAAGACCAACTAGTTTGATAGCATTACAGTCTCCAAGCGCGCTGTTTTTATTTCTTCCAAGTTCATGAAAAATGGCACTTTCCCATTTATTTTAATAACTAAGTACTTACTGCGATTTTCTTGGACTTTACTTTACAGACTAAAGTTGAACGCACACTGACGATATTACTTTGTGTGTGTGGAAAATTCTACGTATTTGATACTCGAATCGATCCGACAAAAGTCACCCCGGAACAGTATTTGGAAAGATGTCACAGGATTCCCGCAGGTCCCGCCGTGGGCGAGTCCGACTTGCTCTTGGCTGGTTTTTATTCTTTGTGTACGGAGCCCTTAAAAGAATCACGGGCATTCTCCACATATTATAAATATAACGACAAACATTTTTGCTATCACCGACTCTATTATTAAATCTTATTGCTCGAGAAATTCGAAAAACAGAGCGTACCCATTTGTCCAATCAAGCGACGTTATTTTGATCAGACAATAATCGGAACAGAAAAAGGAGTCGTGATCTAAGTGTTCCCAATTTGATCTGTTTATTGAATCATTAGTAGAAGGTACTAGTTAATGTGCTACTGACACAAACGGGAATTATCGGCCCATAACTTGCCCAAACAAACGATTCATTTATCCAATAAACTGTGAACATCACCTAATTATTTCATCACAGCTTTTAATTACGCTTATAATTGTGTATGTTTCGCCATTTGAATGATAATAAGAGAATATCTCTACTGTGTACCATGCTTGGGGCAATTCTTGTTTAAGTTAGCAGTCTAATAAATATTCAAATACTTTAAAGACTTCGTTAGTCCATTGCTTAATTTGTAATAAAAACTTCAGTGTTTATATCTAGCTGCATCTGAGCTTAAGTATTTTATTTTTTACGATATGGCTAATTTTATTTGACTTTTCTGGCCGCCTGCCATCTGATATCATAACCCCTTTTTTCTCGGCGTTTGACCCAGAAGCATGACCGGCATTTAACATATTGTGCCAGTTTATTTTGAGCTTAATGGTAGCCATTTTCATCATACTCATTATGCCAGTGTGGCACTTCAAATCCTTTTCATTATTCACTCATTCCTCTGAGATGAAGTCCAGAGGGATATGTTTTCCAAAGCAAAATCTTGGTTTTCATACAGTAAAACGAGAAAAAACACGACAATGATTTATCGGGTACAGGATACCGGATCCCTTGCCAAGTGGCCACACTCAAAAACTCTTAAACCATCGAGGCCGCAAAGTTACTGAAAGTGTAATTACAAAAATTTGAAATTGACTTTTTGATGTTTTTGATTTCTTTGCGGATGTTAAAAAAGAAATATTGTCAAGCAGCGGTTATTTAGAACGTTGATTTTACAGCGATAGCGATTTTATTAAGAAATTGGTAGAGCTTTGCTTGTTATATTAATACCAATTTTATATTGTTACATTAATACAGTGGCACTTCAAATCCTTTTTATTATTCACTCATTCCTCTGAGATGAAGTCCTGAGGGATATGTTTTCCAAAGCAAAATCTTGGTTTTCATACAGTAAAACGAGAAAAAACACGACAATGATTTATCGGGTACAGGATACCGGATCCCTTGCCAAGTGGCCACACTCAAAAACTCTTAAACCATCGAGGCCGCAAAGTTACTGAAAGTGTAATTACAAAAAGTTGAAATTGACTTTTTGATGTTTTTGATTTCTTTGCGGATGTTAAAAAAGAAATATTGTCAAGCAGCGGTTATTTAGAACGTTGATTTTACAGCGATAGCGATTTTATTAAGAAATTGGTTGAGCTTTGCTTGTTATATTAATGCCAATTTTATATTGTTACATTCATACAGCTACACAGGAATGACCCATATAGTTTACCAGTAATAAATTCAGACTACTTAGTACCAAATTTATTTTCAAATAACCAAAGTGGTTCAATCGCTATAAATCAAATAAATCGCTATAATTTTACGTGTTGTGGAGGAAACCGTCACGACTTTACGACTAGGTACAATCTTACTATAAAGAAAACAACGCAAAAATGAAACTCAAACCACAAACAGTCAGAGTAATCCGAAGCCTTACAGTGAGCCACAAATCGATGAAAGTCGTGACTTGCCAACTCCGTGCAATAAGTTAAAAGTAACAAAACAAATTTTGCGAGTTGCCTGGAAACTTTGCTCAAAGTTGGTGCTACATCGGTTATAGTGCTCAGACAGGTCACTGGCTTTCTTAGAATCTGACAACTAACTATTTATTGCTTTCTTCGTGAAAATATCTAAAAACACCGGCCAAGTGCAAGTCGGAGGGTTCCGTGCCAAAAAACGACAAAAAATCAAGTTTGTTGTATGGGTGCTCCTGTCAACCCCCGCTTTTGTTCTGATTTTAATCTTTGTTGTCATAACAGCAAAAGAAATATCATCATCTCTAAAAATTTCAGCTCTGGCTAATTTCTGTTTACTTTTTTTTATTTAATATCCACCCCTTCTGGGCTAGAGCTAGAGCTACTGCGCGTCCAGTTAGTGAGCAGTGAGAACTAGGCCTTAGAACCCCATTTTTCTTCCTACATTTTACTTGTTATGCGTCATGTGCATAAAGTTAATTTCGTCAACACAAACAAACAAACTTTCTAGATTTAATGACAATTATTTACTGTGGTCTAAGAATGCAACCTAGCCAAATACCGATATTGTAAATAGAAAAGATAGAGTTTCATTATAAATATAGTTTGGTTCGTTCCGCATCATTCATCCGATTCTTTGTCATTTAAAGAGTTTGTTCATTCTCTTGTTGACGACTGTTCTCAGGAAGAGCGCACATTAGAAATACGACTGTCTTACGATTGACTCAGTTCGACTTTCAGCGTAAACATCGGCTGCCGATTATCGAACGCGGGCGTACACCGTGAAGTAGTTTTATCTGTAAGACGTCTCCTTCACAATTTCATAGATTTAGTAAACCAATGTGCGCTTAGCCTTCTGGTTGCGTCAAAAATCTTTTCTTCGAAGCCCCAACACGATATACATATTTGTAAAACTTTTAATTGATGGAAGTCACGGCGATTTCAATAAATTAAGGGTCACTAATCTGTCTATATTTAGACAGTAACCCCTTAAAAATAATTATGCCTGTCTTTAAACAAAACGTAACAACTGCTTCCTGCCATATTTAAAGCGTTATAAATCTAACAGCTAAAATGAACCTTTTATTTAACTGAACTAGGTGCAAATTTCAGTGCAAAATTACCAGACTAGTTCTGAATTCTGATTACATATTGCACCCATTAAGTAAAGCTTGTATAACAACCTTGTGCATGGAAACAATATTAATTAAACAGTTCTGTTGCACGAAGACTATTTGATTAGCGCTTGGTTTTGAAATTTGAATGCATATTCCATTTTGCATTTCCGTTTATAACTACTGTAGTGACTCTTGAATAATTGATGTTCTACCCTTGATATTCAACCCGTTATTATACGGACATTTTTTCATCTGTAGTGCCATTCGGTAGAGTAACCGCCTTCGGCGCCGTCGGTCCAAATATTTGTGTGATCCACAAATGTTTGTTTAGGAGTTGGGTGTTTCTATGAATTATATGTATGTATTTTGAAATAAGTATATAAATATGTCTATCAGTCGTCTAGATCGCACAGCACAAGCTTATAACTTAGTTTGGGCTAGATATGTTGTGTGAGAATGTCTAACAATATTATCAAAGTAAGCTAGGATTAACCTGCTTGTGTATGGGTATTAAACCACGGATATAAATACTTATAGATACTTTTTTTACTAAAACATAGAAATACGCAGACTTTCGAGATATTTTTTTATGGATCACACAATTTTAGGTCCTCGATAAGGGTAACTTTACTACCTCTAGACCAAAGAGGCAATCGTGTTAATTACCTAGCTATTAAAAAAACGTTTTAAAGAAATCAATAAGAACCGTAGCAAATCCTTCAATGAATTAATCAATCAATCAATTTATCCATTTAGACCTTTTCCATCAGGTCCGTAAAATGTTTTAAAATTTTTCGAGTGAAAGGTTCATAACAAAATTAAGTCTTTAAATTTGGGACATTACTAGGAGCCTGGTCAAGTTAGACCAAAAATAAGAGTAAAGCTATTGTTTAAAATATGAGTAAAAAAAGAATTTGCAAGTTCCCCATCTTTCCCCTGTATGGAAAGAAAATTGAATGTCAAAGTCAAAAAAATGAGTTATTTTGCGATTTTCACCATAACTAAGTATAGTTTTCTTATGAATATAATTCTGACAAAAGTGGTAGACTACGAATAATATACATTATTCGTAGGTGGTAGATCATAAAATTATCTACAATAAATGTCTCAATACTTTTTTTCTACGAGACACTGTACTGTTTTGGAGATGTAACGATTCAAAAAGTTGCTAAGTTAATACACTACCTCATAGGTGGCGTGGCAACGTGGCCATATTATGACAATTACTAACAACTTTTACAACTTTTTGGACCATTATTATCTCCAAAACGGTGGCTCGTAGGAAAAAAGTATTGTTACATTTTTTTGTAGATAATTTTATGATCTACAATTTTGTCTGAAGCGAAACGAACTGCGAACGCTATTTACAGCGAAACTTACCGTTTTGTTGAAAATCGCGGAAATACTCTTTTTTTACCTTTGACTTTGAATATTTTTTTCCAAACAGGGAACTTTCAAATTTTAGTTTTACTTATATTTTAAATAATCTTACTGATTTTCAGCTTGGTGGAAATTTATGTAGCTTAGAATGTCTAAATTGACTGGACTATAGGCATCAGAAATCAAACACAAATATTTAAAAAAAAGGGTATGTGCCTAACTGTTAATGTGTTCATACGTTGTTTTTTTTTTTACTTTCTACATAATTTTTTATCAAACACAAAGGTTTTTTGCTCATGTAGGTCAATAAGTAACATTTATTAACGATTAAATTTCAGTCTGTTGGGCAATAAGAATCTCAACAAATGATATACTTACTTGTATGTAATTCTATCCTACTGCGCCAACGAAAATGAAACTATTGATTTCTCAGCAAGCCTTTTACAAAAGTAATGGCTGTAACCCTTTTGACGTTATCATATAAGCTGCAGCTGCTGGCTTTATAACTTTCTCTCACAAATCCAGATTCAGGTCAGAGCGCACTACGCCAAATGTGAACATAAGCTTTCACAATGCTCTCGAGCAATTTCTGTTTCATACAAAGACGTCATTGAAATGAAATTGTAGTTAATGTTGGGCACTGGTGATGGATCAAAGTATAATATTAGAGGTTTCGTATTGTGAGAAAAAAAGAGAAGAAACTCTTAATGAAACACGTTGCTCAATTCATGCCAAAATGTTATTTGACTAAATTTATTTATGTTATAGACATTTTACGTAGTGCAATTCAACTCTAAAAATAAAGCTACCTTTTTTCATATGTAAATTCTCACCATGTTATGCTGGACTTGAACCGACTGAAACTATACGGTCTCTGACTATTCGTCTATGGCCGGGGGTCCAGGGTAACTGCATGTAAAACTATCCTTGAATATCGAAATGAAACTTGTACTATAAAATCGAGACAACTGATTTTACTGAAATAAGTGAAATATTTCTTAATAATACTAATATAGGTAAATAAATGCTATAGTAAACTGTGTCTGTGCCTTAACCACTGAACCGATTTCAACATTTTATAAGAAATGAAATATTATTTCAGCTTTGATAGTTTAGACTTCGTTTCAGGGCTTGACCTTCTTCCTGTCGTACGCCATCCTGGCTGCGGTGCTCGGCATGCTCCAATTCGGCTACAACACTGGTGTCATTAACGCTCCTGGCAAGGTTGGTTTAATACACTTTTTTCGGAGGTTCTTAGGGTTCCATATCCAAACGATAAAAACGGGACTTTATTACAGAGGTTTTGTCCGTCTGTCTGTGTCATCAGGCTACGAGTATATCTCAGGAGCCGTGATAGATAGAGATCTGAAATTTTCACAGATGGTGTATTTCTGTTGATGCTATAACAACAACTACTAAAAACAGAAAAAAGAGGCTCGCACTCGGCCGGTTTTTTTAGATTATTTCTTTTTAGTTTTATAACATTGAAATTATCGAAGTTCCGCCTCATCGCAATTTGGTTGGAAAGCCGACCTCAACTGAATTGGAAAAAGGCTCGGAGGATAATGTTCAAGACAAGCACAAGTAGCGGAATCTATTATACCTATCATTGGTATAACTTCATGAAAGTTTGTAAGATCGAAATATTACACAATCACGTATTAAGCAAGAAATCAAATTCATCATGTCAAAATTATTCTAATAACGCTTGTATAAAATTGTGAATAATATTCGCCGTTATATAACTGGCGGTGCTTTACAACTCCATTAAATAGGTATAATAACCAATATAAATTTGCCTAAGCCAATAGAATTCCTAAACCAAATTATGCTTCCAAAACTAACATAGGTATCTATTACCAAAATTCACAATATTGTCTTACAAGTTAGTAAGGCATCGTAATACCTACAAATTTACAATATGGGGTTCTCAGAACCCATGTATTAGGTCATTAGGGTCATTGAAATCGGATACTTAGCTGAAACTTAAAGGTTGAACACAGTAAAGGAAACTAAATGTGGTAACTGATACTTATTTGGAGGTAAAGTACTTCGCAAGTTTGCCTAAGAGCCTTGCCTAAGTTCGTTTCGTAAATGCCTTGGAGACAGATAAATTTGCTACATGATACGACGACCACTCCACTTTAAAGTTCAGAGAACCAATTAAAGGAATCGTTAGAGTAGAATTTAAGTTAAACGTATATAGATATTCCAGTTATGATTAGAAATGTTTGAGAAGACAAGGTTGGCTTGTGGTTAGAAATTTTGAAGTATATCTTTGATTTCACGACTCGTTAATTCTCGTAATTGACAAATTCGAGCACAGCATTATGTGTTTCAGTAATTATACCGTCAAACGATACAGTATCTCATATAGGGTTTTCGAGTAATATTATAACGATAATATCTTTTCCAAAAAAGGTTACAACGAACCTGCAATGCTTTACCTCAATGCCTATTCATATACAAAAGAACAAGAATAGAAAGATAGGGATATCAGCGAACAAAACCCCCACAGTTGAATTGAGCTTATTTCCATTGACCATTGAATGTAGTAGATGCGGGAGGATTGTGTTGTAAGACTGCTCATTCTACGATAACTTCTGAACAAATTAGGAATTTCAGACATTATTACTGTGTCTAAAAAGATTCTTTCATAAACTTTTACAAGATTAAATTAAGTCGCGTAGAAACTACTACTACAGTAATACTAGGTGAATTTTAGACATAATTATTCCAACTTTATGATAATAGAATAAATATCTTTATCGTTGATAAGAACGACTAGGACAAATGTCTTTTTCAAGTCTAATAACAGCAACTAATTAAACGACGACGAAGCCAGTGTAGCGAATAAGTTCATTTCTAGAAAGTTAAAATTCCGTTCGCTCACATTTCTGAACCAATTTTCGTGAAACTTGACATACATTTTCAACTATGCTTTGGTTTTCTTATTATCTACGGTTGTATAGCTTACACTTAGAGCTAATATGTGCCGTGTTTTACACGACTTAATAATTAGACAAAAACTAATCAGTTATCATTATCTTAAATCATTAAAGAAGCTGCTTCCAATTTCTTGTTGACCGCAAATTCTTTTACTTTTGCTTGAGGAAAGAATACACCTTCTGCATTTTTTTTCTATGTTAAGTCCTACTGACGTAAGATTATTTGAGAATCGAAGTACTTCATTAGGGCGCACGTTAGAGACACGATTGTCTTAAGACTGACTCTTGCTTTATAATGGAAATTTCGGTTTTTGGCGTGAACATCAGCAGCCGATTATTGGACTTGAGCGTGCGTAATACAGCCGTATAACAGTTTAGTCTGTGAGACGTGCTGTTTGCAGTGTACGCAGTACCATGAATTTTGTAAAGCGGTCCTCTGTCTGAGGACAGTTTTGTCGCCAAACTAAGCCTTACTGACGCACGTATTTTTTGCCTAGAACATCGCCAACTTCATGAAGGATGTGTATAAGAATCGGTACGGCTTGGATCTGCACGACGACACTGTAAACAGGCTCTACTCAATAGCTGTCAGCATCTTTGCTATCGGAGGAATGCTTGGCGGTTTCTCCGGGGGCATGATCGCTAACAGATTTGGAAGGTAAGCGTAAGGCTGCTTGTACACCAGAGATGTGCTGTGCAACTATGCTGCGGGGATGTAAAGGCTAAGCTATGAAACTATGTGACAGTTTCTATTGATATTAAGTTATGTAGCGAAGAAAGTTAGATGCATGTACTGTATCAGTTGCATCACTCGTGATTTATCGCGAGCATATATTTATTCATATTCATATTTCATATTCATTTATTCATTGTTTGTTACAGGTTTTTAAGATGTTACAAATTTACAATTAATGATCTACCGTAACATGCCTTACTGCCGTACAATAATATTTTTAGGTACAAAATTTCTTATGTGTCAAATTCTAATGAATTTGACACATAAGAAATAAAAATTTCATAAGAATAAAAATTTCAGTTTTACTTACATCTAAAACAAAGTATCATTAATATTATTGTAATTATTAAACTAATTTCCATTCAATAGTCAAATTTATTCATCTAGATGTCAATAACAAATTTAAAACAATTATTAGAATTAATTAACATTATTAAATCCAAAATAAATAAACAAACTCTTGCTAACAAAATGTCATAAATTTTTATCGTTAATATATTCCTCTATTGAATAATATGTCTTAACAAGTAGAAGTTCACGGAGTCTGTCTTTGAACAGATTGATAGTCTCTGATGATTTAATATAGCCTGGCAGTCTATTATACAGCTTTGCACTCATTCCAAATACACTATTCCTGAATTGTTGTGTCCTACACCTGTCTACGTGCAGTTTACTTCTATGTCTTTTAGACGATAGGGTTTTATATTTCTTTATGTTCTGTCTTTATATTATGCATTCTTTCTTCCATGCATAGCATGCAGTCTGCCATGTAAATAAACATAGCTTAGTTGAATCCGTTTCTACTAGTTCTATGTTATGTGGACCAATGAATATGATAGATAGATAACAATGGCATCCAGAGCAGCGTAACTTAGCACATCTCTGGTGAAAAAGCAGTCTTATGACTTCATTATAATTCAATACCGTTAATTTGTTTAACGCACTGGTTGTGACTTTGACTTTCGGCTTCGGGCATTGCGGTATTGGCGAATAGAGCAGCGACCTGGAAAAGGTCTCAGGATCATGTCTTGTAGAGTGAATATTGAGAGGCCTGCTTTGGGCTGATTTTATTGACAGATTGTTTTATATGGATCTTGAGAAAAGTTTTTACCATTAGCTTATCTTAAGTTTAAAGTTTTACATTTTGTAGTTCTCACCTGTGCACTAATTCTGGAGTTCTTAACGTTGTATTTGTTATCAGAAAAGGCGGCTTGTTACTAAACAACATCTTGGGCATCAGTGGCGCGAGTCTCATGGGCTTCACGAAAATATCACACTGTTACGAGCTATTAATTTTTGGGAGGTTCATCATCGGCGTCAATTGCGGTGAGTTTACTTTGTACTGTCTATTTTTAGAATGTATGTACCTTACTGATGAATCCTTCCACGGATTCTCATGTGACTTTTGGCAAAAGATGGAGTGATTCACAAATTAGTCTGACTTTATCGGAAACAAACAGTGGAGATGCCTTTGTTTTGTAATACATACTCTTAAATCCTAATATTTGGTTATGGTTTGGTATATTCCTTAGAGAGGATTCTCTCTAGAGAATAAACCAAAGACATCAATGTAAAACCTTTCAGTCTATCTTTGCCCGACATTCAGTTATGTCTCGTCTAGAAATGTGATTAATTAGTTTGAGTTATTCGAATGTGACTAATTCAAGTTAATAGGTATTATTGGTTCGTGGCAGGTGTTCTACTTTGTAAATACGGTTTGAAATCGTTCAGCCGTACTCCAATCGTAATTGAGGCATTACTGGACAAACCTCTCGGGATATTCTAGACTTTGTATTACAAAACGACTGTAGCTAGACTATTTGAAAAGAGTGGCAGTGAGTATTCTTGCCAGGTTCTTTCACAGGCTCCACCTATTGCTTTGCGAATCTGGCAGTAAATTTTAATATAGAATCAAAAATATTGACGTTCCTAATTGTTACTTTGTGATCTCAGTATCGATATTTTAATTTTTTTTAAATTTCATTTCCACTTTTTTTTAGTGCTATGTAAACTACATGAGATGTAGGTGTTCACTTATACGTGCTAATATTTACGAGAGTATAAGTTTTATCATTATTTAAAACAATGTTTGAACACAAAAGTACAAAGGATATAATGAACTTTGCCGCGGCTGAATTTTGAGTGATTATTAATTTTATTTATTCAGCATCATGTTAATAACTGAAATGCTGTCTGTCGGTGTTAACTTGTGATGAGGTGGCACTTGTATTTACGTGATTGTGTTTTGTTGTATTCTATGTTTTAAAATTTAAGATTCTACATATATATGCATACATATAGCCACGCCTTTTTCCCAAAGGGGTTTCAGGCACATTATACGCCACATTTCACCTTGTAGATTTATGTCCCACGTAGTAGGTGGTGGGCCTTTTGCCGTATTGAAATGGACTGGCGCAGGTTGTGACGACCCGCAGTTAAAATGTTTCAAGCCACTCATAAGGCCTTCCACTTGGCTTAACGATTGTCATTTTACTGACAAGCGGGTTCATTTTGAGTTTTCCTTCTCTACGTAATGGATCGTTTTGCGAAAGCCTTTAGTCACCCTCGGGATGAATCGGGGTGGCACAAGTAGAAAATGTGTAAAACAAGAAGCCGTGAGACGGTCTCACCCAACTGCCCCTCTGTGAAAGTGAAAGTTCACTCCGATTGACGTTGTCATTTTTGTTTTATTTCAAACTTTGAACAGATGATCCATGACCTAGTGACGTAATATAATCCAACAGAGTCACAGCTACAGACAAAGTCTCGCCATAAGCCCGTCTGCAATCTATTTTATAAAGAGGGGCTAAAAAAGTATCAAATGGGGCTATTCCCAGCTGCGACCTCCTTGTTTGCACTCTTTTTTCTCCTTAAATACCCTAAACTAACATTTTATATTACTCCACCCGACAGCTTGCAAGCAATGTTGAGATATTCGTCAAATCTTGGTAGGTCCAGGTTCACTAATCGAATCAGGTGTAACATGACGGAAATCTATTGTAAAACGATAATAAAGTAGCATGTCCAACAGTGCTGAGTAGGGTGTTGAATTATTTAATCTGTCTGAGATACTCAGCATCCCTATCCGGACAGTCGCCGGTTATGAATAAAATTTAGATTTATTTTTGAATTTGAATATATGTTACTTGTAAGTAATTTAAGCATACATTTCAATTTGAACAGAATTTACCTAAACATTTATCCATTCTAGTCATTTCGCTATTAAATGTATATAAGCATACCTTACTCAGGCATGACAGTTAAATAAATGTGTTTGGATGGGATGCGGATGGTACACTCGGCCAAGAAAATGAAAGCGTTGACCAGCTTTGACATAGTCTCTATGAGATCTAACTATCGCTAAGGTTGACTATTGTAAAACAAACTTAACACATATTATCTATAAGTGCCAACTCTATACTAATATTATAAAGAGGAAAGATTTGATTGTTTGTTTGCATCGAATAGTCTCCGAAACTACTGAACCGATTTTAAAAATTCTTTCACCGTTGGGAAGCTAGACGCTTCCCGGTGAACATAAGCTATATTTTATTTCCGTATTCCTACGGTAACGGTATCTACGAGGGTGAAATCGCGTGACGTCCTCTAGTAGGTAGTATTTTACATGTAAAAGAAGTCACTGACAAGACATTTTCGACCTTGTTGCTTCATGACGTTCAAATGACTGACGCTAAACAAAGCTCTACCAAATATTATCAATACTTTCCCTGTTCAAAGCTATTAAGTACGGATTAAGTACCCCGCACTTACTGTCACTTCATACAATATTTATTCGGTAACTTAATAGAAAAGCTCGCAGCGAGTGAGTGAAAATGGTTACAGGATCAGTGGTGATACATATATGTATCTATGTAGGTAGGTACTACGGTTTGTGAAAACCCGTTTTAATACATTTGGGTTTGTTTTCTTAGGGAGCATGTAACCTTTGTAGTTTCGGTCCCATACTTTAAACCGTCCCGTTTGAACGCCAAAGAATATTCTATAAAGCTTAAATATGGAATGGTTTGTAAGTAGATGATACATATTAATGAGAAAATCTGTTTTAAAGGGTATTTCTAAAGTATATTTATCTAGTTTCTCGACCCTAGCAAGCTGTGAATATAATATTATACAGTCCTGGGTAGGATGATTGAAACTCTTTTTCGAAACGTCATATTTCGAGCTATGCCCCGTGCGTACAGGCTGCTCAATCAGCCTATCGCCGTTGAATGCTGGACTGAGCGCACATTAGAGACACGACTGTTTTAAGATCGACTCTTATATTACGAAAGAGTAAATTAGTTATAAAGAAAACAAAAACCCGAATGCCAAGTAAAAATACAACTAAAAAGGTATAAAGGTAGTAACCTACAGCACTACTGCGCTACTGCGCCACTGTAATAGATCATTATAACTTACACCAACAACACCCTACAATTATAAATTTTGTTTGAAAAGAAATCATTTAGCTGTTAAATTTCATAAAAAGGCTTCACAAAAATTCCCCTTAAAATCATTTAACTTATTGAAACTCCAAACTTTTACTTGTTAACAAATTAACAATTTCTTTAAAAGAAATAACTGCGTCTTTTTAATTTCCTCAACATTGGTAGCTTAAAGAATAATTAGCAAATTTTTTTTATACCTACCTAAGTATTCAGTTTGTAAAAGATTGATTATGAAGCTATCGAAACACGAGGCTCTAACTTTTTTCGTTAGATAGTCTTTTGATTGAAACACGAGATAATGTGGTTACCTTTTTGGTTGACACGCATCCAACATCAGTACTAACACAAGGGGTAAATTATACCTATGTAATATACAGGGTGGAATTTAAAGACAGTAGTTGGAGGTAAAGTACCCTTAATATTGATATTGGCAAGTTTTGTTGAAAGGAAACATTCCTTTATTTTCAAAATTAGGTAAAACTGCATTCAAAGATTTTTGAAACATCACTTGCTTGAGCCGGGAATCGAACCTGAGAGATGTGTAAAAAAGAACACCTGTATTTTATGATACCAACCGAAAGAGTCCTTTATAAGGCACAGTTTCTTCAAAACAACACTGTATCTTAAATTAACGGAAGAACAAGTAAAATATGTTTTTATTGCAAAGCTTACTCACTATCTAAAGAAAAAAAACAGGCCAAGTGCGAGTTAGACTCGCCCATTAAGGCTTCCGTAGCAGCAAGTAACATAATATAAAAGTCCTTGTAATTCGTTGTAACTTTGATTGATGTTTTAACACGTTCGCAGTGGTTTTTTTTCACAGCTCCCAGGTTCGATTTACGGCTCAAGCTGGTGATTTTTTAAAAATCTTTAACTGCAATTTTACTTACTTTTGAAAATAAATGAATGTTTCCTTTCAGCAAAACTTGCCATTATCAATATTAAGGGTACTTGACCTCCAACTACCGTCTTTAAATTCCACCCTGTATACCTATTATAAGTGACAGATAGGCACTCATGCACATCAATAGTTTTCCTAGGTCTCTCATCCACAAACTAAATTTTTTATCAGCACATATATACTCGTATATCACGTTTTCGGTTGACAAATTATATAATATTGAATTTGACGTGGATTTAACATTGAGCAACTCTAACTCTTTACCACACACTTTTCATGCCAATAAGATGGGAAACAAGCTTATGAGAACACCTAAAGGAAAGTGGTCACCGAAGCCTATGGACATTTGCAACACGATAGGCCCTACTCTCGCGCTGCCGACCCTGCAAAAACGTTCTAAGCCCTATTTAAAGAACCTCAAACTGCAGGCGTGGAGGGAGATCATTCCACAATCTAAGCGTTCCGTTTCTTTGTTCACCCAGGACTGAATACATCACTAGTGCCAATGTACATATCGGAGATAGCACCATTGAACTTGCGCGGAGGTCTGGGCACTGTGAACCAACTGGCGGTGACTGTCGGTCTCTTGCTGTCACAGGTCCTGGGCATCGAACAGATACTCGGGACTGACGATGGATGGCCAATATTGCTTGGTAAGTAACTGTTTAATCTTGTTTTCCTTCATTTTGAGGCATAGTCAGGTAGCATGTTTTTTAAAGTGTGAATAACTCCAATGTCATGCCGGACTTTAACCGACTATAAACGCTCGGTTTGTACACATCTGTCTCGCGTGGGGACCTCTGTTACCTCGGAAGGATGCCTTTTACATTTTTTGGATCAGTAAAGTACTGTATGTGTATTTTGTTTGTTATGTAATAACTCTACTCGATGAATAAAGAAAAAAGTCGAGCATTACAATTAAAAATAAAAGTTACTTAGGTATAATAATAATTACTAACAATATAACCAGATTTTAAAAACACTGACAAAATTTAAAGCCATATTTATTTGCAAAATCTGTCCATGCTATACAAATTAAACAGACTTAAAACAGCATTTTAAATCGTCGCAGCTAAAAAAATCTCTAAAACATTCAAAATCAAAACAATCTAATGAGTCCCGTGAATGTGAAAAACATTAACTTCATATAAAGTCGATTAGGCCAACAGTATAGAATATCGATAAAATTAAATATACCTAGTTTATTACTAAGAGAATAAATAAAGACCCACTGAAAAAACATACAAGAAGCCAGCAGTGTAATAAATTTACCACATAACTTTAGATGTTGGCAGTAAGTGTCCCAGGGCGCGCCTGGCCATTTATAATAGCATGCTAATCTTCAGCTTAATGCACGGTAGCGAAAACTGGGTGGGGCATGACGTGAATGTCCATTAATGCTTCACAATTTTGTAGACTTACCCCAGTTACCCCTTAGTCGTTAGGTCTTTACATATTCTAACTAATTCAATATAGGAGTAAGTATTACAATTTAAGGGTATTCATTATTCATAAACTAGCTGTGCAACCCGAATTCTCATCAATTAATATTTTCAAATACTTCCATAGGTTATAATACCCCACCCTTATAAAGTACAAAAAATACTAAAAGTAGTTTTCAGTTATATTTTTGAACAGAATGTATGATTAATGTAAAGACAATATAAATCGGCACACGATGAGTACCTAAGATTTTTTAAAATTCTTACTCAAAAGAGTTGAAACCGAATAAGAAAATTCATATAAACGAATTCCAGTAAAACCATTGGCCAGTGGAGAGATATTATAATCCAATTTAATAAAAGAAATACAATATTTAAAATTCTGCTGGCAACACAATTGAGTTACACTCTATAGAACAAACGAATCTATTTCACTGTTTAGCAAGTTTAATATTATTCGAAATTTAAACGTCGTATAATTCCGCTAACTTTAAATGAAAAAGGAATGAAAATTCAAAGCAATTAGAGGAACAAGGTTTACCTTAAAGTTTATACCAAATTCGCGTTATTACAATATTAGCCTAATTTGCCCCATTGTGGGGTAAAGTCTACGTTGTGATGGCTATTCTGATGTACCCAGTATAATGTTCAGTTTTCCTGTGTTGTCGGAAACGGTCAGTTCGCAGGTATTTAGTTGGGGAAATTATTACATTGTGGTGATTAATGAGTTAAAGAGGCCTATCCTCAGCTATTGCGATTGCTTTTACTTGTATTTATAGATTAGAGGACAACAATGGAATACTATTTCGAGCGTTCATAAAAAATATGCTATCAAAGTGATCATGATAGGTGTAGGGCCATTGCATAGAACTTGGTGCAATTTATCTAATTGAATAACAAATCAAAACAGTTTTACAATAAAAATACACAAAAATTTATATAACTTAACAGTATTAAAATTACATTTGACCTGAAATTCGCGTCCATCTTTCAATGCATTCGACAGGTTGTGTAATCTTTGTCCGCCAAACATTTCACGATAATTTCTGTGATCTAATAGATATTAAACCGTGCGCTACGAAAATCTAAGTTAGATAATAGACCTGGAAAGTCTAACGGCTTACTTTTTATTCCAGACAATAACTTTATTCCCAAGAGAACATATAGAATTCTTATTTGAACCGGATCGAGCATGTGTGTCCTACAGCTAAGCATGTATTCCACAGGTCTTGCAATCTGTCCTGCGATATTACAATTGCTCCTGCTACCTGCATGCCCTGAGTCACCACGGTATCTGCTCATCACACGCCAATGGGAGGAAGAGGCCAGAAGAGCGCTCAGAAGACTAAGAGCGAGTAATCAGGTACTTGTAATTCAGCTTTGAATTATCTGCTTCAGTGTTGCAGTCGAAAAGCCAGCAATCAAAAAAACAGATCAGTGATCTATATAGCTCAGTTTTGTGACAAGTAATATGGGCTACACGGCACAGTGTATAAAAGAATCTTACAACCTTACTTTAAAAAAAAATATTATTGGTGATTTTGGGTTTGAACTTAGCCACAACAAAATAAAAAGCAGTGTTTTCTCCTCTGCTTGATTAATGTATTTTATTTTTCGAAATTATATGAATCTTTTTCATGTTTATGTGATTCTTTTTAATATCTGCGTATTCATGTATATTTATATCCAAGTTTGGACTAAGTTCAACTCCAGTAAAGCGGTGAAAACTTTACTTTAGCTATCTATGGCACAAAAAAGACCCATTTCACTACGTTATATTACTTATCATTCGAATCTTTTACGTTTATTAATCCACCACTTTTCGAAAATACACTAATTTGGAATAATTATACCTACAACGATGGCATCAGCCTCTCTAAGTTCAAGAGGCAGGTTGCGGCTCATGACGACGGACCGGCTGCTGAATAACCCCCTTATGATATGATGATGAGGCCTCGCCCATTTCAAAAAGCAGTTCACTAATATACGCAAAACTCCATTCCAAAAGAGCTAAAATTCAAACTGTCGCTCCTCCACACACAAACTGCAGATATACAATATTAAATACAGAAACTTTTTACTTTTCTGCGACGGTGTATGAAAATTCCGCACATTGCCTGTTGAACTGACATGTAATCCGTCAAACAATAGAAGAAAAACGGATTGTAAATTGATAACGATGGAAACGACTGTTTGCTCACATCGTCGACTAAACTGATTGATCGTTATTAATCGTCACAAGCACACAACTCGATTAAACAGTTTTCATCAAAGCCGAATTTATAAATCGTCACAAGCACACGATTCGATTAAACAGTTTTCATCAGAGCCAAATTTATAAATCGTCACAAGCACACAACTCGATTAAACAGTTTTCATCAGAGCCAAATTTATAAATCGTCACAAGCACACAACTCGATTTAACAGTTTTCATCAGAGTCGAATATATGAATATCTTAAACTCGACTCAATATCAGGCTGATTTGAGGATATGAATATCAAAATGTAGATATTCGTATTGTATTGTTTGTGTAAGATTTCTCATAAGTCTTCTGAGTTATGGGAAACCTTCTTGAACTGATTTTGTCATACCCAACGCCGAACCCAATGCTTGGGTGATGTTGTCATACTTACCCACCAAGAAAATCGAAAGGTTTTTTTAAGGCAATCCTCATGGGTGCTTGTCCTAATGAATAAAACCACACGGTGCATTTCTATCTGCCTACGACCGGGAGTCCCAGGTACGACCTCGGAAGGATAACTCCTGAGTTCAGTGGCACAAGAGTTTTTTTTTCTTTTTGTTTTTTTTTTAAGTGTTCTGTAGATCTGATCACTGTAGTAAGCAATATTTACTGTGACCGGTCATGGGTGGGTGGGGTGACCATTACATGACTACTTTGTAACATTTATTTGCGAGCGTTTCTGTGCTTCGGAAGGTACGTTAAGCCGTTGGTCCCGGTTGCCAGTAAAATGGCAGTCGTTAAACCAAGTATAAGGCCTTTAGGCGGCTTGAAAATTTTCAACAGCAGGCAGTCACAACCTGCGCCTGTCCATATCAACACGGCACTACGACTCACCACCTATTACGTGGGACAATTTGTAAAAAGGTAGAATTTGGGCATATAATATGCCTCTGCCTACTTCTTCGGGGATGAAAGGCGTGATCATTATGTTATCTCAAGAAAGGAGGTAATTTTAGCCTTAAAAATACGATCATGCGTTACTTGAATTTTAAGAAGCGTTATGTAAACGGCTCTAAGAGCCTTCCATATTTTCCTTGCTGTCTATGTAATTAATATTAAATAAGCATCGTTGACGGTCTCCGCATGGCGGCAGCGATATATTGCGACCTGGGCTCCTCCCACACTGCCTTAATATCCCACCGTCGCTAATGTCGGTGTTTATACGGCGGCGCGCGGTATTTTAGACACGCGCGAAGAAAATGTCCCTTCCACATACGTATTATTTATTATTCTTATGATCACGATTTATCATCTATAGATAGGTGTAATTTATCTCATAATATCTGCACAGATGTGGGGCAATTCATGCAGTCTATGTACATCGAGGTGCTGTAATCTAAAAATTTATGTAGGAGGACATTTGAAACGCCAAAGGTGTTGTTACATTCCTGCTACCGACCGTACTGCCGTAATAGAACAGACTGGAAGGGGCTTTGGCAACCAACTGATAATTTTTCAAAATCACATGATCAAGACCTTCAATTTCACTTAAGTGTCATATCTGGCACCCGGGTACATGCTTAAATTGGCTTCGGAAGCACCATTATTAATACACATTTCGGAATGGATCAGCAAAAGATGCTTAATGTAGTGATTATTTACGGAACACTAAATGACACTGGGGTATCCTTCTGAGGGGTTACCCGGGGCTTCCAACCGTAGGCAGTTAGGCAGGATACGTGAGGTTTTTTAGTCGGTAGAAGTCCGGTTCGATAGCATCCATGAGGATTTTCTCTCACGTACAAACTAAAGCCCTTCATGAAAGTTACTTATTTGCTTTTGAAATAAAGTACAAATTGTTCAGAATGAAAAAATAATAATTATCATCTATAAGTAAAGTATCAAGACTATTTAGCTCCAAGTAGTTAAAAAAGCAAAATGGCAGCTACAGTTTCTTTACTCAGTGAGGCAAGAAAATAAATACAGTTATTCACATTGCTATGATATTATTTTATGTGTATCTATTTCAGTCGCAATTTTCGTTGTGATGGTCCAAAGTGACAGTACGAAAGAGACTTTTATTTCAAATAAATATTAAAGTAAAACTAAGGATCTTTTTGCTGTTTCTTTGACGCGAAGCGCTATTGTGACAGACTTGACATTTAAATGCTGCCATTTTTACCTTTTTATTTTAACTTGCTGCCTTTTTTATATTATCTACTGGAGTTGAATTTATTATTTAATTTAAGAGTACGAATAATTTATTTTCTTTGATAGTAAACTTACGGGGAGACTTACACATCTTTTCGCTCCTACTCGAAACTGTTACATCTAGAAAAAAAAACGTTCCCTTTAAAAGTAGGCATCTCATAAAAAGGTAATCAAGAGGAGAATACAAAGCATAATAAAAAGATATTAAAAAGTCCACGTCTATGTTTGCGAATAATAAAATAAATTTTACAAATAAAAATAAATGTAATGTAATATTACCAACTAAAACGTATATTATAATAATAGAAGACTGAAAAAGGGAGTTTAGTGACAGGCTTTTATAACTTCACTATCCGTGATCATACTCGTAATAGTTCGACTAACTCTGCAGCCAACTCAGGGCTATGCAATAACTTTCGAAAGTTTCATGGGAAAAGGAACGAAATGAATAGGTAATATGAGCACGTAAAGGCACAGGACGAACAAAATGATAATATTTTTGGATCATGTTTCAGAAATACCTTGCATATTTGCCTGACCTTGAAAGTTTGAGTGTTTTCAGAAACCTTAGTTAAAGTTAGTAATATCTCGTATACTATGAACGGTTATACGACCCACATTTCGGAAACTTTTACATATAGTTAATATTTCGGTCGAACTTGTCTCAAACTTTTCGGATCTGTGAAAGACGCCGTTCAAATCTGATTAAGACCCACAAGTGTAATCAAACGGGTTTCTTCTGATCAATAGCGCGAAATGAACTTCATCTAGTGAATAGGTTTTGTGACGAGCAACTCTAACAAAATGCGAGTCTTATCAAGGTCATGTTCAGGGGCTTAGTGTATTGTGAAGAGTACGTTTGCTTTCTATAGGACCAAGATCTTTATATCTTTGTTTTTACTTCAAAGTCAACCCCTCTCAGAGTTCATTTGGACTTATGAATTCAAGTCTGAAGGGACTCAGAGAGCTTAGATCTGAAAGTTTGCTCTATTTCGTGTACTGAAAAATCCCTTGATTTCATACAACACTACAACAAAACTAAAGTGGCTTGGATTAGATGTGTTGGTTGTTACATTAGAATTGGGGGTTTTAAGTATATCATCAGTAAATCTGTGGAGGCACTTCTTTAGGTATAAGACCTCTTATTTCTTTTGAAGGTGGAGGAAGACATCGAGGAGATGCGCGCAGAGGAACGGGCACAACAGGCTGAAGCGTCAATTTCCATGCGGGAGCTGCTTTGTTCACCGACCCTTAGAACACCTCTCCTCATAGGGGTGGTAATGCAGCTGTCGCAGCAGCTTAGTGGTATTAACGCGGTAAGAAAATCTTAAACAATCAACACAACATAATAATAGATTTTGATAAACCAAAAACTTTGAAACACTTAATCAATTTCTTTGGTTTGAATCAATGTTCTTTTACTCAACAGGTGTTCTATTATTCTACTTCACTTTTCACCTCCTCGGGCCTTACGGACGAGTCTGCCAAATTCGCAACAATGGGAATCGGTGCTATTATGGTGGGCATGACTCTCGTCTCACTGCCTCTCATGGACCGCACGGGCCGAAGGACCCTGCATCTCTACGGCCTCGGTGGAATGTTCATCTTCTCTATTTTTATCACCATTTCATTCCTCATAAAGGTGTGTCTTATAAAATATAGGCTTGTTGTCGTGGGGTATGTGACTAATTTTGGGAATTATAAACCAAAATTATATGACTGTTAACCAAGTTTAACTGGGAGTTCAGAAAATAATATGTTTATTTTTTTAAAAATAGGAATCAACATTAAAAAAATCATAAAAAAATAAGAAAAAATAAAAACTTCGTGTCAAAAAGTTTATCGAAGAGGCAATTTGATAAAATCAAAGAAGGTAGCACACTAACTTAAGACTGACATTTTTATAAATTTACTTAACCTCTTAAGTTTTTTATTAAACTTTATATTAGTATTATAATAAAGTTTAATAATATTAACACCATTACGTTTTTTATTTAGAAGCACAAGCAAAACGCAGTCAACAATGTCAGAGTCGCACGTAATCACTAAAGACTTCAGAACAGGCGGAAAACGTCTACTTAATTGAGAGTGACATGCTCAATTTACCAAATAAATACCCCATTCAGATATAAAAATTCTTCGGTTAAATATATCTTATCTCAAATAACGCATCTTTATTGATTTCTTTTATACGTTATTGTTGTTGTTGTAATAAATATTCTAAAATTTTCTAAGAATGTTTAAAAAAATTGTTATTAATTTTTGCGACTGTTAATGAGTAAATACATTCAATAATTCAGTCCTTGGACAAAATAATGAACACTATCAAACTCAAAACAAGTATTGTACCCAATAAGACTTCAATATACAATAACAAAACAGAAACCTTTCAGTAATACTCGTAACTCAAATTACCATAAATGAAATAGGGGCCAGTGAATAGATAACGTTTGTAACAAAACAGTTTTACGAACTTTGAAACATAAATATAACTAAACAATAACATTTCCGAACTCTGGTCGAAACAATAACTAATCAATGTTAACCACTACAAACTAACTATAAAAGATCAAACATAAATGTTTTAACTAGAACTTATATTTACTTTTCAATATACATTAGTAATTTTGTACTAAATGGGAGCTTCATTTCTTGTTTGAAATGAAGGTCCCAGTTGAATGCCTTGAAGTACACCACGCTATTGTCAGCCTTTAAATGTCAAAAATAAATATTTTTCAATTCTTTAAATAATTCCATTAGATTCAACTGATGACGTGACTATTGATGGAGTAATTGTTGACGTGATGCCATTACCTAACGAAAAGTATCTATAGTAGTCTTATAGTAGCTTATGACTGTAACATTTAAGGCATTATTACTAATACTTTGAACTTTGAGGCCGTATAAGAAAATACATTCAAAGTAGTTCAATGATCTAAGAATAAATGTGACATTTATGGGCCGTTTACATCTTTACTAGACAATTTATCAATAATGATAAATTGTGAGAAGGAGTGATTATAGTTCAATACTATAATACCTATACCTCTAAACGATGATCAATATTATAGTCAAAGTTTTCCAAAAAGTTAAAATTATATTTAAAGCTTGGTATAAGTCAAGGCTTAAAACGTAATAATACGCTTCGCACGCTTACTCATCGCTTAATCACATTTCAACATCTTTGGGCATTATACTTGACTGTAAATGCTTCATTTTCGATTTGAATCTAATCTCATATCCCCTAATTGGTAGCTCTATCTTCCAAATCAACTTATAGAACTAACTATATACTTACAATATTCATTAAACGTGTAACCGTGAAATCAAATTTCGAAAATTATGTTGTAACTTTGTTTTCTGTAACAGTTGAAACATCATACAACTTGTAGTTTTACAAAACCAGTAGATTATATTTGACCCAGTTGTTGAAGAGTAGTTTAAAAGTGAACAACGGGCACTGTAATGTAGAACGATGTAGATTTGCACATACTTTTCAAAAGTTGTTTCACCTCATAGTATTGTTTATGCAAATGAAAACAAATCATCTAATTTAGATTACTGACACTATTGCATGCACAGCATCTTTAATCCTTCGTTTATTTTTTCCACACCATCATTCGCTTGAAGCGAGGGTACTTGTAACATTCCGTCCTTGATACAAGTACACTTGCAGCTTTCAGCCCCCCCCCCCCCCCCCTTTGCGACTTTCCTGTTTCCGATACCGGTCTCTCTAGGAAAGCATTGTATATACATAAAGGGAATAAATTACCAAATATAAATGTTAGGTACATCACTCACATAGCACTGTACACTCATTTTGTTGACCACTCAAAGTGGTAAAGTTACCACGGGAAGCTCAGCGCACGCGTTTTTAAATGAAGCGAAATTTTAATCACACAAACACTGCTCAAAAGCAGGATAGCACTTATCACTAGCATTCGCAGTACATACGATAGATGGACAACACTCGCTACCAGCACTCAAGGAACTGAGTCACAACTCCACGCATCGCGGGGAGCCTTCGACCGACACACAGACAGACTCGTGTGTGATGTGCATTTATGTTTGCAATTTATTTCATCCGGTCGGTGACGGGAAAGAACATCATTACTATCCCCTGATAGGAGTTCTTCGGGTATGTGCAGGAAATGATCGACTGGATGAGCTACTTGTCGGTGGTATCGACTCTCAGTTTCGTGGTGTTCTTCGCCGTGGGCCCCGGATCCATCCCGTGGCTGATCACAGCTGAGCTTTTCTCGCAGGGGCCGCGGCCCAGCGCCATGGCTATCGCCGTTTTAGTTAATTGGATGGCCAATTTCGTTGTTGGGATCGGCTTTCCTAGCATGAAGGTACGTGCTCGATATTGTATACGCAGCTAATTGTTTACCGATCCAATAGCATTTTGTTAATTAATATTGATACAGCCGGTCTCATCTTATAATTGCGGTCAATCAGATTTGTTGTCAATATTGGTTCCAATCAAGCTGTAATGAAACTGGCTGTCGATTATTCTATGCCAAAATATATTAGCTAAGCAATTGTCTTATATTAATTATCTAGTTCAAACATAATTAAACGGTTGACATTATATTTGTTTTCTTCGCAGGCGCTATTGGAAAACTATACATTCCTGCCTTTTAGTGTATTCCTTGCAATTTTTTGGATATTTACGTATAAAAAAGTTCCTGAAACAAAAAATAAAACCTTCGAAGAGATTTTGGCACTGTTCCGGTGTACGAACGGAAGGTAAGATAACTGACCTATTGTTTATTTGTTTTGAATATTATGACGCAGACCGTTGTCCACCATTAACATCCCACATTATGTTCATATTCTATTTCACCACGGCAGCACACTACCAGGTCTGACTCATCTATCATTCATTTTCACGCATTGCACGTGATGTATGTACTATATAATTATATTTATGTGTAAATAATATTTTCCTGTGCGAATGAGTGTTGCAGTGTATCAAGACACAACGAAACTTTTGAACACTATTATAGGTACACAAGACACCAGTGCACTCTATGTGTACAATCATATAGGTAACAGTTTATATTTAAGGCCTGACTAAATTGACGCACATGCGTAAATAAATTTAAATTTTGTGAATCATTTTAGTAAATCGTATCAAATTTATTTTTTTCACTTTCAATGTTTGCAGAAACTTTGGTTCAGTAATATCCTAAAGTTTGTTAACGTCTTTAAACTGATTAGTATAACTCACTGCGATTTTTTTGCCATTTTCAAAATTTTGCTCATCTTTTGACGTTGCGACTATGTTGCAGTAGCAGTGACTTAAAATCATTAATTCTTATCAATCCTAATGCCAATTTGGGTGGGTGTATAAGGATGTCTTAAACATTCTAAAAAGTAGAAGGATACGGTAGAGTATGAATTACTACACAGTTCGCTGAGCACACATGACACAGTACGTACTGTACAACTTTCATGTGTATGACGCATGCAAACCTTTACATGTGTGCATTTCCGTTGTGTACGATTAGTTGAGTGAGTTTAGCTTTATCGGTCAGTGGGCATGATTGGTGAGTGTGTGCAGGGACAGTTTCCGCGACAGCCGGCTCTATGGCAGCATGATGAACTGCGTCAACGCGCTGGAACAGCAGCTGCCCCCGCCTCCCCCACCAGCGCCCGTTGACGAAAAACACGACTCCCGTAAGTAACACCGCTTCACCACACCACGCTCGCTACCACATCTTGGTGCCTACATTTACAATCAAATCGGATATACAGGTTTTTTCTTTATTGCATCATCCAAATTGAACTACTGTAGGCATCAGCCGCACATTTTCTGTCACTTACTCAGACAATCAACACACAACGCTTGCCAATTGTTGCGGACTCGCCTGTCCATGTATAGCCTAGTTACAATTATTTACGATGGTGTCGATGGATGTATTGTACCTATTACCTATGAATGTTGCTACATCAGCATGTGATGTTGATGTTTAATGTGCAAAGTCCTCAGTGTGTAGTTGAGCTAAGTTTAGTGAGCTAGTGGCTCCGAGGGAGCAGTTGACCTCGGAACCACTAACGAATCCGTCAAAGTAACTATTTAGCAACTTTTCTGTAGAATTATTTCAGTCATCAAATATTTTAATCACCATGGCAGATTCTAAAAAGAGCCAATTATAAATAAAATTGAACAGTAGAGTAATTTTAAAACGGGTTTTGCCAACTTTTTTGGATCCAAACGATCTCACATGCTAACAGTGCAACTGATGCCATACGGACGAGACGACTACTCAAATGCCGCAAAAAAATTAAGTAATACGAGGAGAGCGGGCCTCGGACTTCGTACCATCGGATGCAACCGGATGGCCGAGAGTAGAGTAACCAGCTGATCGGAGAGAATTAAAAGAATATCGTTGGGAAGGTCCTCCACCTTCCTTACGGTCTTCTTCTAATTCTAACTTGTCCACTCACTTTCAGTATCGGAGCAGTCGTCGGGAGCGGGCGAAGCAGCCCGGCCGCCCCCTCCCCTGCCCCCGCCGCGGTTCCCAGCCCCCGGCAACGTCTGACAATGGGAGGTCCCTGCGAGGGCGCCTCTAGTAGCGCCGATCAAGGCCGCCGCCAACTTTTTGTTTCATGGGCTCAAGCGTCAGGCAGGGGGCCGCACCTCTATCACTACCACACAACAGATGTTCTAAATAATTGTGATTAGGCTAAAGAAACGAAACTAGCAAATAAGTCACGGCGTAAAATTAAATATAGTTCTTTAGTGTGTCATTTTATGACATAATTTATAAAAAAACATGCATAGGTACCCTGTAGGTGCCATCGGATTCTTGTACCCATTTTAAATAGGTCTTCAGACGATGATAATTTTTATTGAGCACCTACTTCGTGCGGGGTTAATTGGGGGTCCGGTAATTATGGTCTACAGATTATAGCTTCTGATACCTATTTATAAATATACTGATAAGTGCGTTTCGACGGTGAGGAAGTTCATTATAAAATAGTAGATTTTTATCGATTTCTTAGGAGCAAAGCCGTTTAGGTGTGGAGAAACAATCTATTTCATTCTCAGGCTGCCTATGCACTGGTCAATGCCAACTAATCCTACGTAGAAAGTATACACTTAAAATGGGTACGACGCCAGTACCGCCGACGCGACGGGGACGGGACGACGACGACTCGTCGCTCGCGTCGCCCGCGTCGTTTGCCACGTGTAAAGAACGCGTGGACACGCATGCTGTGACTATATATTGTTCATTTAATATTGTATTTATTTAAATTACGTATATTAATTTATAAAGAATTTATTATATTTTTTTACTCATATTGTTATACATAATGATAAATGAAAGTCATATCGCAGATGACCGATTATTATTATTATTGCTGAAGATAAATTTATAAAAAATAGGTAGTGTTTCACCCAATGTGGAAAATAGATTGCAATCGTTTGCATCCGGGAATTGATTAACGTAAACCTTGCAAAGTACATTAAACTGTATAGCACAATGATATAAGTAACCAAAACATAAATATGTAGGTACAGATCGCCATTATTTTAGTTATTAATTTTTTTATGTTATTTTATATTTTAAAGAATAATAACAAATATTATTATGTTTTTAATTGATGAATAAAATTAATAACATTCTAGTAAGTTATACAATTTTGTGGAGACTTTAATAATGTACCTACTTAATGCTTTTAACTTATACGCCCCTAGAAAGACAAAAAAATAATTACTTCTTAGTTAGGTTTCAGTAGATAATACAGGGTCATAGTCAATTTGTGCGTCCGTGCGCCTGTATACTGCTCAATTCAATATATTAAGACTAAGGTGATCTGTAGAGAGTCGTGAATGGTGCAGTGAGCACGGCCTAATATTGAACGAATAAGGTGCGTCGATGACTATTATCATGAATTGCAATAATTGACTAAGATGATTGTCATCCTGTGTGCATGGCGTCCAGTGCATCTTGAGCGTGTCTCGTGCGGAGTGAACTAATGAATGGTATATACTTATTATAATAACCTGATCGGTAACGGGTGTGTGACAGGCGCGCGGCCCGGCCACGCTACATACTCCAGCGAACGAAAGGAGCGCGCGCGTCGCGTCGCCGCCGCGTACCACACCCCGCGGTCGTAATAATTCTAAATTAATTATAAGGTTAGGTAATTTCTCATGAATAAAGTAATAATAAATAAATTTATAATTGTACAATTTGCAACAATAATGTTATTTTTAATTTATAAGCAATAAGTAGATGAAATTATTGTAATTTTTACTTGAGGTAGTATTTGATCTTTTTGTATTATAATAAGTCACTGTAGATTTTTGGTTAGTTATATTTGTATGATAACTGTTATTATTGTGTTAGTCGGGCGGCACGCGATGTGATCGGTGCGCCCGGCGCCCGGCGACCACGCCGCGACTTCGCCGGCCGGTCGCCTCTCGCGCATGGTGAACCGGCCGGCTGTTATTTTCTCTAGATCACATAGTGACCACTATGGAGATAGCAAACGGAGACTGTGTCTCGAGATCATAAATAGTATTAGATCGAAACAATGTTCATTAGATATTCCGATATTTCGGCGTCATTATAGTTTTTCGGTCGAACGCCCGAAGATGGTCGTCCGCGCTTCTATCGCACAATTACTTTGATAATGAACGCACAAATACATGTTTCGTTTAATATATTTTACTGTAACTGTTATGAATGTACTGATTCGTAATTTATTTATGTGATGTAATGTTGATACAATCGGAAAATGCCGTGTCACATTAGACTGAGATTTTACACAATATTAATGGGACGCAAATATAATTTACGACTGAAAAAATAATGCGAATATAAATCAATACTTACACGAACAAAAATATTCGTATTGAATGTAACATTGTCGTAACAGTTGGTGAACTTGCATACAGTGTAACAACGTTACTTGGCATTGCGCGCGCGCGTCACAATACAAACTTACCTTACCTTACCTTACCTTACATTACAAGTTTCAAGGCTGTGATCGATGCGAGTACTCAGTAACACCGTATCATTAAGTAAGTTAGACAAGACGAACCTCGTAACGTGAAACATTCAATTTATCTTCGGGCAAGCGATAGCATGTATTTTGTATATTAACGTAATATAAGTACAAATCTGCACAAGATTCAGTCGAACCAATGCAATTAATTAGAAATTACATAGATACAATTATTAATGATTATTGTTACGTTGCAATCTGCAATCTCCAAATATATTTTTTCATGATTATAAATAAAAATTATACATTATTGTTAAAACTATAAATAAACTGTGAATTTTGTTAACGTTAATATTTAGTGAACGAGTTACATTAGTTGTATTCAAATATAGTTTTTATACTTAGACAAAAGTCATAGGTAAAGAATCTTATGAGACATAGATATTTATTACTGAATATTGTTTAAGAAGAGATCATAAGTTTTAAAGTAGTTACTTGAGTGTATTCACAGACAAATAGTAAGCATTGGGTCGATTGAACGCATGAGCCCATTACTTTTATAACCAATCAAAGTGTCGACGTGCAGGACAGTTTTGGCATAGCTTGCAGAAATAGACTAGACTTATTTCATTAAAGTTACAATATGCATAATGTTAATCCTGTAAGGATTAAATAGTTACAATTATAAAGAGATTAAGACTGCGATATGGCTGTAATTTTCCTGCATTATGAACTGAGAATGTTTCGATGTATTAGATTGTAAAATCTCACAGTTTTTAAGTCCCGACGTCCCGTGTATGTTTCAAATATTACTTTATTCAAATTTGTAGCATAGGTATTTCTCAAATAAGTAGTTCTTTATGGTGACAGTTCTAGCCATAGATATATTTATTTTATAAAAGCACCACGATTTGTAAAACCACAATAGCAATATAATGGAATTGAAGACCTCATCTAATAGCAATATAGCCTTTAAACGTTACAAATATCATAATACTTAGACATCGGGAACTTATAGTTGTTGTATATAGTTTATACTTAGATAACATGTGAAATCGTGTTGCTATGCAATGTGGCGCCAACGGTTTCACTGCGGATATTCCATAACGCAGAGCGGTTATTGCACATATCTGCATCTAAGATGATATTCCGTTTCTTTACATTTCCAATAACGTCGGATATTTTTGATGCCGATTTCAAACAGCTAGTCTTATTTTATTAATTTACTTTTTCTTTATTTTTTTTAATGCAGTGAAATCGATGGGCATTGAGAATGTTTTGTGAAAGTCTGTAAAATGACTTAGGTATTGGTTGTATGGTAATGGGCTCGCAGCCACAAGTTGTGTTGTGTAGGTAGTCTCCCGTGGCGACGCCGACGGCGCACGGACGCACAAGGGTCTCGGGACTTCCCCGAGCGCTAGTTGCCCTGTTACCTTCTAAAGCACTCTCCGCAATTAAAGCCACTATTAATATCTGATGCGTTTAAGTTTCAATAAGCGGGGGTTACTCCGTACTTGTACAAAATAAAAACTTGTAAAATTTTATTGGAACTACTTGTTATAAAAACATAAAAAATGCAAAAAAAGTCTGTTGTTTTCTTTAAAAATCCTTTAAGTTGTTTTATACATTTACTTGACGTTATTCAAGTTAAGTTAGGTACAGAGTTGCAATCCAGAGTCCCACCAATGGCGATGAAAGTCATAATATAACTACCTAATTTTGATTACATCAGTCGTCTACATGGATGGCAACAAGTAAAATCACCCTGGTTAGGGTGCTGGATTACGCCAATTTCTTATAAGTCCATCTGTAAAACGAATAGGTATAGAGAACCACCCGCCATTTGGAAAATAACTCCACGATGAAACTAACGGTGAAAACTGTAAAAATAATGTAAGAGAAGGACTGCTGGAAGTTATTATTAGGTGCAATATAGGCCTCTCAGAAGTGTTATTTATATCGCGTGGAAATTCTAACACATTACAATGTCCTGGATAACAATCGTTAGGATCTCCACACGATTCCGAAATGGTCTAAGATCCGACTATAGAACGACCTTCACCGAGCTGGTTTATGGATGAAAATTATTTTATTCTGGACTGAAAATTTTTAGGCAAGCCATTTGCAATTTATTTATTGACATGTTTAATTGAATTTAAAATATTTTTCATCCATTAACCAGCTCGGTGAACATCGTTCTATCGGGATCTCATACTAAAGTAAATCTTACATTTGTGGACCCTAACTGTCTAAACACTGGAGGGGTATGTTTGGGTTCCGACATACCACCAGGGTTATGGTGAGACCTTCACGACCTATTTGTCGAGCGTAGGGCACTCCGGGTATCTCGTCGGATGGATGGATCATTATCACAGTGTAAGTAGTTAAAGTAAGTATTAAAGTCATCCTATCACATGACAATCTTAAAAAAATTCAACTGCGGGTCGCGGCAACCTGCGCATGACCATTTCAACACGGCAATAGGCTAGTGGGACATAAACCTGTAGGGTGAAATGTGGGCGTATAATATGCCTGTGCCTACCCCTTCGGAGATAAAGGCATGACTATATGTATATATGTTTATAATGTATATGTAAAGTGTTCACCATAGCCTACAGAGGCTTGCAACACCAGTTTTGAAACACTGTTGAAATTTTTAAGCCGCCCTTATGGCCTTCACACTTGACTTAAGGGCTGTAATTTTACTGACATCTGACAACCGGGACCAACCGCTTAACGTGCCATCAGAGAAACACTCGCAAATAAATGTCACAAACTGGTCACTTGGTGGTCATCCATCCAAGGACCGGCCAAAGCCATAGTTGCTTACCGCAGTGATCGCTTACAGAACACTAAGTTAGCGCGGTCACGAGCACTTCGTAAAATTGCAGTAGAAGTTGGCTTGAGAGTAATAGATTATTACTCTTTGCATACAAATTGACAATTTTACTCAGAGGAAGTCACTTCTTGGTGACTGTGATAGTTTTAAATAATTTAGGGTAATCTCACACAACGCCATTCAGCCCAAATTAAGCTAATAAAAGCTTGCATTATTAGCTTAATTTATTTTTTATATTCGAAAAGTTTGTTAAAGGTAAAGTATACTGGAAGGACTACTATACAGTTGGTGATTATTTGATGGATAAGGAAGCCTAGAAATGACCTGCTCTGCTGCATAGTTTTTAGATTCATTAATTCATAATTATAAAAAGAGCATTTAATTTTAAAAGAATAACCCACTGAGTTTTTTGTTAGTTCTTCTCAGGTGGGTCGCGTTGTGAACTAGTGGTAACTCTTTGGTTTATATAAGTGACGTTTACAAGTGCATCTGTATATGCCAAAGAAAAAAATAAAATAAATAAAGAAAAGACAATTGATGAACAATCTTAGGTATATCTTTAAACTATCGCGGTTTTTAACACTCATACTTATAGAATTCTGGAATTCACGTGAATTACTTTTTTACTTACATACAACGACCACAATAGAGGCCAACCCCGACCACGGGCGCTGCAACGTATCCGAAACATCGGTGTATGTAAGTAAAAAGTAATTCGCGTGAAGTCCCGAATTCTATAAATATGAAACTTATGTCTATCTAATAACTTGCATAATATAGGTACATAGAAAACACACCAATTATTACTTACACGGTTTACTATTGTTTGACAAAAACGTATGACAAATTATCATTTTAAAAACAACGTTTGAAGTACATTTGAGAAACCTTCATTTCTACACCATACTTCTTTAAAAACAATCGTTTGACACAATACAGGTTTCGCAAATGTTTTACTTCACAAATATTTCATAACTAGCTGATGCCCGCAGCTTCGCCCGCGAAAAATTTCTTCCCGTGGGAACTTATTCCCGGAATAAAAAGGTGCCTATGTGTTATTCCATACTATAATCTATCCGTGTATAAAATTTTAGAAAGATCTGTTCATCCGTTTGAGCGGGAAAGAGTAACAAACATCCACACTCACAAACTTTCACATTTATAATATTAGTAAGAAGTAAGATTTTAAATATTATTTTAAAAATGTTCATTTGACTAAATAATTCGTTTGTCAAATTGGTGTTTGTACTTGAAAGTAGCGAAAAATTCTAAATCTATGGTTTGTACGGAGTGACAAAAGATAACTTATTAGTAAAAAAATATCGTGGAATAGGATGGAGCAGAAAATAAAATTGATATCAAAGCAAAAGTGTGCATATTGGACTTACCAGATATTATCGGCAAGTAATAATTTTGTACTAACACCTGTTCTGGCACTCGCCGGCCGACTTTCTACCGCGGTACTTTCGCTTCGCTCGCTCGGCTCGAGCGTTGTTGTCGCAGTTCCAACCTAACCTAATCTTGCTATTTTATATTATCATTTAAAGTAGGTCCTTTCCAGTGTGAAATTGCAGTGAGCATTCCAGTGTAAAATTACATGCTCGGAGTATCACTTTAAGAGGTCAAAAAGTGATACTCCCAAGAAGTATGTACTTCTGAGGAGTTCTAGTTGCGAGTTAAAGGGGATAAGGGGACCATCGGGAAAATAAGATAAAAGTCAAGGGGACGAACAGGAATACACGAAACACATGTCTTATGGATATAAATTATTATGACACTTGATCGATTATGAGCAATGGAATTAGTGAAAGTCATTTTATGTCATTTCACGAGTATGGCAACTGAAGCGTTATTTCGAATGAAATTATGGCAAATACCAGTATGACATATGAAATTATGGCATTTTAAATTATGGCAAACATTAGTAAACCGTTCGGTACACCAAACTCCTCAGAAAGTTACAGCATACCATGTGTGGACTTATAAGAAACAGTCTCATCAAGGGCTTTTTCATTTTCATAAAATAAGTAATTTCTGTTTTGAATTAAAACAAACCCTTAGAGCCTAATAAAAGTAATTTATAGAAATACTTTTCCGAGGAATAATATCACGAAGGTACGAACGATTCATAATTGTTTCAGTTAGATCCTTGACCAACTTTTTTGCGATATCTACGGTAGCAAGAGTAATACGTTCATTCGTCGCGTAAATGACCATGGAGATAGTCGGAATATTAGTAAACAATGGTCTCACTTTCTAAATATCATCAAAGATATTTTGCTAAGCACTATTAAATTATAGTTAGGCTGCAGGGACTGACTGGATGTAGAAGGCGCAGGACCATGTGTTGTGGAGAATATAATTTGTCTATTTGAAAGACGCCAGATACGTCCAGAAGTGGACTGCCATTGGCTGATTTTATAGAATGATTCGTATTTATAATATTTTGCTAATATTCCGTTAGCTCAATGTTCTGAAATGCTCTCTGTGTTAAGCTACGGTGGGTCCTGAGATGGGTGACCGTTCCCACTCATACCTTCAACTTGGCTTAATGACTGCCATTATAAAACTCACAAAATGGCAGGTGTATCAAGTACTAGATGATGCTCGCGGATTCGCCCTCGTGAAATTTAGTACGCGTTCCTGCTTCCCGTAGAAACATATTCCCGGGATGAAAAGTGTTATTCCAGACTATAAGCTATCTCTGTACCAAATTATAGCCCGATTCGTTCAGCCGTTCGAGCGTGATTGAGTAACAAACATCCAAACATCTTCACAAACTTTCACATTTATAATATTAGTAGGATTCTGCTGCTGTATCGCCACGGTAGCTCAGTGGTAATGTATTCGACTTCCGTGCTAAGGTCTAGAGTTTTTTACACTCCAAAAAATGCCATAGTGTTCAGCCCTTACTATTAACATCAATAAGTGAACAATAATAAATTATGTTATTCACCTTATTGTATTTGCCATAATTTTCGTTTTCAATAACGCAATTTTCCATATCTTTTATTCACCATAATATAAATAAAGATAATTAATACGACACAGGATTTTTTATTAACAATTAAACCTAAAACAACCTCCTATGGCGTCTTCTAACTAAGCTCGACTGAGCCCCGCTACGCAGTACTTCTACTTCTGGGTGGTTTACAAAAAAACCACGAAGACTAAGGCGGGAGCTCCGCTTCGCTAACCTATCTTAGTCGGATTGCACTGAGTCGGGGTGTTAACGATAATTAATTTCCACCTAACAATATCATGTATTATTTTCATGATTATATCAAAAATTTTAATTATGTCAAGAGTCGATTATGAGATGTGTTACTTAAGGAAACTAATTATTATGATTATGCTTATGTTGTTACAGAAAGTCATTTTATGACAAATAAAAGTTATCACTGTTGAGTTGTTAAGGCAAACGTTATTAGTATAAAATAATGATAATAGTGCAAGTAAATATTATGATCTGGGATGATTATGGCCAACAATATTAGTGCAAATAAATTTATGGAAAACGAGAGAAGACCGTACCGAACACTACTAAGTAATGTTCCGTACGGTCTTCTCTCGTTTTTCATAAATTCATTTGTAACTTGGAACTGAAGCGGCATATTTGCCCTTTTGATAATTTGCCTTTATGAGAAGTTGCCATTTTGAGAA
Organism: Miltochrista miniata; assembly: GCA_933228765.1. NCBI lineage: Eukaryota > Metazoa > Arthropoda > Insecta > Lepidoptera > Erebidae > Miltochrista > Miltochrista miniata. The sequence goes on from OW121747.1 coordinate 42,041,515, forward strand.
ATTGCCCTTATGCGAATAAAGCGTTTACCATGCCGTGTAAAGACCATCAAAGTTTAATATAGGTAGCCATAATTTGCTTTTATTAGTAAATTGGCCTATCTGATGGGCCGCTGCGATATCACATACAGGATACACAAATATACACATACACTCACATATACATAGATACACAGGTCAAACTTATAACCCCCTCATTTATTGTCGAGGGTTGAAAATCAACATGTCATAGTATCTCGTAACTATCAATAAGTATTCAGTTAAAGAAAATACCTACTGTGATGAAACCTTACACAAACACAAACTTCAACCACGTGTTCAAAGTTACGAAAGCCGACATCCTACGAAAACATCTGACTCGCTGCAATTCCGAAAATACCCGACCTGAAATCAGCCGTGCCTCTCAAACCACGTGGTGTGCGAAGAGTACAGCAATGAGTGTGAAGAGTACGGCAAACACTGTCGTGTACTCCTACACCCGAGCCCTGAAATCCCGAAACTACCCGAACTGAAATCAGCCGGGTTCTGAAACCACGTGGTGTGTGAAGAGTATAGCAATGAGTGTGAAGAGAACGACAAACACTGTGGAACACTCCTACAACCTTTTGTGAGAGAGACTAACCGCATCTACCAATGACAGGCAATTCATTTGTAAAATGAGACACAACTGTCATGAGCCTGAAGTGTGAGCGAGATATAACAACAATAAATGGTCGTGGTTGTTCTATGTCCTTTCGGGGAATTACCCGGGGTGTCTAGCGTAGATGTGGGACACATAGCAAGGACGTGGGAAGAGCACGGGCCGCGAACAAGACTTCCATAGTGATATTTAGTACTACTGCACTTTTTTTTATTTACCGTGAGGAAAATCCTACAGGCATTCCTATGCCGGACTCCTACCGACTAAAACAGCACGTATACTACCTAACAGCCTACGGTTGGGAGCCTTGGGTAAGCCCTCGGAAGGATGTCCCAGGACTCCCAAGAGACCTACCGCTACCACTGCGGCCTCACCTAGGGTCACGCTCTCGTCTGGGGCTTGCTTGCGGCCTGGGCACCGTCGACGTGTCTTCGCCGAAGGATCACACCCGAAATCCCCTAAAGACGCGGGATAACACCCGAACCATCCCCTGGGCGAGGCCGCAGCGGTGGCCGTAGGTTTGTTGGGAGTCCTGGGACATCCTTCCGAGGGCTTACCCAGGGCTCCAAACCATAGGCTGTTGGGCGTTACGTGAGATTTTTTAGTCAGTAGAAGTCCGGCATAGCATCCATGATGGATGTTCCCTCACGTTAAAAAAAAAGAGTTCCCAAAATCAACAAAATGTCATGTTTGTTGTAGGTATGGAAGCCCCCTTAAATGTCTATTTTATTTATGGCTCGATATTCTGTGAATAATTCAAGCGTCAACTTGTTGCTCTTGGTAAAAATAAAATGGCAAAAATATCACGTTTGTTGTATGGGAGCTCCCTTAAATATTATTATTTTATGTTTTTAGTATTTGTTGTTACAGCGGCAACAGAAACACATAATCTGTGAAAATTTTAGCTCTAGCTGTCACCGTTCATGAGATACAGCCTCGTCACGGACAGACAGACAGACAGACATACCTACAGCCAGACGAATAGAGTCCCGTTTTATACCCTTTGGGTACGGAACCCTAAAAACTGAAATAAACAAGTTCCCTATCACAAGGTAATAGTGGTAATAGTAGATATATTTTGATATATCAGATATTATTAAATATCTTATTGAAATCGGTGCCAAGTAAAACTCTGACTCTGTCATCAGATCGATTCCGCCTTTATTAAATTGCAGTAAGTCCATTAAAGCATTTAATTAAAAAGTTAACAAACGCAATAGTTGTCCCTACAATTTAGAATCACTACAATCAAGAGGTAACCCTTCACTTACAAAATTTCAATCTGATCAGTTCAACCCTTACAGCGAGATTGAGTAACAAACATCTAATCTTCACTAACTTTCACATTTATAATACCTTACTAATTACCTTCTTTACGTGGGTATATCCTCATAGATGCTCATACCGACTATATCCAGAGGGGCAAGTGCGAGTTTCGGTGAGCGCCTGTCGACATTCACGAACGAGCGCGTTATCACTGATTTGTATGGGATCGAGACAAGTTCCCGCGTTTACAGCTAGGTGGCAGGGTCTCGATTCCAAACGAATTGGTGAGCCGTGAATGTCGACAAGCTCACGCAAAAACTCGCACTTGCCCCTCAGATGTTGCCCTACCATCTACCTACGATTGGGACTCTCAGGTACGCCCTGTAAAGAATAACCCCATAGTAGAATGCAAAAATAATTGGCAGAAATTTTTTTTTTCGTATATTACGTGGGTACGAACTACTTTCTTAAGTCTTATCCAAGTCAAAATAACGTAGGTATCGTTTCTATGTACTTGTCGCAATTTCAAAAACTTTTTCATCTAAAAGTAACTTTCGCAACTAATTTATTTACCGATGCCATGTGCTTCATGTGCCTATCCCAGCCTTATTTTGAACACGCCCCCATCACAGGCATGTTATTACAGTAGGTAATATCGGTTTTCTCTGTCTTCAAAACTTTTACTAACGTACAACTGCGTGCAATAGAAAGAGACGTTTGAATATTGGAAGGATGACAACAAAGTTGAAAGTTATGCCGAACTTGCTTTCAATACAAATTCTATGAAAAAAGCATGTGGTGCCATCTAGTAGAATAATGTAGTTAGGTCTACGCTATGCTACGACAAAGGTTACGCTACGCTACGACAAAGTTGCAAATTTCCCTCACTACCGAAAGGAAGAAAAGCAAGCGACAAATCAGAACCTGTAATGTATCGTAAAATTGAAAGATGGCGCTAAAAAAATGCCTTTTTAGGGTTTCGTAGCCAAATGGCAAAAACGGAACCCTTATAGATTCGTCATGTCTGTCTGTCTGTCTGTCTGTCCATCTGTCTGTCCATCCGTGTGTCACAGCCACTTTTCTCCGAAACTATAAGGCCTATGATATTGAAACTTGGTAACTAGATGTATTCTGTGAACCGCATTAAGATTCTTATGTAAAACTAGAAAAAAAGCAGTAAACTTTGAGGGTCCCCATACTCAGAACTGAAACTATTTTTTTTTTATCAAAATCATACGTGTAGAGTATCTATAGATAGGTTTTCAAAAATGCTATTGAGGTATCTAACATCATATTTTTCTATACTGAATAGTTTGCGCAAGAGGCACTTCCAAAGAGGAAAAATGTGTGTCTCACTTCTAAACTAAGAGAATGATAAATCTAAAAAGAAGATATGATGTACATTGCCATAAAAACTAATAAAGAAAATTGGTTTGAACGAGATAGAGCTGGTAGTTTTTTTTTAATACGTCATAAACCGCAATTTTCGGTTCGAAAAATCACTACCACTGCGAACGTGTTAAAACATCAATCAAAGTTACAACGAACTATAAGAACTTCTATATTATGTTACTTGCTGCTACGAAACCCTTCATGGGCGAGTCCAACTCGCACTTGGCCGGTTTTATTCAAAAAGGCGACTTGGAGAATCACAGAATTAAAATTTGAGTATTGACGTTTAAATTTTACGACTCTGATTAGAAAAAATATGAATGCTCTTAATCTCTCTACTTCAAGTCTTTTAAGTAAGTACTTGTAGATAACGTAGTAGCGCTGTATTGATGTTCAAGTTCGGTCAAGGTTCTACTCCAGCGTTCTTGCGATTTACTGAAGCTGTCAGTGGACTTTAGAGTTTGGGGTTTAGAAAATAAGTTACAAGAAAACTCGTATTTCTTTCCACCTACGTACATTTGAGCTTGTGCACCTTTTACGTTTAAAAATTCACCATTCTTGTAAATATACCTCGGCGAGAACAGTAGGCCGCTCGAAATGGAGATCAACAAAATGCTTGTGCTGCCTGAATTTGAGCAATCGAGAGCTACCATGCGTTTGAGAAGAAATGCTTTACTAATTTTGAAAGTAAGAAGGACATTACAAAATTGAAAGAATGACTATTTCATTCTGCAGTTGTGACTAGTGACACAGACCGTAATCCTATCTTTCTTCTTTGTTTATACTTTATTGTACGCTAAGAAAGTATTACAATTTATAAATGAGATATAAAATAGTAGTGCAATAAGTGAATTTATCAATGAAAGCAATTTCTGCAAGACAAGCTCTAAGTAATAGTTCTTCTAAGCCTAATAGATAAATTAAAAGTAATCATATTGTATGTTTCATCTTTCCTAGTCAAGTATTAAGGCAAAGTCGGTCTTACCCCAGTTAATAAAGTGGTGAAAACTTTAGGTAGATACCTACTAAAGCAGTTATGACTAAAGGTCATAGCACACTATAACCACCCCGCTCCAACACCGCTCCCACCCAACACTGCCCTAAAAGAAGGCTACTGCTCGCAGTCTACGCGGCGACAGCTAGCACGCACCCAGCAGTCCACGCGGCGACAGCTAGCAGACGGCCAGCTGTCCACCCGCCGACCGCTCTCGCCTTTCGCAATAGACACAGTTCGCGATCGGTGCCGGTGCGGCGGCTGCTAGCACTAAGCGCGCGGGCACCGCGCCGACCGCTCGTCTACAACGCACACCCAGCGAGGCGTCCACTCCCGAGCAGTCTGACGGCGGTAAGCTCGCTGAAAGCGAGCTGTCTGCTAATTGATGATGGCAATGTAAAATAAATCTAAAGAGCAATGTTTAAGGCCTATATTTGAATTATATTATTTTTGCCGGGTGAAAGCGGAGTCGTTAAAGTGGGCTTTAACCTTTATCAGTGAAAAAATCACTTCATTACGTTTTAATAAAGTTCCTCTAATATAACTATTGCACATTGTCTAAGAATCGTCAGGAAATAGATTTTTTCTGGAAGAGGTTTACTAATCAGTCTAATCACCCTCAAACAAAACCAAGTAAATTATTATAGGTACGCGGTTATTAAAAGACCAGAACCCTGACCTCTAGATATTGCTGTGCGAACTAGATACATTATGTACTCAGGTTGTAATATTCTAATTAATACCGAAGTGTTATAGCTTCAAGAACGCACACCTAGATGGAGACACCATCTAGGTGTGCGTTCCTATCCAAGCCATTTGCTTGAGTATTCTTATTGCATCATTTTATACTTATTCGCCATAGTCATTTATGGCGTTATAAAGTTATAGTACGAGAGCCCACGACCAAAATTTTTGTCTCATAGCAATACAGCCAAAACCGCATCGAATCGATAGATACGATTATCCTGAACTCGAAAATACCAATATCAGACATTTTCCGCGTAGCGTTTGATCTGACCGAATTTTCAAAATTGTCAAAGAATTTTACCGAACTGCATCATAGCAATATGTCTGATTTGCAGACTGTAGTTGAATGATAGTTCTGAGATACCAGAAACATATTTTTCAGACGTTAGTGGTGTAGCGCAAACCCGTAAAATTACCTAAAAAAAATTAAAAATGAGACAAAAAAAATGTCTCATAGCAATACGTCTGAAAATCTTTTTTATTAGTAAATTTTGGTTATTTGATGCGAATAAAACAATTTTCAGACGGAAATGTGAACGCATTAAATTTTGAGACCGTTTTGAAAATGTTAACAAATTTTACCAATCGGCATCATAGTAATATGTCTGAAAATTGTTGGACATCATAAAATACGTTGTCCACATGTGCAAAAAATTTATATCAGACAAATTAAGTGTAGCACCTTCTCTATCAGACAACTTTTCGATACTCAGATATCATTTAAAAATCGTATTGAGGCATCTTGAATTCTCTGTTACAAACCAATGAATACGTTGCGACCCTGAACTTATTAGATGATAATTAACAAAGACTTTACCCGAAACCGTAACAAAAAGCACACTTGAGTAACTTTTACAAAAGAAATAAGTAATGACTTCTGTCATCTGTCAAAGTACATATAATAAATAGACAAGGGAGATTCTTGAATATCTATGAAGGCTGTAAATTTAAAAAAAAACATTTAACAGAGGCGTCGGCCAGGTGACTCCGAAACGTTATTTTCGTTTTTGGGAGTATATGCTACACTTAAAGTGTCTGAAAACAGGTTTTTGGTAATCATGGCAGCAATACGAAATGTAAAAAAAAAAAATATCCGTATTGCTATGATACAGGTCGGCTAAATTAGTTGACATTTTCAAAAATGCGCTCAGTCTATGTGCTACGCGCAAAATGTCTGAAAACAAACTTTTTCGTGATACAATTATAAAATCTATGTACATTTTCACTATCAGACGTATTGCTATAATACCGACTGCCTTTTTTTTTTGACACAGCAGCAATGGCCTCCCACGCAGTTGCTACACTTTCGACCGTTACTACACACCTAGTCGGGTTCTGAATCATACAATCTAACGATTTCATAGGGTTTTTGCCGTATTGCTATGAGACATAGTTTTGGTCGTGGGCTCTCGTACTATTACTTTCATTATTTATTATAAAGCATAAAAGTGTTAATTATACCCATTTGCAAGACTAAACGTATTTGAGTAACCCGTAGAGTATTCTCCGCGTAAGGAGTATGTATGTAGGCTTAGTGAAAGGCTTGCAAACGCGAGCCTTTCCGACTTAGATGTGGATGAATGCTGGAATAATGAAAAAAGTATAGTGGATAGTGCAAAAGAAGCATGTGGGAGTGCAAAGAGACATGAACATTCGAATGGTGATGCCTGGTGGGATGCAGAAGTACAATCCTGCGTAGCAAGAAAAAAGAAAGCGTGGTTAGATTATGTCTCATCTTTGTAACTGAATTGTCATTCAGTTGCAAAGATGAGACATAATCCAACCACGCTTTGTTATGAAAGATTTTTTAGTTTTTTATTTTCAGAAGAAATTTACCGCCTCTGCAAGAATGAAGTCAAAGCTTTAGTGAAAGAGAAGCGTGAAATAATAAATTTGATTGCGGAAGAGAGGCTGACGAGGAACTTCGAGACAAATACCAAACTCTTTTGGAGGGAGGTCAAGAAGTCTCGGAGCTGTTCATCAGTTTCCAGAATGGATAAGATAAAGAGTAAAGCTGGGGACATTCTTGCGGACCCATTAGAGGTGTTAGAGCGGTGGAATGAGTACTTTGGAGAAATGTATAAATATCTCCCGGATGCGGGCACTGCGAGGGAGTCGATGCATCTTTCGGTGCAAGCATCAAGCGGAGATATTACTTTGAAAGTGATTGAATGGTCGATACGAAGCTTGAAAAATGGAAAGTCTGCGGAGTGCAAGCATCAAGCGGAGATATTACTTTGAAAGTGATTGAATGGTCGATACGAAGCTTGAAAAATGGAAGGTCTGCGGGAATTGATAGGATATCTGCTGAAATGATCAAATTAGGTAGTCCTTGCGTCCGGGATGCCTTCTGGTCATTGAGCAATCTATGCTGGAAGACTGGAAGGGTCCCAATGGACTGGAGGCGTGCTATCATCGTGCCCTTGTTTATAGGCAAGGGCTCACGTATGGGGTGCGCCAACTATAGGGCCATCAGTTTGATCAGTATAGCAGCTGAAGTGTATGGCAAAATTATTGAAAGGAGAATGAGGGTGGAATCTGACGGTTTACTGTGGGAGGCGCAGAGTGGTTTCCGAAATGGAAGGGGATGTATGGACCAATTTTTCTCGCTCCGCAACATTGTAGAGAAGCAGCTCGCTGTAGGCCGGAAGGTTTTCTGCGGTTTTGTGGACATGGAGAAAGCATTTGACAGAGTTGTACGGAAGGATCTCTGGGATATATTGCCAGGATACGGGATTGATGGTGCGCTGCTTCGTGCCGTGCAATCTAAATAATGTGGGATGTACGGCATGTGTGCGGGTGGGCGGCAGCCTGTCTCCCTGGTTTGACGTCAACATTGGCGTCAGACAGGGCTGCGTGCTGTCAGCTCTGCTGTTTGTCCTGTACCTGGACGATTGTCTTAAGAGAGTAAGATCGATGAATGTTGGATTGCGAATGCGTGACTTACTTGTGAACTGTTTGCTGTATGCAGATGATGCCGTGCTCATAGCCGAATCGCCATCAGAACTACAGTCACTAGTCACAACGATGAAAGATGATTGTCTAATGAGAGGCTTACATTTGAACGCGACTAAAACGAAAGTGATGGTATTCGAAAGAGAAGAGGACAGAACGAATGCCAGGATAACTGTAAATGATGTAGTGCTGGAACAGGTGGATGAGTTTGTATATCTTGGATGTGCATTTAGCAGGGATGGACGGTACACTGCTGATGTAGAAAAGAGGGTAACTGCGGGCAATAGTGTGAATGGAGCGTTAGGCAAACTTTTAGGTAGCAAGGCCTTAAGTCAAAAGGCCCAGCTCGCAGTACACAATGCGGTGCTGATACCTACGCTAACGTATGGAAGCGAGAGTTGGGTATGGCAGGAAACGCATGAAAGTAGAATAAACGCGGTCGCGATGCGCGCGCTACGCAAAATCTGCGGAGTAAAGCTCGCGATCGCGTTCGGAATGAAGATGTAAGAAAGAACTAAATAAATGGCCGTTCTGTAGTTGTAGGTAATAATTTGCTTCATATCAAGGCGTGATATAGTTTCAGGAAGGGACGCCTACATGGTACCCCCTCACTCGAGACACTCACCTGTCTTAACCAAGTACGGGTTTTAGTCCTGTCTTAACCAAGTAGTGAATCGATTTCCTTTTAAATAAAAACTATAAAAAAGGAAAAAAATGACACTTGGCTGTACTTAAAATAGAACCGAGGACAGCCACTCCGTTCAGCCTTCTGCCGCCCGCCCCGGATTCAGCGAGCTCACGCGACATTTATTTTGTCATCTATCCACCTTGCGAGAGAACTACACACTATGCATTTTACGTTACGATCGCTAAAGCGCTTTCCATCTGTCTGTCACATCACCAGGCTCAGACAGACTAAATCTCATGCAGACAGTGATAGCTAGATTATTGAAATTTCAAAAACCCTAAACACAATAAAGCGGTCTATTCTTTTTAGTGATTTATTTACGCAATATAAAACCAATCATCATTCTTTTTATAAGCTACAAATACATGTTTTATTTTCTCAATAAGCAGCGTGTTTTAATAAAAACTGCCACTTTTTTGAAATGTGCTTATTGTAGGTACTATAACCTGGCTTCCATCATAATAATCTGAATCATAATGCCCTTTTCTGTCCCAATAAACTAGTAGTAACATTTTTGTAAGTTATCAAACCTTCCCCTCGCTGAAAATTATCAAGGAATATTTTTTTTTCTGTAATAAGATAATGACCATAACCCCGACCTCTAGAGAATGCTGTTAGAACTAAATAAATAACCGTTCTTAGGTTGCAATATTTTGGACTTTGGTTCATAGCGAAGTGGAACTAGCTTCAGGAAGGCACGCCTAGATGGTGTCCCCACATCCGAGACTCGCCCCCGTGTTAAATTTGTGCTTGTTCGGTTAAATGGCGTTGATACAGTAAAAATTTCAGCTCTCAGTTTTGTTACGAATCTGTAGCTCAATGGTCAAAATAGGGGGTTCTTAAGATACAGACTCGTGACGGACAGACAGACAGAAAGGTCTTATTACCGTACCCAAGGGGTAAAAACCGGACCAAAGGGGTCCCGTTTTTACCCCTTGTGTACGGAACCCTAAAAACTATAAGTAACCGATGTTTATTTTTAAAAGACTACCTAATAGTTTTAAGAAATCCGTACCTCTGACTCCGCTGTCTATCCACCTGTCACCAGGCCTCATCTCATGAACATTGATAGGTAACAAAGCTGTTGAAATTTTAAAATTAAAATACACAGAAAAAAATGAGGCTATTATTTTATATATATTATTCTAATATACAATAATACATAAATTTGTATAATATCTAAAGACCATAACCCCGACCTCTAGAGAATGCTGTGAGAACTAAATAAATTACAGTTCTGAAAGAGTAATATTTTGGTTCAAACTTGAGAGTAGTGAAAAATTCTAAATCTATGGTTCAAACCGAAGACGTGGTAGAGCTTCAGAAGGGCACACCTAAATGGTGCCCCTCATACGAGATATCTCCATTTGCTATATGATAATTAATTCACTACTTAACTGTACTTTAATTCGTGTAATGGAACTACTGGGACACGAAAAAACAAGATTACAGTTCCATGGAACTACTGGGATAAAAAAATCCCAGTAGTTCCATCATGGAACTACGCAATGGACATTTTGCTGAGCTGTGGTCCCTTTTGGTACAATGTCAGTGTTATCTACCTAACTTGTGAACTGAAAACCTAAACCTGTAATATTGTGGCATTTTACCAAATAAAAGATTTTTCTATTCTATTCTATTCTTTCAATGGAACTACTGGGATACGGCGGTTGCATTATTTGCCATATTTACTCATAACTAGAGATTACATTAAGGGAAGAATTTGAAGAAAGAGAAAGTGGTCAGAGTCACAGTTTAGTAGGACCATTGTCCATACAAAATAATGATGTTTTTGTTACAGTCCTACTGATTGAACTACGGACAAAAACAATTGCCTGTGGTCCTAGCATTAGGACCCGGTAGTAGGGCCACGGACAAAACATCAATAATATGTACACAAAATGTTTTATATTCCTCCAAATTTATTTTTAATCAATCAAATCCGCCTATAGCAGTGCTCTGCTAAACGTAGGCCTCTCCCTAATCACGACACCAACTTCAATATTATCCTACTCATATGAGTGTCATAAGGTGTATGAAAGGAGAGGTATTTCTTCAGCAGACTCATCAACAACACGCCAGTTTAGATTTACCCATTTTTAGATTCATGTCTATGTACGATTCTTTAAAGTGATATTACTTTTTTATTTATGAACCGATTGACATGAACTGAACACTAAATGTTAAGTGGAGCAAACCTTAACACAATAAAGAAAACCGCATTGCAATCGGTTAAGCGGTTACTGAGATTAGCGTGCACAAACGTACAGACAAACAGATATACAGACATACAGACAAACAGACAAAAATTCTAAAAATCATTGTTTTGGGTTCTATTGCGTTCATAAAGCCCCCCTATAATATTTTTTCTTATTTATCTTCCATGTACAGACAGCGACCTGTTACAATTTTATTATATGTATTGATATTGATTGATGATTGATGTTGCAGCATCGACAGCGTATTGGCATGGACGTAATGTTACCCGATTCTAAAAGTGGCAGTAAACTACATAACGATTCATACTTATAGAATTCGGGACTTCACGCGAAACACATTTACTTACATTTTCACACCGACGTTTCGAGCACGTTGCAGCGCCCGTGGTCGCGGTTGGACTGATATGGACTGATAATTCAGTCCACGCCTTCGGCGCGGACTGAATTATTTTACAATGGCCATAACCATTAAGCAGCTCTTTTATGATTAAGCCAACACGCCACACAAACGTTGTATATAATGAACATTCTTAAAACAACTTTACTGAAAAATGTTGAGCTTTGGCTACAGTGACATGGGTACATAAATTAAATCACCTTAAACATAATAAGTACATGCATACGGTCACGCCTTTATCCCCTAAGGGGTACCGAGGCATATTATATGTTTACCTTTTTTTAATTTGTCCCACGTAACGTAATAGGTGGTGAGCCGCATTGCCGTGTTGAAATGGACAGGCGTTAGTACTGCCTACTTTTGAAAATTATTAAATCTATAAGGTCTTCAACTTGGTTTAACGACTGCCATTTACTGGCTACCGTTAGCGTTAGTGTTATCGTCTCAACTCTTCCGATTATGCGTAAAGTTTTCAGTCTGTGGCCCTAATCTAACAAACGTTTCGTATTCGCGCTTCACCATACTACTTACTCTTATAATTATTAAAGCGGCTAATTAATAAACACGTACGTCATACCGGCCTTGGACCCACTAAAACCATGAGGTCTCTTCCTATCCATCTAGCGCAGTCCTAGGGTATCCTTTAGAGGGCTTACCCGGGGCTCCCAATTGTAGGCTGTTAGGTAGGATACGTGTGGTTTTTAGTCAGTGGGAGTCATAGTACATTCATGTGGGATTTTCCTCACGTTAAAAAAATCCATCTAGCGCATAACTCCCCGGGTAAGTTGGAGGATGTCCTAAATTTGTTCCCACATTTTGGTTACGACTTATCCTAGAGGCTCAAATAGAATACGGTTCAAACTTTGCTTATAACATAATTTCCGACGCGGACGAAGTCGCGGGTAACAGCTAGTAGTCTTAATAATTAAGCTCTTTTATGATTAAGCTAACACGACCGTTTAGATTCTCTCACTCAAAGGAACCCTTGAATTCTAGGTTTGGTGAAAGTTGAGATGCCTCTAATTTCTGAACTGCAAATCCCTCAATCTTGAAACTTGGATCGAAAAATCCTTAAAGTACTCTCTTTCCAAGACTAAAAAAATATTTGAAATCGCATCACGCGCTGAGAAATTATAACTGAAAAACCATTTTATCTTTCAACCCCTCTCCCGCAGGAACCGCGCAAAACTTCGGGATCAAAAGTATCCTAGAACCTTCCTCGGACTATAAGCTCGGAATGTACCAAGTATCATTCAAATCGGTTTAGTAGTTTCGGCGTGATACTTATTCGGGATACAGACAGACAGACAGACGTGAAAAGTTTAAATTACATTTTCGGCTTCAGTTTCGATTAGAGAACGCCCTCCAATTAAAATTTTTAAAATATCTTCCATGTACAGACTCTCGACCCTCTACAGTTTTATTATATGTATAGATAGATGTGAAAGTTTGTGAAGATGTTTGGATGTTTGTTACTCAATCACGCTCTAACGGCTAAACGGATCGGGCTGAAATTTGGTACAAAGATAGCTTATAATCTGGAATAACACATAGACCACTTTTCATCATGGGAATATGTTCCCACGGGAAGCAGGAACGGGTACCGATTTTCACGCGGGCGAAGCCGCGAGCGTCGTCTAGTATTGAATAAAATATGATAAATCAAAATATATACCTATTACTTTGTGCTAAGAAATTTTTATTTTTCAGAATTTTGTTTAATGTCGATTCTATTTTTTATTAGAATTTTCTTATTCATCAGACTCATAGCAGTGTATGAAACTGCCTTGTTTAGATTTACCTTTACATTCAATAGGTAGCCTTGAATTCTAGGTTTAGTCAAAGTTGAGATATCTCTAATTTCTGAACTGCAAAACCTTCAACGTGGAAACATCTGTGGAACATTTACGTTCTGAAACCAAAAAAAAAATTTTACCACGTAGTAAGAAATTACATCTGAAAACCCATTTTTTGGATACAAACCTTTCGCTGTTGTAGCTTTTTTTTTTGTTGACGCGGGGAACGCATTTACGCGCCTTCATCCCAACCGCGGGGGCAGCTGGGATGGTGTGTGGGACTCCCGGCCCGGTCCGGAATGGACCGTCCTACCCACTAAACCCCGCGGTATTCCTCCTCACCCTATAGCCGGGCCGAGGGATATCAAAAGATTATTCACGTCGACCCGGCTAGGGGCGCCCCGTGAATTCGGGGCTCTCCTCGGGGGAGCCAGATGGGCGACTCCCCAAAGCTCCCGAAGGAGCTGAAAACCACGCCTGCACCGCTCTCGAGCGCCCCTCTGTAATAGAGGAGACAGAGAGCGGCTGGCGCAGGCGTGCGCTAATAGGCACCCTCGGAACACGGGGAAGGTGCCCACCGCCATGTGACCGTTGGTGGGCGGGGTCCCCCGACCTTACGCCCACGGTCAACAAATATTCGGGGGCGTGCGCAAGCTCCTTGCGACGGCGCCCCGAACTGCACGGCGGAGTGGGACCAATTGTCGAGTTGCTCCCATTCCCCTACGCAGTGCGCCTCCCGCTTTGTCGCCATCGCGTCGACAGCAAGCGAAACGATGGCGGCTCAGCACGCCTGACTGCCGACCATGGCTTGCACCATGACCAGCAGTGGCAGGCCCCTACCGGTGCTGTACGGAGCGGCCGCACGGACGGAACGGCCCCACAGGCGGAACGGCCGCGCAGACGGAACCACCGTACATGCGGCAGCCCGCACACACGCAGCAGTCTCTGGCAAACTGCCGCGGCACGAATCTGCCGCACAGGTGGACTGCCGTACAGGCGGAAACAGCCGCACAGGCGGAACAGCCGCACATGCGGCCGCTGCCGCACAACAAACTTGCTCCAACCGACCGCAGCCAGGAGCGAACCACCACACTGTCGCGACCGGGCTTCCACCGGGTATCAGGGAGCTGTCGCAACACCACGGGCCTTGAAGGCCCGCCATACCACGACCCCCCTCGTGCAATGGGGTCAACTCCGTCAAACGACGGCCGAAAAACGGTCCCAATGCTTCCACCGGTCTGAAAGCCGGGAGCACTGGGGCGTCCGCCAAGGTGGTTGCGGTGCAGAGACGCCGCAACACCGTAGGCCTAGCAGGCCCACCCAACTGCGACCCCCTCGCCATGGGGTCAGCTTGCCGGGATATTGGTACATCGACTAATGGGGGCAGCACGCCGCACCCATTAGCCGATGTTCCAGGGTGCACCGTCTTAGTCTAGTTGCCACTCCCCCCGGGCATATAGCCCAAAGGGATAGAAAACCGGCCCAAGCTCACTAGGAGGTTTCCCGACCTAGCACCCCGCTGTTGTAGCTTTAGTTTAGATAGTAATAAATAATGTAAATATATTATGTAATAACTATTAGTCACTGCATTTTTTTACAATTAATGTAAAATTTACAAAAAAAAAGATCTATTAAATTAATTAGTCTAGGTTAGAAAGTTGAAAACGAATTATTGGTACTTATATATTTTCCGCAATATGCCACGTGTTACAGGTAAAAAGTTATTTCTACTGAAAGGTTTCTGTTCTTTAATTTCTTTACAAACTCAAGTTTGCTTGTGTACCTAAGTTAGGTAATTATTCGACAGAAATTTTACGAAAACCGTGAAATACCTAAGTACTGAGAAATAATGTCACGAATTGGATTGGCACGTGTCGATCGAATAGAAAGTAATAAATTTCATCGAATGTTTATACACGTGCCTGCAATTACCATTTCACAATAATCTATTTTTATGGTACTTTCCGTTGACCAAGATGTATACTATATCGGGACAAGAATTTTGGCAAGGCAGTGTTAATGCAACGTATTCCCTGGAAGGCGCGACTTGTACAACAAAAGGGGGGATTCGCCACAATATTTCTGTGATCCACAAATGTTTGTTTCGGAGTTTGGGTGTTTTCTATGCATAGTATGTATGTATCTTGAAATATATATAGTACCTATGTCTTTTTTAACATGTGGATAATCCTACATGAATGCTATGCCGGACTCCTACCGACTTAAAACCACACGTATCCTATCTAACAAATCACAATATAGTATGTCAATCAGTCGTCTAGATCCCATAACACTAGCTTATAGTTTGATTTGGACTAGATGATGTTGTGTGAAAATGTCCACAAACATTTAACTTTAACATTAGGTGGGCCGTATGCTTGTCTGCCACTTTGGTGGTATAAACAAAGCAAAGGAAGGTTGAGGACATTCAGGAAAATGGGCTTGGACGTTCAGGGAATTGGACTATCAGAGAATGGACGTTCAGGGAAGTGATCATTCAGGGAAGTGTGTAGCATTTCTTTTCTGTAGATGCAGCATTGAGCGTGTGAAGGCGCCCTAATCGATCTATCGTTTTTTTACTCGGTTGTCTGTGGTGACCTTTTTGCTGTCAGGATGACAGGATGACATGGGTGTCGGTGACGAGACGTTTTTGCATTCAAAGCAAACAGGTTTTCAGATAGGATTCTAGACTATTCCACGTTAGAGAGGGTATATAAAGCCCTGCTTTGAAGTTCCAAGTTTTCTTTTTACCATCTGTGAAGTCTTAGAAATAATTTTGAGTTCTGTGGAAACTTTGAGGCTATCTCAATGCAGTGAAGAATTTCACGCAGGCACTGCACAAACCTGAGGATTTGCTGAGAAATATAGCCTGTGTTCTACCTTCCTCAGTAAGAATAAGTTTCTTTTCTAGTTGTACTTTATTGTTGCAAAGCGGTTCGAACTTCGTCTGTCGCGCTGTCAGTAACTTAATTAGTCGTTTTTCTTTCTCGAGCAGGGTTCTTTAGTTGGGTCAGAGTAACCAGTCGTGGAAGTTAGGTGCCACACCCACATGTATGTGGACTGCACGTGGTACGAAGGCGTGGTAGAGTGAACTGCACAAGCAAGGCAGTAACAACATCCGGAGTCGCTCTCAGCGCACACCGCAGGCCAGTACCCGTTACCTTTAACACCTCGCTAAGTAACAGCCTAAGCAATTTGTAATAAGTATCAATAGACCGTTTCCGTATTATTAGTGCAGTAATCGGTAGTACTCTTGTGTATCTCTGTGATATGTGTGTTTATTAGTGAATAACTTTTCTCTGTCTCTGTAGTGTACTGTGTACTAGATAAATATATGTGTGTACACCCTATTTGGCTGTTTTCGTCAGAGCCCTAGCCTACCCTTGCACACACACTAGAAACTCTGTAGTAAGGCGCCCTGGGAAAGAGTTCTCTGCATAGCTTCCTCGCGCTAGTTGGTGAGTAACATACTGAGCAATAAAGTGGTTATAAGTGAACTTTCAGGGAAGTGGATATTCAGGGAAATGGACTTGACATTCCAGTAATAAGACCTAAAGTGCCGAAGGGGCTGAAATATACCGTTCTACCTCCGGTGTAATCTGTCCCTTTGTCCACTAAAATCTATTAACAAGATACATCTGTCAATTTCGTTAAGATCGCTTTCTTAATAGCTGTTTTATACTGACTTAGAAAATAAAAATCTTTGATGGCAATATGGTTTTTATTCAACACAATACTTACAAATTTCTTTTTCATTAAGTACCTTTTACTTAAGATTGTTTATTTATATCACTTAGTATTTAATAAGCAAGATGTAGGTTATGATGTGGGAGGGATCGCTTCACTACAACAGCTGGTAACACTTTTAAACCCATGGTGATCAGCAGGCTTCTGAAAAAAAGAATGCCTCGGTAGTGTAATCGCCTGCCGCGCTGAAGTCCTGAGTTCGATTCCCGGGTTCGTTGAAATATTTGTGTGATCCACAAAAATAAATGTTCTTTTCGGAGTTTGAAAGTTTTCTATATAGCTACCTATAATATGTATTTATATAAGCCACTGGCAATTTATGATGAAGATGCAAAAATACTATTTACTAAATTATTCTACTGCAGTCCCTTGTGGCGACGCGGACAGGTCCCGTGTTGCGACGGGTAAGAGTACAAAATCTCGCCACCCCAATACATCTCGAGGATGTCGTAAGAGGCGACTAAAGGAACACTTTAGCAAAAAATCCATTGCTTAGAGAAGGAATACTCGAAATAAAACCCGGTTGTCAGTAAAACGACAGTCGTTAAGCCAAGTTGAAGGCGTTACGTGGGACATAAAACTATATGAGTGAACTCTGGGCGTATCGTATACTATGCCTCTGCCTACCCCTTCTGGGATAAAGGCGTGAGTATATGTATGTACAATTGTACATAATTATGTATTCTACTACTAGGCACTACTATTATAAATAGAATAATATGTTTTACCCCGTAAGAACCGTTTGGAGTAAGGTCTGGAGCATCCTGAGTCGAGCCTATAGCAGCTGGCTCGTTAATGGTGCTCCATTTAGTGGCACCATCATTCTTAATTCTCAAGAAAGCTTCAGCTAGCCTCGTGACGGAATCATGGACGGTATCTACCTCGGAATCTTTCTCTATGATGACCGGACGCGACCTGAAACAAAATAACATTCAAACATACGTACATGTGCTCACGCCTTTTTAACCCCGAAGGGGCAGACAGAGACATATTATATGCCCAAATTTCACCTTTTAGATTTATGTACCACGTAATAGGTATTACGTGGGACATCAGGCCGTATTGCCGTGTTGATATGGACAGGCGCCACCCATAAAGGCCTTCAACTTGGCTTAACGACTGCCATTTTACTGGCAACCTGGAATAACGGGTTAACGTGCGTTCCGAAGCACGGAAACGCTCGCAAATAAATGTCACAACGTGGTCATTGAGGTGATCACCCATCCATAACCGATCGCAGTAAATATTGCTTACTACAGTGATCGTTTACAGAACACTGGGTCCGCGGGTCCACGAGCGCTTCAAAATAACACTTTTATTGAAACGTTCTTGAAAATGGGTAACCATTTGTGATATTTCTATTTCCATCCAAACCACTGTTCCCGGCTGTCAGTAATTATGATAGTGGTAAATATAGTTGAAATACTAACAGGCAGCTTGAAAATTATATTCGTTTCAATACAGCAGTAGGCTGACCACCTATTCCGCGGAACTAAGTAAAACTAGCAAAATGTGTATAGCCTTCCTCTCAGGTCAAAAAGGGTGTGGCTATATGTATAAATAGTTTTGGTTCCTTTTAGGTTTCCTCAAAGGTTATAAACGAGACAAGATCAGCTGTTGACGAGTGAAAGAGTAACAAACATTCATAAATCCGTCTGTACTTGCAAAACTTTCGCATTTTTAATATTAGTAAGGATTGATTCGATTTTCCTAAATATGTCATTCAGGGTGGGCTTTTACAGAGTAATTCATGCACCTTTTTCCTACATTGGAAGCTTTTCATTAAAGTATTTAGACAAGAAATTGTTAATTCACCCAAACCGATAAAGTAATGGTACAAAATTGTAGTTATTGAATACACTGATAAGGATTTAGTCGAGATAGGAACCACCAATGTTTTCAGTAGACATAGAATGTATTTAAAGCCTGTATTTAGCATGACAATCAAAAATATTTGTTCCTTTGACTGCAAAACATGTATGGTTGGTTCTAATACCGGATAATCATTAAGCATCCGCGTCCGGAGCGTTCCAGCACGGTTAGATCCGATAGGGGTTTTCTTCAGCGCACGCTTAGGTTGTGTAATGATCTCCCTGCCTCGGTTTTCCCAAACGCCTACAGTATGGGGTTCTTCAAAAGGGGTCTTAGAAGGTTTTTACAGGGTCGGCAGCGCGAGTGTGGCGCCTCTGGTGTTGCAAACGTTCATAGGCTGCGGTGACCACCGGTCCTTCTGGTGGGCCGTATGCTTGTCTGCCACCTTAGAGGTACAAAAAAAAAAATAAGCAAAAATTAAAGCATGCAGCGGTCAAATTCACTCACGTACCTAGTACCTAACATTAACTCATAGATGATTCATGTGCACGCGATTTTAGTCTTCACACTAGTAATGAGTCTAGTCTGTACAAAGAACATGACCTATGACTTTGATCCGAAAAGGAATCGCTATACGGAGACATTCCGCTTTGTCAATACTCCAAATGGTATAAGTGTCGGAAATTATAAGTGTATTGTCTTTGCGAGCCATGCTCTCTAGCGGGAGTAAGTGGGACTGCGCCGCCTCCTTCTGCGAGCAGGTCATGCTCGTGAAGGAGGCGGCGGGCCGGGTGCGGGAGAGAACTCTCCCACCCGAGTTCCGCAGTCGGCGGCCTGGGCGCCGCTGACGTGTCTTCGCCGAGGACTATCGGCCACCATGACCGGGGGCCTGAGGACGGTGAGAGGGCGGCTCACCGTCCTTACAGAAACAGGCCCATGACGGCAGCGTGACGTGAGCAACTCACGCACGCCCCCCTTAGAAGCGGGATCACACCCGAAACCCCCCATAGACGCGGGATAGCACCCGAACCACCCTCCGGGCGAGGCCGCAGTGGCGGCCGTAGGTCTGTTGTGAGTCCCGGGACATCCTTCCGAGGGCTTACCCGGGACTCCCAACCACAGGCTGTTAGGCGTTACGTGAGGTTTTTTAGTCGGTAAGAGTCCGGCATAACATCCTCTGAGGATTTTCCCTCACGTAAAAAAAAAAAAGTGTATTGTCTTGTGTTAGTTTCACAGTGAAAGCCGATTGCTTCATATGATTTCATCCATTATGACCGATAGATATGTATAGATCAAAACGCGATTTAGGGACTCCCCTAGCATGAGTCGCGTTGCTTTATGAAACTGTGCCTATACCTACTGATATTGATGAAACTACAAACTCACCTGCCAAAACATCGCAGTAACATCACTACAGCGTAGGACAGATGAACTAAGGTCTTGGCGAATATAGTTACAAACACCACGAAATTAGCGACGAGGAAACAAACCAAAATAATAACATCCTTCAGAGTGTTGGAGACGTAGCCATTATGCTTCGTGAATCCCCTTATTGGACAATACCTTAAAAATAAACTTGATATAGTAAGATCAACGTGAAAGTATATAAAGGAAAAGAGATGATTGCCAAAAGTAGTCTTCAAGGCGGGAAATGCCACAGTATACATTATCTGGTGGCATGAGACAGTGTTGCACTTAAGTCGAAGAATGCTGTTAGTCCTTCATAACATAGCAACGCCAGGAACAACGTTTAGAATGAAGCATTCTTGAAGTCAATAAAAAACCAAAAAAAGACCTTATACTGATAGACACATTTGTTTCATGTAAACGACTTTTTTAAAAACTGGAAATGGACGTAGGTTGAAACTCAATACGGAAGACGTAGGCCGTGTGATGCGGCGTAAATTGAGAGAAGCCTACGTCTGGCAGTGGACTGCTATAGGCCGATTTGGTGGATTGAAACCATCTTTTACTTGAAACATTGACTGTAGATAAGAAATCTTTCTCACTTCAAATTATACGCAGCACATTTGTCATATAAATTTTCTATAACGCTGAACATACGTGCGGATCTGTTTGTGTATGTAGTAGATTTTCTATTATTCAGAAGATAGCCCAAGCTTTTCTTGTGAGCCAGTAATGCTAGGCTCGCTATTGCTTGTCTAGAAAAATGTCTGCTTCCATATGCCTCACACTTGCAGCTAATAGTTGGTACATCAGAACAAGTGCAAGGCATGGTTGAGAAACCCTTTAGGTAATAATATTTATTCAATTTATATTCTATTTTCTTGTTATATTAAAGGTTTAAGGATACATTTTATCACTTATCACTTATGTATTGGTTACTTCATTTAAAATGTAGTTGTTGTATGTGCTATTTATACGATTCTGAGTATAATTTCATGTCTTGTTGTAAATTGTGGAATTCAACTATCGGTAGCCATGTGACAGTACTTGTTATGAAGGGAGCACAGAGCCACAAACCTAAAAACATACAATCATAGACGAAAAAATACTATTCACTTCTGTCAAACGACTCGGAAGCTTACTAATCCTACTTCAAATTTAAAATAGGTTTTACATAAAACTAGATGTACAAAACTGGTGCAGTTCTCAATTTGCGTCAACGGATAAAGACTTGTAGAGGCGCGCGTCGATCTGTGAGTAATGAGGAACAAAAGATTTCTTGTTTCGGGACCATAGAGCAACGCAAACTGTCTTTAAGACGACATAGAACGATTGCTCGGTACATATTTGTCTGTCATATTTTGCGGGTGGCGGGGGGTAATCTTCCTCACCCACACTTTCTTAGACTCGCACTACAATAGCAATCGACTGTCAATACGAAGCCCTTATATACAATTTAAACTATACACTAATAAATTTCACACACACCATGATACATTTTGTGTCATATCACCTCAAGTCGCTCAACCGATCCATGTATTAATGTGACGTCCGGCAAAGCTGGTAAACAAATCTGAATAAACACGAGTATTCTCTATACGTTTAAATAGGGGTAAATAATAATAACTTGTTATAAAATTACTTACTTAAAAAAGATAATGCCATTTTTCTTCAGATTTCTTTCGTCACATTTCTTTTTGTATTAATATCTAATTACTTCATCATTTTCATAAAATGACAATTCAACCGCGCACGCTGTCAACTAGACTTAGTCTAGCGAAAGAAACTTCAAATAACAGTTTTTATATAACTATTTTAAGCCACTGATCTGTAATAACTAGGCTCTTTCGGTCGTCGAAATGTCACATTATTGCCAGAGGGGGTGCTCTTAGCATGGCCTCTCCCTCTGTATTTACAGTAATTTAGCTCTGTGTTCGGGACTAATCGGGACACATTATGCACGTTACAAAAATCCTTAGGTGTGTTCGTGTGTTCCCAATTAATAGCACTTTATCAAGGTAATCTATACTCTATATATACAATACATACATACATACATACAAATAAATCAAATTGGAGTGTCTGTTTGTAATATTAAAATAACCGCTGTCTACTACATGCATATGAATGCATATACGGTACACATACCAAAATATATATTTTTTAAATTTTTGTCTGTCTGTTTGTTCCAGTCAATCTCTGGAACGGCTGGACCGATTTGGACGGGACTTTCACTGGCAGATAGCTTATGTAATAAGGAGTAACTTAGGCTTATTACTTTTATTTTGAAAAAAAAAATCATTTTAGAAAAAAATGCCAAATACAAAAAAACTAAATAAACTATTTTTTTTTATTACATTCCACGCGGACGAAGTCGCGGGCGCAGCTAGTACAATATAAATAGATTGTATTACCGTGACTTTAGGCTAAAGCCGTACTGCGGTTACCACGGGCGGTTTCTAACCTCAATTTTTTTTAATCTTAGAAAGCTTCATCAACATATAAAAAAAAATTACTTTAGTCATAGATTTAGAATATTTCGTACATTAAAATCCACGTATCAACAATGTAAATTTTATTTTCAGGATTTGTTTGAAGTCGGTTTTATTTTTTGTTAATTTATTTTTCATTATTTTATGTGACGGATGAACCGAAAAATATATCTAACTAGGTGTAAAGTTCTCATCAAAACAAATCAATCAAGCTCAAACACAAAGTAACTGCTGTAAATCATTAAGAAATTCCCTCGACTGTCTTTCGGTTCCAAAATCAGATCGACTCCAGATCTTTAATTAATTGTAGTACATTAAAGCACTAATTAAAAAGTTAACAAACGCACTAGTTGTCTCTGCAATTTTCGATGGTTGCCCTCGATTTCTCCTGGATCCCATCATCAGATCCTGACCTGGTGAAAATAGGACCACCTCAGAAGTAAATCATATTCAACAAAAGAAAAAAAATTGAAATCCGTTTATAATTGACGGAAATATCGGTTAACATACATTAACATACATAATAAATAATAATTCACTTGTCTCACGTCTCGTCCTCGCCCCGACTTTTCTACATACTTTACCCGCGACACGTCTGCGCCCCATATACGACGCGTCCTCGTCTTACGTCTTTTCTGTGTGTCTTGCCCCTTACTTACCAAACCGCAACGCAATAAAGAAAACCGCATTGCAATCGGTTAAGCGGTTGATGAGATTGGCGTGCACAAATGTACAGAGAAACAGACTAAAATTCTAAAAATCATTGTTTTGAGTATTATTGCGTATATAAAACTCCTATATTTTTTTGTTATGTATCTTCAATGTATAGACAGCGACATACCTGTTAAGATTTTATTATACACTAGCTGAACCCGCAACTTCGTTTACGTCAGGTGTATGAAAGAGCGTGGACTGAATTGTTTTAAAGTAGCCTTATTCATTAAGCTCTTTTATGATTAAGCCAACTCGCCGGTTTAGATTTACCCATTTTTAGATTCATGTAATGTCTATGTATGATTATTTAAAAGTGATCACTCAAATATAACTTTTTTTATTTATAAACCGATTGACATGAAATAAACACTAAATGAAAGTGGAGCAGAGCATAAAAAAATGTTAAGTGGAGCAAACCTCAACACAATAAAGAAAACCGCATTGCAATCGGTTAAGCGGTTACCGAGATTAGCGTGCACAAACGTACAGACAAACAGATATACCTACAGACATACAGACAAACAGACAAAAATTCTAAAAATCATTGTTTTGGGTTTTAATACGTTCATAAAGCCCCCCTATAATACTTTTTCTTATGTACCTTCCATGTACAGACAGCGAACTGTTACGATTTTATTATACATATGTATTGATATATTGATTAATTGATATTGATTTTTTTTTGATGCATTGATTGATGAAATGATGATTGATATTGATGATATTGATTGATTGATTATATAGACAATGAGTTAAATTCATAATGATCGCTTTAATTACTTACGCAAGCGCGCTAGTGTTGGTGACCTCATCCTTCAGTAAGACTAGATTCTCGGCCTGGCACCTGTTGGTATAACATACAACTTTTATTAATATAACTAACTAACTAACTATCTTCACGCCAAATCCCTTGCGGGGTAGGCAGAAATATACTAAAAATATATTCATTAATATACTTTACGGATAAGCCTTATTTACCTTATTGATAAGTCAAATACAAAACATAAATACTTTTTTATACTACTAATGCGGCATACAAGTTAGTTAGTTATGCTTTAGTGGAACGCATATAATACATATTATAATTACATTGATAATCTTATGTACAGGTTATACAATAGGCGGCCTTATTGCGCAAGGCGAATTTTTCAAGGCAATGTGACATGGCTGTCAGGAGGCTGTATCTCAGGAATGGTGATAGCTAGAGAGACAGACAGACGGATGGCGAATTCTCATGAATAGGGCTCCGTAATTTACCTTTTAGTTACGGAACCCTAAAAACGGCAAAAGATGAGACAAAGACATTTCAACCGTAAACATTCGTCTACGCTTTCAGGTCGTACGTTCAAGAATCGGCGCTAAAAGGAACCATTACAAAATTCTAAGCGAAAGAAAGCTTACTTGACGATCCATTGCATGGTGATAGCGACGACGTAGTAGAGGTGCACCACCATCTTGGTGAACATAGTGAGGAAAACCACGAAGTTGGCGACCAGGAAACACGCCAGGATGAAGAAGTCCTTCAGTGTGTTGCTGTAGTAGCCCTCTTGCATCTTGAAGCCCCAGAATGGACAATACCTTAAACAAATAGCATACATACATTATCATAAGTCACGCCTTCATCCCCGAAGAGGAGGCATAGTATACGTCCACATTTCTTCTTATAGTTTTATGTTCTATGTAATAGGTGGTGCGCCTATAGCTGTGTTAAAATGGACAGGCACAGGTCGTGATGACCCGCAGCTAAAGTTTTTTAAGCCGCACACAAGGCCTTCAGGCCTTTAACGATTGTCATTTTACTGACAACCGGGTTTCATTTCTAGTTTTCCTTCTCTTGGCAATGGATCGTTTTGCGGAAGTGTTTCCTTAGTTGCCTCTTACGACACCTCGGATTAATTGTGGTGGTGACATTTTGTACTCTTTCCAGTTGCCACACGGGGTGACACAAATAGCATAGGTAAATATTTGTGAACATCCTCACATAACTTTTTTTAATATTTAAAGCAATTAGTATGCTAACTTTTTCATAATATTTTATTATAAAGTGAAAAAAGACAACTTGACCCAGACGGGACTTGAACCCGCAACCTTTGCCTAATCCAGGGCAATGCTCTAACCAATTGAGCTACGGGAGCCGTACTGATACAAGTTGAAATTCTTCACCTTATTGTAACCGCCATTTAAGAGTATGGCACAGAGCCATCTATCCAGATCGATTTTTTCACTTTATAATAAAATATTATGAAAAAGTTAGCATACTAATTGCTTTAAATATTAAAAATCGATAGATTGAGTCGGAGACATCAAATCAATGTATAAAAATGATTGCAATATCGTTCATTGATATCAGAGTTGCTAAGTAGCTCGATAGATGGCTCTGTGCCATACTCTTAAATGGCGGTTACAATAAGGTGAAGAATTTCAACTTGTATCAGTACGGCTCCCGTAGCTCAATTGGTTAGAGCATTGCCCTGGATTAGGCAAAGGTTGCGGGTTCAAGTCCCGTCTGGGCCAAGTTGTCTTTTTTCACTTTATAATAAAATATTATCCTCACATAACGTCCAAATTAAGCTAATAAAAGCTAGTGCTATAGGATCTAGACGACTGATACTTATAGATACTACCTACTTTTATATTTATAAATACATACATACATAAAGGTATGTAATTTTGTCATCTTTAAGTGAATAAGAAAGCCGTGCGATCGTTCTCACCGAACTGCCTCTCTCTAACACGTTTATTGTGAAAGTTCAATCCGAATGACGTTGTCATTTTTGTTTCATTTCAAACTTTGAACAGGTGATCCACGCGACCCAGTGACGTGGTTTAATGCGACAGAGTCACAGACTACAGACAAAGTCTCGACATAAGCCCCTCTGCACTTTATTTTATAGAGAGGGGCTAAAAATCAATGCTAATCGTAGTTTTATAATGCATGTCGCTTTCAGTCTTTAGTTATAAGTAATCTACGCACTAACTTTCACATTTATATACCTACTAGCTGACCCGCGCAACTTCGTTTGCGTGATAAATGAAGAACCTATCGGTCGAGCCGATTTTGTGCAAACTTCACATAAGCCATCTACTAAATAGTCTGAACAAAGCCTAAAGATTTGGTTTGGATAGGTGAGCCCGTTCTTGAGTTATAAAATTACAACGAAAAGTGGCATTGATTTTTATATATATAGATAGATAGATAGATAGAAGAGAAGATAGAAGAAGAAGATATATAATTTTAGTAAGATACCTATTTGACCATTACTACTGTAAATTGATAATACAGTACTCGTAGCCCCGCTGGCTAAGTTGTGTTCTGTGAACGATCCTGGTTCTCAGATGGGTGACCACTTTGTGAATTTCCATTTATAGACTACCTCGGTAGCGCAATCGGTAATGTAACCGCCTGCCGCGTTTGAGGTCCTGGGTTCTATTCCCGGGTCAGTCCAAATATTTGTGTGATTCACTAATGATTGGATCAGAGTTTGTGCTTTTTTTTAACGCGAGGGAAAATCCATCATAGATGCTATCACATATATTACTTCACAGAACTAATGCCAACAGAACTAGTCACCAGAACAGGTGGGAGTAGACGGACTAAAAAACCTCACGTAACGCCCAACAGCCTATGTTTGGGAGCCACGGGTAAGTCCTCGGCAGGATGTGCCAGGACTCACA
This sequence comes from Miltochrista miniata, assembly GCA_933228765.1. Taxonomy (NCBI): domain Eukaryota; kingdom Metazoa; phylum Arthropoda; class Insecta; order Lepidoptera; family Erebidae; genus Miltochrista; species Miltochrista miniata. Next base: position 42,068,453 of record OW121747.1, read on the forward strand.
ACAGACCCACGGCCGCCACTGCGGCCTCGTCTAGGGGATCGGAGTTTGGGTAGGTGAAATATATAAGTATGTCAATCAGTCGTCTAGATCCCATAGCACAAACTTATATTAGCTTAATTTTGGCTAGATGATGTTAAAATATATATTTGCGAGCGTTTACGTGCACCGGAATGCACGCAAAGCCGTTAAGCTTTGCTGCCAAAAGATGCTAGCCTAAGTCAACGCCTAAATGGCAGCTTGAAACATTTCAACAACAGATAGTCACAACCTATCGCTATCCTTTTCTAAATGGCAACACGGGGAGGGGATATACGAGTACGACTAGTGAAACGTAGACAGGTATTATAGCACAGTTTTGACTATCCCTTCCAGGCAAACGATATTAAAGTTGTAATTTATGTGTTTGTATGCAAGTTCTCCCAGGCTATTGGTTAGAATAGTACAATTTTACCTTAGCACTGAGTCAAACTACGAGTGGACTAATTTAGGGGTCGGTTATGTGAGAGTGACAGCTCTATTGGCAGCTTTGGCAAATGTTCGGAAGGAAGTACCTATTGCGTTCTCGGAGGTACCCTTCTGGATAGTTCTAAGTCATTTCATTTTAGCATTAGTTTTTTCACTAACCCTAGAGGTAACTTTCAAGTAAGAGATATAAAGATCTTTATTAGCCAGTGTCATGATTCAACACTCTTATAATAATGGCCCAAAAATATATACAAACTAGCTGACCCGCGCTACTTCGTTTGTGTGATAAATAAAGAACCGCTCGACCGATTTTGTGCAAACTTCACAAACCATCTACTAAATAGTCCGAACAAAGCAAACATTTGGTTTGGATAGGTGAGTCCGTTCTTGAGTTTTAAAATTACAACGAAAGGTGGCATTGATTTTTATATATATAGATTTGGTATAAATATTGGTAAAGCTTCTCACTTTAAATTGTAGGCAGCGCATTTTGCATACAGATTCTCGACAAATCTCAAAATAAAGTTGTGTTTCATTGTAACCGGTTCTTCAGAGTTGAGCAGACGGTAGAAACTTGCATTTTGTGTAAGAAATTTCAATCCTTCCATATCATTCGCCCTATTGTACCCAGTTCCGACAATTTTGCACTTGCACTTATCAGTTTTAATTAAAGAATAGTTGTATGGCAGTTTACTAAAATAATCCAGTTCTTTTGTACTCATAGTCACGGCGCTAATTTGTCATTTCTTACGAATTCAAAGCGATTATTTTGTTATACTGACAGGCATTTACGTACAATGTGAACTTTATCGTATTTGAATATTTTTTGTAATAATTACAGTTAAATTTCTGTTCTGCTATGGATCAAAGAGAATACAATACTACGTGATGTGGAGAGTGAGTCAAATTTGGTCATTTATGTGACAGATGACGTATTTATGACAACGTCTGGGTATGTGACAGAACGTAGTTTTTATTACCTCTATCGGAGTCTGTAGGTCGTGATAAAATATTTTGAGGTCTTTCTTGCCCTTGGTACTACCAGTGGTACTACCTGGTAGTACCACCGGTAAAAAAATTACCTGTGGCACTACTAAGTGCTCCCAGTAGCACCTCTGGTAATTCAATTTTACCCATGGTACAACTGGATCAAAAAAAAATTAAGATCAGTAAAAACAAATGAAGATCGGTAAAACAAATGAAGATCGTTAAAAACAAATGAAGATCTATAAAAACAAATGAAGATTGATGAAAACAAATGAAGATCGGTAAAAACAAGTGGGGGTATGGAAATCTTAATTGTTATAAAAGTAATCCACCAAATCGATAAGGGTAAAGTATACCAAGATGACAAGCCATATTATGGATACCTTAAGGAGATCGCGAGGTGGCACTGGATGCGGATAACGGAGATATTTGTGTTAAGTATGTTGAAAGTTGAGAGAGGAGTATGTTTACCTGTGAATTGCTTATGCAAAATACATTAATTTGAGTAAAAGATCTCGTAGTGCCAGTAAGATCAAGCACAGCTCTACCAGCAAACCGCGGAGACCTGAAACGTGTGACTAGAGCAGCCAAGGGGGGAATCGCCCCAATCGGGGTGGTCAGACCAGTCGTGGACGAGAGGCTGAAGAAGAGCCACGACGCTCTCTCCAGCCACTATGACTCCTTCAGCCATGATAGCGTGAAACCTCTTTCACGCTATCATGGCTGAACAAATCAGGCGGAAATTTGGTATTAGGATAGATTTTAATCTGGAATCCAGATCCTGACATTCAGAGATGAAAACAGATACGATAACTGTTTAACCACAGAACAGGTTGCCATGGGATACGAGAGCTGGATACTCTAGAATTTGTCTAAATCAATCGTCAATGCCTTCCGTTCGTTGTGAAAAGTCTCTACCTGGATCACGCGTGGCACAAAATAATTTACGAGGTAGGTACAAGCCGACTCTACTGCAAGTAATGCATCTGCTGAGTGACGGACAAGAAAATGGCGTCGTTGGGCTGAACTATTGAAATACAGGATCGCTACCTACCCTGGGAGCGACTACACAACACCAAAAACAACGAAAATGTACGCTGCTGCTAGCAGCTGATTAAAACTAAGACTTTATCTTTTAATATTCACAGACATTTTTTCACACAACGCTATCTGATTCCAAAGTAAGCTAGGAAAAACCTGCTTGTGTTATCGGTATCAAAACACGGTTATTAATACTTATATACCTACTTTTAAATACAAACTCATCAAACATCGAAACACCCAGACACTTGAGTAGCGAAACATGCTAAATCTATGCTTGAGACCATAGATTTAAAGATAAACAGTGTCAGATAGAAAACGAAACCAAAAAAGAAATATCTATGTGTGAAAATGAATATATGAATATCTATATATCACTGATCTGTAACTATATATGTTATTTAATATCAAATTCACACACTGAACTCGACACCATCGTAGAAAATATTAAATTTTTCATTTTATTCGTAAGATCACTACAGAATATTGTAAAATATGAATGACATATTGTCACCACGGGTGCTAGGGTGATAAATTAAGAGTCACAAGTTGCTATCTCTTTTCCTCTCGAGCTATGTGTACTGGTAAATGAGGTCTCGCTCGCACGCTATGTGTATCTATTGAGAGTAGCGAAAAATTCTAAATCTATGCTTGAGACAAACATTTATGACCTACACAATTTTTTGTCTCCGGAATTAAACCCACAATCTCGAGATCAGCAGTCGCACATTTCGACCTCGATCAACACTGAGGTGAACACTGGAAATGCCTAAGTTCACTTTTAAATATTTCAATACTCTCCGAGCAGTAGATATTTATTGGTTGCCAATCTGAACGGAAGAATTTCAATATATGCCTCTTATTGCAACTTGATGACCTCAAAGCGTGCACTTAAGAATTCCAATTTCAGCTGACCCACTATCTGGTATAGGTGATGCGTCCATATTCACATACTAGCTGTTGCTCGCAACTTCGTTTACGTCACAAAATATGTAACAGGCAGGAGAGATTTTTTCATCAGACTAGAGGCGTATAAAACTGTCCTGTTTGCATAATAATTAACGCATATACTGAATAATTTTACAATTTAAAGCCTTAATCATTAAGCTATATAAATAATAATAAATATTCACGGACATCTCACATGGGTATCAGACCACGGATATTAATACTTATATACTTTTAAATATATACATATTATACATAGAAACACCCAGACTCTTGAGACAAACATTTATGGGTCACACAAATATTTGTCTCCGGTGGGAATCGAACCCACGACCTCCAGCGCCGCAGGCGGTATCACTACCGACTGCGCCACAGAGGCAGCTCTTTTATGATTGAGAAAACACGACAGTTTGGATTTACCCTTACATTCAATGAACCCTTGAATTCTAAGTAGGTTTGGTGAGAGTTGAGATGTCTCTTATTTCAGAACTAAGAACTTACAAAATTTTGTACTTAACCCCCGCTCCCAAAGGAAAATCAAAAGTAAGTATATGTCCCGCAAGTTGACGGTTCGCTCGACGGACATACGTCACCAAGATGGCCGCCAAGCGCAATATCAACTTGCGGGGCTTATATCTTAGAATATTTATTTATATATAAATGCCCGAGATTATTTCAAGTTTTAATACATTTTGCTACCTGAAATATGAACCAGGTTACACCAGCCGTGAGCAGAACCTGATTGACTAATAGCAAAGATAATTTATAGTACCCCCTACTTACTTACTACCTACTTACATACAATACTAATCCCATCAAAATCAAAACTTGTAAAAACCCAAGTCTCGCAACTCAGTTGTTCTACCGTAAAAAGTAGTGAGATTCATGCACTGATCTGTATTATTACCACATAATAATAATGTGGTAATAATACAGATCAGTGGATTCATGTAATACCAAGTCAATGTCCATAATATCAATATTTAAAATCTTTTATATACCATTGTGGACATTTACTAGAAAATACAAAATTTGTTCCCCTTTATATTTCATTATTTTTCAAATTTTTGTATTTCTTTTGGTTATAAAGGCAACAGAAAAACATCATCTGTGATATTTTTAGCTCTCTAGCTATCACGGTTTATGAGATGCAGCCTCGTGTTGGACAGACAGACAGACACAAATATACAGCGAAGCGAAGTCTCATAATAGGATCCTGTTTTTACACTTTTTGTGCGGAATGTTAATTACAGCTACGAATTGTAAAGCTCCGTCACGAGACACATCCGCGAGATGCCTCTGCTCAGCCCTCAAGGAAAAAAATGCTAATATTTTTTCCCTCTTGGTCTGAGTAGAGGTTGATATTTGTTTCAGAGGTGTTGAACAAATTGCAGTGTTTTAATGAACAGAAACAGGTTTAACTGTTGTTCAAATTCTCAAACCGTTTATACGTAGTAGCTAAATCACGAAAAATTCTAAATCTATGAGCTAAATAGTCTATAGTATACGTTTATTACAGACTCTGGGCTTGGCTTAACGACTACCAGGTTTCTTTATATTACTCTCTGCTATCGAAAGCAAAACTTTCTGGAAAATCCAAAGATAAACTTCAACAAAAAAAAACTATTGCCGTATTCGGCCATTTCGTATAATTTGACAACTGCAATGTACACATTTAAATCGTAAAAATTAAAAAATTGTTATTAAAAATAAAAATAATAAAATTCTAAATATGTAATATCCCATATTTATGCACAAATGGACTTTGTTCGAAAGTAGTGTTTAAACTATTATGAGTAGGACAATTCGGACTGAACATTGGAAAGGTAAGCTATAATTTTATACATTGAACCTTAGGATAGATAGTTGTAGTGTACTAGAATAAAGTATACAGCAATAATTTATGTTCCTTGCTAAACATATTATAATTAAAGTAGGTACTTACCTAGTACCGTCGCGTCGCATAGATGTGAATATCTTACTTGTAGCATATTGTCTTTCGAGGACAAAGGTGAGTGGTAGTGATAGATACTCGCCAATACACTCACACTTCGTTAGGGTGACAGGAACTTTATGCCTAGTCTAAATACCTAGGTAGGAACTTACTTTAAAGTAGAGATTCAACAAAATAGGTAAATATGCTGCTTGTGCTGCTGACACCCTTTTTGTTCCTACAATTCATAAATATTTAAATCGTATAAAATTTGTGTTGATTACTCTTTTAGATATAGAATTTAAAATTTATAGTACGATTGGGCCTTTGTAGTACTTACTAGTATTGACTGATATCTACTATAAAACATACATTTATGATTATCCGTTCAATACGAATTTATTGAGTTTTACTATGCCGCAAAAGAAAATCACATACAATACATAACAATTGACCTTCATTAATTAGTCAAAATATATTCATATTTTATGGTCAATGGAGCCTTGTGTTTTTGTTACAGTTTAAAGCAACAATTCATTGCAAAGAGGCAAGACAATATAAAGAATGAAGTGACATCGTCTACAAGAAATGCCATATTGTTGTGTTATGGCATTTTAGTGTAGGGCACATAACGTCAAATAAAATAATTTTAAAAAATGTGCTCTAATAAAATGAATAGTTCAAAATATTACGAGTCATCCCAAAAACACCAATATGAACCATATGACACTAAAGAAGACGGTACTATGGCACGCCATAGAACCCAAAATATATCTATAATTATTCACAAAAAAAATATTAAAGGACGTAAAAAACACCGTTACAATACAATTGCCTGCGCACAGCCCAACATAATTTGTAACTTGTCACATTTCCATCGAAAACATATTCAACGGCATAGCAGCATGCCAGAAATTATACACACAAGTAAACTTAAACTGTCGATCAAAACTCCTAACGCAATGTCATATAAAATAGTTAGCCCCAGTGTTGTAAAACATTCAGCAGCGGATAATTCTTTGAAATATAGAAATGCTTTAAATCATAGGTACCAACCAAATTACACCATTTATAGATGTCAAGTGGCAACGAATGTCGCTGAAAACTGCAACAACTGTTGCTGCTCATGTAACTCTGATACCATGTTTGAAGTGATGAAAGATTTGTACGAATGCTATAAAAACAGAAATTGTGAAAACTGCAACTGTATTCTGTGCTGTCATTTACCGGCGGAAGATCGTTTCAAAGAATCAGGCAAACCATGCCCAGAAATCAATCTTGAAAGTGCATTAAAAGAGTTAGCAATGAAAGGGTTTGCTCTCCCTGAAGGTAAATCAGTGTCTGAAAAAGAGTTGATAGACACTATTCGCAATGTTTTGGGTTTGCCCCCGGAACCCATGTCTCAGGAGATGCGCGACAAATACACAAAAGCTGCAAATGCTGGAATAATGCTGCCATTAGAAGGGAAGTCTATGAAGCTTAAAGAAAAAATATTACGTGACCTACATGCCATGGAGATACCATTACCTGTAGGGCGCACTTCTTCTGAAAAGTCCCTAATAAGAAAAATACTTGGGAAAACTTCTCAACATTTTCAGTCACTAACCGATAATATTCAAGATGCTAAACGTTCAGGGCTTTTATTAATATCTTACGAAGGTAAATCACCCGATCAAATTGAAAAAATACTAAAAGAAGTAGCTATGCGTGGTATTCCTCTTCCTGAACCACAAACGCCATTACTTAAAAATCTAATCCAGAAAGTAAGAACTGATTTAGGACTTCCACCAGAACCCAAAAATTCTGCCATGAGAGCAAAACACAAAGAAGCTGCTGCCGCTGGATTATTATTGCCATTAGAGGGTAAAACAGAAGAAGAAAAAGAAATAATTTTACAAGCTCTAGATAATATGAAAATACCACTGCCTGAAGGACGGACTCCCTCTGAAAAAGCTTTGATAGCTAAAGTCAGAGAGAGACGGAAACTTGAGGAAAAAACAGCTTCAAATATGATAGAAGGAGAAGGTCCTGTTGATGAATGTATTTGTGAATTTCTTTCTCCCCGACACCTAGCTCTATCAGAGAAAAAACGCAAAGCTAAGGCAGCTGGACTTCTTACACCCATTAAAGGTAAATCAAAAGTACAAAAAGAAAAAATATTAAAAGGTCTAGCCTTGGAAGGCCTACCACTTCCTAAAGGAGATACAGTATCTGACGCCAAATTGATAAAAAAAGTACGGGCCAATCTTGGGCTTCCACCTGAACCTAAGACTTTGTCTATGAGAGATATTTATACAAAAGCTGCGGAAGATGGAATTCTTATACCACTTGAAGGCAAATCAAACAAAGATAAAGAGAAGATACTAAAAGCTTTACACTCTAGAGGAATACCTTTGCCAAAAGGACGCACACCATCAGAAAAAATCTTAGTCGATAAGATTTTAAGAGAACCTCGTGAACAAAAGGCTCGTAAATCGGTCACATTTTTGAAAGGTAAAACGCCCAGAGAACAAGAAAAGATATTACGGGATTTAGCAATGAAAGGTAAACCACTTCCTGAAGCAAGCACAGAGTCTGAGAAGGATTTATTAAATAGAGTCAGGGTTGACCTTGGTCTTCCTCCTGAACCAAGGTCTCAAAATATGAGGAATAAATATGATAAAGCTGCTGAGATGGGATTATTACATCCATTAGAAGGCAAATCAATAAAAGAAAAAGAAAAAATTCTGAGAGATTTAGCTAATATAGGAATACCGTTGCCTAAATCACGCACAGCATCGGAAAAAGCTCTTATTGCTAAAATAAAAGGAGAACCTCGACAGCACAGAGTAGAAGCTAAACTCGGTATTGAAGGTGAAACACCAGAAGAAAAAGAAAATATATTACGAGAGATGGCTATAAAAGGAATTGCATTTCCTAAAGGCAAGACATCATCAGAAACTAAATTGCTGATTAAAGTTCGCAATGACCTTGGTCTTCCACCTGAACCGAAGTCTTCTAGCGTAAGACATAAATACGAAATTGCTGCCGAAAATGGGTTATTACAGCCGCTGGAAGGACGTACTCTTGAAGAAAAAGAAAATATATTGCTAGGCTTATTGCATGCAGGCATACCTTTACCACAGGGCCGTACACCATCTGAAAAATCATTGATAGTTAAGATACAATATGAGAATATGACCCCATCAGAGAAAATAAGAAAAGCAAAAGATGCAGGTTTGTTAACACCTCTTGAAAAAAAAACACCATCACAACGAGAGCATATACTGCGAAGACGAGCAATGATGGGTATGCCACTTCCAAAAGGTGAGACCGCTTCTCAGACCAAACTGATAGTCAAGATTCGCGGTGATCTCGGTCTCCCGCCCGAACCTAAACAGTCATCAATGAGAAATAGGTATGCCAGAGCTGCTGATATTGGAGCATTACAGCCCCTAGAAGGCAAAACGACAAAACAGAAAGAAAAAATAATACGACAATTAATTGATTTAAAAATGCCATTACCAAAAGGGCGAACTCAATCAGAACAAGCAATGATTGATAGGATCCAAAAAGAAACATCTGAACGTCCAAAACTGACACCAACAGAAAAAATGCGTGCCGCAAAAGCTGCAGGGTTACTTACACCACTGAAGGGTAAATCACCAACACAAAAAGAAAAAATATTAAAAGGTCTTGCAAGGCATGGTATACCACTACCTGAAGGAAAGACAAAATCAGAAAATGATATTCTGTATAAACTTCGACTTGAACTTGGACTTCCACCAGAACCCAAGACATCATCTTTAAGAGCTCGGTATGTAAAAGCGACGGATGCTGGAATAATACTACCTCTTGAGGGTAAAACACCACAAGAAAAAGAGAAAATTTTACGAGGACTAGCCGATGCAGGAATCCCGTTACCAAAAGCACGCACCCCATCAGAGAAAGCTCTTATTGCTAAGGTGAAAGGAGAACCACATAGATTTCCAAAAATAACAGCATCGGAAAAAATGCGGAAAGCGAAAGCAGCTGGATTACTTACGCCACTGAAAGGTAAATCTACAGCGCAAAAAGAAAAGATACTAAGGGGCCTTGTGAAACACGGTATGCCACTACCTGAAGGAAAGACAGAATCAGAAAAAGATATCTTGCATAAACTTCGACTTGAACTTGGTCTTCCACCAGAACCCAAGTCGTCATCTATAAGAGCTAGATATGTTAAAGCAACAGAAGCTGGAATAATACAATCTCTGGAGGGTAAAACACCTAAAGAAAAGGAGAAAATTTTACGAGGATTAGCTGATGCAGGAATACCGTTACCGAAAGCACGTTCACCATCAGAAAAAGCTCTTATAAATAAGATCAAAGGGGAGCCACAAAGTTTTCCAAAGGTAACACAATCCGAAAAAATGCGTAGGGCACGTGATGCAGGATTACTTACTCCTTTAAGTGGTAAATCACCTTCACAAATTGAAAAAATATTACAAGGACGTGCCAATCTTGGTATTGCACTACCCGAAGGAAAAACTTCCTCTGAAAAGAATATCATAAATAAGGTTCGACTCGACTTTGGTCTTCCGCCTGAACCCACGACACCAAGTACGAGAGAAAGACATGAGAGAGCCGCTGCTGCTGGCATCTTACAACCCTTAGAAGGTAAATCATCTAAAGAAAAGAAGAAAATCTTACAAGGATTAGCTGATATGGACATACCGCTACCCGAAGGCCGAACGGCTTCAGAAAAGGTTTTAATAGATGAAGTGAAAGAAAGGAAGAATCTTGGTCTTATATCTGCTAGAGTACCTGAACCTTCAATAACAACACAAAAATTGAAACAAGCCAAAGCAGCAGGTCTTTTAACACCTCTTCAGACAAAATCTTCAAAAGAAAAGGAAAGGATATTAAAAGAACTAGCCAAAATCGGACTACCATTACCTGAAGGTAAAACACGGTCTGAGAAGGCTTTAATTAATAAAATAGTAAAGGATTATGGAATAGGAAAGCAACCTTCTCTGGAAAAATTGCGTAAAGCAAAAGCAGCAGGCTTTTTAACACCAATAGAGGGCAAAACTCCTCAGCAAAAAGAAAAAATTCTCAGAGGCAGAGCTGCTGCTGGACTTCCTTTACCAAAAGGTAAATCACCGTCAGAAAAAGACTTAATAAACAAAATTAAAGCTTCTACTGGTTATGTAACGCCGTCGCCACCGGAATTATTAGAAAAAACAAAAGCAGCTGGGTTATTGTCACCTCTAGAAGGTAAAACGCCGTCAGAAAAAGAAAAATATCTTAGACGTATAGCAGCAGCAGGCATACCTCTACCACCTGGGAAAACACCATCTGAAAAGCAATTAATTAAAAAAGTCAACGAAATCGAGAAATCAAAATTCGATAAAATTCAAGCAACAAAACCTACAGAGCGCTTACCCACATTAAAAGGGAAGTCGCCAGAACAAAAGGAAAAGATTCTTAAAGAACTGGTCAAGAAAGGAGCTTTATTACCAGAAGGTACCACGCCGTCCGAGAAAGCTTTAACAGATAAAATCAGAAAAGAAATGGGGCTACCGCCTGCACCTAAGTCACCAACTACCAAAGAAAAGTATGAAAAAGCTCATGCTGCTGGTATCATAACACCTTTAGAGGGTAAAACTTTGCCTGAGAAAGAAAAAATATTACGCAAATTACATGATGCAGGTATTCCTTTACCAGCTGGTAGAACGCCGTCAGAAAAACTCCTGATAAAAAAAGCTAAAGGTTTATCAGAACCTTTTGAAGATTTGCCAACCGACAAAAAGGAAAAGATTTTAAGAGGTCTTCTTAAATCTGGGGAAACCTTACCACAAGCCACTACCTCTTCCACAAAAGAATTAATTAAGAAGGTTCGGAAAGATATGAGTCTTCCACCTGAACCCAGGACTCCATCGATGAAAGAAAAAATGCGTAGAGCTCATTCTGCTGGATTAATAACACCGCTAGAAGGTAAAACACCAGCTCAAAAGGAAAACATAATAAGACGACTAGCTGAAGCCGGAATACCTCTACCAGAAGCTAGAACATTATCTGAGAAAGCTATAAAACGTAAAGTCGAATCTGAAATGGGTAAAAAGTTTGGAAAACCCACAAAAGAATTTAAAAAACACAAAGGTACTATTGAAGGAACTGACAGCAGGATACAAAAAGCTAAAGAGGCTGGATTTGAAACACCATTAGAAGGTAAGTCACCCGAACAAAAGGAAAAAATTGTAAGAGGATTAGCCAAACTAGGCTTACCTCTTCCTGAAGGCATTACAAAATCAGACAAACAGTTGATAAGAAAAGTTCGGGAGGATATGGGTTTGCCACCAAGTCCTGAGACATCGTCGATGAGAAAAAGACATGATAGAGCTGCTGCAGGTGGAGCACTTGTGCCTCTAGAAGGATTAACACCTTCCGAGAAGGAAAAAGTTTTAAAGTCACAGGCAAAGCTCGGTTTACACGTACCAGAAGGAAGAACGCCATCAGAAAAGTCACTTATAACTAAAATTAAAGAAGAGAAAGCTTTATCAAAAGTACCACCTGTAAAATTGCAAAAAGCTAAAGATGCTGGTTTGTTAACACCATTAAAAGGCAAGTCTCATTCTGAAAAAGAAAAAATCTTAAAAGGTCGAGCCGAAGCTGGCTTACCTTTACCTGAAGGCCGAACAATATCTGAAAAATCGTTAATTAAAAAAATTAGAGCAGAATCACGTCCAGCACCTACATCTAAAGAATCTGGATTACTTACCCCGCTAACTGGTAAGACATCGGCTGAAAAAGAAAAAATTCTTCAAGGGCTAATTGAAGCTGGGTTACCCTTGCCAGAAGGGAAAACTTCATCAGAAAGGGCTTTGATAAAGAAAATTAAAGAAGAGAATCCTAAGTCAAAAATTGATGTTTTGGAGAGTAAGATAACAAAATGTGAACGAGCTTGTGGATGTGACAAGAAGAAAATTAAATTTAAACATAGTTACGTCAAAATAAGAGTAACCTCACCCGACATATCGTCTCTTTGTCCTTGTCCAAACGAATGTGTTCCGCGAGTTAAAGGTGGAGTGTTTGTTGATAATGATGGTATAAACGTAGTTATTGAAAGAGTCGGAACTATACCGCAATATATCCCACTAAGGGCATCACGAGAAAAGAAAATGTCACTTCCTTTGCCAACATATTTGGGCAGTGAATATAATAATTATAACGATTTATTGAAAAGTATCTATGCTGATCATAGTTTAAAATCCTTTCTCAGCGATAGCCAATCTAGCAAGACCGAATTTCCGCTACCCAGCTATTCTGGTGCCAACGAAAGTAGAAAACATACCCAAGAACGGATAACTACCTCATTGAACAACATGTGCTTGATTCGAGACAATACCGATGATCCTAAAAGCCGAGCATATAATGTATTTACCTACGTTTCGAATACATCTACAGTCATGACCACAACATCACATGATAGCTTCGATTCTATAATAATTTTAAAAAGCGAAACTTCTATAAGCTTTAGTAACTCTTACGAAGATCTAAATACTAGTAGTGATAGTTCTTTTGCGGCTAGTATTTCTACATCGGAGACTAACTCATACATACTTTCTGTATCTAATTTTGATTTTAATAGTAGTACGATTGTAAAACCCGAGTTCGTATCAAAAGGAGACAAGCGCTGGACCGACGCCAATATAAGGTACGTGATGACACTTTAGCCTGATCGCACATTAGAGACACGACTGTATTAAGACATTGGAGTAAAAGTTGGCTGCAGATGATCTAACGGGCTTCACTACATCTTAAAAAAATGATCTGTGAACCGTCTGATTGGCAGTGTTCACAATTTCATAGATTAAGTAATAATAATAATAATATTTATTGGCACACATATTGTTTACATAGACTCACTCCGACTCTTTAGAAAAACAATATTATCATCATCATCATCTCAGTGGATTTGGCGCCCGCCGCTGGACATAGGCAAATATTTATGAATCACATAATTTTTGTGACCATGGTGGGAATCAAACCCGCGAATATAGTACCTAATAATTGCACTTTTTTGCAGTAGCGAAGTCATTATTCAGTCAACCTTGATTGCGAGCACGGACAAAAGTTTGTTAGTTGACAGCAATCCTATGCCAGAGGATGTCTTCCAAGTCTCCCCGATGTCCTCAACAAAAATAATATTTGAAGCTGAAACCAAACCCAGTACTGAATGCGAAGAAAGTGTTAAAGATCCAGTAATAATCATAACAAATTTAAACAGTGACTTCGATATAAAGTCCTTAGTTGACGATTTAATATCGAAGAAGGAATTTGGAGACGCTTCTTCACTGTTTGTAATAGTGCCCTCTGACGAGGAAGAAAATGAAATATGTTGCGCTGGCTTGGGTTGTACCCAGTATATTAAAATATCGGAAAATGGTAATAAATGGCAATATGGACATGAAGAACCTTGTAAGTACTTCGAATCTGTAATTATTTCATTTAAGTTTCTTCATCTTTCTCACCAGCCACACTCCCCTACTCAACATTCAACGCGTTGTTACCCCGCACGTATTTTCGCTCCTCTGACTCGCGCAAAAAAAAAACCGACAAATAGATCGCCGGGCATAACGAGTAGGTACGAAGCCCCACTATATCTTGGCCCATTTCCCGCACTCCCCGTCGAGTGTGGGCCGGTCTATGAAATATACCAAAACAAATTACTGCCTTAGCGACATTGAAAAACGAGTTTTTGAGAAACTAGAGAGGAAAGTTTAGACGCCACCTATCTTAAAATAAATATTCACGGTCATGTGTTGTGTGCAACGCTATCTGACGACGCTATCTGATCTGATCCCAAAGTAAGCTAGGAATAACCTGATTGTGTTATGGGTATCATACCACGGATATTAATACATGTATATTTTTAAATACATACTTATCATACATAGATGGCGATATCGGTAGTGATACCGCCTGCGGCGCTAGAGGTCGTGGGTTCGATTCCCACCGGAGACAAATATTTGTGTGACCCATAAATATTTGTCTCAAGAGTCTGGGTGTTTCTATGTATAATATGTATGTATTTAAAAGTATATAAGTATTAATATCCATGGTCTGATAACGATAACACAAGCAGGTTATTCCTAGCTTACTTTGGGATCAGATAGCGTTGTGTGAGATGTCCGTGAATATTTATTTATTATTTATTTATTTTATTTATAGAAACACCCAGACTCTCCGAGGATTTATGGATCACACAAAAAATTGTCTCTGGTGGGAATCGAACCCACAAACCTCGTGATCCGCAGTCGCACATTACGACCTCTAGACCAACGAGGCAGGAAATAGTAGATTGTATAACAAGGGAGCAAAATGGTATTTTTACGGCTAGGGCGCCCTCACTGCGCTTAGGATTCTACGCTAATCTTTCGCTTCGCTCGTGACTAGAGAGATAATGGAGTTTTTTTAGTTAGACCAGGACATCGCGCTGTGCAGCCGACACTTGCCAGCCAGTAATCCATACAATTTGCGTTCGATTTCTAGGAATTTTTAACGTTCTAAATTCAAATCACTTTGCCGCCCGCTAAAAAGCTCTTTAAAACAGAAAAGCGCTATTTTGCGCCCCGTTATAGCGGTGCAAAGTGATACTTTTCGAATAGAAGAGATGAAAAGTACATACCTATGACATATTGATTTTAGTAAACGAAATAAGAATACTATTGTTGTCGACGTGAATAATCTTTGGACATCCTTCGGCCGGGCTATAGGGCGAAGAGGAACACCGCGGGGTCCAGTGGGTACGACGGCCCCTTTCCGGAATTGGGAGGCCCCACACACCGTCTCAGCTGCCTCCCCGGCTGTGATGACGGTGCCCAAAAGCAATCTCCGCGTCACCAAAAAACAATCTCTACCCCTTTTCTCCACCATTTTCCCTTCTAGCAAAGAAGCTTTCGACAAAAGTTGTATTATAAATTAAAGAACACGTATGCCAAGTTTGGTGAAAATCGGTTAAGAAATGCGTCCTCTAGACCGGAACTGACTTAGCGGGCGGCAAAGTGATTTGAATTTAGAACGTTAAAAATTCATAGAAATTGAACGCAAATTGTATGGATTACTGGCTGGTAAGTGTCGGCTGCACAGCGCGGTGTCTGTCCTGGTCTAACTAAAAAAACCAAAGGGCGCCATTATCTCTCTAGTCTATTCTTGTAATCAGTATGCATTTTTTATTGTATTCTGCAAATATAATAAGTTCTACGTCGAGTTATAAAAGTGACAATACATTAACTCCTGAAACAATTACACGAGACATATGAACGAAGGCAAAATCGTCCATACTGTTTATTTAAATTTGGGTTTCTCTAAAACGCGTTTTCTTATGTAAAATGAAAAAATCCTATTCCCTTAAAATAAATAATTGTGTGAAATGTCGGTGAATATTTATTTATTATTTATTTTATTTATTTAAAACCTTATACCTACTTAGAGATTTTTACTGGTTTTTATGTATTGAAGGTTGGTCATGCTGTAGAGCACCATCTCAAACTCAAGAATCGAATATGACAAAGCGGTATAACCGTTTGATTGAAGATTTACCGACACCTGTCGTAGCTTCAACTGACCAGAAAGAGAATAATTACAATACTACTAAACATTGTCCATACTGGGTGACAAGAAACAAAATTTGCCAAATAACTACACCCAGTGCGTTGGTCCAAGGTTGTCAAGTCGTTAGCACCGATACTACTCAGGATCGACCGTGTTGCTGTGGAACTCAAGGTTTTGGCGCGTGTGCTGCAAACGTTATGTCCAATGTTATTACGCCAGTTTCCATTAATCAAGGTACTTTTAACAGTAGTTAATAGAAATTCTTTTTATTGTCGCAGGCATTTAATAAAAAAATAAATTCGCTCAGGGTCGGCAGCGCGAGTGTAGCGCCTCTGGTGTTGCAAACGTCCATAGGCTGCGGTGACTACCGGTACATGTGGTGGTCCGTATGTTTTTTTTTTCTTTTTTTTGTTTAACGTGAGGAAAATCCTCATGGATGTTATGCCGGACTCCTACCGACTAAAAAACCTCACGCAACGCCCAACAGCCTATGGTTGGGAGCCCCGGGTAAGCCCTCGGAAGGATGTCCCAGGCCTCCCAACAGACCCACGGCCGCCACTGCGGCCTCGCCCAGGGCGGTGGTTCGGGTCTTTGGGGGGTTTCGGGTGTGATCCCGCTTATAAGGGAGGCGTGCGTGAGTTCCTCACGTCACGCTGCCGTCACGTGGGTCGTATGCTTGTCTACCTTAGTGGTATATAAATAATAATAAAACCTCTAATCTTCCCGGAATTGACAGAATTCCTTTTTTTATTTTATCCCTGCGACATACATACACAGACATTTCCCAGAAGTAGTTGCATACTTACCATCAGTTATTCTGTGTTAGTAGTTACGGCCTGTAAGGAATAAATTTTTGTGTTTGGGCAATGGCGCTTCCCGTAAGAGACGATCAAGAGACTGCTAAATGCGATATCAATATTGCTCATGTCATGTGCTAAAATGATCCCTGCACCAATATCGGTTGCCCAGTGTTAAAATTGTTAGATTTCCGTACCTCAATTGAACGAGGATAAGCACCTACGAATAAAAGCACCATTAAATTTACAATCACTCCAAATAACTGCTCCAAATAACTCTTATTACTTTACATAAATACAAATACATACATATAATCACGCCTTTATCCCCGAAGGGGTAGGCAGAGGCATAGTATACGTCCACACTTACAGTTTTATGTCACGTAATAGGTGGTGAGCCTATTGCCGTGTTAAATTGGAAAGGCGCAGGTCGTGACGACCCGCAGTTGGTATTTTTCAAGCCGCCCATTTGGTCTTCAACTTGTCTTTACCATTGTCATTTTACTGATAACAAGGAATCATTTCGAGTTTTCTCTACGCAATGGATCGTTTTGCGAAAGTGTTCACTAAATCGTCTCTTACGAAATCCTCGGGATGAATTGCGGTGGCGACATTTTGTTCTCCCCGCTGCCACAGGGGCGCCGTCGACACACGGGGCATTATTTTAACATAATATCTGAATGTAGTTAAATTGTTACTTGAACTCGTTTTCAGGTATAAAATCAAATAAATCAATACCGACAACAAATAACATTCAACAAGCATCATCTGTTTCGTTAATACAATCACCGCCCACAATGTCGGTAGACCAAATCTCTGAGAGTAGACGGTATCCGGACTGTCAATCGGAATATATTGTGGAATACCCATACAGCCACTCAACACAGGAGTCACGGAAGGATTTCAATAAGTTGCTACATAAGAACCTCAGTCCACATAGTATGAATAAAATATTAATAGAAATGGAACAGTCTAAACGAAGAAGCAATGGGTCGCCTATTGAATTTTTACCCGAAGAAAATTTGCTAGGAAGCACACGTAATATTTGTGTAATATTTCTGGTAGTTTCGTTTAGATAACTGAATCCTTCTTGGCCCTTGTTTCTGTCGGGAGCTCCGGGGTTATCTTTCTTATGGAATACCCGCGATCCCCGTCCGTAGTTAGAAGGAAGGGCACCCTCGTCCCTGTGGTCTTAGTCGGTAGAAGTCCAGCGTAACATCCATGAGGATTTCCACACGTAAAAAGGCCCTTGTTTCTCGATCAAATTTCACGAAATCGATGTTATGTTATGATTGAGCACCCACTATCATAGTTTAATCTCAAAGTACATAATATGATTTATGAGAACCAAGAGTTCCTAAACTTTTGAGATGCAACTGTTATGTCGCTGGGATTGTAAAGAATGATAAATAAGTTTAGTAAATAAATGTCTTTGTTGATACTACAACTCATATTTACATTGCATACAGTGTGTAAGGCTGAGCGCACATTAGAGATACGACTGTCAAAAGACCGATTCTTGGTTCACTTTGAAATTCCGATCGGTTCGATTTTCGGAGTAAACATTGTCGGACATGGGCGTGCACCGTTAAATAGTTTCGTCTGTAAGACGTCTCCCTCGCAGTGTTCGCAGTTTCATAGATTAAAGGATGACTCACGCTACACCGTGCCAGGTCCGAGCCGAGTGTCGGCTGCAGCAAGGTCAACTAAAGGATGACTCTCGCTACACCGTTCCGGGTCCGAGCCGAGTGTCGTCCGTAGCTCGGACCCGGCACGATCAACTAATATTACAATATTTTGTATGAACACACTCACGCACGCTATACCGAGTGGCAACCGAGTTACGGCCGAGCAATGGTCAACCGCAACGCTCAGAAGCAACTCGGCCCCGCCTCGGCTCGGACCCGGCACGGTCAAGCGTGAGTCATCCTTTAAGCGGTAATCAGTCTAAAAACAGTCTTGTTGCCAATTTGCGCTCAGCCTTATCAAGGAAAGGGAATGGATAAATATGTCAATGCTGATCTTCTGTCCATTCCCTTTGCCTTTTATAACTACTATTATTGCGATTTTACCAGCGTAGTTCCCATTCCTGTGAGCACACGGGAATAAAATACATATAGTCTATGTCACCCCGGGATAGTCCCTCCCAACCCATGGTACACCTCATTGGTTCACCTGGGTGGACCACGACCAATTATTTTTGGGATAGGGATAGTGCAGCTTCCCAACAGTTAGAGTTTTTTAAATCGGTTCTGCAGTTTCAGTAGTAGCCTATTCAATGCAAACAATTTTTTTTCTCTTTTCAATATTATTTTACACTAATGTCAAAGGCTTGTCCCAGGTAGGCAAAATACCGTTATTTTTGTAAAAATAGCTAACAGACAAGTTTATTTCTGTTATGAGTCATGTCCTGTGTTGCATAGTGCCGCAATTGTCAGGCAGTTCTGGACACATTAATTCTGATCTCTACTATCTTCTATAAATTCCTATAAATTGCTTGTGTTTAGTGCACATTATTTTTAATCAATTTAACCTATCGCATAATGTACAGTATTTAGAAAACTTTAAGTACTAATATCTTAATATATAAATCATAGTACGTAAAAGTCAAAATGGCGCTGAAGTGATTTGCCTACACACTACTGTTACGGGCATGTGCGACGTTCTTTGTAACGTCATTAAGCTGTTAACCTAAAAAAAAGTAAAATATGAGAAATCTGAATTATTGACGATTATAATTATAATATTTGTATGACAAATATCTCATAGAGAAATTTGCAAATAGAGAGATTGAAATGGCACAAGCATGTTTAGAAGCACTGCAAACACCTGTACAAGTGGACATGGTTCCGTACAACAAAGTACAACACAAAACTTGTTGTACAAAATAAAAAATTGTGTATAATACACTCAATCAATACAATCGTAAATAAGATTTCGTTATAATATTACTTACAAGGGATTTGAGTATTACTTAAACTAGCCATAAATTGACCCCAAATATTTGTTCCTTTCAACGTTTCTTTTACGTTCGTCATGAATTGTCTTTTGATCTGGACCCAAAGTCTTAGTTCTGGGGCGGAGTCTTATCCATGAATAACACATGAGAGGGTAAACCATAAATACGGTCAACGTATGTAGATACCCAGTGTATACTTTTTATTTCCTTTTTAACAAATAGCTGTTCAGAGAAGCTTACGGAAATCAGTTTTAGATCTTCAATGTTAAGTTCGTTGTGGGCTAAAATGGTCAATGTTGAGACCGAGTGAGGTCTTATGTTATGAAAAGCTGTGACGTCATTTCCGTGATGCCGCCAGCTAAATATAATAATGCATCTGCATGTGTAAAATTTCGGTTCATTCTGTTGATGGGAATCAAGAAAGAAGTCGTTCTGCCTGTTGTCATATTATTTGTTCGATAATTAGGTACTACTATTCGTAACTTTACAAGAATCAAAAGACGAGAACATAGAGCCTCAGAAAAAAAGGTCTTGCTCACCAATTGTTGGTTAAGATCTAGTGGAAGTATTGGTGGAGTGTACCTACCTCGCACAACGATTGAAGAAACGTATGTGAAGGTTTTTATTCCATTTTAAAGGTATGTGAATTGGCGTCTTGTGTCAAGAGTCTACCTATTGAAGACCTTCATCAAATTTGTGTATCAATATTGCTGTGAGTGTCTTGCATGGATTAAAGTCACCGCATGCACGAATATTGAAGCCACCACGACCCATTTTGGAATACTTGCTTACTTTATACATTAGTTCTTTCAAATAGCATTTTAATTCCTTAAATTATTTTTTTGCTTGCTTGTTTTTTTTTTGTCAATTTGCTGAAATTCGTTGTCATAATTCAAAATGTTACACCGAATACTAGCAGGCTTTAACCTGGAAGCACGGACCCGCCCGCCAAATCGAGCAACAAAGCCGCACTTTTCTTGAACCAGTTCATACCATTTATCCATTAACTACTTTAATATGTTAAAACTAACGTCCATTCACCATTCAGCCGCATATTAACTTTTTTACAATTCATCAAATGTCATTAATAAAATTCGAATTGCTTGGCAGTTGCATCAGGCTCAGAACGCTCTAGACATATAGACACAATAAATCTTGTAGTAAAAAATTCAATAACAATTATTAAAATCGTTCTTTTTTTTATTTTTTTGATTCATCTATCTTGCCCTCCTGGCGTGTTGCAATAAATAAAAACACAACTTTACTGTCGTTTTTACTGGACACTTTATAACTGTTGGTTAATTTTTCAGCTATAAACGAAAACTACCTTATCTGTCACCAACACAAATCCAAAAAACGCAAAAATCCGAAATGGGTCAGTGGTGACAAGGCGCTGAGGATAGATGATGTATGCGATTGTATACATCCTCACCCGTCATTCATTAAAACAGAAGAGGAATTAGAATTGAAAAATCATTCAATGACTAAACAATGTTGTGCTGTCACTCCTAACAAGACAAAACCGTTTGGCCAAGTTATTTCAAGATTCCATCGGACACCTCGTCCACCTGTATTCAAACCTGATACTCTTGTCAGTATAGGTGTTCAAGATAGTCCAGGGTGTATATTATGTCTATCGGGGCTGCCGTGTACATCTGAACATAAAAAGTGCGTACATCTCTCTAACACTGTTATTCGTCAAGTTCCTGCATATAGTCACGCTAATCATCAATCTAACTTAAGCCCATTACGAAGTTATGCTGCGATAGGATCAGGTGGAATATATACTCAAAGAGATATCAAACATATACGTTATAATACTGACACTGGAGTCGGTGTAGATTTAAAAAATACCGGTACTGAGAAATATACCTCCGAATATTCTAATAAGCAGGTGCAGAAAAATAGTAATGTTTGTTTCGAATTACCAAGTCAAGAATTAGCACCAAAACCAAGACCTATACCGCAATACATGCAAGACAATGAGAGAGTTGAAAAAAATGTAATACTGATGAAACCAAATATAACTCAAACTGCATCTAGAGTGACTTACGATGATTTAATGAAACCAAATATAACTCAAACTGCATCAAGTATGATATATGACGAAAAAGCGTCATTAAAACCGCCAATGCAACCTGCTTGCACCATAGAAGATATTATAAGATACTATGCCATATTTAAGCCAGATGTGTTAAATACTTTGATTTCTCTTACTAGTATTAAAAAGCCGGGCTTGAAGTACAAGTACGAACATAATGATGAACTAGCTCAAAGCTCTGGAGTCAGGCATGTAGCAGAAAATCGAGGATTCACAAAGGAACCGCGAGAACAAGACAGTCGCTACTTTACAGGATTTAAGATTAAGAAAGCTGGTAAATACGCTGGTCCAAAAGGTTTTAGTAATATGTACCCTGAAATGTTTCAGTAAATATCAAAAAATTACACGGATTTGTTCGTCTCTTTACTTTTGCTATGAACTAGGGAAAGAGAAATAGAAGCTCAGTGTTCGTATTAATGCTGGTATGTTTCATTCTCATATATTATGCAGTGTATGTAACCAATTTAATCTATATAGGTATGTTGCTAAGCGCAACCTTTAAGAATCATTGCATTGGTTCGGGTAATTTTCGCTCTCCATTATTTGCTGTAAACTGGGGAAGGTTTTGACGAAGAGAAAAAAAATTATCGCTAGGACAACTGTCAAATGTTGTAATATTGGCTATCTTTACAAATGCGATTGGAACAAAATTGTATACAATTCCCGTTAAACACATTGCACTTTATAATATTGCATTTTCATTTCTGTATTGGTACTGGAACTATTAAATAGCCTTATAATAGGAAAGTAAATGATACACTTCCCGAAGTATCGAGGTGGTTTTGATAAATAAAGACTAACCTAACCTAAAGCATTTCTTTTTAGATACCGGTTACATCGACGTAACGTTGCCAAAAAAAGATATAACATTACAAGCATCTTTTCCGTCATTGCCTACAATATCACGATGTGAAATTTTACCTTGTGATCGACGGCAGTTTTGCCATTCACCAGATGACTTACTGATATTTCCATTTGGCACACCACTATCAGAACCCCTTTTAAAACTTAAGAAGCTACTTGAAGAAAACTGTAGTCCAGATAAAGTAAAATATATATTTCAGCTAATAGAAGCGGGGAACGTGAAGGATATTGATTGGGATGCGGCTATGAGAATATCTCCAGATCCACCAGGAGATGATCCTGCACCACTAAAATCGGAATGTAAATTTCCTTCTTGTGACGGGCGACCGGGTTGTCATTCCGCAGATGAAGTTTTACAATATCCCTTTGGCACTCCTTTACACCCAAGCTTGATGAAACTAAAGAAATTAGTGGAACAAAACTACGATGAAAAAAAGGTAAAAGACTTTTTTGCACAATTAGAGGGTCGAAACGTGGATAAGGCTAGATGCAAAATGTCTGTTCCGAAGCTTAATATAATGCAATCCAATGATTATCAAAGTTCGTTTTCGAAGCCTTCGGTTATCTGTCGAATCCCTCCCTGTAAAGACCGTTCAACCTGCCATTCTCCAGATGAAGTTCTCCAGTATCCTTTCGGCACTCCTTTGACATCAGAGTTGGTAGAGCTTAAAAACTTAATCGAAGAAGAAAATTGTCCAGAATTTGTTAGAAAATACTTCGAAGAATTGACTACAAATAAGAATAACATTAACTGCGATACTTATTTGAATAATTTTACTGATTTTCAATCCAATGCGGGTCCACTTACATTTTCAAAGACTCCGGGAACGACTTCTCAGTGTATCACCGATACCGACGTTCGTGATCAGCAATCACAAGAATATTATTTAGAACATTTGTCACCACATCTAGCAAAACTCAAAACGTTGTTGGAACAAAACGATAATTCAAAACCAGTAAAACACTTAGTTGAACAACTAAAAACGGAAAATTGGACAAAAAGTAATTTTGAAATATCAAAAGAAAAACCTGAGCTTATCTTACCTGATAATTGTTTAACTTCAAGTCCTAAAACCTCAACCTGCCATTCACTGGAAGAAGTTTTAGGTTATCCTTATGAATCACCTTTACCGCTACATTTGAAATCACTCAAAAATTTATTAGAGCAGAACCATAATCCACAGAAAGTAAGGGATTTACTTCGTCAAATAGAAGCTGGGGAGTTGAATAATCTTGATTGGTCAGGAGCTATAACAAAACCAAATCAAGAAACTGTTAATGTACGTTTACCCGCACATCCTAATGAATTTAGTACCAAACCGGAACCAAGAACGTCGATTTGTCAAGATTCATCGTGTTCAAGTTTCCATTCCCCAAACAAAGCGATGGATAATGGTACTTATTTACCACAATTTCTCTTGCAACTTAAGAAACTATTTAAACCAAATTATTGTGACTGGGTGCAGGCGATGAAATCGCCTGCAGAATTTTCACCTAATAAGTTTACAACTTCAGAATCAAAACGTACTATATCCACATGTCGTGTGCCTCCATGCCAAGGTCTCCCTGGTTGCCATTTACCTGATCAACTTCTGCACTATCCTTTCGGTACTCCTTTGCCACAACAATTAGTAGAGTTTAAAAAATTATTGGAACAAAACTTTGATCCAAAAAAAGTAAGGCAGTTATTTGCTGAAATAGAAGCGGGAAACATAGAGAACCTTGATTTGGACACTGCTATGGCAATACTTGCTGATGACGGACCTGATGATTGCACATCTACTGGTTCCATAACATCATCAGGGCCATGTCAAATTCCTCCTTGTGGTGCAAAACGTCTAGAGCAACCATTACCACAACACCTGGAACAACCACTACCACAACACCTAAAAGAATTAAAGGAACTACTAGAACAATGTTGTAGTCCAGAGACAGTAAGACACTTACTCAAACAAATTGAAGCTGGGAACTTGAAGGACTTCAAGAGCACTGGCTGTGGGGAAGAATTGGAAATTTTCACACCACTAGTTTGTCCACCTTCAGTATCCACAGCTACGGAGTCCCCAGACCATACATGCTTGCCACCAGGAGCTTTACCACCTGTAGTAGTTGTTCTCCCACCAGAAGTCTTCGCACCAGCACGTAATGTTATTTTACTTTCTGACGTAATTGCTTCGGTAGCTATCCTAAAATAGCTTAGCGCGTTACAGTTAGATAATTCATTATTGCTTTTTATTGTTCATTTCATTCGTTAGCATATTACCTTTATCTGTATTATAGTACGTTTTTTTATTACTGCTAACGGTGCAGACATGTTTTATTTTTAGATAGTGATTGTCATTACTTACTCACAATAAAAGGCAGCGTAATAAGCACACAACTTATTAGGTAGTAGTCACATCTAATCATAATCGCCAGGAGCAGGCCTAATTAGATATTTGGTGTATAGGTGCGATGTGTGTCTTAGTTAACGATAACCGCTTATTTTTTCAGCCAAAGATGAAGACTGTTCTGTTTGCCATAAACCAAAATACCGGGATGGCATGAGATTACTGTGCGCATGCAAGAAAAAGACAGTTAAAATTAAACCACCTTGCCCTTGTGAAGTACACAAAGCACCAATATCGACAGAGGAACCAGGTTTAAAAATATCTACGCGTTCTATAGCTGGTCAGTGTTGCATTTGTGACGAATATTCAAAGTTGGTGAAGAAGTCCGGCCAAGATGTTGTATTTAAACTAGGTCAATCAGCGCCATCCATCATAGGAACGCCAGGTGGTCCAGTGAGTACTGGCATTCAAGATGGCACAGGATGCTTGATTTGCCCAACGGGAATGCCGTGTTCCTCAGAACACTCAACATGTCCCAAGCTCACTATTACTTCTGTTAAACCGTTTCCTGTTCCGTTGGGTTTCTTCGGTCAACCTGACATAAACGCACAAAAAGGAGAGTTGGAAATTATAGGCCCACGAGGTGGCTATGTCGTAGTAGGACCGGATGGAATATACACTCAAGCAGGTATAAAACAAATAAGATTCAGTATCGCCGCCGCTACAGATCCAGAATTCAATAATGTTGATTCGGAAGCTGCTTCTAAAAGTAAAAAGAATTGTTTGTGTTTTGGCACAAGCAAAAAGAAAAGGAAAATTGTTTGTCAGTGTCCTTCAGAATCTGATCCGGAACCATTATTACTATATACTTATGAGGATTTCGAGGAAGCACGAAAAGAATCTAAGATATTTAAATCTAACCTAACACAAACGACATCAGGATTCAAAGTTAAAAAGAAAAAGCAACCTATACCACCACCTGAACCTGATTTCATGGAAAGAGCTATTAGGCAATATGCTAAACTAAAACCCGATTTACTTCGTGAGTTATGTCCCCCTGGTATATTAACAACGATCCGTAAAGGACGCAAAAAAGATTGTGAATGTGAAGATGATAAAAGTGTCGATACGTACGAAATCATGAAACGGGACCGTAAAGGTAATTTTGTATTGGAGAAAGAGGAACCGGTGCCTGACCCACTAGAAGGTCTGCCAAAGGGGGGAGTCAAATTTACAATTGGTGGGAAAGGATCAGGTTCTAAAGGTCTTACTGGCATTTGTTGTTTCGATATGTATCAAGAATCTTGAAACATATACTTCTATATATATAAATAAATTGGAACGTAGTCCATGCTTGAACATTTATCTCGTGTAGCATTGTCATCGTTTGTGTATTTTTTTATGACAATCAATTGTACTCATTTTTATGGTAATAGTTTCTGTTTGATATTAAATTACGTAAATAAAAAAATTGGCAACCTTTTATTACCTATAAGGGCGAGGCCGCACTTGCGGTTATCACGGCGGTTTCTAACCTCAAAATGTCAAAACATTGACTTGATTTCATTGATTTTGACAGTTTGATGACATTTTGAGGTTAGAAACCGCCGCGGAAAAACGCAAATGCGGCCTCGCACTAACATGCAACGTTTGGAATAATAATTTTAGTAGGTACTTTCATTTCGACAATTTTTTAATTTTGTGCGAGGCCGCATTTGCGTTTTTCCGCGGCGGTTTCTAACCTCAAAATGTCATCAAACTGTCAAAATCAATGAAATCAAGTCAATGTTTTGACATTTTGAGGTTAGAAACCGCTGCGATAACCGCAAGTGCGGCCTCGCCCTTTCAGAATATTACAATGGGTAATATAATTGACATTTGATCTACAAATAGTTTGACATCAAATAGTTTATTACAGCAAATAATCTTTAGACAATAAACGTTTGGTGAAATGATTTACTAGGACTAAAACGGATTAGGACGGTTTCATTCGCAATTAGGCCCGTTCGCTTTTTGACCCTTTTGTGATAAGACCCTTAGTTTAGTTCCTAAACGGTTTCAAGTTGAATACTGTGCGCCCTGACTAACGGTCTGGCCACGGGACAGTCGCCATAGCGAAAATTTGTGCGGCGCGAACGGCGAAGCGTCTTGCGACTCAAATAAATGTATAGAAATGTACTGAGGAACCACGCGGCGCGGCGAACGGCGATGCGACCGGCGAAATGTACCGAGCGAACGGCACGGGCGACTGGCGGTGCGGCGTGCGAGTGAAACAAATATACATGAATGAGTACGGCGCGTGCCACGGCGTCGGGCGGCAGTCGCGGCGACTAGGCTAGTGATCAAATTACTGGTCGCGGCGGCGAATGCGACTACCCCGTGGCCTGCAAACGATGCCGCGCGATTAGTCGCCTCGCCCGCCGCATCGCCGTTCGCACCGCTAGAATATAAAACTAGAAAAAAAGCAGTAAATTTTGGGGGTCCCCATACTCAGAACTGAAACTCAAAATTCTTTTTTTCATCAAGCCCATACGTGTGGGATATCTATGGATAGGTCTTTAAAAATGCTATTGAGGTTCCTAAAATCATTTTTTTCTAAAGTGAATACTTTGAGCAAGAGACATTTCCAAAGTAGAAAACCGGCCAAGTGCGAGTTGGACTCGCCCATGAAGGGTTTCGTAGCAGCAAGTAACATAATATAAAAGTTCTTGTCGTTCGTTGTAACTTTGATTGATGTTTTAACACGTTCGCAGTGGTAGTGATTTTTCTAACCGAAAATTGCGGTTTATGACGTATTAAAAAAAACTACCAGCTCTATCTCATTCAATCTAATTTTCGTTGGTAGTTTTAATGGCAATGTACATCATATATTTTTTTTAGATATATCGTTCTCTTAGTTTAGAAGTTAGAGGGGGGGGGACACACATTTTTCCACTTTGGAAGTGTCTCTTGCGCAATCTATTCACT
Source organism: Miltochrista miniata (assembly GCA_933228765.1). Lineage (NCBI taxonomy): Eukaryota > Metazoa > Arthropoda > Insecta > Lepidoptera > Erebidae > Miltochrista > Miltochrista miniata. The sequence goes on from OW121747.1 coordinate 42,096,423, forward strand.
TTAGAAAAAAATGATTTTAGGAACTTCAATAGTATTTTTGAAAACCTATCTATAGATACGCCACACGTATGGGTTTGATGAAAAAAAAAATTTTGAGTTTCAGTTCTGAGTATGGGGACCCCCAAAATTTACTTTTTTTTTCTAATTTTATATAAGAATTTTAATGCGGTTCACAGAATACATCTAGTTACCAAGTTTCAATAGCATAGGCCTTATAGTTTCGGTGACACACGGACGGACAGACAGACAGACATGACGAATCTATAAGGGTTCCGTTTTTGCCATTTGGCTACGAAACCCTAAAAATGTGTGTCCCCCCCCCCCCTCTAACTTCTAAACTAAGAGAATGATAAATCTAAAAAAAATATATGATGTACATTGCTATAAAAACTACCAACGAAAATTGGTTTGACCGAGATAGAGCTGGTAGTTTTTTTTTAATACGTCATAAACCGCAATTTTCTGTTACAAAAATCACTACCAAACATCAATCAAAGTTACTACGAACTATAAGAACTTTTCTATTATGTTACTTGCTGCAACGAAACCCTTCATGTCGAGTCCAACTCGTACTTGGCCAATTTTTTACACTTGAGTTTCCTTACAAGTGACATGTTCTTGAAATACGTTGAAGGTAACGCGTAAGCGCCATGAAATTCTCGGCGCTTTAGACATTTTGGTTGCGAAAAAACTATAACTAAGAAGCTATCTTGCGCGTGAATATTTTATATTATGATTAGACGAGTAATTTATTGTTTTTAAAAATGAGTGGAACTTAGCAGTGGAACCAACAGTCCGAAAGGGAATGTTGGTACAGCTCCGCTAAGTAAGTAGTGAGCGAGGGTAGCTAAATTGACTTCAACGCACGCTGTTTAGGCGTCAGTCATACGGTAGGTTCGGTAGAAATCACGGGTGCCGCTGGCACGACTGTTTGAAAGTAAGGAAGGGATTAAGGTTAGAAACTGCTGTGGCAACCGCATTTCCACTCCTGTCAACAAACTGACCAACAGGGTGAAGGGCCTTCTCCCTGTTTTCTCGTTGTCCCACTATTTCGTCTATCCAACCCACTGGCTGATATGTAAAGGACGTGGGTACCGGAGGAATCACCGGGGCGCCCGCCCGATAGGCAGATAGGTCGGACCATAGATTTAGAAATTTTTTATACATACATTCTAAATCTATGTTCGAGACCGTGTGTTCGATATTGGTTCGATATACACTGATCTGTGACGTTATAATATAGATCAGTGAATAATACAGATCAGTGGTTCGATAGTACCCTTTCTTGCCAGTGGTACTATTGGTAGTACCGGATTATATATATATATATAAATTCTAAATCTATGGTACGGATTCACTGATTTCAAAATAGAAAAAAAAGCACCCTGAGGAAAACCCACTGATCTGTATTATTACCACACGTATACACGTATTGTGGTATTATTACAGATCAGTGGGAAAACATAAAGATCAAGAATTTTTCGCGGAAAACAGAGTAGCGAAAAATTCTAAATCTATGCGGAAAACCTACAGATTTAGAATTTTTTGGGAAACCCCAGAAAATCCTCCTTTCTTGCGCGTGGTACTACCAGTGGTACTACTGGTAGTACCACGAGTAAAAAAATTACCCGTGGTACTACCAAGTGGTCCCAGTAGTACCACGGGTAATTCAATTTTACCCGTGGTACTACTGGATTAAAAATAAATGAAGATCGGTTAAAACAAATGAAGATCGGTGAAAACAAATGAAGATCGGTAAAACAAATGAACGTCAGTAAAAACAAGTAAAGATCGGTGAAAACAAATGAAGGTGAGAGAAAACAAATAAAAATCAGTAAAAACAAATTAAGAGTGGTAAAACAAATGAACGACAGTAAAAACAAGTGAAAATCGGTGAAACCGAAGGTAGGTGAAAACAAATGAAGATCGGTGAAAACAAATAAAGGTGGGTGAAAACAAATAAATATCGGTAAAAACAAATGAAGATCGGTAAAAACAAATGAACGTCAGTAAAAACAAGTGAACAAGTGGACGTGATCTACTGAGATTTCGGAATTTAATAACTTCATCTGTTTGTATTGAATATTGTCGTCATTAACTATATGACGAGTCCTCCTTTTATTTAATTGCTGAGCTACAAGCTTAACGAGGCTGTCATCAGTGATAGTATTTAGTGGACGCAACAACGATTTATTGTTTTTATTGACAATTTTATTTCATTCTGCATGATATCCTTCAAGAACGTTATTTGTTCTGTGTCTCATGCTAAAAACACTTAGCAAATCTAAATATTTGTTTTTTACCCATGTGCGTTGTACATATTTTGTAAATTTTTCAACTGAAAGGTGTTCACTTTCTGCAAGAATGTATGCCCAACCTTCTTCTATCTTTTGTCTCGGTAAGAGAGGTAACGCAGAGCACAAAGATACGATGCGATTTTTCGCTTTGCATCCGCTTTTCTCCATAGGCGACGATGCCAGTGATAGTACTCGTAGCAACCTACGATTATAACATCAATAAATATTTTTATTAGAGCGTTAATATTTGGGATTTCAAAGTCGCAGTGAAAATTTTTTGGTCTGAATTGGGGAAACTGTAACTTTATAATGTTGTACATAGTGACATAGGTCGACTGTGACTTATTGCTCAATAGAGCAAATATAACAGGGATTACCATCTGATTAGGGATTATTCATCTGTTTTTTTCCGATCTTCATTTGTAATCACCGATCTTGACTATGCTCACCAATCTTCATTTGTTTTACTGATCTTCATTTGTTTTCACCGATCTTCATTTGTTTTTACTGATCTTCATTTGTTTTTATAAATGTGCATTTGTTTTTATCAATCTTTACTTGTTCTGACCAATTTTCATTTGTTTTTATCGATCTTCGCTTGTTTTACTGACGTTCATTTGTTTTACCGATCTTCATTTGTTTTTACCGAGCTTCATTTGTTTTTATCGATCCTCACTTGTTTTCACCAATCTTCATTTGTTTTACTGATCTTCATTTGTTTTCACCGATCTTCATTTGTTTTTACTGATCTTCATTTGTTTTTTATGGATGTGCATTTGTTTATATCGATCTTTACTTGTTCTCACCAATCTTCATTTGTTTTTATCGATCTTCGCTTGTTTTACTCACGTTCATTTGTTTTACCGATCTTCATTTGTTTTCACCGATCTTCATTTGTTTTTACCGATCTTCATTTATTTTTATCCAGCGAAGTTGAGCAAGTGGTCCCAGTAGTACCACTGGTAATTCAATTTTACCCGTGGTACTACTGGGACCAATTGGTAGTACTACGGGTAATTTTTTTACTCTTGGTACTACCAATAGTACCACGCGCAAGAAAGGGAAACCCCTGACTCGGCTAGACGTCTACATTCTTTCCTCTGTGCATAGATATCTACATTATTATTTTGATGTTGTCTCTTAAATATCTGTCAAAAAGACATCTATCAAAATTTATTGATAAAAATAAACCACTTTTAAAAATAAACGTGTGCACATACGTAATAATAAATAACCCGAATAATGTAACTTAACACCTTTTTCAAAAAAACAATACGACTATGTTGAAACATGTGAATCAAGTATAACCAAGCTTTTACGGGTAAAAATAAACTTATTTCATTACTAGCCGTGACTCCCGGCTTCGCCCGAGATGTACTTATCGAAGTATATCTTTTCTAACTTATATGTCCTATTTATGCCATTAGGGCTGGAATATCGAATATAGATTGATGATTTAGTGGCACCCAATTTTACACCCTTCGAGGTAGATTTTCGATAAAACCCTCACACACCTGTTCATTTATTTTTATTTAGAAGCAAGTACCTACCTATACGAAATTTGAAGTAATTGTATTTGAAAATGAAGAAGTTTCCAAACAAACTTACAGTCTCTGCATTACCCCTATAATGAATTGTTTCAAAACCCTGATACACGTGTCTATTGTTTTGTAATAAAAAACACGTGTATATGTAATTTAAAAATGGCGATGTTCCATACAACCTTTTATACCTTATTTTGCCACCTCAATGGCAGATTTATTAATATACTAGCTGAGCCCGCAACTTCGTTTACGTCACATAAGGTGTCTGAAAGGAAAGGTATTTCTCCATCAGAGTCATCAAGCAGCGTCTGAAACTGCCCTGTTTGCTTAATCATAAAAGAGCTTAATGATTAAGACTATTTTTAAACAATTCAGTCCGCGCCGAAGGCGTGGACTGAATTGTTTTAAAATAGACTTAATCATTAAGCTCTTTTATGATTAAGCCAACACGCCAGTTTAGGTTCACTCACATTCAAAGAAAGTCCTACAATTAAAATTTTCAAAATATCTGATTCTTAAAAGTGTTATAACTCTTTTATTTCTAAACCGATTTACATAAAACAAACGCTAAATGTTAACTGGAGCAAACCTCAACATAATAAAAAAAACCGCATTGCAATCGGTTGAGCGGTTACTGAGATTAGCGTGCACAACCGTACAGACAAACAGATATACAGACATACAGACATACAGACAAACAGACAAACAGACAAACAGACAAAAATTCTAAAAATCATTGTTTTGGGTTCTATTGCGTTCATAAAGCCCCCCTATAATATTTTTTCCTATTTATCTTCCATGTACAGACAGCGACCTGCTACGATTTTATTATATGTATTGATGGCAGATTTATTAATATAATACGAGTAGATGTACCTGTTACTCTAGAACTTAAACTCGCCCACTGGCAGCAAGGTGGCACCGAGAAGAAACGCCAACCCTACCGTGCACATCTTATTTTTAGGGTATCACTCTGTTGCTAAAGAAAAGATTACGTATTTTTATTTCAGTGAGAACTGGCACTGAGCACAAAAGTACCAAATCTCTCAATCAAATCAGTATATGGCAGTCCACTGCTGGACGTAGGCTTCTCCAAAATTACGCCACTATACACAGACCAGCAAATGTTATATTTGGTACCTAACTAAGCAAATCTTAGGTGTGATCGCGTTTTGCGAAATGCCTAGACGAAATAGCAGCAGCGTTTATAGCATAAACAACACTTCTAGACAAATATTTCCAGTCAAGGAGCAGATTTTAGTGATACATGACCTAAACAGCAGGGATGATGTGACAACAGCAGTTCAAACAGTTTTACTTAATAATAAAATTTTAAACTCTTCGTCAATATTCTTGGTAATACCAGCTTCTGATGATGAGGACGATGAAGACGATTTATCAAGGGATTTTAATTCAATTATTGGGATACAGTTGTCCGAGAATTATATGAAAAGAAAACAAGTGGCTGGTTTTGAAGCAGGTCAGTATTCACAGTGAACTAAGTTTTGGTAAATATGGTGAATTTTATCAGGCGGAAGACTTACGATGTTATACACTGTAATGACATTATTCTTACCCCAATACACAACGGCAAGTAGTTGTTTCGGAAATTTGATCGTAATAAAGTGACAAACGTGTTTTCCGGCTTTAGAGAGGTAGACTGTGATCATCAATAAGTTGGGTTTCAAAACAAAACGAACAAAAGTACGTACAAGCATGAGGAGGGTTCCGGAAATTATTGGCGAAGCAAACATAATGAAGCGCTCGTGGCCCTTTGGACTCAGTGTTCTTTAAACGATATGCAACTTTCGCTGTGGCCGGTCCTTGAATAGGTGACCACCACTTCGGGACCAGTGGTTCGCCTCAGCCTGCGCCTAAAGCTGACTGGCAGTGACACTTTCTTCACATTTTTTTTATATTAAGCCCGCCAAATTGACGTCGCCAGCCTGATGGAAAGTTCTGGCGCATCTGGCGATTGGGGGCCACTTTCACAGTCCGTAAGATTTCATACAGTGGTTCTCAAGTTGGCAGTTCTGTGATGTGCCTCTTCACGCTCCGCTTGCTTGAAGGAACTGGGATGGTCTGATGAGGAAACACATGCACGGGCAGATCGTTCCAAGTTTCTAAAGTTCGACAGTAAACCGATCTTTTAAAACGCTCAGTTCTGGCGAAGATTATCTTTACTGTGTATGAGCTCAGGAACGAAACAGAGAGGGTGGTATAAGTTTGAAGAACTTCAGAACACTCGCCATGATATACTCGGTAGAAGGCAGCCAAGTATACTATGATTCTTGGCTGCGCCAACGGCTCGAGAGCTCCCGTCACCTCAGAACAATTAATAATGCAGATAGCAAGTCTCTGCATAGCTACAAGCGCCTCTAGTAGGTACCTCGCGTTATCCTAAAGGTGAGAACAGTATTCGACACAGGTGTGAAGCTGCGTCTTGTAAAGTGGCGTGAAGAACCGCTTCACCTTATATAAAACTCCTAGTTTCCGCGAGGCCAGCCCAGTGAAACTCTCTATTTAGTTTTTATGAATGAGCTCACGCCGGACGTCTATGCGACGTAGCTTCAGGTTGTCCTTTAGTGGAACCATAACGTTCTCAGGTAGGGGTAGGAAAGGGGGCTTAGCTGTAAACGCACTCGCCTGCGTTTTTCTGACATTTAAATTGACCAAGTTGTCTGAACCCCATTGGGAAATGCGACCCGGTCCCGGTCGAGTTCCACGAGTTGCCGTCTCTTTTATTCCACTTCGCGTCACCCCTCCACTGGACGGCCAAAATCTTGTTGATCGAAGGCCAGAATAGCTTCCATGCACAAGACTATCGTCCGCATGATAAAGAATGCACCCAAGCGACAGCATGTCATTGATATGCAGAAGAAAGAAAGTGTTGCGACTATGATAGGGCGATAATTGGCAGGATCCAACCGATCCCCTCTCTTCGGGATCGGCTGGACTTTCACCTCCTTGCAAGCCTCCGGTACTTCCCCCGACGAATAGAAAAGGCGGTACAGACATGTTAGCGTTAGAGACCATTCGGCTGCACACTTCTTTAGCACCACCGCCAGCATACCATTCAGTTCCACTGGCTTTCCGCGTGTCGAGTGACCATACCACCGCTCGCACATCGCACTGCCGGATTACAATGTCCGGCATCGTGTCCACAGTCGGAGGTTGCTTGCCACAGTCGACCCGGGAATTGCCGCAAAGAGACTAGCAAGCAATTCTACTTTCTTTTTGGACCGTGTGAATCAGTGATCCGTCAGGATAACGCAGCGGTGGCTGCAAAGACTTGCAGGCTAATCTGCATGACTTTGATCAGTTGCCAGTATCCACGGCTGCCCGTCGGATGCAACGTGAGGACCTGACCAAGCCGTGTAACGCGCTGGGCGTCCGCGCTCTTGAAGGCCCTCTTACTGGCCCTAGTGGTTCTGTTGTACGCTGCCTTGAGGCGGGCCACGATCGGGTCTCGCTCCGGCTGAGCCCTGACCTAGACGAGATAAGCCGTCTGTTTTTGTCAAACAGCGACGGCGTACTCACGCCCCAACCAAAGGCGAGCTTAGCGGATACTGGCGACATCAGTGTATGGAATGTAGCATTCCATACCTACTTAATGTAATCTCGTCAGCAACCCCAGAGGCGCTTTACGATGAAGACCTTCCTGCAAAGCAGCGCTCACTGCAAAGGACGACTGCAAAGTATTCTCGGAGACCGTCCCAGTCTGCTGATTAGTAGTGCTACAATTTCACAATCACACAACAAAAGACAAAAACATAAAAAAAAGATATACCAAGATTTGAAATTAATTTAGAGAAAACATTCAATATTTCATTCAATAATCATTTGATTCAATAATTTGAATTTGAATAAATAATTCAATAATCGATATTACAAAAGTATTTCAATTTTAGGGTTCAGTACCTCAAAGGAAAAGACAGAACCTTTATAGGATCACTTCTGTGAACTTCAAATTTTAAAAACGTGTTGACTATAAAACATTCTTAAAAAATTTCAGATACGCGCTTCCAACGACCTATATATTCCGAACTGAAATCAAATAATTATGACAATGGTATAATGAAACTTATGTTGAACCCTGCAGACCATTATAATTGCATACCAAAACGCAAGATGATATCAAACAAACTTTGCCAAATAACTACGCCCTCTGTCGTCACAAACAAACTTTGTCAAGTCACGACACGCAGTGACGTCTCGAATAAACTTTGTCAGATCACCACGCCTCGGACATCTCAGGCAAATTGGCAAAGAAGTAACCGACAGACAAGATTTGCTGAAGACACCACAGATAACGATGTTAATGACAAATATTATCAATCTAGATTGCCTAATAATCAAGTTATTCATAATACTTCAGTTGTTGCAACTGACACAACCACAGATAGACCATGTTGCTGTAGTGCAGTACAAGCTATCGATGATGACCTAGACAAGCCATGCTGCTGCGTAAATACTGGCCTTTCAGAATCTCGACAAGATTGTACCAAGCGAATCGCATACGATAACAAACGAATAGCAAAAGAATCACAGGTGATAACGCCTGTTCTCGTACAGACAGGTGCTGCAAACAATATAAATACATACATAGTTTGGTAGATCTAAGAGTATTTTCAGTTGCAGTTCAAACTCTACCTGGATTTAGAGCCTGGTATCCTCTTTGCTCCTAATCCCGTAAGAAGATCTGCATCCAAACCTCATCTGTTGGTTAACAAGTGTACAGCTTGCTGATGAGGTTGGCTTGGATTCCGAAAACCAGACTTCGATATAATCTTCACCAATATAAGAGACTTGTTTAAATCATCCCGCATCACTCATCACTCTTGGCAATCTATCCCGCTGTTCGGTCAACAGGACTAGCCAAGTGTTTCCTTTTTTATAGCTTTAAGGTGGCGGACAAGAATACTGCCCACCAGATGTACCAAAGGTCTCCGTAGTACTTAGTACAATTAGTTATTCTGTGACCGTAGGTAGCCTATGGACGTTTGCAGCACTGGAGGCACTACACTCGCGCTGCTGAACTTGTAAAAACCTTCTTAGACCCTTTTTGAAAAATATAATTTTTCAAACTGTACTACCGTACTGTGCAAATTTGAAGCTTACATGGTCATTATTACTAATTACTGACATTTTGGTTAAAATATTATTGCTTTCTTGGGTTTCGATATTTCGAAACTGTTGCAAGTGTGATAATCATATATGTATGTGCAATGCATAACTAACTATTACAGGAAAAGTATTAATTTAGTATTAGTAATTAGTAGTAGTAATTATAGGAAAATTAGTAGCAGTAATTGGTAGACGTATAAAATACTCTATGTTTTACCAGTTGTGTATTTAGTCCTTTACGATAGGTACTTTACCTATAATAGTGAGTTATGCATTCAGAACAGTGTACAGTACATAGTACCTGCTATTAGTTATTCTATGGTAGTGCCCCGACTTCACGTAACGTTGTCACTATTTTCTTGTTCGCCCTCTCCTACAGGGGCGCTGTGGAAGAGGTATTACCAGGTAATTGTTCCCCACGCATTCGGGCAGTCCAAAAGGCAAAGCGGAAAAATATCTCTTGAAGAAAACATCACACATCTGCCGCAGACGTGGATTTATTTTAGCAGTTCGACCGTGAAAGCCTCAGGCCTTTTAAAACTAGACTCAATTCATATTATCCTAGTCTTCGGCTACCCTTGAAGAGAGACTAAGAACGTATCTGATGATGCTATGCAAGTTGTTACGAAGTGTAGGGAGAGGAGTAACAATGCTGGTCCTTGGATCTCGCTAGGGATAAAACAAGGGGGGATTGGATCTCTTTTTACGTATGGAAATCCCTCATCGATCCTACACGCGCCCTGCCTGCCTACGGTTGGAAGCCCCGGGTAAGCCCCTGGGAAGGACGTCCCGATAGACTTTGGCTACCACCGCGGTCTCTCTACCGCTTCTTGTGGCGTGACCACGTAAGTCGTGCATGTGTAAGACACATGAAATGGCCACATACATCGCATACATCCATAGTCCATCCATACTTCTTTAAGATTCGTGGTTTCAGGTACTTACTGTTTCAGAGTTCAGCACAGAAGATTTTTGTACAACAAAGCAGAGTTCATTCGTGTCGACGGCAGATAAACCATTCTCTTCAATATCTGCAAGGCTGATGTCGCCTAATACTGATAACTATGAAATTGACCCAATGTTTGGTCAAGAATATACATATAATACTCCTGTACCGGAGCTAGAAGTGAATCAAGAGCAAGCACTACAATCTTGTCGGTGCACTCCAGAAAAACTAAGACAATTATTAGAACAAGTCTTAGCTGAAAAGTCAAGAAAAAAGACCGATGTTTGCTGTGGTAGCCCTAAACACATACACTTCATAGGTATGTATTTTAATATGCATTATCGGTAATCTGTATATAACTTCTCCCTATTGGATATAATACTTCTACCTTTTGAATATTATACCACTGAAGTTCAGTGGTATAATATTCAAAAGGTATACGTCGTCATAGCATAAGATACATAGTTCCATTTAACCCCCAACCCAATAGCCCATTTTGTAGTAAGCATATTTTACAATAGTTTAGCTCCTATTGTAGGCAGTCCATTGCCGTCCTTCTACATAAGGCGGAACTTTACTTTACTTTTTTTAAAGTTATGGACTTACAAAAGTGAGTAATCCGACAATATTACTTTCAGATATTAAATGCTCTGCGTGCTTGCATCCTAAACAAAACAGAGAAAATACACATAAATATGGATTAAATCAATCCATGAATTGTAATTGTGACAACCATTTTATAACAAGCGATACAGAAACGATGATGCAGAATATAGAAGCACCAACCCTTTTCTGTTTAGATGACCCTATAAATACAGTTATCCACGAAGACGCCCTCAGCATCTCTAAGAATACAAATAGTAAAAAGTCAAAACTACCTTGTGGAGCAAAACAAACAATTATGTCCAATCGAAAAGATGGGTACTTAAACGACTACAATACCCAGCAGAAAAGGATTAATAGTAGAGAAAGCCATTCAGATATCAAAGCAAGAGGAATTTGCGCTCAACCCATTACTGAAACCGGCAATAATACTACAAATGATCCTAGCATTAAATTTAAACACGGCTTTAGTGGACAAATTGATAAGACGTATCCTAAAACACAGCCGGTACCATATTACGAAAATATATTACTGAAGTCAAAAACAAAAGAACAAATTAAGTCGGATCTAATTCGTGCGTTATCAGGATTCAAATATCTACAGGACTCTGCAATTACGAAACCTAAGTTAAAGACAGATACCGATGTTGTACGTGATTCTGTCAATTATTATTTAAAGTATTTTCCCCCGAAACTGTCAGTTAATTTCGGAAGGTGTCACTAAGCTTGAAACAATGAAAATATTATTGATAACCTTAAAATCAACCGTCACTCCTATCCATGTTTAAGACAGTCAAATATTTTGTAATGTACATACCTATTTACTTTTTCTTTTTGCTATGGTCTTTTAAATTTTATTTGGTCCGATCGAAATGTTACAGAATATCCACATCGTATGGATATTATGTAGCATTTAGGGTTTGTCATCTCAGGTTAGCCCGACTAGTTTCGGACCAAACCGAAGCGCCTTTCTCAACGAGCTACATCTAAAGCAATCTTCTCGCTCCTATTTTCTATTGTCTGTTAGGACATTGAATTACCATTAAGCTCGGTGCTATGATTAAAAGTTAACTTCTTATCAAATTTCTAGTAAACACATTTATTGCTAAAAGTTAAGTTAGTTACTAACTAACTACAGTTTAGTCTTGTTTTGTTGAAGTGGTCTAATCCGTCTGTGTGTAGTGCTAATTTTTGGTAAGTATAAAATAAAACATATCACTTTGACAACGATACGTAAACACAGTATAATGTGTACCTATATTAAATATTTATTGTTTGTACCTACCAAGTTTTTTTTTAATTATATTATTGATAAATAAGTGAATCTGTTTTTTCTTGGTTGGTATCTATGGAAATTCTTGCAGAATACATACGTACAAGGCGGAAGCTGCCACTACCTACCTACTTTCGCCCGCCTGATAAAAAGTCATTTTTAGGGTTCCTTCCCAAAGGGTAAAAACTGAGAGCCCTATTCACGAGACTTTGCCATCTGTCAGTCCATCACGAGGCTGTATCTCGGATACCGTGTTAAAGAGCTGAAACGTTCACAGATGATGTATTCCTGTTGCCGCTTTAACAACAAGTACTAAAATTAAAATAATAAAACATACTTTTTTTTTAACGTGAGGGAAATGTCTCATGGATGCTATGCCAGACTCCTACCGACTAAAAACCTCACGTTACGCCCAACAGCCTATGGTTGGAAGTCCCGGGTAAGCCCTCGGAAGGATGTCCCAGGACTTTAATAAATAGGTACTTAGTAATTAAGGGGAGCTCCTATTTATCAAACTTCTTTTTGCCGTTTTTAGGGTTTCGTAGCCAAATGGCAGAAACGGAACCCTTATTCGTCATGTCTGTCTGTCTGTCCGTCCGTGTGTCGCAGCCACTTTTCTCCGAAACTATAAGGCGTATGCTATTGAAACTTGGTAACGAGATGTATTCTGTGAACCGCATTAAGATTCTTATATAAAACTAGAAAAAAAGCAGTAAATTTTGGGGGCCCTATACTCGGAACTGAAACTCAATTTTTTTTTTGATCAAACCCATACGTGTGGTGTATCTATAGATAGGTCTTCAAAACTGCTATTGAGGTTTCTAACATCATTTTTTTTAAGTTAATAGTTTGCACAAGAGTCACTTCCAAAGTGGAAAAATGTGGGGACACACACATTTTTCCACTTTGGAAGTGACTCTTGAACTATACTCTTAGTTTAGACTTTAGAAGTTAGAGGGGGGCCCTCTAACTTCTAAACTAAGAGAATGTTAAATCTAAAAAAAATATAAGATGTCCATTGCCATAAAAACTACCAACAAAAATTGGTTTGAACGAGATAGAGCTGAGACTTTTTTTTAATACGTCCTAAACCGCAATTTTCGGTCGGAAAAATCACTACCACTGCGAAAGTGATAAAATATCAATCAAAGTTACAACGAACTTTAAAAACTTTTATATTATGTTACTTGCTGCTACGAAACCCTTCATGGGCGAGTCCAACTCGCATTTGGCCGGTTTTTTTGTTGAGGAACCGTACGTGCGCACGTCCGACTCTCACTTGGTACTAGTAAGGTCCAACACTGGGTAAAACCTAAGAATCCATTTATAGAAACTCAACCGTAGACGTTTGGGATTTTTTTTTCCCGGCAGGAAGATCATTCAACAATCTAAGCGTGCGCGAAATGATACAGTAATGCTACGAGTCCATAATTTTATTTAAGTAAGTTACTTAAATATAATTATGGACTCTTTTTTTTAACGTGAGGGAAAATCCTCATGGAGGCTATGCTGGACTCCTCCCGACTTAAAAACCTCACGTAACGCCCAACAGCCTATGGTTGGGAGCCCCGGGTAAGCCCTCGGAAGTATGACCCAGGAAAGTAATTTATGCTGTGTGAAACTAAAACTACGTAGTAACGTAAATGTTGAAGTAAGCAAGTAGTTCGGACACTGACCGCTAGATGGACAAGAATAAAGTGGGTTAGTTGATACTAGCCCCTCCTCACCGCACACCCTCTCCACCGCGCCGGGTCCCGCATTGTTGCAGAAATATAATTACAACACCCAAGAGCATCACGGAGGGGAGGTGCCATACTCAGAATTTCTCTTATGTCAAAGCAGACTCCCAAAAATGCACGCTTAACTCAACATGACTATATAGGAAATATATAATGTGTATGTCTGAAATTATGAGTGTATTGGTTTGTGACAGCCGATTGCTTTTGTAGTGGTGTAAATGAATATGCCTTCCCCCCGCAAAATATGACAGACAGATATGTATAGGTCAAACATGCTATTTCTTCTCCCCTTGTACTGGTCGCGTTGCTCTGTGACAGCACCACTTCTCTTTATTTGCTCCATGCCTGTGCCACAGGGATTCATAAAAGAAATTGACTGCCATGAACATAGAGCAACGCGAACTCTGTAAAGGCGCGCGTTGTTCTGTGGTCATGAACATAGAGCAACGCGAAGTGTATAAAGTATAGGCGCGTACTAGTGTAGCGCGCGTTGTGGTACGGTCGGCCAAGAAAGTGGTGTATCAGTTTTGATTTAGTTTTCTAGTCATTGAAAATTACAACAAGGTTCATACTAGATATCATTGAAAGAGATGCGTAATAATGACGTAAACTTTATTGATAAGTATTCATTTGTCGTAAGTCACTTAGAAGTGCATGACATTTTAACCGTTATTAAAAACTGATAAAACATTTATTTCTGCAAAGATAATTTGAATGGTTCTAAATAAAAGTAATAAAATCTTTTTAAATCTAGCAATCTCTTTTTCATATGAAATACTGACAACTGACTTTTTGTCAAATATATTCAAACTAAGAACAGCTGTCACGTAACAAACCGTAGGATAAAAGGTTATCAATAATCAGATAAAGATGGCAATAGAAATAATTGTCAGATATGTCTGCAAGCGAAACTAATCATTATCGCCTATGAATTTGCAAACGACGTTCAACCTTAAGATGGTACACTAATTTTTTGGCCCACTGTACTATTACAGATCAGAGCGCGCGTTACTCTGTGGCCATGAAGTGCCGAGTGGCGAAAATGTTTAAATCTATGGGGTACTCACTGATCTGCATTATGGGGAACCCACTGATCTGTATTATGTAATAATACAGATCAGTGGGGGAACCCCATTCCCTCTACGAGCAATGAGTGTGGGTGAAACCTCATTCTATAATCGTAACTGGCTGTTTTTATTTTCCACAAACCTTTACTGTCCGTCACCTTGTGTCATTCTATCTGCCTGTATGTCAGTTTTATAGGCGTGAAATCGTAAATGAAAAAAAATCTTACAAAAATAATGTAAAATATTATAAGTAATTATCAGCAGTACATTTAGGACTTTGTTCAATAGATTTGCATGATCACAGAAAAGTAATATGAAAGGTAAGTAGGTGCCGTGTCTTAATCATAAAACACCATGTCCGATCACTGAGTGAACGTTTTGTTCTATGTAGGGAAGGCATTATCAAACCTCTACTACTACTAGTTTAGTTCTTATTCAGTTTAGTTTATTTCTTATTCAGTTTAGTTCTTATTTATAGGTAGGTCACACAGATTGTTACAATACTATTTGATTTATTTGTAAAACAATAGGAAAATGCCCTCATCTGTACATAGAACGTGATGTAAGTAGATATAGATGAGTGCTCGAATTAGCGAGGCCCAACCGTACGCCCGTCAAGTCGAGCTGCAAAGCGTGCCGTCACCACGGCCGTACTATTGTTTCTCGGACCAACTCAGGCCATTTTTGAATACCATATAACTTCGTTGTGGATAAAACTAGAAGTTTCAATTTTCATTAACTAAGCAGGCATTATATAAATACGGTACTTACATATATTATAATTATATTATATAATTATTTTATTCCAAATTTTAGTTCAGTCAGAACTAGTAGTTCAAGAATTATAACTTTTTAAAGTTCCATAAATTTTGTCAGTCAGTTTTTCACTAACTGAAATAATAAGTAGGTAGGTCTATTTCATTTAACATCGGTTAGTGAGAGCGATAATTCTCCTCCGGCCGTTTTCGCAACTGCGATTCGTAACCAGTTGCCAATAAATAATTATTATTCGTTGTTCGCACCCAGTTGCGAATCAATACATTTTTTTCCTGAATCGCAACTTGGTTCCGAACAAAGAATAAGGCTCAGCGAAGGACAGAACGGAGCGCAGCTGAGAGGATTTTATTAATGCACTTGTAAATAAACTTTAAAATAATTGTAATAAAGTGCATAAATACTTGAACCTGACAAAAAATGCTACGCGGGAATCCCCGCGCGGCGTGGCGCCCGCGTCGTACGCATACTTTCAGTATTGTCACTGAGTTGAACGATAATTAGTGGTCTTTTGAAATTGGACGTAACATCCACAAGCATTTGAAATTTTTCATAATCCATTTTATAGTAATGGTAAACTCCTTTAATAGAAAATTCGTACACAGTGTATTAAATTCACCAAAACTACACCACTCTTGCCAACATTCCTCGACCCATATTCTTCGTCTGACTTTCTGACGCCTTATTTTATTAACATGTTCTTCCATATTAAAACCAAAAGCACAATTTTAATCGCTCATGCGCTATCTGGAGGATCACTCGTTAATTTATTAGCGATCGTCAATATGGCTTTAGGAAGAAAATATCAACGGGTGACCTCCTAGCGTACATAACACACACCTGGGGTGAGGCTATGGAGAGGCACGGCGAATCTCTGGCTATTGGCCTAGACATCGCTAAAGCCTTTGATAGGGTATGGCATGCGTCGCTTCTTTCCAAGCATATGGTTTATCGCCTCAGTTGTGCCGCTGGTTGGCCAGCTTCCTGCACGGGTGACGTATACTGGTTCTCTGTGATGGTCAGGCTTCCAGCTTTTTGCAGGTAAATGCCGGAGTACCACAGGGTATTGGCCCCAACTCTCTTTCTTCTGCATATCAATGACATGCTGTCACTTGGGTGCATTCATTGTTATGCGGATGATAGTACTCTGCATGGGAGCTATTCTGGCCGTCCAGCGGCAGACATGGAGAGACGGCAACTCTTGGCGGACCGGGACCCAGGTCCCGGTCGAGATCCGCTAAGAGTTGGCGCCTGGGGATTGCCCAATGGGGCTCAGACAATCTGGTCGAGTACAATACCACATATTAGACTGCAAAATTATTATGTGATTCGTACTCAGCATACCAAAAATCCCCTTAGACGATACCCATCATGAAATTTTGTATTAACGTCGCGGCGCCTATTAGTTATCATGTGTTTCGCACTCAGCATACTCAAAAACACCATAAACGATACCCATCATGAAAAAGCATTAAAAGAAAAATTGAATTAAGCATTACAATGTACCTAATTGTAATTTGTAACGGTTAATCTAATTACATTTTGCCTTTCACTGCTGTACTTTAAGGAACATCCATAGCAACGTAGCATAGCACGTCTCTGGTGGAATGGCACCCTTAGGACCCAGGGTTGGCAGTGCAAAGGTAGCACTTCTAGTATTATCAACATCCAGCTAAAATATAAATAAATAAAATCTATTTTGATGTCATTGTGCAATATTCTAGAAATTTACTATTCGAATGCATGTCATAAAATCAGATGCTAAAAATAATAAGGGTGCTGAGCTGTATTTAAATTGGCTTACAAAGAAGGTGGCTAGTGGCTAAAATTTATGAATTCAGCCGCTCATTAATTGTGACTGACTTAGTAATTTAGAAGGCAAATTAAGACACGTATTTTATAGGCCAATTGAATGCTTATAAATTAAAAGAAATTCTAGAATTTCGTTTCATTGACATGTACCTATTATAAATAAATAATCAGTATGTATATTAGTGACAACCCTACACGCATCGCTGTCTAGACGTTGTAGGCATTTTCGTCGACTTCAAAGGCGAGACGCTACTGGTAGTACTCTTTATACTGTGACTGTTCTCACCTTTGGGATGACTCCGCTAGGTACTTACTAGACGCGCTTGACGCTATGCAGAGACGTGCTATCCGAATAATTGGTTGTCCCGAGGTGACGGGAGGCCTCGAACCGTTGGCGCAGCGAAGACCCATAGCGTCCTTGGCTGCTTTCTACCGAATGTATCATGGCGAATGTTCTGAAGAGCTCTTCAGCCTGATCCCACCATCTTCTTTCCGATCCCGAACAACGCGTGCTGGACAGAGATGCCACTCATACACAGTGGAGAGAATCTTCGCCAGAACCGAGCGTTTCAAAAGATCGTCTACCTGCCCGCACACGTATTTCCCTCTACTTACAATCCCAGGTTCTTTAAGAGGAGCGTGAAGAGGCACATCATAGGGCCGCCAATTTGAGGACCACTGACAGAAGTGGCCCCCAATCGCTAGATGCGCCACGGCGTTCCATCAGGCTGGTGGCGATGTCAATTTGGCGAGCTAAACATAAAGAAAAAATCATAGTCCACCATCGTTGACGAGCTTTCGCGACAAACTGGCATGTTTACAGCAGAGTGGTTACCCAGAACGGTTTACTCGCGCAGGCTTGCGTTGTCTCGCGCAAGCTCGAACATACGCAATCCGTAAAGAAAATGCCCGAGACCGCGCGGAGATTATTCCTCTCCGTAGGCGCTACCCTAAGAACTTCACAAACTTGCGTAGTTGCGATAGGCGAAAAGCATTTTTTAGGGTGTCCGTAGCCAAATGGCAAAAACGGAACCCTTATAGATTCGTCATGTCTGTATGTCTGTCCGTCCGTATGTCACAGCATTTTTCTCCGAAACTATAAGGCTTATGCTGTTGAAACTTGGTAAGTAGATGTATTCTGTGAACTGCATCAAGATTCTTCTATAAAACTAGAAAAAAAGCAGTTAATTTTGAGGGTCCCTATACTCAGAACTGAACCCCCCATACCTGTGGGGTTATCTATAGATAGGTCTTTAAAAATGCTATTGAGGTTTCTAACATATTTTTTTTCTAAAGTGAATAGTTTGCGCAAGAGACACTTCCAAAGTGGAAAAATGTGTGAAAATAACTGTGACATTCAAGATTAAATTCAAAATAAATATCTGTAATCGACTAATTTAGGGCTTCTGAGTCTAAATATCAAAGTCTATGATTTTTAGGGTTCCGTGCCCAAAGGGTAACAAACATGACCCTTTTTTTATATTTAGCTCGCCAAATTGCCGTCACCACCAGCAGGGCCGTCTAAAGGCGCGCTATATAGCGCCAGGGTGCGAAGCTCAGACTGCGCCCCCCCCCCCCCTCCCGATCAACTAAAAAGCGCGATAATTTTTTGATGTTTCACTTCTTTTTCTCTAAGATCTGTAATCTATATATATAATGCTACTGCTCCACCTGCGTTAACATTAATGTTGATGTCCAACTACTTGATACTTAAGGCATTAAGAATGCGCTTTGGCTACATTAAGGTCAGAACGTGTTTACTAAGGTTTGCCATAATTTAATACGCCATAATTTCATATGCCATACTGGTATTTGCCGTAATTTCATTAGAAATAACGCTTCAGTTGCCATAATCGTGAAATGACATAAAATGACTTTCACTAATTCCATTGGTCGTAATCGATCAAGTGTCATAATAATTTAAATCCATAAATGTATTTGCCCTAATTTTCGTTTTCAATATTGCCATTTTCCATAACTTTTATTCACAATAATATAAATAAAGATAATTTATACGACACAGATTTTTTATTTACAATTAAACCTAAAACTAAACCTCATAATGGCGTCTACTAACCAAGCTCGACGGAGCCCCGCTTAGCGGGGCTCCTACTTCTGGGTGGTTAAAAAAAAACCACAAAGACTAAGGCGGGAGCTCCGCTTCGCTTCGCATCCGCCTTAGTCTTGTAGTTGTAACCTAACCTATCCGAGTCGGATTGCACTGAGTAGGGGTGTTAAGAATAATTAATTTCGACCTAACAATATTATGTATTATTTCATAATTATATCAAATTTTGATTATGTCAAGAGTCGATTATGAGATGTGTTACTTATGGAAACTAATTATTATGATATATGTTGTTATAGAAAGTCATTTTATGGCAAATAAAAGTTATCACTGTTGAGTTGTTAAGGCAAACATTATTACACAATATTATGATCGGGGATGATTATGGCAAACAATATTAGTGCAAATGAATTTATGGAAAACGAGAGACGACCGTCACAATGCCGTTAGAGCACAGATTACTAAATAGTTACTACGTGTTAGAGTGGAATAATTCAAGAAGTTACGCGTTAACACAAGATGGAGGTTGAACCTAATCACACAATGGGAGTTTAAGGGGACTAGTTTAGAAAAAGACGAAACCCCGCAAATGAAGGCGTTTTTTGTCTACCTATGCAAACGGAAAATAATAGCCAGAAATAGATTTTTAATCTTAAAAATCGGTGTCAAAATATGCTTTGGTTGTAAATTTTATATTATTAATACATAATGTGTAAAGCAATCATAGAGTAAGCCCCAATTTTTTGGATTAAGGGCATTTCGCGGGCATTCAGCCCGCGGAATGAGATGGCGTTAACGGGCGTTAATGTAGCCAACATCGCTTAGCGCGCAAGACTACCTGCTAAAACCCTTTGATGTGTCGAAAAAAACCGACAGCCCGAGCTATCGCTTAACGTTTAATGCCATTACTAATGCCGTTTGTAATTTACCACGTTAAAACCTTGGCCACATCTACGTTGAAGTGCTATTATGGTGTTAATTTACGCGTTGGTGGAGCAGTAGCATAAACGTGAATGTCCTGACTGACTGATAATCAACGCACATCCCAAACCGCAGGGACTAGAAAGTCCAAATTTGGCAAATAGGTTCCTTGTATGGTGGTCTAGGGATCCACTAAGAAAGGATTTTTGGAAATTCCACCATTAAGGTGGCAAAATTACAATTTACACCCTAAACACGTATTAATAGAGGCCATTTCGCTTAAAGTGCGGGCGCCCGCCAGGCGCCTATGTCAAAGGGCGCATCAAACGTCTTTGGAATGGAGATATTACCGTGTGCGTCTATATTAATATTATAAAGCGGAAAGATTTGACTGTTTGTTTGTTCGTTTGCAATGAATAGGTTCCGGAACTACTGGACCGATTTGAAAAATTCTTTCACTGTTGGGAAGCTACACTCTTTGCGGTGAACATAGGCAATTTTTTTTAATTCCCGTATTCCCACGGAAACGGGAACTACGTGGGTGAAACCGCGTGACGTCCGCTAGTGTTCAATAAATTTAATTGTTATGTATATCGAAACAAGAGCTATCTTACCTTGCATATCGTGAGCGGTATGACGCCGAAAGGCAAAAGTGACAATAATACAATGGTAATTTAATATGGGTGATGCCTGTATTTTTTTGCATGAAGGTGATTATTTGACGTTAGTTTACGAAACGGAGGAATGGCGTTAATATTGCACTTTTGAGTTAAAGTTTAATTAGGTAAGGAAATATCGAAATGTTTAGAGCTCGGCCTGCGCCCCCTCGGGCTCGGCGCCCGGGTGGGCCGCGCCTTTGAACCCCCGGTTAAGACGGCCCTGACCACCAGCCTGATGGAAAGCCGTGGCGCATCTAGCGATTGGGGGCCACTTCTGACAGTGGTCCTCAAGTTGGCGGCCCTATTCATGAGACTTCACTGTCCGTCTGTCTGTCTGGGTCCGTCACGAGGCTGTATCTCATGAACGGTGATATATGATAGCCTAAAGTTGGTCCTCAAGTTGGCGGCCCTATTCATGAGACTTCACTGTCTGTCTGGGTCCGTCACGAGGCTGTATCTCAAAATAAAAATGAATAAAATAAAATAAAATAAAATTTATTCCCTTTGAAATTTAAAAAAAAAAAATTTAGGTTTGTCAAAATTTTTGTGACTCTACCGGGGGTTCGGAAATACTGCAGACTGAGAAGAACACCCCAAGAAACTCAGTCCGGTCCCTTCTCTTGTAGTATCTTAGTATCTAATACAGTTTTTTTTATGTAGAAAGGAGCAATTCGTGTCACTGCCAGGCAGCCTTGTCTTCTAGAAAGTCTTTAATGCTATAATAAGCTTTCTGGCACAATTTAAGTTTTATTAGTTTTTTAAATTTATTAACTGACAAACCTGTTACGGCTGTCGGCAATGTATTGTACATTCGAATACAATTGCCCGCAAAAGAATTGCTTATTTTATTAAGCCTAAATCTAGGTACAGCCAATTTATTCTTATTTCTTAAGTTTAGGTTATGGATATCACTATTTTTAATAAATTTACTGTTATTTTTATGAGTATATAATAAGTTTTCATATATGTACTGTGAATACACAGTAAGGATGTTCATATCCTTAAACTTTTCTCTTAATGACTCCCGAAACCCCATATCATAGATAGCCCGGACAGCCCTTTTCTGCAACACAAAGATACATTCGATGTCGGCAGCCTTACCCCATAATAGTATGCCATAGGTCATGACACTGTGGAAATAGCTAAAGTAGACAAGACGCGCTGTTCTAATGTCTGTCAGTTGTCGGATCTTCTTAACGGCATAAGCTGCAGAGCTCAGTCTGCCCGAGACTTTCTCGATATGAGGCCTCCACTGCAAGTTGGAGTCTAACTTTATGCCCAGAAAGACTGTTTCATCGACCAATTCTACTTGATCATCCCTAATCCTAATACTGGTGTTAACGAGCCTAACATTTGGCAAGGTGAATCAAAAACATTTTGTTTTAGTTTCATTTAACAATAAATTATTTGCGTTAAACCTAGAGAGAGACTACCCTAGAGAGGCAGGGGGCATTGTTTACTTCGTCAAGATCGCGTTGTCCACGTTCAACTTTAAATATTAAAGATGTGTCATCAGCAAACAAAACTACCTCGTGATCGTCTCTTATAAGGTGAGGGAGATCATTTATGTAGGGTCAAGTGTCCAACAATGAAACAGTGGTACACAATAAAACATAGTAATATTTCCAACACGCGACGTTGGCAGTTTGTGCTATATACCGCGTAAGGACACTCAATAGATACCACCGGCGTATCCCAGTTCGGGGCGGCACCGCGTGAGAAAAGACGCGTCTGCGGCTCATTTTTACTATTTTCGTCAAAAATTGAAGTATTTCTGGCTATCTTTTAAGATTTTTCATTATTTAATGGTTAGGAATATTATATTTTTTATAATTATCCTGCATTCTACATGTTTTGTAGATTATTTTGGCATATATCATTTGTTTCAAAGTTACAATTTTGTAAACATAAATTAAAAGTTAGTTAGATAAACCCTAGGTAGTCAACAATGAAACAGTTTAACAATGGACACAATGAAACACTGTTTTATTGTGTAAATCTAGATTTTTATTGGTTGATATTGTGTAACCTTATCTATTAAAATTTGTTTTTATTTTAAGATGGCGCGTAACAAAGCTGTAAAAAGGACCAGGGTCGTATTGCTTACCAAATGGCAAAAATTAACAATATTCGATATTCTGTAAGCTGGGAAAATGGCTGGAATCGAATGTTTACGGTCTTATAAATCAGGGCATGCAGAACTGTCATTAAAAAAGCCTGAAGCATGCAGCATGGCACGTCGTGCCACTGCATATAACGTAGAAACGGACTGCTCTCTCTTTAATAACTAACTACATTAAACAAAATTTGAATTAGGCACAGTTTATTTATGGTGTTTCATTGTTGAATATATGGTGTTTCATTGTGTACGCCTATATGGACACAATGACACAAATCCCATTTTTTAGTTTTTATTTCTTTGTCGATTCAAATCACTTTATTTAAAAATTCTATAAATGACATTCGATACCCAATCATATTGACTACATGCATGTAAAATTATAGACTTCTATCAGCAAAAACATAAGATGTACGAGGTTATGAACTTTTAGTGTTTCATTGTTGAACACTTGACCCTACACTAAAAATAGAAAAGGTCCCAGAATTGAACCCTGAGGCACCCAGTTGTAACTTTTCAATGCGTGGTCCGATTCCTAATTTTTTTTTTCAGTGTTATAAAGGGAATACTTTAAGGACATCTCGAAAGCCTTTGACCGGGTCTGGCACCGTGGTCGTCTTACAAAATTGCCCTCCTATGGACTGCCCGAGAGTTTATGCGGATGGGTGTCCAGCTTCCTGGCCGGTAGAAGCATCAGGGCCGTCGTTGACGGCAGCTGTTCTGACTGCATGGCCATAAATGCTGGAGTTCCACAAGGCTCAGTGTTGTCTCCTACTTTGTTTCTGCTGCATATCAATGACATGTTGTCTATTGACGGCATTCATTGTTATGCGGACGACAGTACGGGCGACACTTATTACACGGGCCGTCCCGGTGTCTCTCGGGTTGCAGTGGAAGAAAGTCGTGAACAACTTGTGTCTGAAGTCGAGACTACTCTCACTAGAGTGTCCGATTGGGGTCGACAAAATCTAGTTCAATTCAACCCTACCAAGACCCAAGTTTGTGTTATCACCGCAAAAAAGACCCCATTCACTGTGGCGCCACAATTTCAGGGCACCTCTCTCACCATCTCTGAAAGTATACGGAACCTTGGTGTTGACATCTCCAGTGATGTGCACTTCCGCAGTCACTTGGAGGGCAATGCCAAGCTGGCGTCCAGGAAACTCGTAGTGCTCAGAAGGGCGCGGCGGTGCTTTACTGCGGCGCAAGCACTGCTTCTCTATAAGTCGCAAGTGCGTCCGCATATGGAGTACTGCTGTCACCTCTGGGCGGGGGCACCCGAATACCAGCTTCGTCCATTTGACTCGGTGCAAAGGCGAGCTATGAAAGTTGTCAACGATCCCATACTTGCAGGTGGTGTGGAACCTCTTAGTGACAGGAGAGACTTTGCTTCTCTATGTGTGTTCTACCGCCTGTACAACGATTTGTGCTCAGAAGAATTGTTTAATTGTTTGATATGATGCCTACGGCTACATTCTATCATCGCACCGCTCGCCATAGACAGGTTGTTCATCCACACACATTGCGTCCTGAGCGCTTGAGCACGGTGAGATCTAATAGAGGCTTTCTTCCGCGTACGCTTAGGTTGTGGAATGATCTCCCTGCTTCGGTTTTCCCAAACGCCTACAGTATGGGGTTCTTCAAAAGGGGACTTGGAAGGTTTTTAAAGAGTCGGCAGCTAGATTGTGGCGCCTCTGGTGTTACAAACGTCCATAGGCTGCGGTGACCACCGGTACATCTCGTGGGGCCGTATGCTTGTCCGTCACTCTAGTGTTATAAAAAAAAAGGAATCTTTCTCACAAGTTTCAATGTTGAAGGTTTTGTAGTTCAGGAATTAGAGTCATCTCAACTTTCGCAACAACTAGAATTCAAGGATCCCTTTTAATATGAGGGTAAATCTAAACTGGCGTGTTGGCCTAATAATAAAAGAGCTTAATGATTAAGGCTATTGTAAAATAATTCGGTCCGCGCCGTAGGCGTGGTTTGAATTGTTTTAGAATGGAATCTTTAAGCTCTTTTATGATAACGGGAGAGAAGTCTTCCACCCGAGTTCCGCAGTCGGAGGCTGACTATCGGCCTCCATAACCGGGGGCCTGAGGACGGTGAGAGCGTTGCTCACCGTCCTTACAGAAGCAGGCTCATGACAGCAGCGTGACGTGAGGGATTCACGCACACCCCCCTCCCCCCCCCCCCCCTTAGAAGCAGGATCACACCCGAAACCCCCCAAAGACGCGGGATAGCACCCGAACCACTCTGTTGGGACATCCTTCCGAGGGCTTCCCGGGGCTCCCAACCATAGGCTGTTGGGCGTTACGTGAGGGAAAATCCTCGTCGATGCCATGCGTCCGGATTTTCCTTCACGTTAAAAAAAAGCTCTTTTATTAAGCAAACAGGGCAGTTTCATACGCTTCCATGAGTCTGTTGAAAAAATACCAATCCTTCATACCCCTTATATGGCGTAAACGAAGTTGCGAGGGTCAGCTAGTCTATACTATCTATACTAATATTATAAAGAGGAAAGATTTGTTTTTTTGTTTGTTTGTTTGTAACGAATAGGCTCCGGAGCTACTGGACCCATTTGAAAAATTCTTTCACTGTTGGGAAGCTACACTCTTTGCGGTGAACATAGAATATTTTATTCCCGTATTCTCACGGGAACGGGAACTACGCGGGTGAAACCGCGTGGGTGTCTCCCATTAGTTCTACAGAAATGTGACGTCATAGAACTGTTGAAACATTTTTGTCCCTGTTTTTCTATGATAGATCAGATGCAACTAAATTTGTCCGAACCGCGTGACGTCCGCTAGTCTATACTAATATTATAAAGAGGAATGATTTGTTTTTTTGTTTGTTTGTTTGTTTGTTTGTTTGTTTGTAACGAATAGGCTCCGGAACTACTGAACCGATTTGAAAAAATCTTTTACTGTTGGAAAGCTACACTCTTTGCGGTGAACATAGGCTATATTTTATTCCCGTATTCCCTCGGGAACGGGAACTACGCGGGTGAAACCGCGTGACAACCACTAGTATATTATAATAGCATATTGTTGATAGCACAGCAATATCGCAGACCTAACATTAAGGGTCAGCGCAGACAGAGAGGATTAATCCGCGCGCAGTCTCGAGCATTTTCTTTACGGATAGCGTATTATCCCCGTGTATGTTCGAGGACGCGCGAGCATTTCTTGTTAGGTTCAAGTATTTATGCACTTCATTGCAATAATTTTTAGGTTTATTTTCAAGTGCGTTAATAAAATGCTCTCTGCTGCGCTCCGTTCTATCTGCGCTGAGCCTTACAGTTTTCTTTAAGCTGCTCTTAGTTCTAATTCTATTTTTTTTGGCTGGATAGGAGACACAGTCCTCTCTCCTACCGGTTGTTATAGATACTTACCGGGCACGGTAGCTTCGGTAGGTACGTATCTGTGGCGAAGACACCGGGAAACCACGGCCGATTGTCAGCACTGCGAGGACCGCAGCGATGACACAGCGCTCCACACTCTGGTGGAGTACACGGCGTGGGCGCGACACCGTCAGGTCCTCGTAGTGGGACTGGACGAGGACACTCTCGCTCGTTAAATTTTTCTCTATCGGGCCTCCAAGATATTAAACGTGATAATATGTAGCCGGTGTGTAAAACCGATCTCTTACTAATATTTCTGCAACGTTTTAGTTTAATCAATCCAAACTCAAACTCAAACTCAAAAAAACATTTATTTCGCATAATCCTAATACATCGGCATTTGCGACACGTCGATGAATACAAAACAAAGTCACTACCACCACCAGTTCGGAACGCGGCCCGTTTGAGAAGAACTGGCAAGAAACTCGACAGCTTTTCTTTTTGTGCTCTATTTACAAAATTTAAACCGAAAATCACAAACTATTGCTTAAGAATGCAGTAGAGCAAGCAGATCATTTCCAGGCTTCCTTGTCAAGCAAATAATCGTCAATTGTATAGTAGCCCATGCAGTATTCGGCGGCTGGGTCTCGAGGTCGCCCTTCACAAATTCGAGGCTCTGTGCTTCCACGGACCTCGGATGGGGCCACCTGCGGGATCCAGCCTACAGGTAGGGGGCGTCAGCATCGGCATCGAGCCCTCGATGAAGTATCTGTGGCTCGTACTCGATGGCCGGTGGAACTTCGGACATCACTTCCGAAGTTTGGTCCCAAAACTGAGGGGAGCATCGGCCGCAATCGCGCGACTGATGCCCAACATCAGGGGACCTAACGCTCCCTACAGGAGACTGTACCTGGGGATCGTGCGAAGAATGGCTCTATACGGGGCTCCCGTATGGGCAGAGACCCTGACGGCCAGCCATGTGGCTAGACTGCTGAGCCCGCTGAGAGTGATAGCCGTCAGGGTGATAAGAGGATACTGCACGATCTCCGGTGAGGCGGCATGTCTCCTAGCCGGGACCCCTCCATGGGACCTGGAAGCGAGAGCCCTTGCGTCACTGTTCAGATGGCGCAAGGAGGCACTGGAGCGGGGCCAAAGGCCTGCGTCTCGAGATATCGAGGCTCAGCTCCACCAGGAAACCGTGGATACATGGAAGGTGCGACTTGAGCAACCAAAGGGGGGATTCGCCACAATCGCGGCCGTCAGACCGGTCATGGACGAGTGGCTCAAAGGAGACACGGTGCTCTCTCCTACCGGTTGACACAGATGCTTGCCGGGCACGGTAGTTTCGGTAGGTATCTGTGGCGAAAACACCGGGAAACCACGGCCGAGTGTCAGCACTGCGAGGACCGCAGCGATGACACGGCGCTCCACACGCTGGTGGAGTGCACGGCGTGGGCGCAACAGCGCCAGGTCCTCGTAGTGGGTCTGGACGTGGACACTCTCTCGCTCGAGACCGTGGTGCGAGCCATGCTCTCCAGCGGGAGTAAGTGGGACTGCGCCGCCTCCTTCTGCTAGCAGGTCATGCTCAAGGAGGCGGCGGGACGGGTATGGGAGAAATCTCTCCCACCCGAGTTCCGCAGTCGGCGGCCTGGGAGCCACCGACGTGTCTTCGCCGAGGACTATCGGCCACCATGACCGGGGGCCTGAGGACGGTGAGAGGGCGGCTCACCGTCCTTACAGAAGCAGGCCCATGACGGCAGCGTGACGTGAGCAATTCACACACTACCACTTAGAAGCGGGATCACACCCGAAACCCCCTAAAGACGCGGGATAGCACCCGAAGCACCCCCTGGGCGAGGCCGCAGTGGCGGCCGTGGGTCTGTTGGGAGTTTTGGGACATCCTTCCGAGGGCTTCCCCGGGGCTCCCAACAACAGGATGTTGGGCGTGACGTGAGGTTTTTTAGTGGGTAGGAGTCGGGCATAACATCCATGAGGATTTTCCCACACGTTAAACAAAAAAAAACCCTTGCAGTACAATTTACTTTTTATACGCTTTTTAAACTTATTTAGGGGCATACTTTTTATTTCATTTGGAAGCCTGTTGTAAAAACGTATACAGTTACCCAGGAAGGAATTACTGACTTTTTTCAGTCTACACTGATGACCAGCAAGGTTATCTTTATGTCTGGTATTTACACTCACTACGGGTCCGGCTTCAAGTGGGAAATCAGTCTTCTCCAATCTGACCTAACTTGGAGGATCAATCAGATGTGTTCCCGTATGGGAATAATCCCACATGTCAAAAACTCGAATACGAAAAATGAATCCTATGAAGCATTATTACAACCACAAACGAAGTGACCTTCTAAGGTTCAAATTGACCCCTTCGCCTTCGACTCAGTCGCTCGTGGCCCGGCGGACTCAGTGTTCTGTAAACGATCACTACAGTAAGCAACTTTCACTATGGCCTGTCCATGGATGGGTGACCATCCATGTGATCACTTTGTGACATTTATTTGAGCGTTTCCGTGCTGCGGAAGGCACGTTAAGCCGTTGGTCCCGGTTGCCAGTAAAATGGCAGTCGTTAAGCTAAGTTGAAAGCTTTATTTCAATAGCAGGCAGTCACAACCTGCGCTTGTCCATTTAAACACGGCAATACGGCTCACCACCTATTACGTGGGACAAATTATACAACGGTGCAATGTGGACATTTAATATGCCTCTGCCTACCCCTTCGGGGATAAAGGTGTGACCATATGTATGTATGTTTGGTATTTACCCTGTGTATATCGCTGTGTATGAGCTCGGACTGCAGAGATATAATGTGAGTAACAACTGTCCTGGCTGCTGGATTTTTTGAGGAATGAATTACAGAAGGCTTTGAATGTACCTTATTCCCGTCCGACCCCAGAAGAAGGCTAGCCTTACTTAGACATGTGGGGCTCTGTCTGGGTGGACTTTATTTTCCCTTGCTTTTCGTGGGAACGCAATGGACAAAACCAAAAACAAAATCCAAAATGGCGGCGATGTGGTTCGCAATCGCAACCCATCACGTCTCGTTTACCATCGAGGCGAAAAGTGGACTTGGGATAGCCACTTTGCAACGTTGAATGTAAGAGGAGGTATGATAGACAAAATTGAGGAAGTATGCAAGATGATGAAAGAGAGACGACTCGATATTCTGTGCGTAAATGAGACAAAGAGGAAAGGATGTGACACCACAACACATGGACCCTACACTACCTACTGGTCGGGTGTGCCTAAAACCAGTAAAGCGTGTCAGGGCGTTGGTGTAGTACTGCCTGCGAGAATGAATGAATGTGTCACAGAATATGAATGTGTAAGCCCAAGACTCCTTTGGTTGAGGCTGAAGGTTGGACTTACCCGCTTTGTTTTAGGAGTATATGCTCCGCAAGATGCGCGGTGGTGCCGATCTTTACGAGACCAAAGTGAGAGGCAGGCATTTTGGGAGAGCATGAGTGATGTTTTGAGTAAGTGCAAACAAAATGAGAGGATAGTAATGTTAGGCGATTTTAATGGGTGGGTTGGAGTCAAGCGTGATGGGTATGAAAGAGTATTGGGAAAGTTTGGTGATGAGCGAGTGACTGAAAATGGAGAAAGTTTGCTTGAAGTATGTTTGGAGAAGAATCTTGTGGTGACTAACACCATGTTTCACTACAAAGATATCCACTTGGTTACGAGACAAGAAGGAAGTAAGAGGAGCATGATTGACTTTGTGATTGTTGACGCAAGGATGAGAAAGAAAGTACTAGGCACTCGAGCATACCGCGGTGCTGGGATTGACACAGACCACTTCTTGGTTGTCAGCCGAGTAAGAGGTCTGTTTCAGCGGTGGAGGCACCGTGTGCGTGAACCTGTTAGTGTACTAGAACGCATAAAAGTTGAGAATTTGCAAGAGATAAAAGATAGAAGAGGAATTTGTGAGCAAACTAAGCAAAAAGTTTGATAATTTAGATGAAGTATGTGAGATTGAAGAATTATGGAAGCCGATTAAGGAAGGACTCGTGGAATTTGCGATTGAAGTGTGTGGTGTGAGCAAGAGAAGCCAAGGATGTAAGTTAAAAAGAATGACCGCGGAAGTTCGGAAAGCGTTGTCTGAGAAGAAGAAAGCACGGTTGGACTGGCTGGCCACGAAGGCCAATCAAAGAATGCAGAAGGCAATGGATGAGGATGTACGAATGGCCAACGATGAGTATAAAAGGTATAAGCGTGTGGCAAAAGAGGTGTTAGTAAGAAAGAAGGAGAATGATAGAGATGAATTTGATACAAGGTTATCTGGTGACTTCCAACAGAATATAAAATTCTCTTGGAAGTCCATAAAAGCGGTGAGGAGTCAACAGACCACATCACCGCTGAATAAGATCAGAAACCAGGATGGAAGTTTTGTGGGAGGACAAGAGTGTGTGCTAAAAATATGGAAGGAGTATTTTGAAAGTCTATTTGATAAAGAGGATACGCAAGTGCAAACTCATTTTTGTGAAATGAATGAAATTGGCAATGAAAACGACATTAGTATGGAAGAAATAGTGGAAGCATTAAATAGTATGAAACTAGGCAAGGCTGCTGGGATTGATAGGGTTTTCGTTGAGATGCTGAAAGCAGGACGTGGCGTGGTGATTGACCAGTTGTACCGCCTTTTTAATCTGTGCTGGAGGAGTGGCAGCGTACCAAAAGAATGGTCCAAAGCCGTCATTGTGCTGCTGTACAAAGGAAAAGGGTCGCAGCAAGAGTGCAAAAATTACCGCGGCATAAGCTTGCTCAGCATCGTCGGTAAACTGTATGCGAAAGTGTTGATAAAAAGAGTGATGAATGAAAGTGAAGGAAAAATGTGGGATGTTCAAGCAGGATTTATAAAAGGAAGGGGATGCACGGATCAGGTCTTCTCCTTACGATGCATAGCAGAAAAAGTTTTGGCGAAAAGCTAAAAGGTATATTGCGTATTCGTAGATCTGGAGAAGGCCTATGACAAAGTGGTGAGGAATGAATTATGGTCAACATTGTCTTTGTACGGGGTGAGCAGCAGCTTGATACGAGCACTGAAATCTCTTTATGAGGGCTCGAGTGCTTGTGTCAGGATCAACGGAGCTTGCACGGACTTCTTTAACATAGAAAGGGGTGTGAGACAGGGTTGTGTAGCGTCACCGTGGCTGTTTAACCTGTACATGGACAGTTGTTTGAAAGAATTGCAAGAGAGTGCGTGTGATATGCTGACGATCAGGTGATCTTAGCTGCATCGGCGGAGGAGTCACAGTTGATGGTTAATATTATGCATGAGGCGCTGAAAGGTAGAGGAATGAAAGTGAATGTAAGTAAGACTAAAGTAATGGTTTTTGAAAGAGAGAAATGTATGACGAATTGCCCTATTATTATCGAAGGGCAAAGAGTGGAACAGGTGAAAAAATTTGTATACCTGGGTTCAAAATTTACGAGAGATGGAAAGTGTGACCAGGATATTGAGAGAAGAGTTTTGGCAGGAAATCAAGTGAATGGGGCGATGAATACCTTTATGAGCAGTCAAAACGTGTCTAAGAAGGCAAGAGTGGCTGTGCATAGGGGTGTGCTTATCCCCACACTTATGTATGGTAGTGAAAGTTGGGTGTGGCAGAAGAAGCATGAAAGTAAAATTAATGCAGTGGAAATAAGAAGTCTGCGAAGTATAGCTGGAGTGAAATTGATGGACAAAGAAAGGAATAGCGTGATTAGAAAACAATGTGGTATAACTGAAGATGTAGTGACAAAGATAGAAAAAGGGATGCTTAGATGGTTTGGACATGTTGAGAGGATGGATGAAAATGTACTGACTAAACAGATCTATAAGGCGAGAATGAATGGGCAAGCTGGTAGGGGTCATCCTCGGCGTACGCATGGTAACCAAATTGATGACCTGCTGGAAAAAGGCCAGGTCAAGAGTACCCTTAACAGGCGAGCGTGTATGAAAGCACTTATGAAAGTAGAAGAAGCGAAAGTGGTATGCCAGGATCGTAGCAAGTGTGAAGCCATAGTCTCTGCCTACCCCGATGGGAAACAAGCGTGATGATATATATGTATGTATGTATATCGCTTAACTTAACGAAACTAGATAGATTCTTTTGCACATACATAAGATTTTCAAAAATATATTGTGATGCTCTGAATTTTTCGCCCAGAGAGACCCTTGGACCTAAGCTATATATGGCTCTATTACCCGTTTTTGTAAAATAAAAATTGAATTTATATCTGCGGCCGTAAGACATAACACTGTGGAAGTAACTGAAATAAACTATTCTAGCTGCATCTACATCAGTCAAATGCCTAATCTTTTGTACCGCAAATGCTGCTGAACTTAACCTGCCAGCCAGCTTTTCAATATGTGGACCCCACTGCAATCCAGCATCGACCGTTAACCATTGAAACGCCGTAGATTTCACAAGTTCCAACTCTCAGCCATTAAGTTGAACATTGGTTTCTGCCTGTGTTACATTGGGCAAGGTAAATTTAATACATATAGTTTTGTTATCGTTCAGGCTAAGATTATTAGTATAAACCAATGTACTACTTTCAGTATTGCATTGTTGACATCGTCGTAGTTATCTAGTTGTCTTTCAATTTTGAAAATTAAGGAAGTGTCATCTGCACACAAAACAATCCCGTTGGTGTCCCCTACGTAATAGGGTAGGTCATTTATATAAATTAAAAATAAAAATGGTCCGAGTATTGAACCCTGCGGAACGCCCATAGTAACCACCGATCCCTCTGAACGTGTGCCACCAACATCGACCCTCTGAGATCTATTGCTCAAATATGAAGTCAGAAGATCGAGAGCCTTGTTCCTTATCCCATAGTGATGCAGTTTTCTGATCAATGTTTCATGTTGGACGCAATCAAAATCCTTAGACAAATCGCAGAACACATTAAGCGCATCATGTTTATCTTCCCAGGCCTCATAAATACTCTTCAACAAATCTGCACCAGTATCGGTAGTCGACCGTCCTTTAGTGAAATAATAATAATAATATAATAATACAAATATCTTGCTCAAAGTCGGCAATACCGAGACAGGTCTGAAATTACCTGGATCAGAAGCACTGCCAGCCTTGAACAAGGGTACAACTTTACTATGTTTCATTAAATCAGAAAATATACCACCTGAAACGCAATCGTTAAACACAGCTGCCAAGTGTGGGACAATGACATCAATGACACTAGACACAGATTTTACTGATAGCCCCAATAGGTCTGCAGTTTTTTTAACATTAAAAGCTTTCAAAATGCCATTACAGTTAACAGCCGTGAATTCGAACGCGTCTTGACAGCTTTCTACACATTCTGATAATAATTGCTCAGCGGAAGTGGGAGACCACCGAAGAGTATTCGTTATACCAATAGGTATATTAGTCGCTACTTCCAGATCCCCTGTAACGTGACGACCGTTTATCTTTAAATGAAAGCTTCGTGCACTTGTTTCAGACCTACCGCATTAAGAATTTATAATGTTCCAGGTAGTTTTAATTACATTTGTCGAAGCTGTAATTTTATTTCTAATGAAATTTGACTTTGCCAAGGAACAGACCTGTCTAAATGTATTTAAATATTTTTTAACATATTCCTGAAAGTTAGGGTTGAAATTAAATGATTTTTCCGAATAATGTTCATTAAGTCTCTTATAAATACCGGTAGTTGCCTAGTCACTGAAAACAAAACTGCTTCCGAACGATACTGTTTTTGGTGTAAAGATTTTCCCAAACACATCATGGATTAAGTTGAATAAATCAGCAAATTCTGTTATCTTATTTACTATATTTTCTCGGAAAATTTCTAAGCATTTGAGTTGACTGGTACAAAACTGATTTCATTCTTATTTTTGGTAATATTTCCAGAGTACAGAGCCGATTGTCCTCGATGATAAGATTTTACAGGGTCCACAATAAAATTCTTAACAGGGTGTTCTAGAAATACCTTATATAAACCAAAGGATTTCAATAAATGTAACGTTTTCCGCCTTTTTGTTGATTCCAGCGAAGAATCTAAAATATCTACATCCACATACTTACATAGTTCATTACCCTCTGCCTAAACGCTAGGATATGTAGCGTGATAATATATAGCCTATTTCAAGATCCTACCTCTAGATTGCTATTCAAGTAAAAGATAAATTAAAATTATTCAGTACTTTCTGTATTTTGCAATAGTATCCTCACAGATTTTCATTGTTCTCTGCCGAGCTCCTAAAATATGTATAGCCTATTTTAAGGCCCTACCGCTAGTTAATATGTGTGCAAAATTTGAATCAAATCTATCGAGTACTTTTCGAGATCCTATCGAACAAAGCAAACAGACAAACAGACAAAAAATTGTAACTATGTTTTCGGCTTCGGTAGCTTATGTAGATCACCCAGCGAGTTTTTTTTTTAAATATTTCCAATGTATAGTTTTGGCTTTTCTATCATCTTAATATACATATCTTAATATATATAAATCTCCTGTCACGATGTTTGACCGCGATGGACTCCTTAACTACTTAACCGATTTTAACCAAATTTGCACACCGTGTGCAGTTTGATCCAACATGAGAGATAGGATAGTTTTTTTTTGTGAAAAGCCTACAAGGCTATGGCCGGGAGTACCGGGTTGGAAAAAGCTTAGCCACGGCAACGCGTGGCCTGGCCCTCTAGTTTTATTATGTGTATAGATAAATGTGAAAATTTGTGAGTGTGGATGAGTGGATGTTTGTTGATATACATTATAGTCTGGAATAACACATAGGCTACTTTTTAATAAGTAAATTAACAATTTCACATAATATGTGAAATTTTCAGCTCTAGCGGTCACCGTTCATGAGATACAGCCTCGTCACGGACAGACAGACAGACGGACGGCGAAGTCTCATGAATAGGGTCAGAATTCGTAATTCCCTAGACTACCTCCTCGGAAAATAACCGCCTCCTGCTTATGTAAAACCTTCAGAAATTACCTACAGCACTACTGGCTAGTAGTGCAAAAGGGAAAATGATCCCTAAAACCTTACCTGTGGTGTAGTCTGGTAGTGTGGTGAGTAAGAAGGCTTTTATAATTATATAGTGATAATAATCCAAAAGTGTATAGAGGATAACTTATTCAAGACCATTATAACATTTGTAAAATTTGTTGCAGCTTACTAAGACGAGGAGTAAACTTTATAGGTACCTATTAAATAGATACTTTATATTAAATAAAGATAGATAATGAACAGAAAACTACTAGAGGAAATGCCATAACACCATGTTAAGGTCAATCATAAGAAATTAGTGTCCTTTACGTATTATAAGGGATTCAAAAGTATCAAAATGAAAAAAAATAGAGTTTTAATGCATAATCAACAACTACCATATGAAAATCAGCAAAATGCTGATTTTAACAAGCCCACAGAAAATATTACTATTATTGTTCAGAGGAAAAGACGTAAAATATACAACAAATATGACACTCTAGAAGAAAAAGATGATGTTACATGTCCTATAGTCTCCAAATACCAAAAGAATATTGCAAGACACACGAGTATGCCTAACGTGATAGAAAAATACAAACATACCAGCGTAGCAGAAACAGGGACATTAAGTTCAAGTTATCTAAAACGAAAAAACAGTATTTTTTTTAAATCAAAATATGTTATCAATGTAATACCAAAGCGTCAATTGGATAATAGTTTTAACTATTTCGAAAAATCACCCAAATATAAAGTTTATCGATGTCAAATGAGCACTCCACAAGAAAGTTGTTGCTGTTCTTGCAATTCAGATGCCATGTTTGAAGTAATGAAGGGTCTGTATGACTGTTACAAAATGAAAAGTTGTAATAACTGTGACTGCATTCTATGTGGACATTTGCCACGGGAAGAACGACGCATTGGTGCCATAAGAAAATCTTTGGCCTCCGTTGGTCTTGATACTGAAAGCATAAAAAAGAAAAAAGAACTAACCAAAAAAGCAGAAAAAGCAATGGCTGGAAAATCTTTGGCAGAGAAAGAAAAAATATTAACAGATTTAGCTAAGTCTGGAGCACCACTACCCAAAGGTAAAACAGCATCAGAAAAATCTTTAATTAAGAAAGTAAGAAAAGATCTTGGTTTACCACCCGAACCGCGGACTTCTACCGAAAAGGCCAGGATGAAAGAAGCTATGAAGGCAGGCTTACTAACACCTTTGGAAGGAAAAACAGCTGCACAGAAAGAAAAAATACTTAAAGGTCAAGCTGATTTGGGCATTAGGCTTCCAGAGGGTAGAACTGAATCCGAAAAGGCCCTGATACAGAAAATAAAAATAAAAAGAAGAATACCCGAAGAAAAAACTATGTCTGAAAAACTTAAAGAAGCAAAAGCCAAAGGTCTCATAACACCATTAGAAGGGAAAACACCAGAACAAAAGGAAAAGATTTTAAAAGGTTTAGCTGAACAGGGTCTCCCTTTGCCCACAGCTAAAACCGCTTCAGAAAAAAAATTAATCGACAAAGTCCGCCGCGAACTAGGCGTGCCTCCTGAACCAAAAACAAAGTCAATGAAAGAAAGGTACGCTAAAGCACTCGAAGCTGGTGTATTAACACCTTTAGCCGGTAAGTCGCCAGAAGAAAAGGAAAGAATTCTTCAACGCCAAGCTGAGATGGGTTTAGAACTGCCAGAAGGACGAACAGCGTCTGAAAAAGCTCTCATAGCCAAAGTTAAAGCTGCAATGCCTCCACCAATTCCCATTCCTTCAAAAAAACTAAGAGCAGCTAAGGCTGCAGGTCTATTAACACCACTAGAAGGAAAAACACCGGAACAAAAAGAAAAAATACTAAGAGGGTTAGCTGAAAAGGGTTTGCCATTACCTGAAGGTAAGACACCCTCAGAAAAGAAGATGATAGAAAAAGTAAAACGTGAAGTAGGGATTCCTCCCGAACCAAAAACGAAGTCCATGAAAGAAAAATACGAAAGAGCCAAAGCAGCTGGTATACTAACACCATTAGAAGGGAAATCACCATCGGAAAAAGAGAAGATTCTTAAACGCCAGGCTGAAATGGGCTTAGAATTGCCCGAGGGACGAACAGCTTCTGAAAAAGCTCTGATCGCTAAGGTGAAGGCTGCCGTACCTCCGCCAAGGCCTATTCCATCTGAAAAATTAAGAGCTGCTAAAGCAGCTGGCCTCATAACACCACTAGAAGGGAAAACGCCCGAACAAAAAGAAAAAATACTAAGAGGGTTGGCAGAAAAAGGGTTACCATTACCTGAAGGTAGGACGCCTTCAGAAAAAAAGATGATTGAAAAAGTCAAGCGTGAAGTAGGAATCCCACCTGAACCAAAGACGAAGTCCATGAAAGAAAAATACGAAAGAGCTAAAGAAGCCGGTATACTTACGCCGTTAGAAGGTAAAACAGCATCGGAAAAAGAAAAGATTCTGAAACGGCAGGCTGAAATGGGTTTGGAATTACCCGAGGGACGAACAGCTTCTGAAAAAGCTCTGATCGCCAAGGTGAAGGCTGCCGTACCTCCGCCAAGGCCTATTCCATCTGAAAAATTAAGAGCTGCCAAAGCAGCTGGCCTCATAACACCACTAGAAGGGAAAACGCCCGAACAAAAAGAAAAGATACTAAGAGGGTTGGCAGAAAAAGGATTACCATTACCTGAAGGTAGGACGCCATCAGAAAAAAAGATTCTTGAAAAAGTCAAGCGTGAAGTAGGAATCCCACCTGAACCAAAGACTAAGTCCATGAAAGAAAAATACGAAAGAGCCAAAGCAGCTGGT
This sequence comes from Miltochrista miniata, assembly GCA_933228765.1. Taxonomy (NCBI): domain Eukaryota; kingdom Metazoa; phylum Arthropoda; class Insecta; order Lepidoptera; family Erebidae; genus Miltochrista; species Miltochrista miniata. The sequence goes on from OW121747.1 coordinate 42,134,465, forward strand.
ATACTAACACCATTAGAAGGGAAATCACCATCGGAAAAAGAGAAGATTCTTAAACGTCAGGCTGAAATGGGCTTAGAATTGCCCGAGGGACGAACAGCTTCTGAAAAAGCTCTGATCGCTAAGGTGAAGGCTGCCGTACCTCCGCCAAGGCCTATTCCATCTGAAAAATTAAGAGCTGCTAAAGCAGCTGGTCTCATAACACCCCTAGAAGGGAAAACGCCCGAACAAAAAGAAAAGATACTAAGAGGGTTGGCAGAAAAAGGGTTACCATTACCTGAAGGTAGGACACCTTCAGAAAAAAAGATGATTGAAAAGGTCAAGCGTGAAGTAGGAATCCCACCTGAACCAAAGACGAAGTCCATGAAAGAAAAATACGAAAGAGCTAAAGCAGCAGGTATACTTACACCGTTAGAAGGCAAAACACCATCTGAAAAAGAAAAGATTCTTAAACGCCAGGCTGAAATGGGATTAGAACTACCAGAGGGACGTACAGCTTCTGAGAAAGCTCTGATTGCTAAGGTAAAAGCAGCAGTACCTCCGCCAAGACCTATTCCATCGGAAAAATTAAGAGCAGCTAAAGCGGCTGGTCTCATAACACCGCTGGAAGGGAAAACGCCGGAACAAAAAGAAAAGATCCTAAGGGGGTTAGCAGAGAAAGGATTGCCATTACCTGAAGGTAGGACACCTTCAGAAAAAAAGATGATAGAAAAAGTTAAGCGTGAAGTAGGAATCCCACCCGAACCAAAAACGAAATCTATGAAAGAAAAATACGAAAGAGCTAAAGCAGCCGGTATACTTACACCGTTAGAAGGTAAAACACCATCGGAAAAGGAAAGAATTCTTAAGCGCCAAGCTGAAATGGGTCTGGAACTGCCGGAAGGAAGAACTGATTCAGAAAAAGCACTGATAGCTAAAGTTAAAAAAGCGCCACCAAGTGGAATAACCTCTGAAAAAATAAGAGCCGCTAAGGCAGCAGGTCTATTCACCCCATTGGAAGGCAAAACACCGGAACATAAAGAAAAAATATTGAGAGGCCTCGCAGAACAGGGTCTTCCGTTACCGGAAGCTAAAACGCCTTCGGAGAAAAAATTAATAGACAAAGTGCGACGCGAGTTAGGACTTCCACCTGAACCAACAACAAAATCTATGAAAGAAAAATATGCTAGGGCTCAAGCAGCTGGCATTTTAACACCATTACACGGTAAATCTCCATCACAAAAAGAAAAAATTTTGAAACGACAAGCTGAAATGGGATTGGAACTTCCAGAAGGAAGAACTGATTCAGAAAAAGCTCTCATCGCTAAAGTCAAAGCTATGGTACCACCTCCACGACCAATACCCTCTGAGAAACTAAAAGCAGCTAAAGCTGCTGGTCTATTAACACCATTAGAAGGAAAAACAGCTGCTCAGAAAGAAAAGATACTGAAAGGGTTGGCAGAACAAGGGCTTCCTTTGCCAGAAGGCAAAACACCTTCAGAGAAAAAAATGATTGTAAAGGTAAAACGAGAGGCAGGGATACCTCCAGAACCAAAAACTAAATCAATGAAAGAGAAATACGCTAAAGCTCAGGCTGCCGGCCTTTTAACTCCATTACAAGGCAAAACTCCATCAGAAAAAGAAAAGATTCTTAAACGGCAGGCTGAAATGGGACTAGAACTCCCAGAAGGGCGCACAGCTTCGGAAAAGGCGCTAATAGCAAAAGTAAAAGCTGCTGTACAACCAAAAGCGATACCATCGGAAAAACTCAAAGCAGCTCAGGCCGCTGGACTTTTAACCCCACTGGAAGGCAAAAGTCCAGAACAAAAAGAAAAAATCATGAAAGGTCTAGCTAAACAGGGTTTGCCACTACCTGAAGCTATAACTCCATCAGAAAAGAAATTAGCAGCAAAAATCCGAAAGGAATTAGGTTTGCCGCCAGAACCTACTACTAAATCTATGAAAGATAAGCACGAAAAGGCAGCCGCAGCAGGTGCTCTTATTCCCTTAGAAGGATTAACACCAGCTGAGAAAGAAAGAGTACTCAAAACCCAAGCGGAAATGGGTATACCTCTGCCTGAGGGAAGAACACCATCAGAAAAAGCACTAATAGCTAAAGTTGCTAAGGAAGTCAAAAGACCCTCTAAGATACCATCAGAAAGAATAAAAAAAGCGAAGGCCACTGGTTTAATAACACCCCTAGAAGGAAAAACTGCAGAACAAAAAGAAAAAATTATGCGGGGTTTGGCAGAACAAGGTTTACCACTCCCTGAAGCTAAAACACCCTCAGAAAAAAAGTTAGCTGACAAAATTCGAAAAGAATTAGGTTTGCCACCAGAACCAACGACTAAATCCATGAAAGATAAGCACGAAAAAGCAGCAGCTGCAGGCGCTCTCATTCCCTTGGAAGGATTATCACCCGCTGAGAAAGAAAGAGTACTCAAAACACAAGCTGAAATGGGTATACCTCTGCCTGAGGGAAGAACACCATCAGAAAAAGCACTTATAGCTAAAGTTGCTAAAGAAGCTAAAAGACCCTCTAAGATACCCTCAGAAAGAATAAAAACAGCTAAGGCCGCTGGTTTAATAACACCATTAGAAGGAAAGACAATAGAACAAAAAGAGAAAATTATGCGAGGTTTGGCAGAACAGGGTTTGCCACTTCCTGAAGCTAAAACACCATCAGAAAAAAAGTTAGCAGCCAAACTTCGAAAGGAATTGGGCTTACCGCCAGAGCCAACCACACAATCCATGAAAAACAAACATGAAAGGGCAGCAGCAGCTGGCGCTTTGGTTCCCTTGGAGGGTTTATCACCAGCGGAGAAAGAGCGAGTGCTCAGAACTCAAGCTGATTTAGGTGTACCACTGCCGGAGGGCAGAACACCCTCCGAAAAAGCACTCATCTCAAAAATTGCAGCAGAAACTAAGCGACCTTCGAAAATCCCATCAGAAAAGCTAAGACAAGCCAAAGCTGCTGGCTTAATCACACCCCTTAAAGGAAAATCGCCCGAACAAAAAGAAAAGATTATGAGAGGTCTTGCAGAACAAGGTTTACCTCTCCCCGAAGCAAAAACACCTTCGGAGAAAAAGTTAGCTGCAAAAATAAGGAAAGAACTAGGCTTACCACCAGAGCCTACCACACAATCCATGAAGGACAAACATGAAAAGGCAGCGGCTGCTGGTGCCTTGGTTCCGCTAGAAGGCTTGTCACCAGCAGAAAAAGAGAGAGTACTTAGAACTCAAGCTGATTTAGGTATTCCACTACCTGAGGGAAGAACACCTTCTGAAAAAGCACTTATCTCTAAAATTGCAGCTGAAGCTAAACGACCTTCTAAAATTCCATCAGAAAAGCTGAGAGCAGCTAAAGCTGCTGGCTTAATCACACCCCTTAAAGGAAAAACGTCCGAACAAAAAGAAAAGATTATGAGAGGTCTTGCAGAACAAGGTTTACCTCTCCCCGAAGCGAAAACACCTTCGGAGAAAAAGTTAGCTGCAAAAATTAGGAAAGAACTAGGCTTACCACCAGAGCCTACCACACAATCCATGAAGGACAAACATGAAAAAGCAGCGGCAGCTGGTGCCTTGGTTCCGCTAGAAGGCTTGTCACCAGCAGAAAAAGAGAGAGTACTTAGAACTCAAGCTGAATTAGGCATACCACTACCTGAGGGAAGAACACCTTCTGAAAAAGCACTAATCTCTAAAATTGCAGCTGAATCTAAACGACCTTCTAAAATTCCATCAGAAAAGCTAAGAGCAGCTAAAGCTGCTGGCTTAATCACACCCCTTAAAGGAAAATCGCCCGAACAAAAAGAAAAGATTATGAGAGGTCTTGCGGAACAAGGTTTACCTCTCCCCGAAGCGAAAACACCTTCGGAGAAAAAGTTAGCTGCAAAAATTAGGAAAGAACTAGGCTTACCACCAGAGCCTACCACACAATCTATGAAAGACAAACACGAAAAGGCTGCTGCTGCTGGTGCTCTGGTTCCATTAGAAGGCTTGTCACCGGCGGAGAAAGAACGAGTACTTAGAACTCAAACTGATTTAGGCATACCACTACCTGAGGGAAGAACACCTTCTGAAAAAGCACTAATCTCTAAAATTGCAGCTGAAGCTAAACGACCTTCTAAAATTCCATCAGAAAAGCTAAGAGCAGCTAAAGCTGCTGGCTTAATCACACCCCTTAAGGGAAAATCACCGGAACAAAAAGAAAAGATTATGAGAGGTCTTGCAGAACAAGGTTTACCTCTCCCCGAAGCGAAAACACCTTCGGAGAAAAAGTTAGCAGCAAAAATTAGGAAAGAACTAGGCTTACCACCAGAGCCTACCACACAATCTATGAAGGACAAACACGAAAAGGCAGCTGCTGCTGGTGCTCTGGTTCCATTAGAAGGCTTGTCACCGACGGAGAAAGAGCGAGTACTTAGAACTCAAGCTGATTTAGGCATACCACTACCTGAGGGAAGAACACCTTCTGAAAAAGCACTTATCTCTAAAATTGCAGCTGAATCTAAACGACCTTCAAAAATTCCATCAGAAAAGCTAAGAGCAGCCAAAGCTGCTGGCTTAATCACACCCCTTAAAGGAAAATCGCCCGAACATAAAGAAAAGATTATGAGAGGTCTTGCAGAACAAGGTTTACCTCTCCCCGAAGCAAAAACACCTTCGGAGAAAAAGTTAGCTGCAAAAATTAGGAGAGAACTGGGCTTACCACCAGAGCCTACCACACAATCTATGAAGGACAAACACGAAAAGGCAGCGGCAGCTGGTGCATTGGTACCCCTAGAAGGCTTGTCACCGGCGGAGAAAGAGAGAGTACTTAGAACTCAAGCTGATTTAGGCATACCACTACCTGAGGGGAGAACACCTTCTGAAAAAGCACTTATCTCTAAAATTGCAGCTGAATCTAAACGACCTTCTAAAATTCCATCAGAAAAGCTAAGAGCAGCCAAAGCTGCTGGCTTAATCACACCCCTTAAAGGAAAATCGCCCGAACAAAAAGAAAAGATTATGAGAGGTCTTGCAGAACAAGGTTTGCCTCTCCCCGAAGCGAAAACACCTTCGGAGAAAAAGTTATCTACAAAACTTAGGAAAGAACTGGGCTTACCACCAGAGCCTACCACACAATCTATGAAGGACAAACACGAAAAGGCAGCGGCAGCTGGTGCATTGGTACCTCTAGAAGGCTTGTCACCGGCGGAGAAAGAGCGAGTACTTAGAACTCAAGCTGATTTAGGCGTACCACTACCTGAGGGAAGAACACCTTCTGAAAAAGCACTTATCTCTAAAATTGCAGCTGAATCTAAACGACCTTCTAAAATTCCATCGGAAAAGCTAAGAGCAGCCAAAGCTGCTGGCTTAATCACACCCCTTAAAGGAAAATCGTCCGAACAAAAAGAAAAAATTATGAGAGGTCTTGCAGAACAAGGTTTACCTCTCCCCGAAGCGAAAACACCTTCGGAGAAAAAGTTAGCTGCAAAAATTAGGAAAGAACTGGGCTTACCACCAGAGCCTACCACACAGTCTATGAAGGACAAACACGAAAAGGCAGCGGCAGCTGGTGCATTGGTACCTCTAGAGGGATTGTCACCGGCGGAAAAAGAGCGAGTACTTAGAACTCAAGCTGATTTAGGCATACCGCTACCAGAGGGTAGAACACCTTCTGAAAAAGCACTCATCTCTAAAATTGCAGCAGAAGCGAAGCGACCTTCTAAAATTCCATCAGAAAAGCTTAGGCAAGCTAAAGCTGCCGGCTTGATCACACCCCTTAAAGGTAAATCGTCCGAACAAAAAGAAAAAATCATGAGAGGTCTTGCTGAACAAGGATTGCCACTACCCGAAGCTAAGACACCATCGGAGAAAAAGTTAGCTGCGAAAATCAGAAAAGAATTAGGCTTGCCACCAGAACCTACCACACAATCCATGAAAGAAAAACATGAAAAGGCCGCAGCAGCTGGTGCTTTGGTTCCCTTAGAGGGATTATCACCAGCAGAGAAAGAGCAAGTGCTCAGAACTCAAGCTGATTTAGGTATACCACTACCTGAGGGTAGAACACCCTCCGAAAAAGCACTCATCTCCAAAATTGCAGCTGAAGCTAAGCGACCTTCGAAAATCCCATCAGAAAAGCTTAGACAAGCCAAAGCTGCTGGCTTAATCACACCCCTTAAAGGAAAATCACCCGAACAAAAAGAAAAGATTATGAGAGGTCTTGCAGAACAAGGTTTACCTCTTCCCGAAGCGAAAACACCATCGGAGAAAAAGTTAGCCGCAAAAGTAAGGAAAGAATTAGGCTTACCGCCAGAACCTACTACACAATCCATGAAAGACAAACATGAAAAAGCTGCCGCAGCTGGAGCGTTGATCCCACTAGAAGGATTGTCGCCAGCGGAGAAAGAGAGAGTGCTTAGAACTCAAGCTGATTTAGGTATACCATTACCTGAAGGAAGGACACCCTCTGAAAAAGCACTTATCTCAAAAATTGCAGCTGAAGCTAAACGACCTTCTAAAATCCCATCAGAAAAGCTTAGAGCAGCCAAAGCTGCTGGCTTAATCACACCTCTTAAAGGAAAATCGCCCGAACAAAAAGAAAAGATTATGAGAGGTCTTGCAGAACAAGGTTTACCTCTTCCCGAAACGACAACACCTTCGGAGAAAAAGTTGGCTGCAAAAATTAGGAAAGAACTAGGCTTACCACCAGAGCCTACCACAAAATCTATGAAGGACAAACACGAAAAGGCAGCAGCTGCTGGCGCCTTAGTTCCACTAGAAGGCTTGACACCAGCAGAGAAAGAAAGAGTACTCAGAACTCAAGCTGATTTAGGTATACCACTGCCTGAGGGAAGAACGCCCTCTGAAAAAGCCATCATTGCGAAAGTTGCAGCTGAAGCGAAAAGACCTTCGAAAATACCATCAGAGAAGCTTAAAGCAGCCAAAGCTGCTGGCTTAATCACACCTCTTAAAGGAAAGTCACCAGAACAAAAAGAAAGGATAATGAGAGGTCTTGCAGAACAAGGTTTACCTCTACCCGAAGCTAAAACACCTTCAGAGAAAGCGTTGGCTGCAAAAATTCGAAAGGAATTGGGCTTACCGCCAGAGCCTACTACACAATCTATGAAAGACAAACATGAAAAAGCAGCGGCAGCTGGCGCCTTGATTCCGTTAGAAGGTTTGTCACCGGCGGAGAAAGAGAGAGTGCTCAGAACTCAAGCCGATTTGGGTATACCACTTCCTGAAGGGAGAACACCCTCTGAAAAAGCACTCATAGCTAAAGTTGCTAAAGAAGCTAAAAGAGCCTCTAAGATACCATCTGAAAAAATTAAAAAAGCTAAAGCAGCAGGTTTAATAACACCACTGGAAGGAAAGACACCAGAACAAAAAGAAAACATAATGAGAGGGCTTGCAGAACAAGGTTTACCTCTTCCCGAGGCTAAAACACCTTCCGAAAAAAAGCTAGCGACAAAAATTAGAAAAGAATTAGGTTTACCACCAGAACCAACTACACAATCCATGAAAGATAAACATGAAAAGGCAGCAGCTGCTGGAGCCCTGGTACCATTAGAAGGCTTATCGCCGGCGGAAAAAGAAAGAGTACTCAGAACCCAAGCTGATTTGGGCATACCACTTCCAGAGGGTAGAACACCGTCTGAGAAAGCACTCATTGCTAAAGTTGCAGCTGAAGCTAAAAGACCTTCTAAAATCCCATCTGCGAAAATTGCCAAGGCTAAAGCTGCTGGTTTAATCACACCTCTTGAAGGAAAAACACCTGAACAAAAAGAAAAGATTATGAGAGGACTTGCGGAACAAGGTTTGCCTCTTCCCGAAGCGAAGACTCCTTCAGAGAAAAAGTTAGCTGCAAAAATTAGGAAAGAATTAGGCTTACCGCCAGAGCCTACCACACAATCCATGAAAGACAAACACGAAAAAGCAGCGGCAGCTGGTGCCTTGATTCCTTTGGAAGGCTTGTCACCAGCGGAGAAAGAAAGAATGCTTAGAACTCAAGCTGATTTAGGTATACCACTGCCTGAGGGAAGAACACCCTCTGAAAAAGCACTCATTGCGAAAGTTGCAGCTGAAATGAAACGACCTTCGAAAATACCATCAGAAAAGCTTAAAGCAGCCAAAGCTGCTGGCTTAATCACACCTCTTAAAGGAAAGTCACCAGAACAAAAAGAAAGGATAATGAGAGGTCTTGCAGAACAAGGTTTACCTCTTCCCGAGGCTAAAACAGCTTCCGAAAAAGCGTTGGCTGCGAAAATTCGAAAGGAATTAGGCTTGCCACCAGAGCCTGCTACACAATCCATTAGAGACAAACATGAAAAAGCTGCGGCAGCTGGCGCCTTGGTTCCTTTAGAAGGTTTGTCACCGGCGGAAAAAGAGAGAGTTCTCAGAACTCAAGCTGATTTGGGTATACCACTTCCTGAAGGAAGAACACCATCTGAAAAATCACTCATAGCTAAAGTTGCTAAAGAAGCTAAAAGACCCTCTAAGATACCATCTGAAAAAATTAAAAAAGCTAAAGCAGCAGGTTTAATAACACCACTAGAAGGAAAGAAACCAGAACAAAAAGAAAAGATAATGAGAGGGCTTGCAGAACAAGGTTTACCTCTTCCTGAGGCCAAAACACCATCAGAGAAAAAATTGGCTGCAAAAATAAGAAAAGAATTAGGTTTACCGCCAGAACCCACCACACAATCCATGAAGGACAAACATGAAAAAGCTGCGGCTGCTGGTGCCTTAATTGCTTTAGAAGGCCTATCGCCAGCTGAGAAGGAGAGAGTACTCAGAACTCAAGCTGAGTTAGGTATACCACTACCAGAGGGAAGAACGCCATCTGAAAAAGCGCTCATCTCTAAAGTTGTAGCTGAAGCTAAAAGACCTTCGAAAATTCCGTCAGAAATGCTAAGAAAAGCCAAAGCTGCTGGATTAATCACACCTCTCAAGGGGAAGACGGCCGCTCAGAAGGAAAAGATAATGAGAGGTCTTGCAGAACAAGGTCTACCTCTGCCTGAAGCTAAAACACCATCAGAAAAAGCGTTGGCTGACAAGATAAGAAAAGAATTAGGTTTACCACCAGAACCCACTACACAGTCTATGAAAGCTAAACATGAGAAGGCAGCTGCAGCTGGCGGTCTGGTTCCATTAGAAGGCTTAACGCCAGCTGAGAAAGAAAGAGTACTCAAGACGCAAGCAGATTTAGGTATAACATTGCCAGAAGGACGAACACCTTCCGAAAAGGCTCTCATTGCGAAAGTCGCTGCTGCTGCAAAACGGCCGTCTAAAATCCCATCTGCGAAGATTGCACAGGCTAAAGCTGCTGGTTTGATAACACCTCTTGAAGGAAAAACACCAGAACAAAAGGAAAGAATAATGCGAGGTTTGGCTGAACAGGGTTTACCACTACCTGAAGCTAAAACACAATCAGAGAAGAAATTATCAGCAAAAATTCGAAAAGAACTAGGTTTACCGCCCGAACCGACTACTAAATCCATGAAGGAAAAGTACGAAAAGGCAGCCGCTGCAGGCGCTCTTGTTCCGTTAGAAGGATTAACACCCGCTGAAAAAGAAAGAGTACTCAAAACCCAAGCAGACTTGGGCATACCATTGCCAGAAGGACGAACGCCTTCTGAAAAAGCCCTTATAAAGAAAATTGCAGCCGAAGCCAAAAGGCCTTCTAAGATACCATCAGAAAAGCTGAAGAAAGCGAAAGCTGCCGGTTTATTAACGCCACTGGAAGGGAAAACGCCAGAGCAAAAAGAAAAAATTATGCGAGGTTTGGCAGCACAAGGTTTGCCGCTTCCTGAAGCTAAAACACCATCAGAGAAGAAATTAGCTGCAAAACTTCGAAAGGAATTAGGTTTGCCGCCGGAACCGACGACTCAATCAATGAAGGATAAACACGAAAAGGCAGCTGCAGCAGGCGCTCTTATACCCCTGGAAGGATTAACGCCTGCTGAAAAAGAAAGGGTACTCAAAACTCAAGCAGACTTGGGTATACCATTGCCAGAAGGACGAACTCCTTCTGAAAAATCACTAATAAAGAAAATTGCAGCCGAGGCAAAGAGACCTTCTAAGATTCCGTCAGAAAAGCTTAAGAAGGCCAAAGCTGCTGGTTTGATAACACCTCTTGAAGGGAAAACCCCTGAACAAAAAGAAAAGATAATGAGAGGATTAGCAGAACAAGGGCTGCCTCTGCCTGAAGCCAAAACTGCTTCGGAGAAAAAGCTAGCCGCTAAAATTCGAAAGGAATTGGGTTTACCACCTGAACCTACAACTACATCAATGAAAGACAAGCACGAAAAAGCAGCAGCTGCAGGTGCAATGATTCCCTTAGAAGGTTTGTCACCAGCAGAAAAAGAAAGAGTTCTAAGAACACAGGCAGATCTTGGAATACCTTTGCCTGAAGGTAGAACTCCTTCAGAAAAAGCACTAATTGCCAAAGTAGCAGCTGAGGCGAAAAGACCCTCTAAAATACCATCAGAGAAAATTAAAAAGGCAAAAGCTGCTGGTTTGATTACACCTCTGGAAGGAAAAACACCTGAACAAAAAGAAAAAATTATGAGAGGATTGGCAGAACAAGGTTTACCGCTTCCCGAAGCCAAAACAGCATCTGAAAAAATTTTAGCCGACAAAATTCGTAAAGAATTAGGATTACCTCCAGAGCCTACAACTAAATCAATGAAAGGCAAACATGAAAAAGCTGCCGCTGCTGGCGCTTTAGTTCCCTTGGACGGTTTATCGCCAGCAGAAAAAGAAAAAGTACTCAAAACGCAGGCCCAAATGGGAATTCCCCTTCCTGAGGGTAGGACACCCTCTGAAAAAGCACTCATAGCTAAAGTTGCAGCAGAAACAAAGGCACCAGCAAAAATACCAACGGAAATATTCCGAAAAGCTAAGGCTGCAGGCTTGCTTACACCATTAGAAGGCAAAACCCCAGAACAAAAGGAAAAGATTATGAGAGGTCTAGCAATGCAAGGGTTACCACTTCCCGAAGCTAAAACTGCTTCGGAGAAAAAATTGTCAGATAAGATACGTAAAGAGTTAGGTCTACCACCAGAACCTACAACACCCTCAATGAAACAAAGATATGATCAGGCTGCCGCTGCAGGTGCACTTGTCCCTCTTGAAGGACTATCCCCTGCTGAGAAAGAAAGAGTCCTCAAAAATCAAGCTAAAATGGGTATCCCACTGCCAGAAGGGCGAACTCCCTCAGAAAAAGCACTAATAGATAAAATACAAACTGATGTTAAAAAACATCCTTCTAAATATCTTGGGCCTCCAGCGCTACCACCTGTAGAACGAGAAAAACTAGATAAAAAAACAGCAAAAGACATAAAAGAAGGTACAGGACCTGTTGACGAATGTATTTGTAGTCTATTAACACCCGAATCTGAAAGAGAAGTATCACCTAAGGTACATTTGCCATCTGATAAATTAAGAAAAGCAAAAGCTCTTGGGCTCTTTACGCCACTGCAAGGAAAAACACCAAGTGAGAAGGAGAGAATAATAAAAGGTCTAGCTAAACAAGGTTTACCTATTCCAGAAGGTAGAACACCATCGGAAAGGAAAATTGCGGAGAAGGTACGTAAAGAATTGGGTTTACCACCGACACCTGCGACTCCATCGATGCGTGATAAACATGACAGAGCAGCAGCAGCTGGTGTACTTATCCCATTAGAAGGCCTAACACCAGAGGAAAAAGAAAAGGTATTGCGAGCACAGGCAGATTTGGGCATACCACTACCAGAAGGCCGAACACCTTCTGAAAGAGCATTGATAGCTAAAATTGAAGGAAAACCGCCGCCTAAAATACCAAGTGAAAAAATTAGAAAAGCTAAAGCTGCTGGCCTAATAACACCACTCGAAGGTAAAACACCTGAACAAAAGGAAAAAATTATGCGGGGTTTAGCGGAGCAAGGTTTACCACTTCCTGAAGCTAAAACGCCATCAGAGAAGAAAATAGCAGCAAAGATTCGAAAGGAATTAGGCTTACCACCTGAACCGACGACTAAATCCATGAGGGATAAACACGAAAAGGCAGCTGCAGCAGGTGCTCTTGTACCCCTTGAAGGATTAACGCCTGCTGAAAAGGAAAGGGTACTCAAAACTCAAGCAGATTTGGGTATACCATTGCCAGAAGGACGAACTCCTTCCGAAAAAGCCCTAATAAAAAAAGTTGCAGCCGAGGCAAAGAGGCCTTCTAAGATTCCGTCTGAAAAGCTAAGAAAAGCCAAAGCTGCTGGTCTGATAACACCACTTGAAGGAAAATCTCCTGAACAAAAAGAAAAGATAATGAGAGGACTGGCTGAACAAGGTTTACCTCTGCCAGAAGCAAAAACTGCATCGGAGAAAAAGTTGGCCGCCAAAATTCGAAAGGAATTGGGCTTGCCACCCGAACCAACCACCAAATCCATGAGAGATAAACATGAAAAAGCGGCAGCTGCAGGAGCAATGGTTCCCTTAGAAGGTTTGTCTCCAGCAGAAAAAGAAAAAGTATTAAGAACGCAGGCAGAATTAGGACTGCCATTGCCAGAAGGTAGAACTCCTTCTGAAAAAGCTCTCATTGCTAAGGTTGCAGCTGAATCAAAAAGACCTTCTAAGATACCTTCAGAAATAATTAAAAAAGCAAAAGCAGCCGGTTTGATAACCCCCTTGGAGGGAAAAACTCCTGAACAAAAAGAAAAAATTATGAGAGGATTAGCAGAACAAGGTTTACCGCTTCCCGAAGCTAAAACAGCATCGGAAAAAATATTGGCAGCGAAAATTCGTAAAGAATTAGGATTACCTCCAGAACCAACCACGAGATCAATGAAAGGTAAACATGAAAAGGCTGCTGCTGCTGGTGCTTTAGTTCCTCTTGAGGGTTTATCGCCAGCAGAAAAAGAAAAAATTCTAAAAACTCAGGCTGAGATGGGAATTCCTCTTCCTGAGGGTAGGACTCCTTCTGAAAAAGCTCTCATAGCAAAAGTTGCAAAAGAAACGAAAGCACCGGCAAAAATACCAACAGAAATATTTAGAAAGGCAAAGGCCGCAGGCTTACTCACACCACTAGAAGGAAAAACGCCAGATCAGAAAGAAAAGATTATGAGAGGTTTAGCAAAGCAAGGTTTGCCACTACCTGAAGCTAAAACTCCTTCAGAAAAAAAGCTAGCGGCAAAAATTAGAAAAGAATTAGGTTTACCACCAGAACCAACTACACAATCCATGAAAGACAAACATGAAAAGGCAGCTGCCGCTGGTGCCTTGGTTCCCTTAGAGGGCTTGTCACCGGCAGAGAAAGAAAGAGTACTAAAAACTCAGGCTGATTTGGGTATACCACTACCAGAGGGTAGAACGCCTTCGGAAAAAGCGCTGATCGCTAAAGTTGCGGCTGAAGCAAAACGACCTTCTAAAATCCCATCTGCGAAGATTGCAAAAGCAAAAGCTGCTGGTTTAATCACTCCTCTGGAAGGAAAAACACCAGAACAAAAAGAAAAAATTATGAAAGGTCTCGCACAACAAGGCTTACCTCTTCCGGAAGCTAAAACGCCATCAGAGAAAGCGTTAGCTGCGAAGATAAGAAAAGAATTAGGCTTGCCACCAGAACCTACTACACAATCCATGAAAGACAAACATGAAAAAGCAGCTGCAGCTGGCGCCCTGGTTCCATTAGAAGGTTTGACCCCAGCTGAGAAAGAGAGAGTACTCAGAACTCAAGCAGATTTAGGTATCCCACTACCGGAGGGAAGAACACCTTCTGAAAAAGCTCTAATAAATAAAATTGCGGCAGAAGCTAAAGCGCCACCTAAAATACCCACAGAAATTTTTAGAAAAGCTAAAGCTGCTGGATTGTTTACTCCTTTAGAAGGGAAAACACATGACCAAAAAGAAAAAATTATGAGAGGTTTAGCTAAGCAAGGCTTACCACTTCCTGAAGCCAAAACTGCATCGGAGAAAAAACTAGCAGCAAAAATTCGAAAAGAACTAGGGCTACCACCAGAACCTTCAACGCCATCAATGAAAGACAAGCATGAAAAAGCAGCTGCTGCAGGCGCTCTTCTTCCATTGGATGGTTTATCACAAGCAGGTAAAGAAAGAGTCCTTAGAAAACAAGCCGAACTAGGCGTACCACTTCCTGAAGGCAGAACTCCTTCTGAAAAAGCACTCATCGCTAAAGTGGCAGCTGAAGCGAAACGACCTTCAAGAATCCCATCTGCTAAGATTGCTAAAGCAAAAGCTGCTGGTTTAATCACACCCCTTGAAGGTAAAACACCCAAACAAAAAGAAAAAATTATGAGAGGACTAGCTGAACAAGGGTTGCCACTACCCGAAGCTAAAACACCATCGGAGAAAAAGTTAGCTGCGAAGATCAGAAAAGAATTAGGCTTGCCACCAGAACCTACCACACAATCCATGAAAGACAAACATGAAAAGGCAGCAGCAGCTGGTGCTTTGGTTCCCTTAGAAGGTTTATCACCAGCGGAGAAAGAGCGAGTGCTCAGAACTCAAGCTGATTTAGGTATACCACTACCTGAGGGGAGATCACCCTCCGAAAAAGCACTCATCTCAAAAATTGCAGCTGAAGCTAAGCGACCTTCGAAAATCCCATCGGAAAAGCTTAGGCAAGCCAAAGCTGCTGGCTTAGTAACACCTCTTAAAGGAAAGACGCCCGCACAAAAGGAAAAGATCATGAGAGGTCTTGCAGAACAAGGTTTACCTCTTCCCGAGGCAAAAACACCTTCAGAGAAGGCGTTGGCTGCAAAAATTAGAAAAGAATTGGGTTTACCGCCAGAACCTACTACACAATCCATGAAAGACAAACATGAAAAAGCAGCAGCAGCTGGAGCGTTAATCCCACTAGAAGGATTGTCGCCAGCAGAGAAAGAGAGAGTGCTAAGAACTCAAGCTGATTTAGGTATACCATTACCTGAGGGCAGAACACCCTCTGAAAAAGCACTTATCTCCAAAATTGCAGCTGAAGCGAAACGACCTTCGAAAATTCCGTCTGCGAAAATGGCAGAGGCAAAAGCTGCTGGCTTAATTACACCCCTTGAAGGAAAAACACCGGCACAAAAGGAAAAGATAATGAGAGGACTTGCAGAACAAGGCTTACCACTTCCCGAAGCTAAAACGCCTTCCGAGAAAAAGTTAGCTGCAAAAATTAGGAAAGAACTAGGTTTACCACCAGAACCCACTACACAATCTATGAAAAACAAACATGAAAAAGCAGCTGCTGCTGGTGCTCTGGTTCCATTAGAAGGCTTGACACCAGCAGAGAAAGAAAGGGTACTCAGAACTCAAGCTGATTTGGGAATACCACTACCTGAAGGACGGACACCTTCTGAAAAAGCCCTTATATCTAAAATTGCAGCTGAAGCTAAACGACCTTCTAAAATCCCATCAGAAAAGCTTAGAGCAGCCAAAGCTGCTGGCTTAATCACACCCCTTAAAGGAAAAACACCCGAACAAAAGGAAAAAATTATGAGAGGTCTTGCAGAACAAGGTTTACCTCTTCCCGAGGCTACAACTCCTTCAGAGAAAGCTTTAGCTGCAAAAATTCGAAAAGAATTAGGCTTACCGCCAGAACCTACTACAAAATCCATAAAAGATAAACATGAAAAAGCAGCAGCAGCTGGAGCCTTGGTCCCACTAGAAGGCTTATCACCAGCGGAGAAAGAGCGAGTACTCAGAACTCAAGCTGATTTAGGTATACCACTTCCTGAAGGAAGAACACCTTCTGAAAAAGCACTTATTTCCAAAATTGCAGCTGAAGCAAAACGACCTTCTAAAATTCCATCAGAAAAGCTTAGAGCAGCCAAAGCTGCTGGCTTAATCACACCCCTTAAAGGAAAAACACCTGATCAAAAGGAGAAAATAATGAGAGGTCTTGCAGAACAAGGTTTACCTCTTCCCGAGGCTAAAACACCTTCAGAGAAAGCGTTAGCTGCAAAAATTCGAAAAGAATTGGGCTTACCGCCAGAACCTACTACAAAATCCATGAAAGATAAACATGAAAAAGCAGCAGCTGCCGGAGCCTTGGTACCGCTAGAAGGATTATCACCAGCAGAGAAAGAGAGAGTACTCAGAACTCAAGCTGATTTAGGTATACCACTTCCTGAAGGACGAACACCCTCTGAAAGAGCTCTTATTTCTAAAATTGCAGCTGAAGCCAAAAGACCTTCTAAAATCCCATCAGAAAAGATTAGGGCAGCCAAAGCTGCTGGCCTTATTACACATCTTAAAGGCAAGACGCCCGCACAAAAGGAAAAAATAATGAAAGGTCTTGCAGAAAAAGGTTTACCTCTTCCTGAGGCAAAAACACCTTCAGAAAAGGCGTTAGCTGCAAAAATTCGTAAAGAATTGGGCTTGCCGCCCGAACCTACTACACAATCCATGAAAGATAAACATGAAAAAGCAGCAGCTGCTGGAGCCTTGGTCCCGCTTGAAGGCTTGTCACCCGCGGAGAAAGAGAGAGTGCTCCGAACTCAAGCTGATTTAGGTATACCACTACCTGAGGGGAGAACATCCTCCGAAAAAGCACTTATCTCCAAAATTGCAGCTGAAGCGAAACGACCTTCGAAAATTCCGTCTGCGAAAATAGCAGAGGCAAAAGCTGCTGGCTTAATTACACCACTTGAAGGAAAAACACCAGCGCAAAAGGAAAAGATAATGAGAGGGCTTGCAGAACAAGGCTTACCACTTCCAGAGGCTAAAACGTCTTCTGAGAAAAAGCTGGCTGCAAAGATTAGAAAAGAACTAGGTTTACCACCAGAACCCACTACACAATCTATGAAAAACAAACATGAAAAGGCAGCTGCTGCTGGTGCATTGGTTCCATTAGAAGGCTTGACACCAGCGGAGAAAGAAAGAGTACTCAGAACTCAAGCTGATTTAGGAATACCACTTCCTGAAGGAAGAACACCCTCTGAAAAAGCACTTATTTCTAAAATTGCAGCTGAAGCAAAACGACCTTCGAAAATCCCATCAGAAAAGCTTAGAGCAGCCAAAGCTGCTGGCTTAATCACACCCCTTAAAGGAAAAACGCCCGAACAAAAGGAAAATATTATGAGAGGTCTTGCAGAACAAGGTTTACCTCTTCCCGAAGCTAAAACACCTTCGGAGAAAGCGTTAGCTGCAAAAATTCGAAAAGAATTAGGCTTACCGCCAGAACCTACCACAAAATCCATGAAAGATAAACATGAAAAAGCAGCAGCAGCTGGAGCCTTGGTCCCACTAGAAGGCTTATCACCAGCGGAGAAAGAGCGAGTACTCAGAACTCAAGCTGATTTAGGTATACCACTTCCTGAAGGAAGAACACCTTCTGAAAAAGCACTTATTTCCAAAATTGCAGCTGAAGCAAAACGACCTTCTAAAATTCCATCAGAAAAGCTTAGAGCAGCCAAAGCTGCTGGCTTAATCACACCCCTTAAAGGAAAAACACCTGATCAAAAGGAGAAAATAATGAGAGGTCTTGCAGAACAAGGTTTACCTCTTCCCGAGGCTAAAACACCTTCAGAGAAAGCGTTAGCTGCAAAAATTCGAAAAGAATTGGGCTTACCGCCAGAACCTACTACAAAATCCATGAAAGATAAACATGAAAAAGCAGCAGCTGCTGGAGCCTTAGTACCGCTAGAAGGATTATCACCAGCAGAGAAAGAGAGAGTGCTCAGAACTCAAGCTGATTTAGGTATACCACTTCCTGAAGGACGAACACCTTCTGAAAAGGCACTTATTTCTAAAATTGCAGCTAAAGCCAAACGACCTTCTAAAATCCCATCAGAAAAGATTAGGGCAGCCAAAGCCGCTGGCCTCATTACACCTCTTAAAGGAAAGACGCTCGCACAAAAGGAAAAGATAATGAGAGGTCTTGCAGAACAAGGTTTACCTCTTCCTGAGGCGAAAACGCCTTCAGAAAAAGCGTTAGCTGCAAAAATTCGAAAAGAATTGGGCTTACCGCCAGAACCTACTACCCAATCCATGAAAGATAAACATGAAAAAGCAGCAGCTGCCGGAGCCTTGGTACCGCTAGAAGGATTATCGCCAGCGGAGAAAGAGAGAGTGCTCAGAACTCAAGCTGATTTAGGTATACCACTACCTGAGGGTAGAACACCCTCTGAAAAAGCACTTATCTCCAAAATTGCAGCTGAAGCTAAACGACCTTCGAAAATCCCATCAGAAAAGCTTAGGGCAGCCAAAGCTGCTGGCCTCATCACACCTCTTAAAGGAAAGACGCCCGCACAAAAGGAAAAGATAATGAGAGGTCTTGCAGAACAAGGTTTACCTCTTCCTGAGGCGAAAACGCCTTCAGAAAAAGCTTTAGCTGCAAAAATTCGAAAAGAATTAGGCTTACCGCCAGAACCTACTACCCAATCCATGAAAGATAAACATGAAAAAGCAGCAGCTGCTGGAGCCTTGGTCCCGCTAGAAGGATTATCGCCAGCGGAGAAAGAGAGAGTGCTCAGAACTCAAGCTGATTTAGGTATACCGCTACCTGAGGGTAGAACACCCTCTGAAAAAGCACTTATCTCCAAAATTGCAGCTGATGCTAAACGACCTTCGAAAATCCCATCAGAAAAGCTTAGGCAAGCCAAAGCTGCTGGCCTCATCACACCTCTTAAAGGAAAAACGCCTGCACAAATGGAAAAGATAATGAGAGGTCTTGCAGAACAAGGTTTACCTCTTCCTGAGGCAAAAACGCCTTCAGAAAAAGCATTAGCTGCAAAAATTCGAAAAGAATTGGGCTTACCGCCAGAACCTACTACAAAATCTATGAAAGACAAACATGAAAAAGCAGCAGCAGCTGGAGCCCTGGTTCCGCTAGAAGGCTTGTCACCAGCGGAGAAAGAGAGAGTGCTCAGAACTCAAGCTGATTTAGGTATACCACTTCCTGAAGGAAGAACACCTTCTGAAAAGGCACTTATTTCTAAAATTGCAGCTGAAGCTAAACGACCTTCGAAAATCCCATCAGAAAAACTTAGAGAAGCCAAAGCTGCTGGCTTGATCACACCTCTTGAAGGAAAAACTCCTGAACAAAAGGAAAAGATAATGAGAGGTCTAGCAGAACAAGGTTTACCTCTTCCAGAGGCTAAAACACCTTCAGAGAAGAAGTTGGCTGCAAAAATTCGGAAAGAATTGGGCTTGCCGCCAGAACCTACTACAAAATCCATGAAAGACAAACATGAAAAAGCGGCAGCAGCTGGAGCCTTGGTCCCACTAGAAGGCTTGTCACCAGCGGAGAAAGAGAGAGTGCTTAGAACTCAAGCTGATTTAGGTATACCACTTCCTGAAGGAAGAACGCCCTCTGAAAAAGCTCTTATTTCTAAAATTGCAGCTGAAGCTAAACGACCTTCGAAAATCCCATCAGAAAAGCTTAGACAAGCCAAAGCTGCTGGCTTGATTACACCTCTTGAAGGCAAAACTCCCGCACAGAAGGAAAAGATAATGAGAGGGCTCGCAGAGCAAGGCTTACCTCTTCCAGAGGCTAAAACGCCTTCTGAAAAAAAATTAGTTGCAAAACTTAGAAAAGAATTAGGGCTGCCACCGGAACCCACCACACAATCCATGAAAGATAAACATGAAAAGGCAGCAGCAGCTGGGGCGTTGGTCCCACTAGAAGGCTTGTCACCAGCGGAGAAAGAGAGAGTACTCAGAACCCAAGCTGATTTGGGTATACCACTGCCTGAGGGAAGAACTCCTTCTGAAAAAGCGCTTATTGCTAAAGTTGCAGCTGAATCTAAAGTTCCGACAAAAATTCCTACCGAAATGTTTCGAAAAGCAAAAGCTGCTGGATTATTAACACCACTAGAAGGAAAAACACCAGAACAAAAAGAAAAAATTATGAGAGGTATAGCTAAACAAGGCTTACCATTACCCGAAGCCAAAACAGCGTCGGAGAAAAAAATTGCTGATAAAATTAGGAAAGAAATGGGTTTACCCCCAGAGCCTACAACTGCGTCTATGAAAGACAAACATGAAAAAGCAGCAGCAATCGGTGCCTTGGTTCCATTGGAGGGATTGTCACCAGAAGAGAAGGAGAAAGTACTTAGGAATCAAGCAGCATTAGGTATTCCGCTACCCGAAGGAAGGACTCCCTCCGAAAAAGCACTTATCGCAAAAGTCGCTGCTGAAGCAAAAAAGCCTTCCAAGATACCCACAGAATTATTTCGCAAGGCAAAAGCTGCCGGCCTTATTACACCACTTGAAGGGAAAACGCCAGAACAGAAAGAGCAAATTATGAGAGGATTGGCTAAACAAGGCTTACCATTACCTGAAGGTAAAACGGCTTCGGAGAAAAAATTATCCGCAAAAATTAGGAAAGAAATGGGTTTACCCCCCGAACCTACAACTGCATCTATGAGAGATAAACACGCAAAAGCAGCAGCAGCTGGAGCATTAGTCCCACTTGAAGGCTTATCCCCTGCAGAGAAGGAAAAAGTTCTCAAGAAGCAGGCTGAGTTAGGAATTCCACTACCCGAAGGAAGAACCCCCTCAGAAAAAGCTCTCATCGCTAAAGTTGCAGCTGCAACTAAGAGACCTTCTAAGATTCCCTCGGAGAAGATTAAGAGAGCCAAAGCTGCTGGCTTAATTACTCCACTTAAAGGCAAAACCCCAGAACAAAAAGAGAAAATTCTAAGAGGCTTGGCTGAAGAAGGGTTGCCGCTTCCAGAACCAAAAACAGCTTCAGAACAAAAATTATCAGCTAAGATCCGGAAAGAATTGGGCTTACCCCCGGAGCCCACTACTAAATCAATGAGAGACAAACATGAAAAAGCAGCGGCTGCTGGTGCTCTTATACCTTTGGAAGGCTTGTCCCCCGCAGAAAAGGAAGAAGTTCTTAAAACACAGGCTGAGTTAGGAATTCCACTTCCCGAGGGAAGGACTCCGTCGGAGAAAGCTCTTATAGCTAAAGTTGCAGCGGAATCTAAGAGGCCTTCAAAAATTCCATCGGAAAAGATCAAGAGAGCCAAGGCTGCCGGTTTAATTACTCCACTTAAAGGCAAAACGCCAGAACAAAAGGAGAAAATATTGAGAGGCCTTGCTGAAGAAGGATTGCCGCTTCCTGAACCAAAAACAGCGTCGGAGAAAAAATTAGCAGCAAACATCCGGAAGGAACTGGGCTTACCCCCTGAACCAACAACAAAATCAATGAGAGATAAACATGAGAAAGCGGCAGCTGCCGGCGCCCTTGTGCCGTTGGAAGGCTTGTCACCAGCAGAAAAAGAAAGAGTTCTTAAGAAGCAGGCAGAATTAGGCATCCCACTACCCGAAGGAAGGACTCCTTCTGAGAAATCTCTTATAGCTAAAGTTGCAGCTGCAGCTAAGAGACCTTCTAAGATTCCATCGGAAAAGATCAAGAGGGCCAAGGCTGCTGGCTTAATTACACCACTTAAAGGAAAAACGCCAGAACAAAAGGAAAAAATTTTAAGAGGCCTTGCTGAAGAAGGGTTGCCGCTTCCTGAACCAAAAACAGCGTCTGAGAAAAAACTTGCAGCAACTATCCGGAAGGAATTGGGCTTACCCCCGGAACCAGGTACGAAGTCAATGAGAGACAAGCATGAAAAAGCGGCAGCTGCTGGCGCACTTGTACCTTTGGAAGGCTTGTCGCCGGCAGAAAAAGAAGAAGTTCTTAGGAAACAGGCTGAGTTAGGAATTCCGCTACCCGAGGGAAGGACCCCGTCGGAGAAAGCTCTTATAGCTAAAGTTGCAGCTGAATCTAAGAGACCTTCAAAAATTCCATCAGAAAAGATCAAACGAGCTAAGGCTGCTGGTTTAATTACGCCACTTAAAGGTAAAACTCCAGAACAAAAAGAAAAAATTCTGAGGGGTCTTGCTGAAGAAGGGTTACCGCTGCCTGAACCCAAAACAGCATCTGAGAAAAAACTAGCAGCCAATATCCGAAAAGAACTAGGCTTACCACCGGAACCCACTACGAAGTCAATGAGGGATAAGCATGAAAAAGCAGCTGCTGCTGGCGCACTTATACCGTTAGAAGGCTTGTCGCCGGCAGAAAAAGAAAGAGTACTTAAGAAACAGGCTGAGTTAGGAATTCCACTACCCGAAGGAAGAACCCCCTCAGAGAGATCTCTCATAGCGAAAGTTGCAGCTGCAGCTAAGAGACCTTCTAAGATTCCATCGGAAAAGATCAAGAGGGCCAAGGCTGCTGGCTTAATTACTCCGTTAAAAGGCAAAACACCAGAACAAAAAGAGAAAATTCTAAGAGGCCTAGCTGAGGAAGGGTTGCCGCTTCCAGAACCAAAAACAGCCTCAGAACAAAAATTATCCGCTAAGATCCGGAAAGAATTGGGCTTACCCCCGGAACCTACCACGAAATCAATGAGAGACAAGCATGAAAAGGCTGCGGCTGCTGGCGCCCTTGTACCTTTGGAAGGCTTGTCACCCGTAGAGAAGGAAGAAGTTTTAAGGACACAGGCTGAGTTAGGAATTCCACTGCCCGAGGGAAGAACTCCGTCGGAAAAAGCTCTTATTGCTAAAGTTGCAGCAGAATCAAAGCGGCCTTCAAAAATTCCATCGGAAAAGATCAAGCGAGCTAAGGCTGCTGGCTTAATTACACCTCTTAAAGGCAAAACGCCAGAACAAAAAGAGAAAATATTGAGAGGCCTTGCTGAAGAAGGTTTGCCGCTTCCTGAACCAAAAACACCATCTGAGCAAAAATTAGTAGCTAAAATACGAAAGGAATTAGGCTTGCCACCGGAGCCAACAACAAAATCAATGAGAGACAAGCATGAAAAAGCGGCGGCTGCTGGTGCCCTTGTACCTTTGGAAGGCTTGTCACCCGCAGAGAAGGAAGAAGTTTTAAGGACACAGGCTGAGTTAGGAATTCCACTGCCCGAGGGAAGAACTCCGTCTGAGAAAGCTCTCATTGACAAAATAACAGCTGAATCCAGGAGACCTTCTGAAATCCCATCAGAAAAATTGCGGAAGGCGAAAGCTGCTGGGTTAATTACACCTCTAGAAGGTAAATCTATGGCTAAGAAAGAAAAAATACTTCGTGGCCTTGCCGAAATGGGTGTACCTTTACCCGAAGGCAAAACACCATCAGAAAAGTCTTTGATACATAAAATCAGAACAGAGACTGGAATGCCTCCGCCCGCTAAAACTCCATCGGAAAAAGAGGTAATACGCAAAGCTAAAGCAGAAGGTTTATTTACACCACTAGCAGGCAAGACAGCATCTCAAAAGGAAAAAATACTTAGAGGTCTTGCTAATGCTGGTCTTCCTATGCCTGAAGGATCAACTCCGTCAGAAAAGGAATTGGTAAAAAAAATAAGGTTGGAATCTGGCTTACCGCCAGAGGCAACTCCATCAGAAAAGCTAGGAAAAATAAAGACTAAATCAAAAAAAGTTGGTGTCTCAGCATCAAAAAAGATCGCTGAAAAAAGAACAGCCAAATCTCAAGCCGGGATCGCAGAGGAATTTGAAGATATTATAAAAACTACAACTTGCGACCGAGGATGTGGATGCGATAAAAAGAAAATTAGGTTTAAGCATAGTTATGTTAAGATTAGAGTGACGTCACCCGACATATCTTCCCTATGTCCCTGTCCAGATGAATGTATTCCTGGCGTTAAAGGAGGAGTCTTTGTTGATAATGAGGGGATAAAAGTAACAGTCGGTAGCGCTGTTGGCGTCCCTAGATATTCCGAAGAACGCACTAACTTTAAACAAGTTCGTGTCCAAAATCACGCACAATTAGATTCTAATGGAGAAATAAATATGCCACTGGTAGTACTGTTTGAAAATACCAGTTATAAAAAGAAGTTTTCAAAAACTTTTGGCAACATGCATACGTCTGACACACCTCTAAGTAATACCATCGATATTTTTAACGAAAGAAGTCCTCATTCAAATAGACATCGCGGTGCTTGCCATGAACGCAAACTGAAAGGTGGTAAACAATGTAATTCGCCTATAGTACTGACGAAAAGATTAGACAATTACTTAAATTCATCGTCCAGGTATTTTGAAGCATTAAGTAATTATTCTCGGTCCTATAAAAACACATCTCAGGATGATTCTAATGAACATTTATATTATAACAGTCAAATCTCTATATGTTTAAGCGCAAGTGATATTTCCCTATCCTTGAGTACACCTAGATCTTCAATGATTAGTGTGATTACAATATCAGAGAGTAGTACAACATCAGATTATCGTTATCTATGCTATTGCGTATCAAAGAATCAGCTAAGTAGCACCGTGGAGGGATCAGATTGGACCGATGATGGATATCTAGATGACTTCTCTCTCAGGGATACAATTACAAGGTAACTACATAATCTTACTTCTTACTACATACATACATACATACATATAATCACGCTTGTCTCCCATCGGGGTAAGCAGAGACTATGGCTTTCCACTTGCTACGATCCTGACATACAACTTTCGCTTCTTCTACTTTCATAACTGTTTTCATACACATTCGCCGGTTAAGGGTACTCTTGACCTTGCCTTTTTCCAGAACGTCTCTGATTTGATCGGCATGCGTACGCCGAGGTTTACCCCTACCAGTTTGCCCATTCATTCTCGCCTCATAAATCTGCTTTGTCAGTCTATTCTCATCCATTCTCTCCACGTGTCCAAACCATCTAAGCATCCCTTTTTCGATCTCTGTCACTACATCTTCTGTTATACCACATTTTTCCCTTATCACGCTATTTCTTTTTTTGTCCATTAAAGTCACTCCAGCTATACTTCGCAGACTTCTCATTTCCACTGCATTAATTTTGCTTTCATGCTTCTTCTGCCATACCCAACTTTCACTACCATACATAAGTGTAGGGATGAGCACTCCCCTATGTACAGCCAACCTGGTCTTCTCAGACACATTTTGACTGCTCATAAAGGTGTACATAGCCCCATTCACTTGATTTCCTGCCAAAACTCTTCGCTCAATATCCTGGTCACACTTTCCATCCCTTACAAATTCCTTACAACTTCTTACTAATACCTATTATAAATGTGAAAGTTTGTGAGTGTGGATGTTTGTTATTCTTTCACGCTCGAACGGCTGAAAGATCTTCTGAAATTTGGTACAAGGATAGATTATAGTCTTGAATAACACATAGGTTACTTTTTATCCCGGGAATAAGTTCCCACGGGAACAAATTTTTCCCGGGTGAAGCTGCGGGCATCAGCTAGTGTTATTATAAATGAGTTTTTGTAGACCAAAGAGCAAAATATAACATAACACTACTAATATTATAAATGCGAAAGTAACTGTATGTCTGTCTGTCTGTTACGCTTTCACGCGATTGAGATGAAATTTGGTATGGGAATAGTTCGAGGCCCTGGGAAGGACATAGGCTACTTTTTAACCGACTGCGCAAAAGGAGTGTTATGATTTTACGCGATAACGACTTTCACGCGATAACGACTTCCACGCAAAGACTTCTATATAAACTGAGGTAGACATGCCCTGCGCACCGATTTTTGAAACCTATAAACTGCGCCAATTAGCAGCGTTGCTCGCACTGTTGTGAGTCAAAACTTCGAGAGTAGGGACTTTGAATCGGAGTCCATACTCCTTCTCTTTTACTCTTTTTCTATTCGTTTATTGCTATTGTGTGTGTGGTGACAATTACGTAAAAAATATTTATAAGTGAGTGTAGCCTTAGTAATGTGTGAGTTTGAGGATTGCTTTTGAAATCTCGTTTGTTAGAGTACGGCGCGTCTACCTCAGTTTATATAGAAGTCTTTGCTTCCACGCGGTCGAAGTCGCGGGGTACAGCTATTTAATATGAATGTTAAAGGTTAAGTCTATTGTAAATATTCAATCACGCTACTTAGCCTAGCGGCTTGGCACAGAAGGATATTAAAATCTGTAGGTATATGCTTACGAAATAGGTTTGGTTCAATTTTTACATGCGGATAGGTTTATATAAGCTTCATTATTATTATTATCACGCTACTAAATCTGGGTTCGGGAACAATTGAATTCTGTATGTATGTGGAAGTAAAAACTCAAAAGCGTCTAGATCTTATTTAGTAGCATACATATTATAGTCACGCCGTTATCCCCAAAGTTGTAGGCAGAGGCATAATTTACGCCCACATTTGACCTTATAGTTTTACGTCCCACGTAATAGGTGGTGAGCCTATTGCCGTGCTGAAATGAGTAATTATTTTCAAGCCGCCCATAATGCCTTCAACTTGACTTTTAACGATTGTCATTTTACTGACAACCGGGTGTTATTTCACGTTCTCCTTCTCTACGCAATGGATCACGTCACGTACCGATCCATCCTGGGGTTAACCTTTTGAGGGCTTCCCCGAGGCTCCCAATCGTAGACATCAGGCAGGGAACGTGTGGTTTTTAGTCGATAGGAGTCCGGCATATCATCGATGTGGGTACACTACATTAATACGAAAAACTTAATTCCGAAAGTCACAATCACGAATTTCATAATTCCGAATTTCATAAGTCCGACTGATTCGAAATCCCGAAAGTCAAAAATCCGATGTTTCATAAATCCTTTTTATTAAAAGTCATAATTTTAAAATTCCGAATGTTTACAATTCCGACTGTCAGATTGCCGAATTTCAAGAAACCGAACCGTTGAATTCCGAATCATTAAAAATCCGCCATATTATAAATACGAACTCCGATTATCAAAAATCCGAAATATCATAAATACGAAGGGTGAACGTCGTTTCTACCCGTTCCTGTTTTAACCCGAAAACTTATCATTAAAGACGATTATTTATGTTCCCGATTCCAACCGTTTTTTTAACAAAGTATAGTCAAGTCTAACTACCGAATATATTATTTCCAAGTGATTGGAAGGCAAACGACAAAACAAAAAAAATAACCACGAAAGCTAAGGCGGGAGCTCCGCTCCGCTTCGCTCGCGCCTTAGCCTTCTAACCTAACCTATCCGAGTCGGGGTACTCTGAGTCGGGGTATTAACCATTCACTTATAATGCGTGCGGAGCTCCAGCCTTAGCCATCGTGGTTATTTTTTTTTGTTTTGTCGTTTGCCTTCCACTCACTTGGAAATAATATCTTCGGTAGTTAGACGGACTGCCAGTGAGGGCATGGTAGAGTTAAGTTTCAAGTTTTAATATTGTATAGGTACTTACCTAAAAGTGTTTTTTATAGGAGAGCAGGGAATAAACCTCTGTAAATAATCGAATGGCAAGATGTTCATAGCGCAAAGTGAAAAATCGCAAGAACAAAAAGTAATAAGTAACGCAAAATCTTACACATTCGCAAAAAATTGTCTAATAGGCCAAACTGCAAAAGTACCTACCTAATGGCTAACGGGCTATACCTATTGGCTTAATGGCTAACGGGCTATTTAGATTTTCAGACGATTTGGATGGTTTGGGTCCTTTCATTTTCAGGCCCGATATTCAAAGCAATTTTGTCTTCACAAAATGTTAATTGCTTGTAAATAACGACTGATTTGTATGGCCCTAGTCACCTCAGAGAGCGGTGGAAGAACCATTCTGTGACAAATGCCGAATAGTTTTGACGCTTTTCTTAAAAAAATACGTCCGCACAAAAACAGTGAACAGCTCTACAGCGGCCAACACAAACCTTACAAAATGAAGGCATTTGTAAGGTTTGTAAGACGATTTGAGTCTCCAGTCACGTGGGCGCAATTTGACATGTTCTCAGACTTTGGAGGAAGAATTCACGGATATGTGGATTCAAGACCTCGGCGCCGTACACAGCAGTCTCGATGCTTTGCTTATTTTAAGATTATGAACTACGGGCGGTTCTTAGTCCTGTATGAATATAGGGGGAATTTTGTTTCATCATGTCATGATTTTTAGTTGTGATCAATGCATTTCTTGGTTGCAGCAAGGAAATAATATACGATAACAATACATCAGAATGGAGCGCGGATAGCAAACATTTGCAAAAGTGTAAGAAAGAAGAAAACATAACTATTTTTCCGTCATCTCAACCTAATTCTAACAAAATGAGACGTCACCATAAATTTGAATCTGAAAGTAAAGATTTAATCATAGTCATCAACGATAATGACAGTGAAGATGATATTGCGACAGTGGTTGATAATTTTTTGGCGAAGAGAAAAATAACTCCACGATCTTCAATAATAGTATTAGTCCCGACGAACGACTATCTATAAATGAATAGTTTCCATAATAAGTACCGATGTTATTTTGAAAAGAAGCTGGATATCTGAACAATGTGAATATAATCAAAACTGAACTCTATTGAAGCAAACTGCACATATCCACAGTAAGTTTAAAAAATCATCTCCATAGTAAACTACTAAGGACGGATTCGACCATAATGGGGGTAAGACTATACTAGAAAATTACGAACTTGTACTTTTTCTAAAAGTAAAGTGATTTTCCATATTACCAACAACATAATATTTGACTGCCTCTGTGGCGCGGTCGGTAGTGATACCGCCTGCGGCGCTGGAGGTCGTGGGTTCGATTCCCACCGGAGACAAATATTTGTGTGACCCATAAATGTTTGTTTCAAGAGTCTGGGTGTTTCTATGTATAATATGTATGTATTTAAAAATATATACGTAGGTATAGTATCCGTGGTCTGATACCCATAACACAAGCAGGTTATTCCTAGCTTACTTTGGGATCAGATAGCGTTGTGTGAAATGTCCGTGAATATTTATTTGAAGGTGCCCTTTGCCTGAGCCTAAAATATTGAAAGTTCTGCCTTTCAATATTTTAGGCAGAGGGATTCACGCACGCCCCTCCCTGGCTCCCGTAATAATATTATAAGCAGAAAGGCGCGATAATCTCTAAACAGTGACGTACACTAATAGTGTTATTTTCTAAGTCTTGAACGGCAGTATTTATTTCAAAATAAATTTCCTGATATTGTTTACTTTTATTTGTCTTTGTGTTTGTACGAATCGTCGTTTCTCTAACTAAAATATCTCTGATATATCTAATATATCTGACATGAAGTCGGTTAAATATGCTTACCTACCTTTTTTCTTTCCTACTCACATGGTTACAAACCTGGAATTATTATTCTTTATTAGTATCCAGTTACAGAAATGGAAGTAATAATATTCTATCGTAGCTGGCTACGAAACTTGGTTCCAAAAACGACAAATTAATTCTGTTTTCGTAGCTGGTTATCAAAGGAAGAAAGTAATTCCATTTTCGTAGCTGGTTACGAAAGATCAGTTACGATGGTGGACCAAAGGGAATCCGCCCTTAGTATTCTATACATAACACTACATTATCTTTTGTGTAGGTTCTTTACACCAGAGAATCTTTTTCAGTAGTTCCACTTGGACCTGATCTGTAAGAAGTTTTGTGATTGACTAAATCCAAACTCATATCTGCTCATTGCTAACCTTACTCGTACCTTCCAGTGTATTCTTCTTCTTCTTCTTCGTATCAATGATTCTTCGTCTTTTCTCAAACAAATTTGGCATAAAACTCTGCCATCTCAACCGCTCTTTCGGTGGCGTTAATGAGGTCGGCCTTAGAGCAGGGGGCCAAGTCCGCTATTTCAATCGCGTCAGAATAGAATAGAAATTGTGGCAAAATATGAGGTCGTCCGTACAATTTGTCAATCACTAGAGCTCTATTGTAAGACCGGTAGAAGTCTACTGGTCGACCGATGTTTGCTCGCCGGTTCTATCGACCTATATGCGTAGTCGCGTATTATGTGACGGGCTAGTGGCCGCTGTTTTTTTGGTAGTCTTGTAATGCTGTTTCGTAATGGGTTCAGATGGAGGGGAGGCTTACGTTGGGGGTTAAGGTGGGGGGGTTACGGTGGGGGGGGTTAATGTGGGGCTTAGGGGGGGGTTAAGGTGGGGGTGACGATGGGGGGGGGGTTAAGATGGCGAGTTAAGGAGTTGGGTTGCGGGGGATGTTATGGTAGGGGTGAAGGGGCGAAGGGGCACATTACCACCCCCCCGTAACCCCCACCAGGTTAAGTGGGTTTAAGGTTTGTGTTGTGGTGGGGGTTAAAGGGCACATTACCCCCCCTTAACCCCCACCATATAAAGTGGGGGGGTATAAGGTGGGTGTTCTGGTGGGGGTTAAGGGGCACATTACCCCCCTCTTAACCCCCCTTACCTCCACCACAAAATCCACCTTGCCGCCCTCCCAAACCCACTCATCTTAACCCCCCCCTAACCCACTCATCTTAACCCCCCCCTTAAACCAACCATCTTAACCCCCCCCCACCGTACCCCCCATCAACGCCCCACCTTAAACACAGCCTTATTAACCCGCCCCCCCCCTTGAGCCAAGGTACCTCACCTTCACTCACCTTACCTCTACCTAAAAAAAAGGTATTGCGATTCTACTCTAGTTCTATTCCAGTGATGTTGTAAAAATTTTACGCGACTACCAAGTTTAGAACCAATCGCCATATTATAGTAATAGAATCGCACTAGAACGGCTTTTTGATGTAAAATAGCACACTCGGCCCCCAGGATGTAGAACAAAGGGGACATGCAAGCAAGTTCGACATAGACTGTACGGGGGCACCGCAGTCACATGCGGTCCAGTGTATTTATTTTATTTTATTAAATTTGCCTGCAAATTAGTGAGCTCTACACGAGTCGGGTCCCCTTTTAACCATTTCTTCTCTGGCTCTGACCCATCTACATACATATGGTCACGCCTTTATCCCCGAAGGGGTAGGCATAGGCATATTATATGCCCACATTTCACCTTTTTTTATAATTTGTCCCACGTAATAGGTGGTGGGCCGTATTGCCGTGTTTAAATGGACAGGCGCAGGTTGTGACTGCCTGCTGTTGAAATAAAGTCTTCAACTTGACTTAACGACTGCCATTTTACTGGCAACCGGGACCAACGGCTTAACGTGCCTTCCGAAGCACGGAAACGCTCAAATAAATGTCACAAAGTGATCACATGGATGGTCACCCATCCTTGGACCGGCCATAGTGAAAGTTGCTTACAGCAGTGATCGTTTACAGAACACTGAGTCCGCGGGGCCACGAGCGCTTCCCATACCCATGACCCATCTAATCTAACAAAATTTCTAAGTCTGAGATCCACCTGTGTTAAGGCCGAAGGCTAACGAAGTAGGTACCAGGGGAGTAGACATAGCATGTTTTGTCGATCTTAGAGACCGTATTCTTAGCATTCCATGGATTCTCCGTGCGTGCGCCGGGTCCATAGCGTGGCACAGGGGGGAACACCCCGACGGCGTCTGGGACTTGCGACCCATTCGTGTAGGTTTAGGGTGGCCACCTTACTATGCGCATAAACGATCACCTTCCACCGTCAACAATGTTCCCCCCCTGCCCAACCAGATTTGGTAAGATCCTATCAATGCCGCTTTGGATACTCGTTTTAGTGAAGAGCTTACTGAAGCTCTTGGCAATCCAAGGTCCTTAAATAAATTATACAGGGATTTAGCTGGAATTCCCCTTGCTCCTACTTCTACGGCATAGAGTTTAACCACATAGCCATTTTTGGTTAACTCATTGGTCAAGTCAAAGTATTTATTTGTCTTCATGGCGTGGTCCTTCGGTATGTTGGTCTCCCACGGCACCGTCAGCTCCACGAGCACCGCACGCCTGTGTATCCTCGAAAACAGGAATATGTCGGGTCTGGATGACGAGGCACATACATCCTCCGGGATTTTGTAGTGTTTTTCATACGTGTCTGAGAGTATAGTCCAATCGGCGGCAGCCATCAAAATTGAGTATGGCTTTTGAGGTACTTTCTTTGAACAGCCTTCCTTTACAAACGCAATGTCATTTATTTTGTTTGTGGTTAATCCCTTTTTCGCTCTCGCTACCGCCAAACTGACAGCCTCACGTATGATTTCCAATACCCTATCGTGTCGGCGTGAGTAATGACCCCGGTCTAGTAACGTCCTACAACCTACCAGCAGGTGCCTAGTAGCTCCAATCGCTTGTCCACATGCATTACATGTTTTATCTGTGGCTTTCCCCCACCTGACCAGATTACTTGGGTCGGGGAGGGTCAATTGAAACGCGTTCAGGTAGAACTTAAGCAAAGCCGGCGACCAGTCGTACAATAAGGTACGCCACTGCAAGGCCATGGGAATACAAAATTCGCCCAGAGCAAGCCATTCATTCTGCATCTCCAGGTTCATCGCGTGCACCTTATAGGCATCGCTCTCATCCTGCTCCAGAAAAGATTTTGTAATGTCTTTATCTGTTTGTCTCCGGATACTACCCAACCCCGCTCGACCAGTCTGCGAACCCACCATGAATTTCTTGTGGAATTGGAGGCGTGACTTAAGTTCTGCTATATTTTTATCCTTTGGAAGAGTTTGAACGATTTTGTCTCTTGATTTTGCAAAGACGTGCATTTTAGTACCTAACTTTTAGATGTTTATAGAGTTCCGACGGCTTCTTAAACGTCATTCCGAAGTTATTAGAGGCTCTGTATAATGCCGACGGGTCGGCCGATTGAGCTAGCCCTAGCCACGACTTCAACGTCTTCGTAACATTCGCATCCAATTTTCTGAGAAGGTTTTGGCTCGTATCGTACACAAGAAACGGCCAGTTTAGACGTGATGTTAAATAGTTGTCGTATATCCATGCTTTCTTGACGTTACCTATTGGTTGTTGGTCTACCTTTTTTATGTCAACAATGAAACTTTCAATTATGTTATAATCTTCTTATTTATGTACATTTTGTATAGTCGATTATAATATGTTTTGTCGATCTTCATTTGTTACTTTTTTAAAAACTTTTAAGTAAAAAATACCAAGTAGTGACTACTTGGTATTTTTTATATCGTCAGAATCAGTGGGAAAATAATCCAAGTAGTCCGATCATAGGAATCACACGTGACAGTTAGGAAAAATGATATTCCACGTAGTTGGATCCGATCATACTGGACAACATGGAATTGTAATGGTACGAATAATAGCATTTTAGTTATACTGCGACAGCGTGTTACTCCGCCCATATCTAGTACTGCTAATCTATCTTTTTTTTTTCAGACTTTATGCACATTGAAACAAAGTCCTAACGTACTATTTAATATAAAAAAATGTAAACTGAATTGTTTTTAATAAATCATGTGCCTCGTTTTTAATCCGTAGTCATTGTATTGAATTTTTTTTATAAAATCTTGTATATTTTAGTAAAATTTGTACACAATATAAGTTAATTAAATATATTTAAACTATTTTATTTAACATAAATCAAATGCTAATTGTATTTATGTTCACAACCCGGATTGAGTTCCTATACCTACCTATCTGCATAATTTACAAAAATATACATCCCTACCTCAGGGGTTCAGACAACTTGGTCGATTTTAATGCCAGAAAAATTCAGGCGTGTACAGCCTAAAAATATTCAGACCATCTCTGCAGAGGATCTCCAACTGGGATCTTTGGTTAAGCCAAAGGTCCCAGTTGGAGATCCTCTGCAGAGATGTCAGGTTCAGGCGTAACCTCTTACAATTAGTTGTATTGGACGAATTTAAAGGTAGTTTCTCTGTCGAACTTATAAAAACTTGGAAAGTCTTGCCCGCACACGTACATATTTCCCTCATCTTACACGTAAGGGTTTCTTCAAGCGTAGCGTAAAGAGGCACATCGTAGGGTTGCTAATAAATAAAAGGTATTAAAGGATACTAAGATTCATGATTGATCTTTTTAATGGATTTTAGTGGACAAAGTGACCACTGTCGGAACTCTAGTGGCCCCATCGCTAGATAACGCCATGACTTTCCATCATCAGCAGGCGGCGTTTAACTACAGACTCACACACCATTTAACCCCACTTGTGTGACGAACGTATAACGATAACCTGTTACTCGTGATCGTGTTATTTTTATGAATATTGATTAAAAATGGAGATCGATAAAATGAAGATCCACAAAACTAATGAAGAACAAGAAGGGTTTTTTACAAAAACAGCACAACTTTTTAGCAACAATTTTACATGAAAAAAATAAACCGGCCAAGTGCGAGTTGGACTCGCCCATGAAGGGTTTCGTAGCAGCAAGTAACATAATATAAAAGTTGTAACTTTGACTGATGTTTTAACACGTTCGCAGTGGTAGTGATTTCACTATCGGAAATTGCGGTTTATGACGTATTAAAAAAAACTACTAGCTCTATCTCGTTCAAACTAATTTTCGTTGGTAGTTTTTATGGCAATGTACATCATATATTTTTTTTAGATTTATCATTCTCTTAGTTTAGAAGTTAGAGGGGGGGGGGGACACACATTTTTCCGCTTTGGAAGTGTCTCTTGCGCAAACTATTCACTTTAGGAAAAAATGATTTTAGGAACCTCAATAGCATTTTTAAAGACCTATCTATAGATATAACACACGAATGGGTATGATGAAAAAAAAAATTTTGAGTTTTAGTTCTGAGTATGGGGACCCTCAAAATTTACTGCTTTTTTTCTAGTTTTATATAAAAATCTTAATGCGGTTCACAGAATACATCTAGCTACCAAGTTTCAATAGCATAGACCTTGTAGTTTCGGAGAAAAGTGGCTGTGACACACGGACGGACAGACAGACGGACAGACAGACAGACATGACGAATCTATAAGGGTTCCGTTTTTTGCCATTTGGCTACGAAACCCTAAAAATGTTCTCCAATCCATATTTAGCGTTTAATAACTTAGAAATTTTAATCATTTATTCATGTCACTGTATTGCATTGAATATGTAACATTTTTTATTATTTATACCTACTGTTATGGAATAAAATGATAAAATGTAGTTTGTACTTGTGTTCTTTTTGTAAAAAAAAAAGCATTAATGTTATTTTTGTAAAAATAAAAGTAAAAGTTTTGCAATGAAAGACATCTAATTAATCATAATTAAGTGGTTTATTGCCATACATAACACCCTTATTATTTATTCTTCTCCTCCACTTACATCTTCATTATCAATATCAATATCTTCTCCTTCCTCTGCTACACTTTCACATATTTTATCATAATGATCATCTTGTGGGGTTCACTCAAAAAATGTTTCAATCTCTGAATATTCTTAGTTTTATTAGGATTTAATGGAATTTGAGCCTTTTACAATGGAATAAAATTCAGTTCCAAAGGCAGTGGACGCTTTGTCCGTACATGGATTCTTGTCCATTCTCCAGTAAAGTTATACTTAACCAAAACAAGTGGTGATTCTTGATCTATTTTAATCATTCTTGCAGCTTTAATTTTCATTGCTGGTTTACAAGTTTTTAAAAAATAAGGCTCTAGTGCCTTTTTCAGATCAAAAAACATGTCATGAGTAATACTTTTCACTTCAAAAGGTGATGGATGTTTGCGTGCCGTTTTTATTAGGTCTTCCCATTCTTCTGTAGTTTCTACGGTGTGTTTATTTTTCAAATTGCCAATCAAGGCAAAATCCTGGTCATTTGGCAGGTAAGAGTGGCCACGTATAGGACCAGGACATCCATCACTGAAAATTATGAGATGCTCATTGGTAATACCTACTGTGTTCATTAAAATATTTTTATAAAAGAGATGTGACATCACATTGCCCTTTTTTCCTTCTGTTTCGAGGTATAAGTTCATGCACACTTTATTTTTACTAATATCATGTATACCGAATACATACATCCATAATTGACGGGCATAGAAAACATCCCCTGTGCGAATGTGGCAGCGGCAGGTTCTGCATGTTTTTCACAAAAATTACTTAACTGCGTTCAGATTACGTCGTTTTTGTAAAATTTGCACTCAGTTGTGTAGTTTTTGTAAAATATATGTTTTTTTACAGTGTGATTCTGTGCTAAGTATGCCGTTTTTGTAAAATCGAATTAAACTGTCTAGTGTAAATTTTCCATAGAGCATAATGCCATGATTTAAAAAAAAAAGCCTTAAAATTGTTAGTTACGTAGTTTTTGTAAAAAACCCTAATCTTATTGATAGGTATTTAAAGTAGAGACTGAATCTTGGTAAGTACCAAGATTCAGTCCCTACTTTAAATACGTTCTCTATACGTAATAATAATAACTCAATGGACACCGGCTTCTTCAAAGATCAAATCCCCGGGTCCAGTTTAACCTCCCTTTTAATAGCCCATTTTGTAATTATCCCAGATAGTGCGTGTGTTTGTTTAACCCACAATGCCCTGTAAGTGCCCTTAAGTTATTCCTGCTTAAATAGTCTGGGGAGTAAAAAATATTATTGCAATAGTTTAGCTCCCATTGTAGGCAGTCCATTGCCATACTTCTACAAAAGTCGGGTGTGTATTGTCTGCAGTGGGGGTCCCATTTCCCTTTTACATTATAAATCTCAAAGGGCCTCTGCATGTTGGACCATCTTTTCCCCATGTAAGGACCGGGTATCTTCGTAAGAAAAAAAAAGAAGATACCCGAGAAAGAGACATAATAATAAAATTGTTTATTGCCATTAAACGACAGAACGAGTAACTATTAGATCCATAGATTTAGAATTTTTCGCTACTATGATTAGATCATCTTATGAACTTTGTTCTTGCCATTACAGTAGCAAGTAGCGCTGATTTTCAGTTGCACCAATAGAAGAGATAAGCATAATGCAATACAATAAAAATTCCATACAACAATAAAAAATGCAATGTAATACACCAATCAAAAAATAAAAATAAAATGAAACATATAGTTCCAATCACCAATCAAGAAATAGAAAAAAAGAAATGGTGTGTGTGTGCATGCATGTGTTTTGGTTTTCATGCATGTGTGTCTTAAAAATAATATTTTAGTTTTTAGTGTGCCATGTAGCATTGCTTCATTCAAATCACATTGTCTCCTTCGCAGAGCATTTTTGTATTTGCTTTTGAAATATGCTTCACCCACTAATACGAACACATATATTAACTTATGGGTTGGACGAAATGGACAGCAAAACAGGCGGTCGGATCGTCCACTTGGCTTAGCCGGCAAACCCCACAAGAAAGACTTATGCATAGAAAACACTCAAACTTAACAAACATGAATAATTGTGGATCACACAAATATTTGGACTGACCCAGGACCTCAAGCAAGGTACACTCTTACCCTATATAATGCACTACTGAGTCAAAATGTAGAAAGGATGAATTGCTTGTTGCTCACAAGAACATATAAAATAAAATGGCAGAA
The DNA here is from genome assembly GCA_933228765.1 of Miltochrista miniata. NCBI lineage: Eukaryota > Metazoa > Arthropoda > Insecta > Lepidoptera > Erebidae > Miltochrista > Miltochrista miniata. The sequence goes on from OW121747.1 coordinate 42,171,466, forward strand.
AATCACATTTTTTTTATATTTAGCTTGCCAAAATGATGACCCTTTGTTGTATGGGAGCCTTCCTTATTATTTATTTGTTTTTATTATTTTTTGTTATAGCGGCAACTGAAACACATAATCTGTGAATAGATTTCAGCTCTCTAGCATCAACAATATCAACATTCATAAGACACAACCTCATGACAGATAGACAGACGGATGGCGAAGTCTCATAAATATTGTCCCGATATTTACCCTTAGGGTAGACAACCCTAAAATAAGTACTTCTCAACACTGGTTTTCATGAGATGCTGGAACATGAATAGACTTTGTTAGTTTTATTGAACTCTAACAAGATCTGGGGTTGTAAATGTGAATATTACTGAAACAACACTGTCTGTACACACAGACAGTACAGCCTGGGGACACCCCCAGGCTGTATGTCTTAAATAAAAAAGTATTTTTATAGATAGTACTTACTTAGGAAACTACTGGGTACTTTGATACTTAGTATGTAGATCAGTATCAATTTTGCATGGTATTTAGCCAAAGATACGGAAACTTCTTGAAATCTCCCGCTGAAAATATGAATTTATTGTAACCCAAAACTTTAAATATGAACGACTACGTTTATTTTATCATAAAACTAGGAGGGATCAGATCATACGAATAAAAACTAAACTATACTTTTGGTGTCACTGAAAGTGTAAGGAATTATGTAGGTATTCTCATACTAATGGGGTAGTTAGTACGAAGCCGTTGCTTTCGTAGGAATTTACCATACACAAAATCATCAATGGACACTACTTTTGAAAAATGAAAAAAATATTTTAAGTTACGATGGCATACAAAAATTTACAAATACGGCTACAGCAGTACAGCTGAGCTACAGCTTCTGAAGTTCGCGCCAAAAATCAAGAATTCGAGACAGATCACTGACGACAGATACAGAAAAGCGAGTGACACCTGACACTGACAGCCTAATTTTTTTTTTATTCTTGGGCTTCGTCAGCTTGAGAGTATGCTAAAGTCAAGTAAATTCTAAGTCTAAAAAATATTCTTTTCCATGTCGAAACTCTCATATTACAGGATGGAATTTAAAGACGGTAGTTGGAGGTAAAGTACCCTTAATACTGATAATGGAGAGTTTGGTTGAAAGGAAACATTCCTTTAGTGCGAGGCCGCATTTGCGTTTTTCCGCGGCGGTTTCTAACCTCAAAATGTCATCAAACTGTCAAAATCAATGAAATCAAGTCAATGTTTTGACATTTTGAGGTTAGAAACCGCCGCGATAACCGCAAGTGCGGCCTCGCCCTTAGTATCAAAAGTAAGTGAAACTGCATTTAAAGAGTTTTGAAAAATCACCTGCTTGAGCCGGGAATCCAACCCGGGATATGTGAAAAAAAAACATTCTAAATTTTATGATACCGACCGAAAGAGTCTTTAATAAGGAACAATTTCTTTTAAACAACATAACTTACAGTAACGTAACAATAACAACGTATCTTAAATTAAGGGAAGATCAAGTAAAATATGTATTTATTGTAAAGCTTAATCACTATCTAACTAAAGAGATAAAAAGCAGTCTGATTGAGAACATCCTACTTTTTTTTGAAGTTGGTTAAAAAGTATATTTTACCAACTTCAAAAAAGCCCTCGTGGCCCCGCAGACTCAGTGTTCTGTAAACGATCACTGCAGTAAGCAACTTTCACTATGGCCGGTCCATGAATGGGTGACCATCCATGTGATCACTTTGTGACATTTATTTGAGCGTTTCCGTGCTTCGGAAGGCACATTAAACCGTTGGTCCCGGTTGCCAGTAAAATGGCAGTCGTTAAGCTAAGTTGAAGGCTTTATTTCAACAGCAGGCAGTCACAACCTGCGCCTGTCCATTTAAACGCATCTAGCGATTGGGGGCCACTTCTGACAGTGGTCCTCAAGATGGTGGCCCTGTGATGTGCCTCTTCACGCTCCTCTTAAAGAACCCGGGATTGTAAGATGAAGGAAATACGTGTGCGGGCAGGTCGTTCCAAGTTTTTATAGTTCGACGGAGGAACGATCTTTGGAAACGCTCTGTTTTGGCGAAGATTCTCTCCACTATGTATGAGTGGCATCACTGCCCGGCACGCAAAAACTATGCAGCACAAGTGTGTCCTTTTCGCAGATGACATTTCTGTAATAATCTCAGAGGAACGTGATCTTGATACTTATAGTGATATACTCAGGACAACTATTGAGACTGTAACGGGTTGGCTGGATGATAACAACTTAACGGTTAATCTGAACAAAACTAAATTAGTCCAATTTCACAATTATAAAAATAGTTATGACACAATAAATATTACTTATGACGGAAATATAGTACCTACAAGAGGTAGATCAAATGAAATTTTTAGGTATAATATTTGACAAGAATTGTAATTGGAAAGCCCATGTTAAATGTGTTTGTACACGATTAAACAAATTTGTATTTGCACTTAGGAGTATAAAGAATCAGATAGGGATCAATTCAGCACTGTATGCCTACCATGGATATATAGGATCTGTTCTCAGGTATGGAGTACTGTTATGGGGTAACTCCACCGATATTAACAGAGTTCTGATATCACAGAAAAAATGCGTTAGGGCTGTATGTAGAGCGTCGATTATCCGAACTAATTGGGGGACGTGGGTGTTCGGAAAACCGGTATTTTCGGATAATCGAACTACCTATATGTACATACATATATTGATTCAGCCATACATATTTACGTACAGGTATATGTAAATGAAAACCCTATTATTTACATTTATATCTTTAATGACAAATAGGAAATAAACAAAATAAAAGTGCAGAAAATCTTGTAGTAGAACTTGTCTTTACTAGTTACAATTAACGCTTAAAAAAATCTTGAATCTTCGTCTGCCGAAGCAAGCCTACCCGCTTACGAGCGGCTAGATCACGTACTTTTTTGAGAACATATATTTGATACTGGTCGCTCTCGGCCTGTGTTTCAAACCAGTGTAAGGCAATATCTAAGCAAGTAAACGCTTCAGAAGCACTAACTATGTTTTCATCTTCATTATCTGAACTTGTAGTTGATGTGGTGCTAGTGGTGGCGTCAGCCTTATTAGTCATGAGGTCTAAAATTTCGCTATCCTGCATAATTTGGTACCCGGGATCTTCATCGTCGATATCCATCCATTCTTGAATCTGTTCTTCATCACATTCCTGGCAATCGAGATTTTTTAGCATATCTATCATTTCAGACATATCTTCCTGTTTCTCATTTACACATCCATTTTGAGGATTTTCCCCTATCCCCAAAACTTTATTCCACGCTTTTTTTAAGTTCTGGTCTTTTACACTGTCCCATGCTGCTCCGATCATATAGGACGCGTCTTTTAAATCAATATTTTTATGATTTTTTATGAGGCTTTCTTCTCCATCCTCTTCTTTTTCCAAAAGTAACTTACGTAACAATTCTTTTCTATAATACCGTTTGAAAGTCTCAATAACGCCTTGATCCATGGGCTGTAATAATGAAGTCACGTTAGGTGGAAGAAACATGACTTTTATAAACTCGTCTTTTTCATTTAAGATGTCACATGATGGATGAGTTGGGGCGTTATCAAGAAGCAATAATGTTTTCTCTCTTTTACCATTTTTTAATTTGTGGGCCTTTACAGAGGGTATAAAAGTTTCTATAAACCATTCCACGAAAATTTTACTATCCATCCAAGCACTCCTTTTGCGAAGTATAAACGATAGGCATGGCAGACATATTAACGTGCTTGAAACAACGTGGTTTCTTACTTTTACCAATTACAAGCATGGGCAATCGGTGGATGCCAGTAGCATTAGCGCATGCTAAGGCAGTGATACGATCCTTGCTTATTTTAGGACCAGGTGCTGCTAATTCACGACGTGAAGCAAGAGTTTTTCGCGGCAAAGCTTTCCAATTAAGCCCGGTTTCGTCTGCATTGTAAACGTTTTCCAGAGCGTAATTTTCTTCGTTCAGTACATCCCTTAGTTTGATTTTGAATGTTTCAGCTGCTGATGAATCAGCAGATAGTTTTTCTCCTTGTATTTGAAGCTCACGAATGCCATGTCTTGATTTAAATCGTTTTAACCAGCCTGTGCTTGCTTTAAAAATTAGACGTCCCTCCTAGTTTTTTGTTAAATTGAACTGCTTTTTCACACAGTATTGGGCCGGAAACAGGTTCTCCCTGGCATCTTTTTTGAGTAAACCACTTACATACTGCATCATCTAAATTCGTGTTTGAGGCAAGTTTCATCGTTTTACGACTCGTGAATCCGTCAGAAGAATCGAGCTGGGATATAAAGTTACTTATGCTCGTCTTTTGTTTTTTTATATCCGTAATGGTAGACTTACCAACTTGGTATTCATTGGATAACTTGGTTGCAGATTCGCCTTCCTCTAACCGTTTATTAATCTCGTATTTATCTTTCATAGAAAGGACAACACGTTTACGTTTAGGCATTTTAAAAAAGAGTTTACTTTCACGCGGCAAAATTTAGTTTATCGACTAGCGGTTACTTGGAAGTGACATATATTATGTACGAGTACAATAACAAATGAACGAGTCGCGACAAGTGCACGAAAACTGAAGCGCGGGAGGCGCGCGCAAGGTGCCCGCGAGGTTGGGGGAACCGTTGACCCGCGCGTTACTACTGTTCGGATAAGCGGTCGTTCGGTTAAGCGACGTTCGGATAATCGACGCTCCACGTGCCGCACCCCTCGATTCTTGTAGACCGTTATTTAAAAAAACGAGGATTCTTACTGTTGTGTGCCTTTATATCCTGGAGATAGCATTGTTCGTAAGAGAACATCAAATAATATTCCCCAAAGCTTGTGATCAAAAGCGATACACCTCCGGGGATAAAACTAGACTCATTGTTACAAAATCCTGCAGCGCTTTTCATCAAAAAATTGTGGTAGCATGGCCATCAAGGTTTACAATAAGCGACTTAAATCTTTAAGGGAATTGCCGAGGAACACATTCCGAAAACGTATTAACGAATGGCTTTTGGAGAAATGTTTCTACTCGATGAATGAATTCTGGACAAGTAAAAATTAACATTGACGCAATTATAATTAACTAGCGGTACCCTGCCACGCTTCGCTGTGACTTTTTTATGGTGGTTTTATGTACCTATGAGAAATGAGGGACAAACTAAATGATGGGCACATTTAAAAAAAAAATGTGTGCGTGTACTATTGTACACACGTAAGAAGTGAAACTTCTTCATGACCTTATTTTTCTAAAGAAATATCATGAAATACAGGGTGGGCCAGAGTAAAATTCACTTTTGAAACCTATATAAAAATAGACTGATAGTACTTTAAGATTTTATTTAAAAAGCAACTTTATCTAACATTAAAATGTTTTTGTCTAGATGTTCTCCATCTCGCCGCAAGCATTCTTCTAAGCGGTGCTTTAAATTTTCAAAAACGCTCCGGCATATCGCTGTTGGTATAGCCACCATTTCCGTCTGAATATTTTGTTTCAACTCAGTGAGTTTCTTCGGTTTATTCGAGTATACCTTATTTTTAAGGTATCCCCACAAAAAGAAGTCCAGTGGAGACAAATCTGGGCTTCATGGAGGCCATTCGATGTCACCTCTTTTAGAGATGACTTTACCGGGGAAAATCTCCTTTATGACCCCCATGCAGACATTGAATGTGCGGCAGGTGGCGCCATCCTGCTGGAGCCAAGTCTGAGTGTTGTACTCTAGCAGCCCAGCAAGAGTTGGTCCTAAAAAATTCTCAAGCATTTTCACATATCGAGCCGTATTTACAGTTAATGCTTGGCCTCTTGATTTTTCAAAGAAATACGGCCCGATAAGTCCTTTGGCTGAAATGGCTGCCCAAACAGTCACTTTCTGGTAGTGAAGAGGCTTTTGATGCTTGCGCGAAGGCTGTACAGCGCTCAAATAACGGCAATTTTGTTTATTGACGAATCCGCTCAGGTGAAAATGAGCTTCGTCTGGTAAGAGGATGCTTCCAAAGTTAGAAAGTCGCTTTAACATAATAGAGGAAAATGATGCTCTTTTTGTATGGTCATTATGGGTAAGTTTCTGCACTAACTGGATCTTCCCAAGGCGCCCAAGCCCAAGGGCCCCGTATATGGACATTCATCGCACGATCCTTAGGTACAGTTTCCTGTAGGGTAGGGAGCGTTGGATCCCCTGATGTTGGGCATCAATCGCGCTAGTGCGGCTGATGCCCCCCTCAGTTTTAAGGACCATACTTTGGAAGTGATGTCCGAAGTTCCACCGGCCGTCGAGTACGAGCCCCAGATACTTCATTGAGGGCGCGTAAATAACGTTGTGGCAATGATGTTTTTGTTTCTACTTAACAATCACCCAACGTTGAAGAAGATTAAACAGAAATTCCTATTAAGTGGGCATACACATATGGAGTGTGACTCTGTCCTCTCAATTATAGAAAGAGCGACAAAATAACCAATATGAGATTCAATCACTAAAATGATTGGGCGCAGCTAGTAAGAACTTGCAAAATTCAGAATCCGTTCAAGGTAGTATTGATGACATTGACGGATTTTTTGAATTTTGGCGAATTAAAATCTAAGAAGGGACCTTTTGCTATCAAAAAACTAGACGACTCAGGGGAGAAATATCTCTGGCAACCAATTAAATGGCTCCAGTGGCTCCAGTACGATGAAAACTGACTTTACCAATAAGTATTGAAAAATAAAGGACTTGTTGGATGTCCTTGATTTAATCGACGAGTCTTTTAGGTTCAGGTTCATCATCATGCCTTTATCCCCGAAGGGGTAGGCAGAGGCATATTATATACCCACATTTCACCTTTTGATAATTTGTCCCACGTAATACGTTGTGAGCCGTATTGCCGTGTTTAAACGGACAGGCGCAGGTTGTGACTGCCTGCTGTTGAAATAAAGCATTCAACTTAGCTTAACGACTGCCATTTTACTGTAACCGGGACCAACGGCTTAACGTGCCTTCCGAAGCACGGAAACGCTCAAATAAATGTCAAAAAGTGATCACATGGATGGTCACCCATCCATGGACCGGCCATAGTGAAAGTTGCTTACTGCAGTGATCGTTTACAGAACACTGAGTCCGCGGGGCCACGAGCGCTTCAACGAGTCTTTTAAAGACTTTTATTTGCAACTTAAAACAGTCAATGACCCCTCGACATCTAACACTGATCCAGATTTGGACGAAGCAATTGATTATTCTACAGTGATTACTCCTTTTACCATATGAAACTGATACTCTGTAACGTAAATACACGTTACTTTGTGTAAAATAAATAACTATACATAAAAAAACTTATAATTTAAAAACAACAGACTTACCTAACAAAACCTACACTAAAATAATTCAAATAGCCTAAATATTGTGTACAAACAGTATTTACAATCTATACTAATTAAATAAAAATATTAAAACTAAAAAACAATAAAATATCAAACCCAATGCAATTATTTCATTGACTTATATCCTTGACTGTACCGGGCCATCGGATTCTATTGTGTTCGCGTTGCCTCCTTGCTAGAACGTACGATAGAAACCTGCGCGGGCGACATTGAATGACCGCAGCCTAGGGCGCGGCCATCTCAGTAGGGATGGGCAAATGGAAAAAATATATCGATATATATCGAATCGATACTTTTCAAATGTATCGATAATTATTTTCAAAAAATATTGATATACCGATATATCGATATTTTTTTGCTAAAGAAAAGATTACCTATACATATATTTTGCAATGTTAAATATACACATCCGATATATTTATTATTTTATTTATTCATCATACCAACACATATACATATTCAACATATCAACACGGCAATACGGCTTACGGGGACAAATTCTAAAAAGGTGAAATGTGGGCACATAATATGCTTCTGCCTACCCCTTCGAAAGAACCGGCTTGAAATGTCGTTAATTCATCCAAAACCTTATTAGATCTGACTTCCTATCAAGAAGTGGTTGGTCCAGATATTGCTTTAGCGCATTGGGCACAGATTCAGAGGTTGGGACCTCTTGCGTAGCTGATCTCAGAATTAAAAGATACTCATGTCTGCACCAGAGTCACCAGACTGATGACTTCTTTGTTTTTTCTGATGTTGCTCGGTCAGACCTTACATCTGGAGAACGTTGTCCTCTACGCCTATATTCTGAGCGAATATAGTCGCTTATTTTTGGTAAGGTTCGACGAAGTTGATTGATCGGTGACTTAGTAAACTAAATTTAATAGAGGAATGGCTAAGCGTTCCGTCACGTAATTGGCACTACTTATTTCTTCAGTAGCTTTTTTCAACGGGCCAAGAATAATAAGGTCGCGTATTATATTAAGTTGTGAAGTTATAACCATGTCGGGGGTATTTTTATTTGTTTCGCTTTTGGTAGCTAAAATTTTAACTACAAGTGCAGACAGTTTAACGAATCTCTCGAACAGAAATAATATCGTTTTCGATATCCGAAAATAAATATCGAAAATCGATATATCGATAAAATAAATATCGCCTATAAATATCGATTATTTTCTGAAAAAATATCGATATTTTGATATATCGTTTTTTTTTACCCAACCCTACATCTCAGTCGGCGAAAAAGTTAGTTAGCGGTTGCACGTACTGCGCCCCGATGCTAAATGCTAAACACGTCCGCACGTAATTGTGGATTTATCTCGCCATTTACAATTAGTTACTTTTGCAAAACTTAGTAAGCGCCTGGTCAGTGGTAATAATAATATTATTAGTCGACTGTTTAATCAAAATTGGAATTTTAACCCCGGATTGGGTAAGTGTCTAACATATTTTGTAACATTGCTAGGAAATGCTCCCTATTGTAGTACCTACCTGTATATAATGTAAACAAATGTACATTTTGCTATGATAATTTTGCATCCCATGGTGAATACCTAATTGTGAATCGATCCTGATTTAAAAGTCATTCACCATCATTTTATTTTGCAATACATGACTATCCATGACCCGCTCTGATTGCTACACTGCACTGCACCTTCCGCATGGCAAACTTCCCAAGCGCTTAACGGGGGACATCGTCATTATCACCATCACCATCTGACATCATCGGTGTCGCTTATCGCGGCTATATTTGGGACATAGCTAGACTGGTTCCATTGTTTTAGGGTCCAAGATTTGGGTTCGGAACCTGCACTACCTACTTACTGACCGCGGTCCAGTCCCCGGCTCCACGACACCAGCCCCAGCGACGACCTTCCACGCAGCCGACCAGCGGAGCTGCTATCGTCGCATCGCGCACTGGAAGTACCGCTACCGGAGCAAATTTGACGGGCCTTTACCACCCACGACCTTCGTTCGTCCTTGTTCTTATCAATACATATAATAAAATCGTAACAGGTCGCTGTCTGTACATGGAAGATAAATAAGAAAAAATATTATAGAGGGGCTTTATGAACGCAATAGAACCCAAAACAATGATTTTTAGAATTTTTGTCTGTATAACTGTATATCTGTTTGTCTGTACGGTTGTGCACGCTAATCTCAGTAACCGCTCAACCGATTGCAATGCGGTTTTTTTATTGTGTTGAGGTTTGCTCCAGTTTACATTTAGCGTTTGTTTTATGTAAATCGGTTTAGAAATAAAAGAGTTATAACACTTTTAAGAATCAGATATTTTGAAAATTTTAATTGTAGGGGTTTCTTTGAATGTGAGTGAACCTAAACAGGCGTGTTGGCTTAATCATAAAAGAGCTTAATGATTAAGACTATTTTTGAACAATTCAGTCCGCGCCGAAGGCGTGGACTAAATTGTTTTAAAATAGACTTAATCATTAAGCTCTTTTATGATTAAGCAAACAGGGCAGTTTCAGACGCTGCTTGATGACTCTGATGAAGAAATACCTTTCCTTTTATTTCACGGTCCATCCCGTGGGATATATTAGTGTGAGCTATGAGATCTAGAACGCGCAACTTCGTTTACGTCACATAAGATCTATGAAAGGAGAGGTATTTCTTCATCAGACTCATCAAGCAGCGTGTGAAACTGCCCTGTTTGCTTAATCAAAAAAGAGCTTAAAGATTAAGTCTATTCTAAAGCAATTCAGTCCAAGCCTTCGGCGCGGACTGAATTATTTTACAATAGCCATAACCATTAAGCAGCTCTTTTATGATTAAGCCAACACGCTACACAAACGTTGTTTATAATGAACATTCTTAAAACAACTTTACTGAAAAATGTTGAGCTTTGGCTACAGTGACATGGGTACATAAATTAAATCACCTTAAACATAATAAGTACATGCATACGGTCACAGTAACAGAGTTCGGTACTTAGAATCTATACATTATAATAAAATGATAGAAAAGCCAAAACTGTACATTGGCAATATTAACAAAAAAATACTCGCTGGGTGTTCTACATAAGATACCGAAGCTGAAAATATAGTTAGATTTTTTTTTGTCTGTTTGTCTGTTTGCTTTGCTTTGTCCGGAAGGATCTCGAAAAGTACTGAACAGATTTGGTTAAAATTTTGCACAAATATTACTTAGGGGTGTGGTTTTAAAATAGGCTATATATTATCACGCCACATATCCTAGGGGTTAAGCAGAGAGCAATGAAATGTTTAAACCGTTGGATTGATTTAACTAAAACGTAGCAGGAATATTAGTAGGAGATAGGTTTTACACTCAGACAACAATTATTATTACGCTAAATTTTTTAGGAGCTCGGCAGAGAACAATGAAAATCTGTTTGTATATTTATGCAAAATACAGAAATTACTGATAAATTTTAATTAATCTTTTATTTGAATAGCAATCTAGAGCCTTAATCATTAAGCTCTTTTATCATTAAGCCGACACGCCAGTTTAGATTTACCCTCACATTCAAAGGGATCCTTGAATTCTAGGTTTTGCGAAAGTTGGGATGTCTCTAATTCCTGAACTAAAAAAAACTTGTGTGAAACATTCCTTACAGTATTCCCCTTATAACACTAAAAAAAATTGTGGAATCCGAAAACGCATTGAGAAGTAACAACTAAAAAACCGTTTTGTCTTTCATCCCTTCTCCTAAAGGAACCGCGCAAAATATCGAGATCAAAAGTATCCTAGAACCTTCCTCGGATTATAAGCTCTGATTGTACTAAGTTTCATTCAAATCCATTCAGTAACTTCGGCGTGATACTTATTCGGAATACAGACAGACAGACACACATGAAAAATGTAATTTCATTTTCGGCTTCAGTAGACTCTCGACCCTCAACAGTTTTACTATATGTATAGACTAGCTAACCTTCGCAACTTCGTTTACGTCACATAAGATCTATGAAAGGAGAGGTATTTCTTCATCAGACTCATCAAGCAGCGTGTAAACTGCCCTGTTTGCTTAATCAAAAAAGAGCTTAAAGATTAAGTCTATTCTCAGGGCCGTCTTAACCGGGGGTTCAAAGGCGCGGCCGCACCCGGGCGCCGAGCCCGAGGGGGCGCAGGCCGAGCTCTAAACATTTCGATATTTCCTTACCTAATTAAACTTTAGCTCATAAGTACAATATTAACGCCATTCCCCGGTATCGTAAACTAACGTCAAATAAACACCTACATGCATAAAAATAAAGGCATAACCCATATTAAATTTCATTGTATTATTGTCACTTTTGCCTTTCGGCACGTGTCATACCGCTCACGATATGCAAGGTAAAATAGCTCTTATTTCGATAGACATAACAATTAAATTTATTTAACACTAGCGGACGTCACGCGGATTCACTTACGTAGTTCCCGTTTCCGTGGGAATACGGGAATTAAAAAAAATAGCCTATGTTCACCGCAAAGAGTGTAGCTTCCCAACAGTGAAAGAATTTTTCAAATCGATCCAGTAGTTTCGGACAATGCAAACGAACAATCAAACAGTCAAATCTTTCCTCTTTATAATATTAATATAAACACGGCAATATCTGCATTCCAAAGACGTTTGATGCGCCCTTTGACATAGGCGCCTGGCGCCCGCACTTTAAGCGAAATGGCCTCTATTATTAGGTGTTTAGGGTGTAAATTGTAATTTTTGCCACCTTAATGGTGGAATTTCCAAAAATCCTTTCCTAGTGGATCCCTAGACCATACAAGGAACCTATTTGCCAAATTTGGACTTTCTAGTCCCAGCGGTTTGGGATGTGCGTTGATTATCAGTCAGTCAGAACATTCACGTTTATGCTACTGCTCCACCTGCGTCTTAACACCATAATAGCACTTCAACGTAGATGTGGCCAAGGTTTTAACTTACAAACGGCATTAGTAATGGCATTAAACGTTAAGCGATAGCTCGGGCTGTAGGTTTTTTTCGACACATTATAGGGTTTTAGCAGGTAGTTTTGCGTGCTAAGCGATATTGGCTACATTAACGCCAGTTAATGCCATCTCATTTCGCGGGCTGAATGCCCGCGAAATGCCCTTAATCCAAAAAATTGGGGCTTACTCTATGATTGCTTTACACATTATGTATTAATAATATAAAATTTACAACCAAAGCATATTTTGACACCGATTTTTAAGATTAAAAATTTATTTCTGGCTATTATTTTCCGTTTGCATAGGTAGACAAAAAACGCCTTCATTTGCGGGGTTTCGTCTTTTTCTAAACTAGTCCCCTTAAACCCCTATTGTGTAATTAGGTTCAACCTCCATCTTGTGTTAACGCGTAACTTCTTGAATTAATCCACTCTAACGGCGTTGTGACGGTCTTCTCTCGTTTTTCATAAATTCATTTGCACTAATATTGTTTGCCATAATCATCCCCGATCATAATATAGTGTAATAATGTTTGCCTTAACAACTCAACAGTGATAACTTTTATTTGCCATAAAATGATTTTCTACAACAACATATATCATAATAATTAGTTTCCATAAGTAACACATCTCATAATCGACTCATACATACATAACAAAAAAATTTTTAACAAAAAAAAACCGACTTCAAACAAAAACTAAAAATTGAAAAATAAAATTAACATAGCACAAAGTAATAGGTTTTTATATAGGTAGTTTTATATCAGATATTATTGAATGTAATACTGAAATCGGCGCCAAGTTAAACTATAGGTTTAGGTAGATATTATTAATCTCTCATAGAAATATTGGCACCGACTTCAGTATTACAGTCAATAATATCTGATATAAAACTAAATTTACTACCTATTACTTTGTGCTATGTTAATTTTATTTTTCAATTTTTAGTTTTTGTTTGAAGTCGGTTTTTTTTGTTAAACATTTTTTTTTCATGATTTTCAGTGACGGTTAGACTGAAATTATATCTGTCTAGGGGTAATGTTCTCCCCAATACAAATTAATCAAGCCCAAACACAAGATAACTGCTGTAAATCGTTAAGGAATTCCCTCGATTCGAGGGATTTCTTCGATTTCTCCAGGATCCCAGCATCCCATTCTGACTTCCTGTATATGGGACCACATGGGAAGCACCAGCTTTCAAACAAAAAAAGAATTTTCAAAATCGGTCAACTCCTTCAAGCGATTTGCCGGTAACAAACATAAAAAAAAAAATACAGACGAATTGAGAACCTCCTCTTTTTTTGGAAGTCGGTTAAAACATAATCAAAATTTGATATAATTATGAAAATAATACATAATATTGTTAGGTCGAAATTAATTATTCTTAACACCCCGACTCAGTGCAATCCGACTCGGATACGTAAGGTTAGAAGACTAAGGCGGATGCGAAGCGAAGCGGAGCTCCCGCCTTAGTCTTCGTTCGTGGTTTTGTTTTAAACCACCCAGAAGTAGGAGCCCCGCAAAGCGGGGTTCCGTCGAGTTTGGTTAGTAGACGCTATTATATGGTTTAGTTTTAGGTTTAATTGTGAATAAAAAATCTGTGTCGTATAAATTATCTTTATTTATATTATGGTGAATAAAAGTTTAAAAACGAAAATTATGGCAAATACATTTATGGATTTAAATTATTATGACACTTGATCGATTATGACCAATGGAATCAGTGAAAGTCATTTTATGTCATTTGACGATTATGGCAACTGAAGCGTTATTTCTAATGAAATTATGGCAAATACCAGTATGGCATATGAAATTATGGCAAACATTAGTAAACCCTTTGTGACCTTAATGTAGCCAAAGCGCATTCTTAATGCCTTAATTATCGAGTAGTTGGACATCAACATTAATGTTAACGCAGGTGGAGCAGTAGCATTATACTGGATGTTTCTTTTAGGGTGTCAAGCCGCCACTAGCTGGTAGCAGGGTTCCATACCTATCGATTTAACCCCCCTGTATGTTCTACGATTTTTTGTAGTTTTCGAGATATAATTTTTTTTCGTTATTTTTTATAATTACGTGTCCACGTAGCTTTCTTCTTTTTGGTTCGACTTTTCATGGATATTTTTTTATTATTATAATGCCTATTGATTGCAGTATTATGGACAAAATAATCTCATTCCTAACTTTGATACAAGATGTAAAAATTTTAATCGATAATAAAAAATAGGGAATTATGCAGAACATTATATCTCGAAAACTACAAAAAATCGTAGAACATACATGGGGGTTAAATCGATAGGTATGGAACCCTGCTACCAGCTAGTGGCGGCTTGACACCCTAAAAGAAACACCCAGTATAGGGTGGCCCAAAAGTCGTGGATCAAACGCAACTAGGGGTTAGATGGGGTCACCAGCTGCAAAAAGTTGTTCTACGGGAGGTTCTTAAGGTCAACCCCTGCAGAGTTATAATTTATTTTGTTTTTATGAGAAAATTGACTTTTTTTTTACTAATTCTTATTAAAATTAGAAAAAATCTACATCCTGTATCTTTTTTATAATTTTCACTAGATTGGTACTGATCAGTCCTTGCGTTAGACATGCTATTTATGGTTGTTTATTGGTTGTGTCGAAGATAACATTAAGTTTTACGATTTTTGTTTTTCTCAAATCATAACTTTTTATTTACTTCGGACCCCACTGTGAAAAAAAATACTCTACCGAAAAGTGACCCTGTATTACAAGTTTTGGCGCATTTAATAGGGATTCTGAAAAGGTATTACACATGGCCATAAGTGGCTCTAATATCTTTCTAGGACGAAAAAACAAAACAACGATTGTAAAATAATTGTTTTATTAAGCAAAACATTTTACAATAAATGCTCAAAATTCCTGCCTCTGACCATAATACATAATCTGCACCGTCTAATAAAATTCCTACGTAACCTACGGAATGCACCTCTGTTGTTAGTAACTTGTACCCTAGCAAATTCGAGCTTTTGTCGTAGTTCTTGTTCGCTATTGTTCTCTCCTTGGTAAACTATTTCTTTAAAATAGCCCCAAAGAAAAAAATCTAATGGATTTAAGTCGGGCGACCGGGGTGGCCACGCAATATGACCGCCTCGACCTATCCACCGGTTGGGGAAGCGCTCGTTCAAATGATCTCTAACTGCTCGAGCGTAGTGAGGCGGGGCGCCATCATGTTGCAGCCACATTTCTGCTATTCTTTCTTCTGGAACTTCAGCTTCGTTAAGAATATGGTTTAAATTATTTTGCAAAAAATTTAAATACTGAGCACCATTCAGCCTTGCTGGCATTTCATGCAGCACCAACTGCTGGCCAATTATACCAGCCCACATGTTAATACCAAACAGATGCTGGAATCGATCATTTCTTATGATATGGGGGTTCACTCTGGAGTAAAAATGTAGATTGTGGATATTGAATACTCCCATTCTTCTAAAAGTTGACTCATCCGTCCATAAAACCTTGTTGAAGAACTGCGGATCCTCTCTGTGGTATCTTAGCATCTCTCTGCAAAACCGCACTCTAGGTTCATAGTCACCGGGCAGCAAAGCTTGCACCCTTTGCACGTGGTAGGCGTGATATTTGTTTCTGTTAATGACACGTTGCACCGTCGATCTTGGAATCCCGAGATTACGGGATATTTGGCGTTGACTTGTACTAGGATCCAATCTTAATTCTCTCAGCACTTCATCTTCATTTTCAAATTGCACCACAGGTCTGCCTGCTCTCGGAGCATGCTGACCGGGTAAGACTCCCTCCATGTACGAATTATGTACGCGCATAAAGACCCTGTAGTCCGGAAAACGATCACGGTTAGGGTAGCGTTGACGATATTCCCTGGCAGCAGCCCGGGCATTACCGTCACAAAAGCCATACAGGTAATGCATTTCTGCATACTCCCGTTGGGTGTATTCTCTCCTCGCAGCAGCCATCTGTCCACTTTTTTAGCCAATCCGTCCGATTCACACAGCACTGGTCACAGGTAGGCAATCTATCACAAGTCCGAAAAACAAAGCGTAGGTCAAAGGAAAGAAACTGATCACAAGTCGTCGTAAAACCGAGAAAAAGAACACGTGCGTACTCACAGGCAGGAAGCGAGTCACTAAAGAACACTAAACATTCTAAAAAAACATGCTCACGCGCATTCCCCCGGCCCCCGCCCCGGCCGCGCCGGCCCGGCCTTTGTTTCCTAGAAAAGATATCGCTACCTGATCTGACGGGTGAACCGGCCTTTTATTGACAAAGGATTAAATGGTTAGTGTAAAAGAGAGGCAGAGAGTCTTTGTCATTAATTGTATTAGTTCCAGTTTATTTTTAAATAAGCCTAATCGAGTTTTATGGTTGGGTTAACTTTGGCCTTGCTACGAATAATCGTACTAGAAAGATATTAGAGCCACTTGTAGCCATGTGTAATACCTTTTCAGAATTCCTATTAAATGCGCCAAAACTTGTAATACAGGGTCACTTTTCGGTAGAGTATTTTTTTTTCACAGTGGGGTCCGAAGTAAATAAAAAGTTATGATTTGAGAAAAACAAAAATCGTAAAACTTAATGTTATCTTCAACACAACCAATAAACAAACATAAATAGCATGTCTAACGCAAGGACTGATCAGTACCAATCTAGTGAAAATTATAAAAAAGATACAGGATGTAGATTTTTTCTAATTTTAATAAGAATTAGTAAAAAAAAAGTCAATTTTCTCATAAAAACAAAATAAATTATAACTCTGCAGGGGTTGACCTTAAGAACCTCCCGTCGAACAACTTTTTGCAGCTGGTGACCCCATCTAACCCCTAGTTGCGTTTGATCCACCACTTTTGGGCCACCCTATACTGTGTATAGATTACAGATCTTAGAGAAAAAGAAGTGAAACATCAAAAAAATTATTGCGTTTTTGGTTGACGGGGGGGGGGGGGCGCAGTGTGAGCTTCGCACCCTGGCGCTATATAGCCTTAAGACGGCCCTGTCTATTCTAAAGCAATTTATTAAGAAGAGAGAATTTATTAATTTCTAAAGAATTATTTTACAATAGCCATAACCATTAAGCAGCTTTTTTATGATTAGGTAAGCCAACACGCCACACAAACGGTGTTTATAATGAACATTCTTAAAACAACTTTACTGAAAAATGTTGAGCTTTGGCTACAGTGACATGGGTACATAAATTAAATCACCTTAAACATAATAAGTACATGCATACGGTCACGCCTTTATCCCCAAAGGGGTATCGAGGCATATTATATGTTTACCTGTTTTTAATTTGTCCCACGTAACGTAATAGGTGGTGAGCCGCATTGCCGTGTTGAAATGGACAGGCTTTAGTACTGCCTACTTTTGAAAATTATTAAATCTATAAGGTCTTCAACTTGGTTTAACGACTGCCATTTACTGGCTACCGTTAGCGTTAGTGTTATCGTCTCAACTCTTCCGATTATGCGTAAAGTTTTCAGTCTGTGGCCCTAATCTAACAAACGTTTCGTATTCGCGCTTCACCATACTACTTACTCTTATAATTAATTATTAAAGGGGCTAATTAATAAACACGTACGTCATACCGGCCTTGGACCCACTAAAACCATGAGGTCTCTTCCTATCCATCTAGCGCAGTCCTAGGGTATCCTTTAGAGGGCTTACCCGGGGCTCCCAATCGTAGGCTGTTAGGTAGGATACGTGTGGTTTTTAGTCAGTGGGAGTCATAGTACATTCATGTGGGATTTTCCTCACATTAAAAAAATCCATCTAGCGCATAACTCCCCGGGGAAGTTGGAGGATGTCCTAAATTTGTTCCCACATTTTGGTTACGACTTATCCTAGAGGCTCAAATAGAATACGGTTCAAACTTTGCTTATAACATAATTTCCACGCGGACGAATTCGCGGGTAACAGCTAGTTTTAAATAAAATTAGCTAGCTACTCCATTTATAGTTTCATTTAACCGAGTAGCTACGCTACAACTCATAGCATTTGATTTTAATATTTATCCAGTTACCGCATTTTTTTTAGATTTTGCTAATAATGTTCAAATAGTAAGTACCTACCTCCCTTGTTTTTGTCAATTAGGTATCATCTAATATATAAAATTCTCGTGTCACAGTTTTCGTTGCCATACTCCTCCGAAACGGCCGGCCCTGTGACCGGGAATAACATTCCACGTGGGCGGAGCCGCGGGCATCAGCTAGTGTATTATAAAAACATTGCTTGCCCAAGAAAACAATTCTTATTTTGATGGTGCCTTAGTTGATAACTACTGTAAACACTTTTATAGTTGCTGAGAACAAGTTGATAATTCGGTGATTAACTTGATAACTCGTCGGTGAACAACTTGACAGGTCTAATATTGCCAAAACTGTAAGAATTGTGTCTAATTTACTATCATAGTTTTAAAATTGGCCTAAAATAATATATGGAACGTCAAGGCGCAGTTGGGAAAGGGGTAAGTATAACTAGTTTCTCTAGGAAATGATTATATTCATTTCTTATTACACTATGTACTTGTTATATTATTTACTAGCGGCCCGCCCCGGCTTCGCGCGGGTATACTGTATTTCTCCACTATTTAATGGATGTTACATATAAAACCGGCCAAGTGCGAGTCGAACTCGCCCATGAAGGGTTCCGTGGCCGCAAGTAACATAGTATAAAAGTTCTTGTAGTTGGTTGTAACTTTGATTGATGGCTTGACACGTTCACTGTGGTAATGATTTTTCTAGGCGAAAATTTCGGTTTGTGACGTAATAAAAAAAACTACTTACTAGATCTCGTTCAAACCAATTTTCGTTGGAAGTTTATATGCCAATGTACAACATTTTGTCATTCTTTTAGTTTAGAAGTGAGAGGAAGGGGGGCACACATTTTTTCACTTTGGAAGTGGCTCTTGCGCAAACTATTCAGTTTAGAAAAAATGATGTTAGAAACCCAATAGCACTTTTGAAGACCTATCTATAGACCCCCACACGTATGATGAAATTTTTTTTTTGAGTTACAGTTCTGAGTATGGGGAAATTTACTGCTTTTTTTTTCTAGTTTTATACAAAAATCTTAATGCGGTACACAGAATACATCTACTTACCAAGTTTCAACAGCATAGATCTTATAGTTTCGGAGAAAAGTGGCTGTGACATACGGACGAACAGACAGACAGACAGACATGACGAATCTATAAGGGTTCCGTTTGTTGCCATTTGGCTACGGAACCCTAAAAAAGCCCAACAAAATCCTTTGCGTAGTTTTAAAGATTTAAGCATACATAGGGATATAGGGACAGATAACCCGACTTTGTTTTTTTATACAATGTAGCGATTATAATGAATTGGGTCTAATAAATCAATTATGATATAAAAAATTGCATAAAATAAATGAAGGATATGAAGCTACACAACTCCTACAAGTTTTTCAATGCATCATTGTTATACATATACATTATATTCGAATTCAGTATATTCTAGGTATCCACCAAGTTAAGAAACAAAAAAAAAACAATAGAAAGTGTGTAACGGGCAGGTTATAGGTAGTTATGCACCCCCATGTTCCACCCCGAACTGTTACTATCAACCAGTGACGTCAGACCACCCATGGTATATTGAACAAAGCCCATTGTTTCTTAGAAGGCTTTTATTACTTACACGCGTTACTCACGAAACGAAATACTTAATTGTTATGACATCAATTACTGGTATCTTAAGTATCGCCAAACTCATAAAGACTTGGACACCTCAGTACGAAATACTTAATTGATATAACATCAATTACGGGTATCTTAAGTATCGTCAAACTCATAAAGAATTGTACACCTCAGTATTTTTCCATCTAACGTGTGGCTTGACACCCACACTATCATACGTGTCTGTGACACACACTAACATAGCACTATCTAGTATATAAGCTCATGTAAGACCAACTATGTTCATTCTCGTACTGCTACTCCAAGAGCACTTGTCTTGCTCCCAACAAACGTTTAACTTGTATTCATTCTACATTAATTAATATAAGTTCTTTTTAATAAAGTTTTTAAAAAGACAAATTAAAAGCGTTTATATTTGACTGGCGCAGCCGGGTCGGATAATCGTCGCGAAAAGTTACCTGTCAAAAGTATTTAACTTCAGTGCCGACGCGTACTAATCGCCAAGACTTTTACTCCGTAAAGAATCTACAAATTTTGTCAAAGAACGTCAAGACACTTCGCAGCAGCAGCAGCACGGGAATCAGGATGGGATCGAGCGTTTTGTGAGTAGACCTTTGACTCGCTTTCCTTTTGTTCCATTCCTTTGACGTAAATCGGACTAGACATTGCCGGTAACATTTTTCTGTATTTTTGGACAAAAATCGCCGAATTTACATTTAGTTTTAAACTACGTGAGTTGGACACAAATCGCCAATTACGTTTATTTATTTGCCTTATATTTGTTGTGTTGTTATATAAACTTATAGCGTGTGTATTATTTCAAAATGAATCAGATCCAGTTGATTCCGAAAGAAATACAAGGGATTATTCCAAAGTATGATGGCGATGAAAAATTGTTAAATTTGTTCATAAATAAGTGTGAATATGTATTACGAAGTTTTAGAGGAGAAAATAATCCTGCAAAACAAACATATGTTTACCACTGTATAACCAGTAGGTTAGTAGGGAAGGCAGCTATATTAATTAGCGAACGAGAAAATGTTGATACGTGGGAGGAATTAAAAGAACTTTTTGTTCAACATTTTGGTGATCCTAGATCAGAAGCATGTATAGCGATAGAATTAGAAAACATTAGAATAAAACACGGCGAATCTTACATCGATTTATGCCATAGAATTCAAAATGTTAGAAGCTCGCTTATTTCCAAGGTAAATTTATTATTAGATGAAGGAGTTAAGGCAGCAAAGCAAATTATTTACAACTAGCTGTTACCCGCGACTTCGTCCGCGTGGAAATTATGTTATAAGCAAAGTTTGAACCGTATTCTATTTGAGCCTCTAGCTAGGATAAGTCGTAACCAAAATTTGGGAACATATTTAGGACATCCTCCAACTTACCCGGGGAGTTATGCGCTAGATGGATTTTTTTAACGTGAGGAAAATCCCACATGAATGTACTATGACTCCCACTGACTAAAAACCACACGTATCCTACCTAACAGCCTACGATTGGGAGCCCCGGGTAAGCCCTCTAAAGGATACCCTAAATTAGAGGCATTAGAGACATCCCAACTTTCGCAAAACCTAGAATTAAAGGGTCCCTTTGAATGTGAGGGTAAATCTAAAGTGGCGTGTTGGCTTAATGATAAAAGAGCTTAATGATTAAGGCTATTGTAAAATAATTCAGTCCGCGCCGAAGGCGTTTACTCACGCCCCCCCCCTTAAAAGCGGGATCGCACCCGAAACCCCCAAAGACGCGGCATAGCACTCGAACCACCTCCTAGGCGAGGACGCAGTGGCGGCCGTGGGTCTGCTGGGAGTCCTGGGACATCCTTCCGAGGCCTTACCCGGGGCTCCCAACCATAGGCTGTTAGGCGTTACGTGAGGTTTTTTAATTGGTAGGAGTCCGGCATAGCATCCACGATGGATTTTCCTTCACGTTATATAAAAGTATACTACATATTACATGGCTTGTACAATACCTAGTATAGTGTAGCCTGAAATTTGATTTATATTAGTGTGAGCTATGAGATCTAGAAAACTGATAAACTTACTTATTATGTTATATACTAAATGCATATTTAAAAACAAACACGTACTCTAATGAATTTGATTATTGTTCTTTATCAAGCCTATAAATTACTACTACTAATCTTTACAGTTAGGTACTTTTGATTGTTGCCCGTAAATACATAAACAAATATATTTTGTGTCTGTCAAGCCGTTAGAATAATTATATGAAAGAATCTATACTACTGATAATAAAACTGTAGAGGGTCGGAAGTCTGTACATGGAAGATATTTTGAAAATTTTAAGTGTAGGGCGTTCTCTAATCGATACTGAAGCCGAAAATGTAATTTAAAATTTTCATGTCTGTCTGTCTGTCTGTCTGTATCCCGAATAAGTATCACGCCGAAACTACTTAACCGATTTGAATGATACTTTGTACGATCTAAGCTTATAGTCCGAGGAAGGTTCTTAGATACTTTGGATCCCGATATTTTGCGCGGTTCCTTCAGGAGAGGGGATGAAAGGCAAAATAGGTTTTTAGCTATAATTTCTCACTGCGTGGTTCGATTTCAAATATTTTTGTTGTCTGAAAGGGAGTACTTTCAGCATTATTCCACACAATTTTCAATATTGAGGGTTATGTTGTTCAGAAATTAAGGGCATCTCAACTTTCGGTAAATCTAGAATTCAACGTTTCTTTTGAAAGTGAGTCTAAACGGGCGTGTTGGCTTAATCATAAAAGAGCTTAATGATTAAAATAATTCAGTCCGCCTTAAGTAAAATAATTCAGTCCAGTGAATTGTTTTAGAATCGACTTAATCTTTAAGCTCTTTTATGATTAAGCAAACAGGGCCGTTTCACACGCTGCTTGATGAGTCTCATGAAGAAGTACCCCTCCATTCGTACACCTTATGTGACGTAAACGAAGTTGCGAGGGTCAGCTAGTATGAAATATAATTTCATTGACTGCCTCTGTGGCGTAGTCGGTGTAGTGATACCGCCTGTCGCGCCGGAGGGCTTGGTTCGATTTCTGGGTTGTTCCAATTATTTGTGTGATCCACAAATGTTTGTTTCGGAGTTTGGGTGTTTTCTGTGTATAATATGTATGTATTTAGAAATATATAAGTATGTATATCAGTCGTCTGGATATCGTAGCAAACACAGAATTTAATTTTTCTCTATCGGGCCTCCAAGATATTTAGCGTGATAATATGTAACCGGTGTGTAAAACCGATCTCATACTAATATTCCTGCAACGTTTTAGTTTAATCAATCCACATACTTACATATTTCATTACCCTCTGCCTAGTCCCTAGGATATGTAGCGTGATAATATATAGCCTATTTAAAGAACCTACCTCTAGATTGCTATTCAAATAAAAGATTACTTAAAATTATTCAGTAATTTCTGTATTTTGCAAAAATATACAAACAGATTTTCATTGTTCTCTGCCGAGCTCCTAAAAAATTTAGCGTAATAATATGTTGTCTGAGTGTAAAACCTATCTCCTACTAATATTCCTGCTACGTTTTAGTTAAATCAATCCAACGGCTAAAACATTTCATTGCTCTCTGCTTAGCCCCTAGGATATGTGGCGTGATAATATATAGCCTATTTTAAGACCACACCCCTGTAGGGTATTATGTGTATAACTTCACATACTGTATGTGGGTAGTGCTAAATAAATCAGTCTGAATTGCTATCCGTGGTGTTCATTATAATCTTCCTAATATTATTGCGTAAATCCTACTGGCGACGAGGAAAAATTGTGAATTTGTGCGTTTTAATCAGTAAATAGTGTCACTAAGTACCGTTAGTTAAAATGCCAATCGGGAAGATCGAACAGTTTGACCTATCTAGCAAAAAGTGGTTGGCGTATATTAGGCGCGTGGAGCAGTTTATGGCGTTAAACGATATTAAGCCGGAACTGCATGTTGCCACTTTGGTGACTCTCGTGGGGGAAGCGACATATGATTTGATGTGTGATTTGTGTGCCCCTAACCATCCGGAGACAAAGAAATTTAGTGACCTTGTGAAAATTGTCGGCGACCATCATGAACCAAAGCGATCGGAAATCGCAGAGCGTCATGTGTTTCGTCAGAGGCGGCAAAATGTTGGTGAATCTTTGAGTGAATATTTACAGGCACTTAAACATTTAGCTACTACTTGCAACTTTAGTGCCGCGCTCGAAGAGAATCTCCGCGATCAATTTGTGTCAGGCTTAGCGAACGTCGAAATGAGATCGCGTATTTTTGCGGAACCAACAATAACATACAAGAGAGCTGTAGAATTGGCGTTAGCATTGGAAGCGGCCGAACGACATGCACAGACCAGCGTTGCGAACGCGGCGGGCGAAACGTCGCTTGCGTCCGGCGCCGCCTACCGTGCGCCCGAGGCACTGCACCGCGTTGGTACAGCGGCTGCGGCGCGGCCCGTTCGCATGCGCCCCGCTGACCGAGCCGCAAGCGACGCCCGCTCGTCTAACGAGGCGCCAGCCCCATCACGCACGGGAGGACGGAGTTGTTGGCGGTGTGGCAGAGACCATCGGCCGGAGATGTGCCGTTTTAAAAACTATTCGTGTGACACTTGTGGTCAAAAGGGTCATATCAAAGTGATGTGTAAAGGTGCTAGGCGCGAAAATAATAAGGTGTTTTCGACACAAAAACGCGTAAATAATTTTCTTGACAATAATAGCGGCAGTGAGGAATCGGAGTGCGAATTTTACAATCTGAACGTGTGCGGCAAAAGCGATAAACCGTATATGGTTACGGCCCTGGTGAACCGTCAAGAGGTAAACTTTGAACTGGACACTGGCAGTAAGTTGTCGACTATAAGTTTGAATTATTTTAATAAATATTTTTATGATATGACCGTTATTAGCAATGATGTTACTTTGTATTCCTATGTCGGCACTGTGATACAACCGGTAGGATATATTTACGTGAATGTTACTCTTCAGGAGCGCACGGCTGAAAAGCTAAAGTTATTTATTATCAAAGACGGTGGACCACCACTGTTAGGTAGATCTTGGCTAACTAAGTTAGGCATTAGTACAATTAACATAAATGAATTTTTATATAACATTAGCAACGATAATTTGGTAGATATTTTACGACGTGAATTTCCTACTGTGTTTGCCTCAGGATTAGGTACATGTGTAAAAAAAATGTCTCTTAAGTTAAGGGACAAAAATCCAGTGTTTATTAAAGCTCGATCGTTGCCGCTCGCGTTACGCAAACCTGTGGAGCGCGAGCTGCAGCGGCTCGAGGCCGAGGGTACCATTCGTAGAGTTGACTATTCGGATTATGGTACACCGATTGTACCCGTCATTAAGAAGAATGGTGAAATACGCATCTGTGGCGACTACAAAGTTACGATTAACCCTAAACTTTTGCGTGAACCGTACCCTCTGCCGCGTATCGAGGAGCTGTTCGCTGCCCTAAGTGGTGGAGAACAGTTCTCTAAAATTGATCTCACCAACGCTTACCAACAATTGATGTTAGAAGAGGACTCTCAGGCATGTACCGCCATTTCCACGCACGTGGGCACATTTGTTTATTCTCGTACTCCTTTCGGTCTCTGCTGTATACCAGAAAAATTTCAAAAATTCATGGAAGAAACAGTTAAAGGACTCAAGGGAGTGGCTGTCTTCTTCGACGACATCGCATGCACGGGTTCCACACGGGTGGAACATATCGCTAATTTGAAAGCCCTATTAAGTCGGTTGCGTGAGGTTGGTCTTAGAATTAAATTGAATAAATGTGAATTCTTGCAAAACAGTATTACATATGTTGGTTTTGTTATCGATAGGCATGGGTTACACCCAGACCATAACAAAGTTAAAGCAATCGTGGATGCGCCGCGGCCTAGTGACGCGACGCAACTTAAGTCTTTCCTGGGCATGGTAAATTACTACGCTAAGTTTATTTCTAATTTGAGTTCTATGTTGTATCCCTTGCATACATTGCTACGAAAAAATTGTATTTGGAAGTGGTCTAATGATTGTGACTCAAGTTTTCAACAAGTTAAGGCGGCTATTTTAGATAGCAAAGTACTAGTGCATTATAACCCGGAGCTACCTTTGGTGTTAGCAGTAGATAGCAGCTCCTACGGCCTTGGCAGCGTGCTATCCCACCGATATCCTAACGGAGACGAACGGCCTATATGTTTTGCATCGCGTACATTGAATTCAGCTGAGCGCGCGTACAGCCAGCTAGATAAAGAGGCACTGGCCATAATTAGCGGCGTGATAAGACACCATCAATACCTTTATGGTCGGCACTTTATAATTAAAACCGACCATAAACCTTTAACATTTATATTCGGGCCTAAGTTAGGGTTACCACAAACGGCCGCAAGTCGTTTGCAAAGATATGCAACCAAACTTGCTGCGTATGACTTCACCATTGAGTTCGTAAAGTCGAAGGATAACGGGAATGTTGACGCTTTGTCACGCTTGCCACTGCCGTACGAGCGCAAACAATCAGGGATGGATGCGGTTTCGTATATTAATTATGTTGAGGAGTCTTTTCCAATTAGCGCTAAAGATATTTCAGAATATACACAGAACGACACCGTCTTAAAAAATATTTATAATTACGTCATAAGCGGATGGCCTACGTCGGTAACTGATAACAATGAAAAACCGTATTTTTATCGGAAGGAGTGCCTTTCTATAGATAGAGGATGCCTATTATATAATCATAGGGTGGTTATACCGAAATTATTAAGACAACGTGTTCTTAAGGAGTTACACGAAGGCCACTTAGGTATTGTGAAAATGAAGAACCTTTCACGGAGCTACGTGTATTGGCCACAACTGGACGCGGCACTCGAAGCGCTGTGTCGCGAGTGCAGCGCGTGCCTGCAGCAGCGTGACGCGCCGCCGCGCGCCCAACTGCACCCCTGGGCTTTTCCGAGCCGCCCGTGGCAACGATTGAACATAGATTTCGCAGTGTTTCAGAATACCTATTATTTAATAACGGTTGACGCTCATAGCAAATGGATTGAGGTACAACGTATGCCTAGTACTAACGCTAGCTCGACGATATTGAAACTTCGTGAACTCTTTGCTCGTTTCGGCATTCCGTCACATATAATTAGTGACGGTGGTCCCCCATTTAACTCATCTGAATTTACGAGCTACTTAAATAAAAATTTAATCAGTCATACAATAACGAGTCCCTATCGGCCGGCGGGTAATGGGGCTGCCGAAAACGCGGTTAAGTTAGTCAAACGGGCTACGAAAAAGGCAGTGCATGAGGGTGTAGGAGTGGAGACAGCTGTCTCTAAATTTTTATTTCAGTATAGAAATTGCGAACATGCGACTACTGGTGTGGCACCTGCCGTAGCTATGTTCGGTAGGCGACTTCGTGGCCGCTTAGATATCCTTAAACCATCTACCGAACGTGCGGTAGAAGCATCGGAAGAGCGCGCAGGCCGGTCCCGACCTGGCGCTGAACGGCACGTAGACCTCGGCGACCAAGTCTTAGCTCGGGACTATAGTAAGCGCGCCGATAAGTGGGCACCGGCCACCGTGGTCGGAAGAGATGCTCCGCTCTCGTATAAAGTGCGATTGTCCGACGGTGGCGAGTGGAAGCGCCATATCGATCAGCTGTTGCCACTTAAGAAACGGGTTTCTCGATATTCGATGTCTAATACGGCCATTACTAATACAGAGGTACCGACAACCTCTGACGATGTCCCCCGCGCCACTGAAATGTGTACCGAGCCAGGTGTCGATCCTGCGGAGATAAGTACCAATGAGACTCAAAGTCAAAATACTAATCCGGAGCCATCCCTGTTCTCCAAGGAACGACCCAAGCGTAAATGTCTTTTTCAGGGTCAATATCCCAAATGTTAAACAGTAATTAAGGAACTATTTATAATGTAAGTACCTATTATGTGTAACTTCTAATATCACATATCCGTGTTTATATAGTACTTCTAATACTATGTAAGTGCATATGGTTATCTTTATACTTTTAATACTTAAACAATTTAAAGGTGGAGGTGTAGGGTATTATGTGTATAACTTCACATACTGTATGTGGGTAGTGCTAAATAAATCAGTCTGAATTGCTATCCGTGGTGTTCATTATAATCTTCCTAATATTATTGCGTAAATCCTACTACCCCTAAGTAATATTTGTGCAAAATTTGAACCAAATCTGTTCAGTACTTTTCGAGATCCTTCCGGACAAAGCAAAGCAAACAGACAAACAGACAAACAGACAAAAAAAATTCTAACTATATTTTCAGCTTCGGTATCTTATGTAGAACACCCAGCGAGTATTTTTTTGTTAATATTTCCAATGTACAGTTTTGGCTTTTCTATCATTTTATTATATGTATAGAAAATATATAAGTATGTATATCAGTCGTCTGGATATCGTAGCAAACACAGAATTTAATTTTTCTCTATCGGGCCTCCAAGATATTTAGCGTGATAATATGTAACCGGTGTGTAAAACCGATCTCATACTAATATTCCTGCAACGTTTTAGTTTAATCAATCCACATACTTACATATTTCATTACCCTCTGCCTAGTCCCTAGGATATGTAGCGTGATAATATATAGCCTATTTAAAGAACCTACCTCTAGATTGCTATTCAAATAAAAGATTACTTAAAATTATTCAGTAATTTCTGTATTTTGCAAAAATATACAAACAGATTTTCATTGTTCTCTGCCGAGCTCCTAAAAAATTTAGCGTAATAATATGTTGTCTGAGTGTAAAACCTATCTCCTACTAATATTCCTGCTACGTTTTAGTTAAATCAATCCAACGGTTTAAACATTTCATTGCTCTCTGCTTAGCCCCTAGGATATGTGGCGTGATAATATATAGCCTATTTTAAGACCACACCCCTAAGTAATATTTGTGCAAAATTTGAACCAAATCTGTTCAGTACTTTTCGAGATCCTTCCGGACAAAGCAAAGCAAACAGACAAACAGACAAACAGACAAAAAAAATTTTAACTATATTTTCAGCTTCGGTATCTTATGTAGAACACCCAGCGAGTATTTTTTTGTTAATATTTCCAATGTACAGTTTTGACTTTTCTATCATTTTATTATATGTATAGAAAATATATAAGTATGTATATCAGTCGTCTGGATATCGTAGCAAACACAGAATTTAATTTTTCTCTATCGGGCCTCCAAGATATTTAGCGTGATAATATGTAACCGGTGTGTAAAACCGATCTCATACTAATATTCCTGCAACGTTTTAGTTTAATCAATCCACATACTTACATATTTCATTACCCTCTGCCTAGTCCCTAGGATATGTAGCGTGATAATATATAGCCTATTTAAAGAACCTACCTCTAGATTGCTATTCAAATAAAAGATTACTTAAAATTATTCAGTAATTTCTGTATTCTGCAAAAATATACAAACAGATTTTCATTGTTCTCTGCCGAGCTCCTAAAAAATTTAGCGTAATAACATGTTGTCTGAGTGTAAAACCTATCTCCTACTAATATTCCTGCTACGTTTTAGTTAAATCAATCCAACGGTTTAAACATTTCATTGCTCTCTGCTTAGCCCCTAGGATATGTGGCGTGATAATATATAGCCTATTTTAAGACCACACCCCTAATTAATATTTGTGCAAAATTTGAACCAAATCTGTTCAGTACTTTTCGAGATCCTTCCGGACAAAGCAAAGCAAACAGACAAACAGACAAACAGACAAAAAAAATTCTAACTATATTTTCAGCTTCGGTATCTTATGTAGAACACCCAGCGAGTATTTTTTTGTTAATATTTCCAATGTACAGTTTTGGCTTTTCTATCATTTTATTATATGTATAGATAATACAGCTTTGAACGTATTTTTATACAACTTGCCGGAAGATTTAATCACTTTCGTTAGATTAAACAAGTGCACAATATTAGAGACAGCCTTAAGTATCGTTACAGAAGAGGTAAAGTTTAGAAATCAATATCAGATGAAGAATAAAAGTAAGCATCATGATAATTCTAATAATAATCAATTTAAACAAAATATTAATTTTTCGAATCAGTTTAAATTTGGTATACAGAACCAGCAAAAGGTTAACCCAAATTTTAAACCGAATTCTACTCCGTTTAATAAATTACCACAAAATAATCAAAAGTTTAATACTAACCAAAATCCACAAAATAATCAGGGATTTAGGTTTAATACGCATCAAAATGCACAAATAAATCAACAAAAACCTCCTTTTAGATATCCAAATGCTCAACAGCAGCAATTTCCTAGAGGAATAAATAATTATAAACAATCGGGTTTCTTTAAATCGAACCCAAACCAACAATTCCGTTTCGGGGCTCAAAATCAATCGCGTAACGTGAATAATGACGATGTGACTATGCGAACTGTTAAGAATAACAATATGGTAGGTTGTTTTGAACAAGAACTGGATTCGAGCGAAACTACGGATCAGTTTGAACAGTGCAATGAACACGAATATAACTACAACTGTATAGACGAAGAGGACGCTTATGATTTTTCAGACGAATTAGTCGGTGAAAACTCTAATGAAAATTTTTTCATAGAAGCCTCGACATGTCCCCAGTCGAAATAATTAACTTAAATAAGCATGATACTTTAAAATTACCCCACATAGAGTTACCAGAAATAAATTCAATTTTTTTGATAGATACTGGTAGCACACGTTCATTCATGACTCCTAGAAAAGCAAATGAATTTTACAGAAATTTTAAGTATGTTTGATGTCATTACGACTCATGTTTGTACCAGACATGATGAAGTAATTTTTATACCATTACCTAGAACTTTTAAATCACTATTACAACATAAATTTTTCTTGTACAACGTGGATAATTCTTATGATGGTGTAATAGGCTCTGATTTACTAAAAGAATTAGGAGCTAACATTGATATGAAAAATCAGGTTTTAAGAACTCT
This sequence comes from Miltochrista miniata, assembly GCA_933228765.1. Taxonomy (NCBI): domain Eukaryota; kingdom Metazoa; phylum Arthropoda; class Insecta; order Lepidoptera; family Erebidae; genus Miltochrista; species Miltochrista miniata. Next base: position 42,202,304 of record OW121747.1, read on the forward strand.
AAAAATAAATATTCCTATTTCTTACCAATCGCTTTTTGAAATTAAAGTTCCTGCAAGAACAGAAATTAGGACTAAAATTCCAACAACATTAGAAAATGGAAACGGGATAGTTCATTTTGTTGAATTTCGTCCAGGAGTTCGTATGCCAGACGCTTTAGTAAATTGTGTCGATTCTTTTGCATCAACAGTAGTGCAAAACGCTACAGATGAAGATGCATATATATCATTTTCTAGACCTGTACCAGTTCATACAATAGGAAATGAACCAAAAAATAGTATCAAAATAAATAACATATTAAATTCCAGTAAAATGAATAAAATTTTAGAAGATAATCTTTCTAAACTACGATTAGACCATTTAAATCAAGAAGAAAATTCTCTTATATCTAATCTTTGTCATGAATATTTAGACATATTTCATTGTGAACAATTACCCTTATCTTTTACAAATCAAATCAAACATAAAATTAAAACAAAAAATGAAGATCCTATTTATATTCGCCCTTATAGACATCCTATTAGCGAAAATGAGGAAATTCAAAAACAAGTCAATACACTTTTGGAAAATGACGTAATTATAGAATCTCATTCCCTATGGAGTGCCCCAGTTCATTTAGTACACAAGAAAATGGACGCTTCAGGTGAAAGGAAATTTCGCATGGTAATAGACTATAGACGTTTAAACGAAATTACTACTGACGATAAATACCCTTTGCCGAATATTTCCGATCTCTTTGATAGATTAGGAAAAGCAACTTACTTCTCCACTTTAGACTTAACTAGTGGTTACCATCAGATAGAAGTAGAAGAGGAAGATCAACCCAAAACAGCTTTTACGACCCAAGCAGGACATTTTGAGTTTAAAAGAATGCCTTTTGGTTTAAAAACAGCCCCTGCTACATTCCAAAGAGCTATGGATAATGTACTAAGAGGCCTACAAGGTATGCATTGTCTAGTATACTTAGATGACATAATAATCTATTCCAGAAGTCTCCATGAACATGTAGAGAAACTACGTAAAGTGTTTGATAGATTAAGACAAACCAACCTCAAAGTAACCTTAGACAAATGTGAATTTCTTAGGAAAGAAGTCCTTTACTTAGGACATTCCATTTCAAAAGATGGTCTTCAACCTAATAACGACTAAATTAAAGCCGTTTTAAATTTCCCCATACCTAAAACTCCAACGGAATTAAAAAGTTTCTTAGGACTTATAGGATATTATAGGAAATTTATAAAAGATTTCTCTAAAATAACACAACCTCTAACTAATTGCCTAAAAAAGAAGAACAAAGTAAATATTACAAAAGAATATATAGACGCATTTGAAAAGTGCAAATCACTTTTAACTAATGCACCCTTATTACAATTTCCAGACTTTACAAAACCCTTTTTGCTCACTACAGACGCATCGAACTTTGCCCTTGGTGCAGTTTTATCACAAGGAACTGTAGGTAGCGATAAACCTATAGCTTTTGCTAGCAGAACACTAAACGACGCAAAAACTCGTTATAGTGCCATAGAAAAGGAACTTCTAGCCGTTGTATGGGCATGCAAGCATTTTAGACCTTATTTGTATGGAAAGAAGTTTACTATCCTTACGGATCATAGACCACTTGTTTGGTTACACTCACTTAAAGAACCGGGTAGTAGATTAACAAGATGGCGTTTACGTTTAGCCGAATTCGATTACGTAGTTATATATAAACCGGGAAAACAAAACTTGAACGCAGATGCTCTTTCGCGTATTAAGTTAAATGTATTGAACGAAAACGAATCAATGATTGTTAACTTAGATAGCCCAGATACAGTAATAATTTCAAGCGATGATGAAAAATCACAATCGCCTATTCCGAACCCCAATAGACTGAGATCACCTTTTTCGAGTCGATCTATAGATAGTATAACTATCACACCATCGGAAAAACCAAACTCTTCAAACATCACGATCCATTCTGAGGAAAATACTGATTCATCAGATATTCCTATATTAAATGAAGCCATAGATACAAAACCTAATCAGATACTAATATTTACATGGAATAAAAACGAAACTAGTGTTAAAAATTTAACTAGAGATAAACAAAAGGTTTTTGAAGTACATATGCCTTTAAATAATTTAGAACTAATTAAACAGTTTCTAAAAAAATATATTTGCCCTAAAATAAAACAATTTATCTACTTTGAAGATAGGCGTCATCGTGAACAGTTTACTAATGTAATAACGACTTTATTTAGGAAAGATTCTGTTAAAATATATGAATGTACAGAAAGAGTAATTTACATCGAAGATGAAAACGAACAAAAAGAAATAGTTCTAAAATATCACATAGGAAAAACCTGTCACCGTGGTATTAGAGAAACAATAGCTCATTTAAAGAGAACCTATTTCTGGAGAAATATAGATCAAACAGTTGCATGTGTTATCAATTCTTGTGATTTATGTAAGCAAATGAAATATGACAGAAAACCTTTAAAACCAGAATTACAGCTTACTCAAACACAAATGAAACCTTTCCAGGAATTATTCATGGATATTTTCTCAATTGAAGGAACTTACTTCCTTACAATTATAGATGCATTTAGCAAGTTAGGACAAGCATTTGAAATCGCTAATAGAACGACACCAGAGATTGTTAAAGCATTAATAAAATACTTTTCAACTTATGGTATTCCTACAAAAATTAGTTCAGATCCAGCAACAGAATTTAATAACAACCTTTTAAAGGAAATGTTAAGTTTTTACAAAATAGATTTACACATTGGTACACCCCATAATCCAAATTCAATGGGACTAATAGAAAGATTCCACTCATAGAAATTTATAGGTTAGCTAAATATGAAAAAAAAGTAACCGACGCAGCTTCAGTTATGACTTATGCAATTATGTCATATAACCAATCGATTCAGTCTACAACAGGACTTACTCCTTTTGAAGTAGTTTTCGGACACACAGACTCATCAAGTGTCTTTGAAGTCGATTTCGAAAAACAGTATACACAACAACTTGTAAACGATCATATTAAAAGAACTAAATATCTTTACAATCATTTAGCAAACAAAATGATAGCAACTAAAGAAAAGATCAAAAGTAAACATGGTGGAGAAACCAATTTCCAAGTAAAACCGGGAGACGACGTTTACATTAAAGGCGTCAATATTAGGCGTAGTAAAGATAAACCGCGTTACCAAAAAGCCACAGTTACTGGCAACATTAACAGAAACACGGTAGAAATAAAGACGCAAAATAGAAATTCTAAAGTACCAATTAAAGACATAAAACGTCCTTCACAGGTACGTCCTGATGATGGCGGCGCAAGCAGCCCTAAGCCTGGCCCTTCAACTTCAAAGGATTGAACACAATCCGGGAATACTCCCAGTAAAAGAAGGTCAAGCCCAAATTAGCCTCTATAACTGGCATATAGTTAAAATATTAGATTTAGAATTAATTAGCAATAACTTAAACTATAACGTTAATAAATATTTAGAAATCAGTACTATTTTACAAGATAAGTTAGAAATTTATATGATAGATGGTAGTCATATAGACGTTGAACTCCAATGTCAGTATATAATGAACATAACTATAGAAAGATATAACCAACTTATACCAAATGTTAGAATCAAACGAGGTGCCATTAACCCACTTGGTTCAATTATTAAAGTAATCACAGGAAATTTAGATAATGAAGATGCGGTACGATATGATAACATGATTAATAAAATTCAGTCAAAACAAAATGCACTTGCAAATAAAATGACATTAATTTCAGAAATAGTTAGCACATTTGTTAATATTACAAATGCAACAAGAAATAATTTCCTAATGATAGGAAAAACTCTTAAAGAAATAGAAAAATATATTAATGAAACAGAGTACCAAAGAAATAGAGAGCTTATTTTAGAATCATTTAATTTACTTGTTCATAATTTTCAAGTACTTTTGACTCGCTTAGATGAAATAGAAACCGCTGTAGCATTTAGCCGTGTAAACATATTACATCAATCAATTTTAGACACTCATGAATTATTTACAATTTTAAAAGACATTGAGAAAACGGATAAATTAGTTTTACCTGTTAGTTTAGATAATTTGATTAACTTAGAACATTGTATTAATATTAAAGCTTATGTAAAAGGCAAACAAATAACTTTTATAATGTCAGTTCCAACAGTCCAAACAGAGATTTACAACTATTACCAATTGCATCCTTTCCCAATGTATAACCCAAGTTCAAACCATACATTCCTAATTACTCCTAAACATTCCTATATCCTTGCGAGAGGGTCGAAGATATTACCGCTCTCCCAACCTTGCAGAGAAATGGACGAAGGAAAATTCCTTTGTTATGAAAACGACATTTCACCTACCGAAGAAAGTCAATGTATCCAAGACTTGATTGACTTGAAATACTCTACCAAGATTACATCGTGCTCTCCGTTACCTGTAAAATCTTCAGAAATAAAGATTAAGTATATACAACCAAATTCATGGCTTTTATATACAGGGACACGCACATTTCTCACCGAATCCTGCGAAAATGACAAGAATCAACACGATGTTATAGGAACTTATATACATAGTAACTCTAGATCATGCCTGTCGAGTGGAGATTGGTAAAATCACGCTAAGAAGACGAAACATACAAGCGGGTGAAATAATGTATAACAGTATGCCAAATATACATCTGCCTAGCATCGAGTCACCGAAGGAGATTGTGCATCGAGAATCCGTCAACTTAGATAATATTAACTTGGATAACTTACAATTTCTCTCTCAAATATTAAAGGACAAAAGTGAAGTTTTAAACAGTGAAACCCAATTTGTGAATGTGCATAGTATAAGCATAGGAACTATTATTATTTACATAATTTTGATAACTGTTTTAATTGTAATTCTGTATCGTTGTAGATCTAAGATTCCATGGAAATGTAACTATCAAAATCGTTACCCTCAAAAATCAGATAACGACTTTGAACTTATGGAGGGAGGAGTTATGCACCCCCATCATCCACCCCGAACTGTTACTATCAACCAGTGACGTCAGACCACCCATGGTATATTGAACAAAGCCCATTGTTTCTTAGAAGGCTTTTATTACTTACACGCGTTACTCACGAAACGAAATACTTAATTGTTATGACATCAATTACTGGTATCTTAAGTATCGCCAAACTCATAAAGACTTGGACACCTCAGTACGAAATACTTAATTGATATAACATCAATTACGGGTATCTTAAGTATCGTCAAACTCATAAAGAATTGTACACCTCAGTATTTTTCCATCTAACGTGTGGCTTGACACCCACACTATCATACGTGTCTGTGACACACACTAACATAGCACTATCTAGTATATAAGCTCATGTAAGACCAACTATGTTCATTCTCGTACTGCTACTCCAAGAGCACTTGTCTTGCTCCCAACAAACGTTTAACTTGTATTCATTCTACATTAATTAATATAAGTTCTTTTTAATAAAGTTTTTAAAAAGACAAATTAAAAGCGTTTATATTTGACTAGGTATACAAGTTATTAATTTACCTACGACACTATTCCGTCAACGCGTGAACAATTTTATTACTTACACAAAAAAAAATTACAAGTACCTAGACACTTCAGTTTTATTTATTTGTATTAATACTCATACCCAATAAACAAATAAATATACTATATTGATAATAGTATATACATCCTTCATTATATTAGATTAATAACATAAACTATAATAAGACTTAGTCTAATGCAATTTTACGGAGAAGCTGGTATCATTATTTCCGCACACAGAAAAGCCGACGCACAGTGTAATAGGCCCCCGAGACGATCATGCCTCGCAATTGTCAATCACGTAAATTATGAATGGAAGTGGCTTCAGTGTGCGTGATTGCTTTGCATGTGTGTGTGCATCGATTGTACGTGCACATGAAATTCTACGTTATTGACAATCGCCAATTGATCATGTCGGGACCCCTTTAAGACACTGGCCGCTCGACGGCGCACGCACACATCTGCGAAATCGTAAGCCGTTTTGTTTATGTCGATTGTAGAGCGATGGTCCATCTAGACTTTAAAAAATCAAAGGGAAAACAATACATACTCCTATAGTTACCTAATTTAACGATTTACCAGAAACGGTCAAACTTTCAAATGGCCGCCCTCTACAATTGACATTTTATACTTGTCAACGTAAGGGGTCCCGACATGATCAATTGGAAATTGTCAATAACGTAGAATTTCATGGGCACGTACCTATACGTCGATGCACACAAACATGCAAAGCAATCACGCACACTGAAGCAACTGCCATTCATATTTTACGTGATTGACAATTGCAAGGCATGATCGTGTCGGGACCCTATTATTCACGCCAGCCACGGATAGATCAGTCAGTGGTTTTGTACAAGTTGTTTTGTAGCACAGAGCATCGCGCGCCTCTACAGAGGGAGGGGCCAAAGCTTTCAAACCCCCTCTGGCAATAATGTGACACATAATGTGACATATCGACGACAAAAAGTGCCCAGTTCCATACAAACTGAAGGAAGATTTCCCCCCGCCACCCGCAAAATATGACAGAAAATTTTGTACCGAGCAATCGTTCTATGCCGTCTCCCCTCAGACAGTTCGCGTTGCTCTATGTTTTGTAGCTAAAACGTAGTGTTACATTCTCTTTGGCTAGAACTAGGCTGTCTATGGTACACATCAGCACAGCGCGCGGCACTGACCTCTAGAATTATTATTTTAACGAACATTGCGGAGATCAGTATCAGTGTGACCGTTTTCAATATTTTAATACCTTTTCGGTGTTTTTTATTGTCTTTTTTCGATATCAGTATATTAATGGGTATATTGGCAAAAGTCAGTATTTTTGGGTATATTTTGAATAAAAGGTTAGGGTTACACCTCCGTGTCTCAGCGAACATTGAAGTTCTGGGAATTTCCCGGATTTTGTCCATAATATTTCATTTGGGAGCATAGACAATCATATGGCTTTCATACATTCCATGTATGAAAACCTCCCTAAATGCCTATTATTTTCATATAGTGGCAACATAAATATACATGACCTGTGAAAAGGTTTAGCCTCATGCTCACATTTCATGATATACCGGTTTACGATTCCGTGTTGTACCATTGGGTACCAAACCTTAAAAATATTCCGCTTTTTCATTTTGCTGACGTGGGGAATGCGATTGGGACCGTCATTCCAGCCCACTGGGACAGCTGGGTGTAGGGCTCCCGGTCTCGGAAAATGGCCGTCCTACCCATTAAACCCGGCGGAATTCCTTCTTCCTATAGCCAGCCGAAAGTCAAAGAATTTCAAAAGATTATTCCCATCGGGAACTGTTCGGCGGCTCTCCTCGGGGGAGCAAGATGGGAGGTTCCCCTGGAGCTCGCTAAGGACCTGAAAATAAAGCCCATTTCCATCGTAACGATTTTTTTCTTTGTAGGGTTTGTTGCAATAATATTCGGTAATTTTTTTTTATGAAGCGTGATGAAGTAGATTGAATTCAGTCCTTCAAATAGAATGTTAAATGTCAATTCAAGGTTTTTCTTTTATAAAAATAAGGTAGTACATAATTATAGAATAAAACACGTTTTGAAAATCGGTATTTTTATCGGTATATTATCCCTGTGCAAGTTGGTATATTTTTTAAGGATCTAAGGTATTTTCGTAAAATTTAAATCGGTCACACTGATTCATTCAGCGAATCAGCCGGCATCAGCAGCCTCTCCCACCGCCCGCGCCCATCACTCCAATTTTTTTAAATCTTTATTCTCAACTTGTCGACCGAAGCGAGTGTCAGTCATTTTATAAAAATATTTGTTTGTAATAAATTATGAGTAAGTACAGTTTGATATTACAATTTTATGTGTTCTTGTTGATTCTTCGGCTTAGTCCTGTATAATGTGAGTGAACTCAGATATTCTGTGTTAGCACGTGTTGGTAGGTATATCATATAAAATTACCTTTAAGTTAGTTCTATGTATAAAGTTATGCTCGTAGATTATAAAAAAATGGTGATAAATTTTTCTTACGTTTCCACATTCATCAAAATAAGAGGCTAAATATTATGATGAACAGTAACTGTTCCCATCATAACGGTTTTTATTCATTGTATCAAAGATGATGCTTGTTTATGTAGGTACATGGTTAAAAAAAGTAAGCGTTTCACCGGTCGCTGGCACGGCATAGATGAACAACACTGTTTAAGAACTTCCCTTAATGTTAGTATTTGTTTAGGTCATAGCTGAATTTACGATTTACAAAATTATTAGTAGATAATATATTGACGTCCATTTCGGGCTTTCGGCGTTGGCGACGAGGTCTCACATTTTCTGCTTTTACTAGCTGATGCCCTGGCTGGCTTTGCTCCCGTTCTTGCTCCGCATGGGAATATATTACAGGGCTAAAAAGTAACTTATGTATGTGCTAATTTATTGTGCTAATCCAGGCCTTCACAAAATATACTAAAGTACAGCTTTAATGTTAGGGCCACTAATAACAAACCTGATCTAATTTATTTCAAACATAAAAAAGTAATAAAATGACTAAGTTTATATAGAAAATAAGTGATATCACAGAGCCATCTAATCTTACTTTGTTCATTCTAATAGCTTCCTAAAACTGAGTTGTGAAAGTGTTTCTTTAACTTTCTTCCCCATCTTAGCGAAAATCATAGTTCGAAAATCCTAAATGAAGACCACATACAGTCCAATGACTGTATGTGGTGGTGTTCATTTAGGATTTTTGAACTCCATATATTATGTGAAAAGTGACTAGTTGTATATCTGGGGTAAAGAAAGGAACTAGCTCTTAGGATTCGAGAAGTCTGTTCTAAGAACCTCTTTAGTGTATTTGACATTTGTTAGCTGCTGTCCGAAACTGAAAAGCATAAAATTGTAGAAGTAAAATCATGAAAACTTTACATCACAAATATGATATACTTTTAATAGGCATAACACATAAAGTATGTATAAAATTATAAATTATTGTCTCCAAAATAGGGCTTGAATATCGGACGCTTTTTCAGTTCCGGAATTGGGTTTCGATATTCAGTATTTGAATTCCGGAATTCCGGAACTCAATCAAGTTTCGTTTTGTACAAAATAGTGATATGTAAAAAAAGAAACAGGAGCTGGCAGTCCTACGTGGTTAGTGATTAACTGCTTTGATTCCCAGTAAAATTACTTATTTTAACGTAACCAACTAAAAACCACACGTTTCCTAAATATTCCCTACGGTTGGCCCGGGTAAGCCCTTAGAAGGATGACCCCAGGATTCCCCACAGACCTTGACTATCACTGCGGTCTCACCTAGGAGTTTCGGGTGCTATCCCGCGTATTTAGGGCTTGTTCAGGTGTTATCCCGCATCTCAAGGCGTGTAGCGTGCGTGAAACTTTCACGTCACGCTTTCGTCTTGAGCGTGCTTTTGTAAGGACGGCGATTAGCCCTCCCACCGTCCTCAGGCCCCCGATAGTCTTGGGCATACCCATGCGGAATTCGGGTGGGAGCGTTCTCTCTCGATCACTTTTCGCCGCATTAACTGATCACAGAAAGACGCAGTGGCGTCCCACTTACTCCCACTGGAGATCAACTTCGCGACAGGAGAGACTTTGTCTCCTTATGCGTGTTCTACCGCCTGTACAATGGTATGTGCTCTGAGGAATTGTTTGATATGATGCCCACGGCTACGTTCTATCATCGCACCGCTCGCCACAGACAGGGAGTTCATACTCACACTCTACGTCCGGTGCGTTCCAGCACGGTTAGATCCGATAGGGGTTTTGTTCCGCGCACGCTTAGGTTGTGGAATGACCTCCCTGCCTCGGTTTTCCCAAACGCCTACAGTATGGGGTTCTTCAAAAGGGGTCTTAGAAGGTTTTTACAGGGTCGGCAGCGCGAGTGTGGCACCTCTGGTGTTGCAAACGTTCATAGGCTGCGGTAACCACCGGTCCTTTCGCAGTGCTGGCAATCAGGTGTGATTTCCCGGTGTATTCGTCACAGATACTTACTAAAGCTCTCGTGCCCGGTAAGCATCTGTGACAACCGGTAGGACAGAGCCCCCGCACCGTGGCTCCTCTCTAGTCACTCGCCCATGACCGATCTGACCGATTTGATAGCGGCGATTCGGTGATTCCCCCCTTGTGTGATGTGGTGTGGCGTTTCCAGCGCCTCCTTGCACCAGAAAAAAAAAATTGAAATATAATTAATTTATTTAAAAAAGTGCTCAAGTTGCCTCGCTGCAGATCCTCGAGACACGCCACCTCTGAGCAACGGACCACGCAGCACCCAATCGTAACCGATGTTCCACAAAAGCTGTCTTAAGACCGATCTCTGACGAACAGCACACGACGACGTATCTCGCTGACCCGGCTGGGCCCTAGCCAGCTTGGGTAAGTTATGGCCCTCTCGGAAAGATAGGCCCCGACAATTCGACGGACGTAGGGAGGCACTTCATGATAAATAAGCACCTCCCTAACGCAGCTCCAGGGCAAGGTGTTGAAGGCGATGCCGGTGTCTCTTGACATCGCCATCGCTTTCAACACCACCTCACCCTGCGATGTTACTTCCTCCGTCAGTCTTCTAATGCACATGATCGCATCCACGGTGGAGCGCCCTTGACGGAAACTAAACTGGTTATCCGCCAGATCTGACCCCAAGCGTGTGAGGTGCTCGACTGGGCGCTGTGCAATAATACGCTCAAGGAGCTTGCATACCTAACGAGGTTTGCAAGCTCCTTGAGCGTATCATTGTTGAGGAACGACCGATCGGGGATCGGCCGGATTTGCTCAACGGAGCAACACGATCGGCCGATCCCCGGATGGGTAGACTGCCGACCACCTTGCCTTTCGGATCAGAACCAGTTTCCCTGTCTTCTAGACCTTGGGAATTTGGCCTTTTTCGAGGCATGCACTAAAGCGCCCCATCATTCAAGGTCCGAGATCCTCAAGAGCCAGGACCCACGCTTGGCCTGGAATGCTGTAGGGTCCAGGGGCACGGTCCCTGCGGAATCTAAGCCGCAGTACAGTCGCCCCTAATTCACCTTCAATGACTTCGGGCACGTCGTTCTCGCTGTAATCAGCGTCGGGCGCCTGAGACGGAGCCATGTGCGAAGGAATATGTTCCTCCGCCTTGATGAGAACAGGGTACCCAGGACCCTCCTCACTCTGGGTCAGTGGAGCGCCTTGGGGCAATGTTAGCGCCTTGGGGCAATGTTTGCCCCTAATAATAAGGTACGGCCCCCATGAGTTCCGTCAGAACTACTAGAACTATGCTGAGCGAGATCTCTTGTCAAATTCTTGCAGCGTTTCTATCTATAACTCGTAGCATAAGTCAGAGCTAAGTCTAAGTTCGCACTATAAATTGAAGACTAAATGTAAAAAAATAATACAAAAACGTCATCAATAACATTATTCTTATTTAAATAGTATGTTTTCTACCAATACCATTCATTTTATGGATTTACTTTCTTAGTAGGTTTTAGAAATATCATCAAATAAAATGATTAATACCTAAGTATACATAATCGAATTAATTTGTTAATAGAGAAATCCTAAATTATCAACATTGTACTAATTAAAGGTAACTAAATTGCATAAGAAGCTTATAATATCTACATTTTTGTTTGTAATGAAATTAAAGAAGAAGCGAAAATATATTTTGTTTTCAATATCGAAATACCGGTATTGATCTCGCCAATTCCGGAATTGAGAACGATATTAGATTTTACCGGAATTCCGGAATTATGTCAATTCCGGAATTCCGGAGTTCAAGCCCTACTCCAAAAGTCTTGAATGGGACCTGGTTTCAACCTAGGCCTGTGCTATCCACAGATATCGTTCAACACATCTCTCATCATTTAATAACAATATTTTTAACTATTGAGTACTTAATTGCACACAAAAGAAAAAAATTGCAGCAAAATTACAATATAAAAAAATAATAATAATAATAATAATAAAGCCTTTATTGAATTCCATACCACATACATGATTGCTAATTCAACTAAACTAGATTTGTTAGTATGGTTAGTAGTACAATATTTGTGTATTGTATTATAATATTTATATAAACTATGTTAGTAAAGTTAGTAAGTTGTAATTATATTTCTAGGTATGGATCCCGTCTTGGGTATAGGCCTCCTCCAGCAGTTTCTAAATTTCTCTGTCCTGACCCTTGAACATCCATTCTTTCCCAGCAACTTCGCTAATGTCATCAGCCCAGCGTTTTAGAGGTCTGCCAACTCTCCTTTTTCCTAGTGGGCCTAGCCATTCAGTCACTGCAAGTGTCCATCTGGTATCTTTCATGCGAGCGACATGTCCTGCCCAATTCCATTTTAGTTTTAGGGCATGTTTTAAGGCGTCTGTAATTCTGGTCCTTGCTCTGATCATTTCATGTCTGACTTTATATATCCTTCTCAATTTCAGCATACTGCGCTCCGGCATGACCTTACTTTGCATTTTGTTTTGTTATCAAGTATCCATGTCTGGCAGGCATATGTTAGGCATGGCAGTAGGCAGGTGTCCATTACAATCTTCTTGTATTCTGAACTGAAATTTCCTTTCAAAATCTCTTTTTGCGCCCAGTACTTATTCCAGGTTATGTTTATTCTCCTGTCTATTTCTTTGCTATTGCTGTAGGTGTCAAACGACACCTGCTTTCCTAGGTAGACATAGATCTCCACATATTCAATTGTGTTTTCATTTACCTTGATAGGTTTGTGTAAACTGTTAGACATGATTTTGGTTTTGTTTGGGTTCATAGTCAGGCCTACTTTGTTACTTTCCACATCCAATATTTGAAGCATTTTTTCCAGGGCTGGTGCAGTTTCACTGAAAACAGCTATATATAAAAAAATACAAGGTACTTATTCAAACAACAAAATAAAGAAACAGCAGAGTAGAGAGAAATAAAATAAAAATATGTTTATAAATTGTCAAAATCATGAGTACCTATGTATTATTATTTTGCTGTGTTAAATAAGTGTCTGAAAAATTTTAATGATTAATATCATTTACAATTTTGTTATCTGCCTGAGTTAAAAACAGTGTTTTTTTCTGCATTTCATTTAATAAAAATTTCAGACTTAAGGATTTTAGCACACTGGCTGTTTTCAGTGTTCTCCGGTCTGGTCAGTTAGATTGAACGCAGCTCGCATTCCTGCACTGTCAGATTGCAACTATGCAAAATATTCAGAAACTGACAATGTTGTTATATAATCCAGGATTTGTTCAATGTGACTGCAGAATGCAGCCAGTATGACAAAGTCCTAAGAAAATAGCCAATTTCAAAGCAAATATTGGAAGTAGGTAGGGTTTGTTTGCATCAAATAGGCTCCGGAACTACTGGACCGATTTGAAAATTTCTTTCACTTTTAGGAATCGACACTCTTCCCGGTGAACATAGGCTATATTTTATACCCATATTCCCATGGGAACGGGAGCTATATTAAACTTGCTTTAAAAATGACAAAAAATATTATTTATACTTTACAAAAACGGCACTAAAATGGAGAAAATAAGATGATTTAGGAATTTGATAGTTCGGTTATTGTTTGTTCAAGAGCAGAGACCTATAAGAGTACCGCAAAAATATGATTGTATGTACACTCTTTATATTTACCTGTTATGTTGTTATTTAATGCCAAATATTATTGGTTTGTACATTTGGTTAGCGCTATCTTTATTGTTATTTATACATTTGACCCAGCCGACCCGGCAAACATTGCAAAAATATAGATTATCAAAGCAATTAAAACAAAAATAACTTAATCAACATTATCCTATCATAAAACTTGATATTTGCATCTTTACATAATAATGTATAAATCTTTACATAAAATGAAGCTGCTTTTAATGATTGCGTAGATCTTTTAAACTATTTAACAGATTATAATGCAGTTTTCAGTAATAGATAGCATGCTTCAAAAGAAAACTATGTTTATTACATACCTACATAATATATACAGAAAACCAAGCTGTGATGTTAATGAAGCTGTGCGGGTCAACTAGTAATATGTTATTTCTATCACTACTCTGTTATATAAGATGTGACTGCCATTACTGTTATTACACTAAATCCCTTTAGTTACAATCTGCGCACCAGCATTTTGTGGTAAATATGTAACACTGGTTCGACTTCTTTAGTAGCTCATCCACAGTAATGTTAAATACAACATTACAGTGTAATTTATTATGATTATCTAGTGTGTCAGAAGCTATTAGACCTTTTTCAACCCGTACATTTAGCTAAATATGACGTTTTACAATCACATCCTACCAAATCTAACCCTTAATTACCTCATAAGAAGATCTTTGGAAAAGTACTTCTATAAACTGTGCTAGTCATAATGATATTGGTTCATTGTGAATGCATTGTGTTACCTGTAGACCAAGTAGGCGGATTTAATATCACGAAATACCTTGCTGAATTTTTTTACACATTCCTTATCGCGGTTTTCCCAAAAAGGTCGCAGGTAGTCAGCCAGAGAATGTTGACAATATACAGCAACAGCATAGTTGCAACCAGTTTGTAGATACCTAGTAAATTTTCTGAGCATAGAAAAAGAACATGCTAACTTCTGTGTACTCATTCTAAAGATTAGGCGAGATCTATAGTAACGCATCTTGTGTAGATGTTTGTTACTCTTTCGCACTCAAACGGATAAACGAATCGGGCTGAAATTTGGTACAGAGATACAGTATAGTATGGAATAACACATAGGCTACTTTTTATCCCGGGAACGGGAACATATTTTACGCTGGCGAAGCTGCGGGCGTCAGCTAGTGTAATTATACAATTTGATCAAGTTTGAGTCGGACTCGTGCAAAGAGGGTTCCATACACAAAAGCGTTTGTTGTATGGGAGCCCCCCTTTAATACTTTTCCTTCTGTTTAATTAGTATTTTTTGGCAACAGAATATTTCAGCTCTATCATAATTCATATCATGGTGACAGACACATGGAACTACAGCGGAGTCTCAGAAAACAAAGTACCGTTTAAACCCCTTTGTACTGTACTATAAAAATAGATAGTTCTATATATTGGGCTATATCAATATTAAACTTCTCATTTTTAGGGTTCTGTACCTCAAAAGGAAAAAACGGCACCCTTATAAGATCACTATTTTGAAGTATTTTGTTAGTGTGTACATCTGTCTGTTTGTCAAGACTCTTTATCTCTTGAACGCTTTGAGGTATCGAGTTGAAATTAACACCATTTATTTATGGTATGTACTGTAAAAATCTAACATCTAAGTTACTCAGAATAAAGTACGGTCGTTTATGTCGCAAAAAACTTATATTTCTACACTCCCATGGGATTCAAAACTAATAGGATTGATATTTCCTGTTGACCGAGAACTACGAAATTTAGCAAGCGGTATCCTCAGATACTACAAATACATATAGGGGAAAATCTTACAATTATATAATATAATATTTGTATTTAAAATTTCAAATCATGCATAATATTGTCTTTTGAGTAGATACCTAATAAAAACTGCGAGAATAGGTTGCTGAACTACTTTAACTATGAAAAATGTACAGGGCCCTCGGTGGGGTATGTGTTTACATTGCACTTGAACTTGGAAGAGTTGTTTGGTACCAGTACAGGAAGCTTCTAGGCTGCAAACCGCTTTGTGGCAGCGATTTGCTTACAAGTGCACGCCAAAACCGAAAGTTTTTTTTTTATACTACCAACGTGACAGACTAGCAGCCTACCTGATCGAAATTGGTCATCGTGGCATATAGACGTTTGCAAAACCAAGGCTCCGGTCCAAGACCATAATTACGAGATGAAATGCTTTACTTGCGCTGCCAACCCTGCAAAAGCTACGACCTCCTTTAAAGTATCCCATATGAACGGCAGTGATGTAGGGAAGTTCTTAATTTTTCATATTCTCCTACAACCTTGGTATTTTTCAAACGGAGATTATTATTATTATTATTATATTTTTAATGCACTAGCAGATGTTGGATCTGATGCGTGCATATCACTGCACTTGTGTTGTTTATTATCAATGTTATTAGTTCTTATATAATGTTTGTCAAGTCTATTTTTGAAACTATTCACTGATTGAGCACTTATAACATTTTCTGGTAGTTTGTTCCACATATCCACAACGCGATTTGGCAAAAAGTGTCTTCTCGGATTGCTAGCAGAAGGAGACCTGGTAAGTTTTAGCGAGTGACCCCTCAAGTGGTGGTTTGGGTTCATTGTAAAGAGATCGCCAATACCCTTAACATTGTAGTGTCCAGTTAACATTTTGTATGTTTCAATGAGATCTCCCCTTTTCATACGGTCCTCCAATGTGGTTAACTTCAATTCATTAAGGCGCTCTTCATAGGTATTGTTTCTTAGTGTACACACCATTTTTGTGGCTCTACGTTGTACTTTTTCAAGCATAGTTATGTCTTTCTGAAAGTATGGGCTCCATATTTGATAAGCATACTCCAGAAGGGGTCGTATGTATGTTTTGTAAATTTTCAAAAACAAGTCCTTGATAATAATATTAAACGCTTTTCTGACCACATACAACATAGAATTAGCCTTCTTTGTAATATTTGTGATATGAACATCCCACTTTAGATTATGTGTGATGGTTACACCAAGATCTCTCTGCGAACTTACTGGTTGCACAAACTCTGAACCAATTCTGTATTTAATTTTTGGGTTGTTGCTACCCATGTGCAAAACCGTACATTTAGCAACGTTTAATGGTATGAGCCAATCATGTGTCCAATGTAGATTGAAGAGATAATTTTGAAAAACAATTCATTATAGTCTAGTATCGAGCAGGACTCGAACCCGCGTCTTCTGCCAATCCCCTCACATAAAATAATAGAGGTCTATATGACTTAAGAGCCACCTCAATAACTTTTCAAGCTCCAAAAACGACCCTCAATTTCTGCATATCACAATGGTTTTCACTTTAATATTGTAGGGTTTGATATAAATAAAAATACTGTATCTTTAGGGAAGATTTATTCTAAAAGTTAAACAAAAATATTATGTACGCAAATTAAATTAATGTCATAAAGTTCCATTGGCGCACACCAGTTTACTTTTCTTGTTTGTTCCAATCTTCCAAAATACTTGTATTGTATGTATAAATCCGGTCGCGCGCACACCGCATTGTAGGTATAGTTAGTATATAAACAAGCGTCTTCGGGCTACTCTAACAGGATGTCTAGATGTAGTGATAAGGGTTCGATCGTCAGCCGCTATGCGACCGCCGGACCAGCGGCGGCATCGCCACCGGCTGCGGTATTGGCAGCGGTTGCTTCCTCAGGATCTTCATCACATGCTTGAGACGCTTGCGATTTTTCCGACGACACCGCGACGGAGCGGGCATTATGATTATTATGCACACAATTTCGTTGTCGTTCAACATATGAGATGCCTTCTTCTTCTTCTTATGTCGTTTCGCAACTGAGACCGTCAGAGTTGAAGAGTGGCCCGCGCCACTGGCGACTAACTGTTGATAGTTATTGCACTTCGCTTCGAATGTTGTGATAATTATTGACAATCTGACTACTGCCGAGTTTCCCCACCTTGCGCGCGCTCTCCGTTCGATATACAATGAAATGGGTCCCTAAAAGCGGGCACACACGATCCAGATTCGACTAAATTTCCAATAAAACATCTGTATAAAGCGTACCCGAAGAGCGGTCTATCCCGGCGGAGTCTGCGTAGTTCGCAGCCGAGCTCTATGTATACATTGGTTGGTAGACGCGGTGCAGAGCAACTGGAAATCAATAAATGAGGCGCGCGGAATTACGCTACACTAATAAAGGTTTTCTTCCTTTTAGATATCATATAAATTTCACTGAAATGTGACGCAAGTGTAGGCGACCCTATCTTCTTGAGTGTTTTTGTTTTATGTAGACGTACGTGTACTTATTCCCAAACATGCGTGAAGTGACATGCGCAACTTGCGCAAGGGACAGTTCACGCCGATGTCGTTTCCGTATCGTTGCGAGATACTTGGAAAACACAATGGATTGCAGCGAGTGTAGATGTTTACAAACATCTGTACCATCTATACCATAGTTAGGTCCATAGTCATAGCCCGGGATCCGATTTGTTGCTTCTCCTCTCGCTTAAAGTAGGTAATATGACAGCAGATAGAAGTGGCGCCCAATCTTGTTACGATCAAGGGATAGAGTAACAGCAAATTATAAACTACATATTTTATTTATCTTGGATAAAGTTTTTTAATACAACGAATAAATTATTAAATATTTAACGCTAAGTTAGGTACCAGTTGATACTTTCATTAACAAAGAAGAGAGGTTGAGATGAAACTGCATAGCGTCATCAAAAACGTCACATCGCGCATGTCTTAAAACTCGCCGGGCTTGCACTTATTGACGTAATGTATTTAAAGTGCATTCAGTACCCGCGTCTAGTATGGATCAATATGATTTATTTCTATTTACTGGACAGCGCATACTCTGTAGGCTGAGCTCTTTACTTAACTTTACACGAAGATGTCATAAAAACCTCAAATTGGAGCAATAGCGTATTGGACTAATCGCGAATTGGACCAACCGCGATTTTTTCCTGTTTTTGACAATTGGACCAAACGCGACTAAAAGCCACCTTAGTGGTATATAAATTTACAAGTAAAGTACATAGTACATGTCTCTTATACAGGCCTCTCAACTTTCTCTGTAACACACGGTTTTGCGCCTTTCGCATCCACTTCAGCGTCCTTTTCCAAAAATATGCTTTTAAAAACCGTCCAAACGTGAATCGGACTCATGCACTGAGGATTCCGTACGCAAATCACGTTGTTGTATGGGAGTGAAAGTATAAACTCTTAGATATATATCAAGGTTCCTGAGATATGACTGGACACACAGACAGCGGAGTCTTAGTGATAGAGTTCCTTTTTTATCATTTGGGTACGGAACCCTAAAAACATCGTCTTATTTCTACTTTTTAGGGGTTTATTAGATTTAGAGAATTCTTGGCCGTCCTAATTTTTCACCTGGATGGGAACAGGATACCTGGATACTTTTAATTCCGGTTAGCGATACCTGGATACTTTTAATTCCGGTTAGCGATACCTGGATACTTTTAGAACAAATCTTTTTTTTTATTTTATTTTAATAATCATAGTACATGACAGTTACATGGTTTCTTATACTATCTATTGTTATATTTATACATATAATTAGCATTTTTACATTTGAGTACATACGGTTATAAAGTTATGATTTTACATAGGTATTTAAATACATTTTAATTCCGGTTAGCGATACCTGGATACTTTTAGAACAAATCTTTTTTTTTTATTTTATTTTAATAATCATAGTACATGACAGTTACATGGTTTCTTATACTATCTATTGTTATATTTATACATATAATTAGCATTTTTACATTTGAGTACATACGGTTATAAAGTTATGATTTTACATAGGTATTTAAATACATTTTAATTCCGGTTAGCGATACCTGGATACTTTTAGAACAAATCTTTTTTTTTATTTTATTTTAATAATCATAGTACATGACAGTTACATGGTTTCTTATACTATCTATTGTTATATTTATACATATAATTAGCATTTTTACATTTGAGTACATACGGTTATAAAGTTATGATTTTACATAGGTATTTAAATACATTTTAATTCCGGTTAGCGATACCTGGATACTTTTAATTCCGGTTAGCGATACCTGGACACTTTTAATTCCGGTTAACGATACCTGGATACTTTTGATCCCAGTTAACGGTTGATATTACTGTAAATAACGATATTTTATGCAGTCGCTGCCACGAAGTGTTCGTCAACTAATGGACTAGTTGACAGTTGTATATTTTTATTCGATCAGGATGATTGATGGCTCGTATTAATCTTACTGTCAATACATAAGACATTCATGTAAATATATTCACCGCAGACCACGATTGCAGACGTTTTACGTAGATACAAATGATTTAGAATTAGTTGCCATCAATCATATGAAGAATAATGAATACATTATACTCAAATGCACTGTATGAACTCTTAAAACACGTCATAAAATATCAATGTGTCCAAAAATTAGAATGGTCTGGGATATTGGTTGCATGCCAAATTATCGGGGCAACTGTAGTTTTCAGAGGCGGCAACGCAAGTGTAGCACTGGTATTGCAAACTTTCATAAGCTACCTACGATGATCACATTCCATCAGGTGGGCTGGTCTGCCACCTTAGTAGTTAAAAAAAATTGACGTTTTCGAAACTGCGGCTAAAACTCCTCCAGTTGATAGGTTCCGGTAGTTGGTAATCGTGAACAATGCCAATGTAATTCAGATCGTTGCATCATGTTCTTTTTTGAAAAATATTGTCATATCAATAGATTTCAGAGAAGACAAATAACATGCAAATAGAGCAACGTTTTTTTATCTAGAAACTTATTTACATACAGTGATCTATGACCGTAGATTGACAATGATCAACGACCCTGATTGTAATCGGGTTTCCACGTGTAAGATTTTTTTCTTTTGTGCCAATGATAATTCTTGAAATATATAATTTTACCATTCTTGTAGTACCATCTTTGTACCTTCGTTCCCCATTTACCAAAGAAGGTCAAACGCAAAATGTGGCGGCTTACCCGGGGCTCCCAACCGTAGGCTGTTAGCACGACACGTGAGCTTTTTTAGTCGGTAGAAGTCCGGCATAACATCCATGAGGACGTACAACGTAAAACAAAAATAAAACCGGCCAAGTGCGAGTTGGACTCGCCCATGAAGGGTTTCGGAGCAGCAAGTAACATAATATAAAAGTTCTTATAGTTCGTTGTAACTTGGATTGATGTTTTAACACGTTCGCAGTGGTAGTGATTTTTCTAACCGAAAATTGCGGTTTATGACGTATTAAAAAAAAAACTACCAGCTCTATCTCGATCAAACCAATTTTCGTTGGTAGTTTATATGGCAATGTACATCATACATTTTTTTTTGAATTATCATTCTCTTAGTTTAGAAGTTAGAGGGGGGGGGGGGGCACACATTTTTCCTCTTTGGAAGTGTCTCTTGCGCAAACTATTCACTGTAGAAAAAAATGATTTTAGGAACCTCAATAGCATTTATGAAGACCTGTCTATAGATACCCCACACGTATGGATTTGATGAAAAAAAAATTTTTGTGTTTCAGTTCTGAGTATGGGGACCCCCAAAATTTACTGCTTTTTTTCTAGTTTTATATAAGAATCTTAATGCGGTTCACAGAATACATCTAGTTACCAAGTTTCAATAGCATAGGCCTTATAGTTTCGGAGAAAAGTGGCTGTGACACACGGACGGACAGACAGACAGACATGACGAATCTATAAGGGTTCCGTTTTTGCCATTTGGCTACGAAACCCTAAAAAACAGCACTCGCAGTTGAATATTATTTTTCCTACAAAATATTTCGACATTAAATTATTGTTCGCTAATAGTAAAATCTAATATGGTCCAGAAACAGGCAGCGTATAGAATTAGAAACTTTAAAGTCGTGAGTTTTATCGCAGCCATTGCTTTACGCTGATGCCTTAGAAGAGAACCGTATCTACCTAAGTCAGTAGGCTTTACGATAGCTACTGTTTGAACTCAAACTTTTACTTTCCAAAATTGCACGTCATTGTACTAATCGGTAGGGAACCACCGATGACGGTTCATGCGTCGACAAATGATGTGTATGCAGTATGCAGATATTATGTCGTTGACGTAGAGGTCGAAGCAATATAGGATGGTTTTGGTATTTAATTTCCAACGTTTCTTTTTTGAATTTTTTCCACTTACTAACTACTTATATGGTGAACTGACACCTGACTTGATATTTGGGATTGACTTGGCTTGTCTGGTCGATTCTTATAGCGCTGTACTCATGCGCGAAGTTCACCATACCAAGTCCATACAATCACCATACCAAGCCTATACAATCACCATACCAAGCCTATACAATCACCATACCAAGCCTATACAATCACCATACCAAGTCCATACAATCATCATCCAAAAAAAAATGAAAAAAAGAAAAGCCTAGTTTAGGAACCTGTGATTGTACCTATCTCATTAGCTGTATTTTCAATAACTACCTATCTAAGACCACTGGATGTAATACTGGATATAATAAAAAAAAAGCTGGATATAGAAATAAACATTTTGTTTATCATCAATTAAACTTGGAATGGCGATTGTATAAACACATGGTGTGACAAGTCTATCTTATACAATACTTAGAGCAAAATGTTCAACCTGGTGTTATATCAACTGTGTTCCAACTGTCCCTAAAAGTACAATTCTAGAGCCTCGCTATGACTGTTTCCTTAAAATAGTTTGCTTTTTTCTACTGCTGTGTCAAATCATCTTCTGAAACTGTCTGTACTCCTAGAATATAGTCATAGGTAGTTTTCGAAACTCTTTTTGATGTCTTCTTCTTATTCGTTACACTCTTGACGGAATGGTCGTGGTCAACATGTCAAAGCGTCATTTACGGCAAAAGTAACTCGCCTTACGATTTTTCGCCATTTCTCCCTGCTAGCTGACAATCTGCAGCACCCATTTAAGGGGCCTCCTACCAACGCTTTTATCTGGTCGGTCCATCTCATTGGTGATCGTCCTCTCGGCCTGGTGCCCTCAACTCTGCCCTGAACAAGGTGCGCTCCACAGAATCTGGACATGTGACCGATGAATGTATAAAACATCTTTATTCTTTACGATAATGTCTGGTCTAGCAATATTCTTGCTTTCATTTGGTTTATGAAGGGTCTTCCTTATTACCTTATTGACGACAAGTAATAATTGCTAGCCACGTGAACTATTCTTTTTATCTCTGTTTACTTCTTCGTTCATGCAATGTCATATTAATGTTTTTAGCATAAAGTCCACACTTGGGTACTCAATATTACCCGTTGTTTCTTTACAGTACCCAGAACCAAAATGACGAAGGACGGAAAGCCTCTGGCGTTCCGTCACCTGACGCCGAGGAACAACCGCGCGGGGAGGAGGAAGCCCAAGAAGCAGGTCTCTGAGGACGAGGAAAGCGACGACTCCACCGTAGAAGAACAGGCTCTGGAAGCTCAGAGAACTCCCTCACCGATGCTTGATGAGCCGACAGTCAAGTTGCCTGAGGTAATTGGCAAATTTAAATTCGGCTTCAGCGTCTCTCTTCTCATAGAATCTGTACAAGAAGAAAAGAAGTTGGTCTGCCTTTCTTCTTTCACATTTAAAACCAATTAAATAAATAGGTCCTTGCCGTACATTACACGCACTGGTCGTGACGAATCTTGGCTAAAATAGAACTATAAGTAGAATGCTGATTTTTGCACAGCTCATCTTAGTTTGAAGATTGGACATCGCGCATTTTTTTCTGACTAATTTCTTCTTCTTATCAGTGCATGTCTTAACGTATTCCTACTAACATAATAAAGAGGAGGAGAGGAGGCTCCGAAACTACTGAACCGATTTGAAAAATTCTTTCGCTGTTGGTTGATTTACATTGTCCGCGGGTGATTTTTGCTATATTTTACTACGGGACGGGATTTTGCGGATGAAACCGCGTGGTAACCGCTAGTATCTAATACTTCTCTTGTCCTTAAACTAACTTATTTATTTTTGTTGATAAGTACAGTTCGCGCCAAATAACTTTTCGACTATAAAGTTCGTTCTTAAACTACAGCTGAGGCGGGAGGGGCGCCCCTTACGCCTCAGCTGTGCAGTAGTTACCCGTGTGATACCTATTATTGCATAATTGTCTTTGAAATGTTGTAACCATCAAAATCATCCTTCACAATGTTCACCTATACCGTTGTTGTTTTACAGGAGGTGCTGAAGTCGCTATGCAAGACCCCGGGATCGCTGATGATCGCTGGACTGGTCTCGTGGGAGATGGTGGCGCGCCGAGACAACAACCCCACCAAGCGGACCCACCCCAACTTGTACACTTTCCATAGGTTCACCGAACAACGGGTAAGTGTATTGTACATTAGCTAGGTGATGCTTGCGGGTAATTCTGTTTCCCGTTTCCCATGAGAACGCATTTGGGGGATAAAAAGTAGCCTATGTGTTATTCCATACAATAAAGGTATGAGTCCGAACCCGACCACAAGCGGCACTGCAGTCGCTGCAATGCCGCCACAGCACCACTGGTTCCAATACATTCTGTATAGATTTGTATTAGAATACATTCCGAACTCGGCAGCAGCGTCGCGACTGCACTCAGTACTGTCGCCTTGCCGCCGCGACCGCAATGGTGCTTGCAGTCGAGTTCGGACTAATACCTTAATATATACCTGTACTAAATCTTAACCCAATCTGTCAGCCCTTAGAACATGATTGAGTAACTACACAAAACACTTTTTATACGGGAATTTATTCTCATGGGAGCGGGAACGGGAACCGAATTCCAAGACATGTTTTTTATCAAGTTCCACAGAAACACGTTTATGACTACTTGGCAATCGAAGTGTTCTACATAAGTATTGTTTGTTGCAGTACCGTTTCATAGCCAGTCACTGCTCTGCTGGACACTCAGTGCTGGTCTCTGAAGACGGGGAAGCGTACACTTTCGGTACGTATACGTTTCTCACTGGCAATCTATTCTTTCTTGTGTCCTTTCAACACAGATCCCTGAACTTAGTGTGGTGAATTCTACGTTATCAATGGCTTTTTAGGCGGCTATAAAGTTGTGGCGTGACTATGTGTGCAAAATTGTGCAAGGGTTCCATGTTACTTGCTAAAACCAAAGATAATATAATTATTATTCTTTTGCGGGGACGCCGGCACCGCCGCGCCGCACACAGGTGAAAAATGCCCAAAAGACGGTCATTATTACGCTAAGCATATTATCGCCTATATATTGCTGTAATTAGTAAAAAATAGTTATTAGAAGGTGCTTTATTAAAACTTTACTTTATTGTCACTATGTTTCATTGATTTATTTACCCCCAGTTTCCGAAAGGCTGATCAACGCTAAAATTAACTAATCGGCTGTTAAAGGCGGATTCTCACAGAAGATCCAAAATGAAAATCCATTTACAAGGAACATAAATGCTTCGTAAATATTTAAGAAGAATGTAGGTTGTTGCTACCAAAGCGATTCGACGTCGTTGCTGCACATGTGACTCCATAGCGACCGAAAGTTCAACTGTACTATATTTAGGCGGATCAGTGTGGATCGGTTGGAGCGTGTCGGCGGGATCGCAAGAAAAGTTTAGTTCGTGGATCGCAGGAATTGGCGATCCATTTGGATCTTCTGTGAGGATTCGCCTTTAACAGCCGATTAGTTAATTTTAGCGTTGATCAGCCTTTCAGAAACTGGGGGTTAATCTTACTAATAATAATAGGCCGGCAAAGCGCGTGTTAGGTCGCGTATAGAAAAGGACTTCATAGTCACTCCGTGTGGACCCTATAACTTCTGAACTAAGAAGTTCATCTCAGCCGTTATAGAATTCCTTCAAAGTTTATTTAATGGACTAAATTTAAGAATATTTTCAGATTTTTTGAACTAGCCGATTAGGTTTTAGAGAGGGGATGGGAGACGCCCTATTTTAACAAAAAAATGCGCTTATAAATTAGATTTCTTGCAAATAGCTTGAACCGCTCGTCGCTCTGAGCACTCAGTGTAATGTATATGTTTACTTCAGTAAGCAACTTTCCCTATGGGCGGTCCTTGGATGGGTGACCACTACTTGACCACTTTGCGAAATTTATTTACAAGCGTTTCCGTGCTTCGGAAGCCACTTTAAAACTATTGGTCCCGGTTATCAGTATCATAAAAGTCTTTATGCCAAGTTGAAGGCGTTGTGGGTGGCTTGAAAAAGTTCCACAGTAGGTCACAACCTGCGTCTAGGTTGGCAGGACGTGTGTACCGCATCTGGTGTTTCTAACGTCTCTATGCTACTGTAACCAACTATCAGGTGAGCCCGTAAGCTTGTCTTCCACCTCAGTAGTATAAAAATTGGTATCTAAATAACAAAAACACATTTTAGCAACTTTGCAACGCTTTTAAGAGAATAATCTTATGATACCCCACACAATGGAGTAGACCCAAATTAAAAAAGCATCCACCCTGGGGATACACCCCCATTTTTTTCGGGGTTTTATTTTAATACTTTGTAGGCGTGGTAAACACACATATCCATGCAAAGTTTTAGCTTTCTAGCACTAACTGTTTCAACAGTAAGTCTAGGACGGACATGGTGAAACAACAAGGGTTTACTGAACCCTAAAAATTAGAAAGTCCAAAAATAATACTATTACATTATAAAAGTTACTATACTTATGATTATTTTGTAAAATTTATAATAATTATATGAAAAAAATAGATAATTTTATCATTAACATTTTTGTGGGTATTTTTTTCATGCATGAACATTGTTATATTTAGCACTACTTTGTTCTGGTGATGCAGGTAGTTGCAGCTAAATTTAGTGTCATATGAAAGCTACACATATAAGCTTTAGAAATATGTTAAAAATCCTGATTAAGTGCACTTTAGTATAAACTTTTTCACAGTTTAAAAAATAAAGGAACTGGAAAAGTACAGTCTTCTATTCAACATACATATATACATATGGTCACGCCTTTATCCCCGAAGGGGTAGGCAGAGGCATATTATATGCCCACATTTCACCTTTTTGTATAATTTGTCCCACGTAATAGGTGGTGAGCCGTATTGCCGTGTTTAAATGGACAGGCGCAGGTTGTGACTACCTGCTGTTGAAATAAAGCCTTCAACTTAGCTTAACGACTGCCATTTTACTGGCAACCGGGACCAACGGCTTAACGTGCCTTCCGAAACACGGAAACGCTCAAATAAATGTCACAAAGTGATCACATGGATGGTCACCCATCCATGGACCGGCCATAGTGAAAGTTGCTTACTGCAGTGATCGTTTACAGAACACTGAGTCCGCTGGGCCACGAGCGCTTCACACAAATGTAAGCTGTATAATTACAAGTCACGCACACATAGCGCCGCGCGCACAACGAGATTGAAGTGACGTCAGACTTGTCAAGTCACTTGATCGTCTCTGAAACGCATTACCAGTGCGCCACCAAGGCAGTCGAAATTCTATCTATTTAATGTGTTTGACATTGATTACATGTATTTATACTGCTAAAAGTTTGCCAACATTTCCAAGTATGTGTGGTGTATGGTACAGGCAAAGACTTCTAACAAAAGAGATTTCAAAAGCAATCCTCAAACACACACATTGCTAAGACTACAATCACTTATAAATATTTTTTACGTAATTGTCACCACATACAATAGCAATATACGAATAGAACAAGAGTAAAAGAGAAGGCGTATGGACTCCGATTGCAAGCCAAGTACCTACTTTCGAAGTTTTGACTCACTACAGTGCGAGCAACGCTGCTAATTAGCTCAGTTTATAGGTTTCAAAAATCGGTGCGTAGGGCATGTCTACCTCAGTTTATATAGAAAGTCTTTGGGTACAGGTCGCAACACCTGCGGCCAGCTCGGCTTCGGGGACACAATCACCCGCAACGTTCCGGAGCCGGTGCCTGCCTTGCGCGGCAAGAACATCATCCACGCTGCGGTGGGCCGCCATCACACGCTGTTCGTCACAGGTACTACTTTCATACTCACTTTTTAATTGCATCCTACTAATATTCTAAATGTGAAAGTTATTTTTGGATGTTTGTTACTCAATCACGCTAACGGCTGAACGGATTGGGCTGAAATTTGGTACAACCTGTATTCCAGACTATAAGCTATCTAGCTTAAAGTCTGGTATATCATAGGCTTTTCATCCCTCGAAAATTTTCCCGCGCGAATTTATCTAGTCTATCTATATATATAAAAATCAATGCCACTTTTCGTTGTAATTTTATAACTCCAGAACGGGCTCACCTATCCAAACCAAATGTTTAGGCTTTGTTCGGACTATTTAGTAGATGGTTTATGTGAAGTTTGCACAAAATCGGTCGAGCGGTTCTTCATTTATCACGCAAACGAAGTTGCGCGGGTCAGCTAGTATACAATAAAACATGACGAAACTTTAAGGGTTCCGAGCCGTCAAGTAAGGATCTCAAAATCATACATTTTGTTTGACAAACAACTAAGATATGTATTCTGGCGAACTTTATATCGCCTTAGCCTTGTCGGCGAAGCATATTTTATTTTTTTACGTATTCTGCTATTCGCGTTGGAGATAAATTTTCACATTATCAAAAATCATGAAAATCTTCTAACTACAAGTAACACACCCACATGAGTGAACATAGCCAAAAGTCTCACAGCTTTCATAACTTGATAATAAATAAAATGTTGTAAAGAATAAGCACATTCAATGGAAGTGGTCTGGGCCACATCTGCAGAAAATATAACGGCCGAAGAGCAAACAAGTTCTGAAGTGGCGATCGCGACTTGGTACATGTCGGGTACCCCGTCAGATGGACTGACAACCTAGAAAAGGTAGCAGGAAGACGCAGGACAGCACACTCCTACACAATGGAGAGAATCTTCGTCAGAACTGAGCTATTCTAAATATCATCTGTTAAACTATAAAAACTTGGAACGACCTGCCCGCGCCCGTGTTTCCCTTCTCTTACAAACCCGGGTTCTTCAAGCGGAGCGTGAAGAGGCACATCATGGAACTGCCAACTTGAGGACTACTATCACTGGCTATGAGAGTGCCCTCAATCGCTAGATGTCCTCATGGCTTTCCATCTCGCGGGATGTGTCAATTTGGCGACCTGAATGTTTAAATAGACCGTGTGTTGTGGTGTAAATTGGAAGAGCACTACGTCCAGCAGTAGACCGCCATAGTCTGATTTGATTGATTCCTTCCGGACTGTTGGTTCCACTGCTAAGTTCCACTAAGGAGTCCAACCATAGATTTAGAATTTTTCGCTTCTCTCAATAGATACACATAGCGTGCGAGCGAGACCTCATTTACCAGTCAGTACACATAGCTCGAGAGGAAAAGAGATAGCAACTTGTGACTCTTAATTTATCACCCTAGCACCCGTGGTGACAATATGTCATTCATATTTTACAATATTCTGTAGTGATCTTACGAATAAAATGGAAAATTTAATATTTTCTACGATGGTGTCGAGTTCAGTGTGTGAATTTGATATTAAATAACATATATAGATATTCATATATTCATTTTCACACATAGATATTTCTTTTTTGGTTTCGTTTTCTATCTGACACTGTTTATCTTGTACATTCTAAATCTATGGGTCCAACAGGATTTTCAAATACTCATGGACCCATTTAGGTAGTGGAACTAACAATATAATATGTTTTATCCTGGATTTTTTGGGACGAGTGACCACTAACCACATTTGATGTATGTACACCTCTGTCGTTTAAGATAATATTAAAACTAGCGGACGTCACGCGGTTTCACCCGCGTAGTTCCCGTTCCCGTGGAAATACGGCAATAAAATATAGCCTATGTTCACCGCAAAGAGTGTAGCTTTCCAACAGTGAAAGAATTTTTCAAATCGGTCCAGTAGTTCTGGAGCCTATTCGTTACAAACAAACAAACAAAAAAACAAATCTTTCCTCTTTATAATATTAGCATAGATAATGTCTGGTAATGTCAAGTGGCTTTTGATGCTTTTTATGACTTGTACTATGAGTTAGAAAGACGTCGTGAAGACTGATTTGCCAACCTCGCCTATTTTAGGTGTGTGCTACTTAGCTATAGAAAAACTTTAATTGAAATTTCAGACACTGGCACCGTTTACGCCTGTGGTGACAACAAGTGTGGGCAGTGCGGCCTGGGTAACACCACACCGCAGATCCTCAAACCTACTAGGATCCGTTACAGGTCTGTATAATATGTGGCCATACTCTCATATCCAGCCTCCATTGGTTTTAAACCGGAGAATACCTTTAACCCATATATGCCCAGCGGGTCGCTTTTGTCCTGAAAAACTGGATTTGGTAAACGCGCTATTTCGTCCTTATAAAACGTTAATTTTCAATGCCTAGTGTGATTTGTCAATAAATCAAAGTACCGTCTACCAAAATAAATGAAAATACTTGGATTGGGTTGGAGTTTGTTGTCACTAGTGACAGTTGTTTTTATGACTTGATTTTTGGTGACAAAAAATTCCGACTCTGCTGATAAAAATGTGAGTAACATCGTTTTTTGCGTAAAAATACCCAATAAGTCATTTGTTTTATAATATTAGATAGTTATTCTTTTCAATAACAGGAAATTTGGTATAAAATACTTATTTTATTCCTAAGATATAGCTGTCAGAACACTGACGGGTCGCTATTGACCTTAGACCATATAACACGGGACTAGCCTTTGCGAACCACCGCATACAAAAATATTCTGCCAGTTTTCATACAAGTGAAGGGGGAAAAACAAAGACATATAAAATTTCATTGCATTTAAAAATGTATTAATCGACAAACGCGTAATGGCTGTTGTGTGTTAATTGTTATTGTACAGTCAACTACAATGTAATGTACTAGTTTAATCATATAAAATGATGTACTGATGTACAGGCTTTTCATAAAGCCAAAAGACCAAATGGTCATGTGCAATGGCAGAAAACAATGCTTAAGTAAGGCGCATCCTGTGGTTAGATGATCTAAGCTATTGACCCATTGGGTAAAAGTGTAACTAATGTAAATTAGGTCTGAGGGACCGCTTTACACGAATGATATCATTGAAGTGTTGGAAAATTTGGACTCCAACGACGATGTACTGGGTGCTGACATCTTTATTAATCCTCCTGGTGATGGCAAGGTATCAGATGGTGATTCAGGGGACGAAGAAGTTACATTTTTCTATCACTTATCACGTCGACAGCTACTTGCACTGGCAAATCTTACTTATAGACGACCAATTACTGCGGAAACCGCGTCCAGTGAAGATGATGAACTTCATGATACACCTCCATTACCACTGGAACAAATAAGGCGCAGAGGAGGAAGAGGGAGACCCCAAAGAAGGGTTAGAGGAGCAATTACTCAGCGTCAAGCGCGTGGAGGTTGCTCTTGGAGATCCTTCCAAGGATAATCGTGCGTGGACTATACCACTTCCTAGGTCCGTTTGACGTTGTCTGAAAATAGTGATCCTATCGAATTCTTTCAACTTTTTTTCAATCGTGAAGTAATTGTTCACTGGGTCAGACAAACAGTTACATTATGCTGTTCAATCGGGAAATATGAATTTCTCTTTTCCAGACCAAGAAATTATTGTTTTGTTGGTATTATTATTTTGTCTGATTATGTTCCGCTACTGTGACGCCGCATGCACTAGTAAAGCATTGAGGATACTCATACAACTCATAACTTGCGGCACAAAGTATGTGCCGTAAAGATTTGAAGAGATTTTTCGTTATTTTCACGTGACAGATAATACTGAACTGCCAGAAAATGATAAGATGGCGAAAGTACGCCCACACATCAAAGGGAACCAATAAGATTTGGTTTCAAAATATGAATTGCTGCAACGAGATTGGGCTACAGCCTGTAAATAAATAAATAAATATAAGTAAATTTATTATTTACATTTAAACATGATAAATGAATACATATTTAACAACATTCTGGTATCTTCATTCATTATAAACTAAGTAGCACATTTGACCACGGGGTCGTTTTTGACCCTTTAAAAAAAACGTATTTCTCTCAGTGCCACCTCCGATTTTCACTTACAATATCCATAGGGGCCCTTCAACCTACCACATATCCAAAAATGAAAGAAATCGGAAACAAAAATAGTTCTGGGCATATATGGGTTAATCCGAAGGGATTGGCTGGCTAAAGGTATTCTCCGGTTACAGTACAGTACGGTTATGGTACAAGCTCTTGTGCTTGTGTGTTCACTGCTATCGCTGACATCCCGTTAGAGGCCTAAGAACAATCATCTTCCCAAAATTACATCAAGAGGGTTCTACTTCCAATGATAGTCGAATTTGACCTTACTAATTTGTATCATAAATGCGAAATTTTGTGAGGGTGGACGTCTGGATGTTTATTACTCTTTGACACTAACGGCTGAACATCACATATAGTCTGAAATAGCATTTATTAACGGAATAAGTTTTCATGGAATGTAGACAGAGAGTACCATCTAGTAATCTAGTTGAACATAATTATTATTTGTTTGCAGTGGTGCTCCAGTCGTGAAAGTTGGGTGCGGAGCTGAATTTTCAATGATCCTGGACTGCAATGGATGTCTTCATTCCTTTGGCCTCCCGGAGTACGGACAATTGGGTAAGATAGACAAGCATTTTTAGTGTTCTATGAAAGCCCTTTCCTTTCTTTGTTTCCTGAAAATAAGCTTGCGTTTTTATTGAACGGCAAAACATAATTTGTGTTAGATCTTTCCTTTGCTTGTGCTAACTTATAGGCGTCCCAGTCAGAGTCTGACTGGGACGCAGGGGCGTAGGGTCCATAGAAGCCGATTCCCGCTGGCTTCCCCTTCAGAACTGACAGCAAGGTGAAGTTACATCATTACTAAATCTCGGTCAGTAGATAAGATGATAAAATTTTCTTCTCAACGAAAAACCCCTGCTGCAAAATACATAGCAATGTGCAATATTGTGCATCGCTCAGTTCAGTCAAAGTTCAGTGAACTCCAAAAACACGATCATGGAATATGAGAAATAAGCCGGATTGCTGAATATTTGCGTCCCTTTCGTTAATAATACGCAAATGTCGGTTTCTCTCTCTACGTTCCGAGTGTTTCGAAAGATTATACTTGCGAATCTCCATCGTTCGGCCAGCGATCGGGCCTCGTTCTAAATCCACTCGGAAATAGCTTAATACGAGACGGAGAAAAATCGTCAATAATAAAGTAAAGTCAATAAACGTACTAAAATTTACTGTTGACGAAATAAAATCACTCATAGAGTCTAATTATATGTATTTTCATACAACGTAATTATATAATGATATTTACGACGCAATCATTTGGAATTTTCAATAACTAAATAAAATTAATGTATTAAGTACGCTCGTCGAACATTCTTTATGCACACTAGCGCCGCTTTCGAATATTTTGAACTTTTATTTACTACTTTATATTTTCTCTAAACAATGCGCAGTGCACTCCCAGAATTATTGAATAATTAGTTTGTTGGTCGTTTTTTTGCTGTTTATTGGTTAATTATAATTAGTTAGTGATAAATAGCATGGTGTATTGGTGAGTGGAATAGTGCGTGCAGTACTGTATAAATATATAAGCTGTAAATTGATAAGTAATTACGTATAGTTTACATTTTGCTTTGTTTTAATACCTACTAAGAATCTAGGTTGTTCGTATGCGTAATGGCGACGTTAATACATATAGATTGTTGTTTAATAGATTTTTTGTTATCTGAGGAAACATCTTTTACTAAATTAAGTTTTGAGAATAAAAAATATGTAATTCAATTGTGACTATAGATTATAAAAGAAAAGACTGCTCCTATAAACATTTTCATAGTTCGTTTTATGATAAATATACTTGGATGACAGGTTCTTGTAAACTCAATAAACTTTACTGTTTCCAATGTTAATTATTTTCCGATTCTAGTAGCGTTTGGAGTCGTACAGGGTTTACGGACATCAATAATATAGGAAATTCGACGAAAAAACATGTTCTGACTGAAAAACACATTCGTAGTTGTTTAAGCTTTCATGACTTTGGCAATAGCAGAATTGAGACATTTTTGAATAATAATTTTGAAGTACACAATAGGAAGGTTGATCGCAATCGTCATCTATTAAGACGTTTCATAGATACTGTAGTTTTGTTAGGTAAACAGGAATTAGCGTTCCGCGGCCACGATGAGAGCTCCGGGTCGAATAACCGCGGTAATTATATTGAAATATTGCAATATTTAAGTGCGTATGATGCTGTATTGGAGTCACATATGGAACAATGTTCTTCAATGCATAACCCCGTGTTTTCTGGACATCTACATGTACCTAGGTAAGATTTTTTTTACTAGCTTCCGGTTCAGGTATACCCGAAGGGGTAGGCAGAGGCATATTATATGCCCACATTTCACCTTTTTATAATATGTCCCACGTAATACGTTGTGAGCCGTATTGCCGTGTTTAAATGGACAGGCGCAGGTTGTGATGCCTGCTGTTGAAATAAAGCCTTCAACTTGGTTTAACGACTGCCATTTTACTGGCAACCGGGACCAACGGCTTAACGTGCCTTCCGAAGCACGGAAACGCTCAAATAAATGTCACAAAGTGATCACATGGATGGTCACCCATCCATGGACCGGCCATAGTGAAAGTTGCTTACTGCAGTGATCGTTTACAGAACACTGAGTCCGCGGGGCCACGAGCGCTACTAGCTTCCCTTTTGAAAATAACCAGCCCTCGCCACTGCTGGGACGCCTATAAGTTAGCACAAGCAAAGTTCAAAAAGCGTATAAGTCAGAGAAAAAAAGAGGCGTGGAAACGCTTCTGCTCCAATATTGAATCCAATAGTCACGCACTAAGAGTCAAAAAACTTCTATCTCAGGACACGGATAAGTCTATTGGATCTCTAAAAAAGGTAGACAACACCTACACAAAATCTGACTCCGAAACGTGTGAGGTCTTACTACAGACACACTTCCCAGGTTGTCAAATCCAATCAGATATCAACTGGGAAGACACAGAAGGCGCCATTGAATCCGAGCCGGACTGGTCCACAGCTATAGTCGTAGGCCATAGTATCCGATAACAAGGTAAGATGGGCAATCGAAAGCTTCCAACCATATAAATCACCGGGACTAGACGGTATACTCCCCGGACTTATGTTATGGTGTATAGAGGCTATCACTACGCACCTGACAAAGATCTTCACGGGATGCATCGCGTTCAGGTACGTGCCAAAGTCATGGAGAGAAGTCAAAGTGCTCTTTATACCTAAACCAGGTAAAAGTGACTACACTCATCCTAAGTCCTTTAGACCAATAAGCCTCACTTCATTCCTATTAAAGACTGTAGAGAGGCTATGCGAGAGAGAAATAAGGGAGAAAGTACTCCGACAAATACCAATGCACACAAAGCAGCACGCTTACTGCTCCGGAAAATCCACCGAATCAGCACTGCATGAGGTAGTATCGTACATAGAAGATTCCTAGAGAGTAAATCATCAACACTGGGCGTCTTTATAGACATCGAAGGTGCCTTCGACAAGACGACCTTTGTAAGTATCGAAAGAGCCCTGCAAAAGCATAAAGTACACCCCACTATGGTAAGTTGGATAGTGAATATGCTACGACACAGGGCTATACAAATTACAGTGAGCTCCACATCTAGAGGGATCGCAGCCAAAGTATGTCCGCAGGGGGGGTTCTATCTCCGCTGCAGTGGAATCTCGTGGTGAACGAGCTCATAGATGTACTCAACAGAGAGAGATACTTCACTGTAGGTTACGCTGACGACCTCACCATACTGGTAAGTGGCAAGTTCCTAGGTACAATAACAAACCTGATGGACAACGCCTTGAGGATCGTCGAAAAATGGTGCATCAGACATGATCTCACGGTAAATCCGACGAAAACAGAAATGGTTCTGTTCACCACCAAACGCCAAATAGATAATCTGAAACTCCCACAGCTCTTTGGCACAAAACTTTCCTTAGCAAATGAAGTCAAGTACCTGGGGGTCACACTGGACAGCAAACTGCTATGGAATAAGCACCTCACACAAAAAATCAGTAAGGCCACCATTGCATTCTGGCAATGCAAACGAATGATCGGTAAGAAGTGGGGACTCTCACCGAAAATCATACATTGGCTCAACACCACAGTCATAAGACCACAGGTAACGTATGGCGCAATAGTTTGGTGGCCCAGGGCCGAACTAGCTTCAGCCATAGATAAAATGCAGCAGTTCCAGAGAGCGGCGTGTTGCGCCATCACGGGATGCTTTCGCAACACACCCACAGCAGCGATGGAAGCAATGCTCTGCTTACCGCCTCTGGACCTGTTCGTTCACCAGGAAGCGGCCGCCGCGGCGGCACGATTTCAGGCGTCAAAACAATGGACGCGCTCAAGGGTAGGTCATAGGCGCATACTGGAGGACGCAATAGAGTATGAACCTCTCGTGGAAGCCCCTAACGACAAGATATCGAAAACATACGCGTTTGACCGTAAGTACAATATATCGCTGGCAGAGTCCGCCAAGGACCACTCCGGTATAAGAGAACTCAGAGTGTACACGGATGGATCCAAAACAGACCACGGATCAGGAACAGGCACCTACTCCCCGGAGCTTAACATACACTCATCAATACGTTTAGGGTCTCATGCGTCAATCTTCCAATGTGAGTGCATAGGTTTAATTAATGCCGCCAATGCAATCGACTCCAGGAAAATTGAGCACAACCACATCAGGCTCCTCTCAGATAGCGCAGCAGTGCTAAAAGCTCTGAAGAGCACCACAATCGACTCTGGGCTGGTGCTTCAATGCCACCAGGGGCTGCAAAAGCTGGCCCTAACACACAAGGTAAGCCTTCAGTGGATAAAAGGTCACAGCGGATCGAGCGGCAATGATGCAGCTGACGAACTGGCCAGATTGGGTTCCAGCACCACACCGGTGGGACCAAGCCCGATTATACCAATACCATTCTACCAGGTAAGGGCATGGCTGAGACAACGCACGAAAGAGCGGCATGAAAAGAGATGGGCACAAACAGTAAGTTGCAGGCAATCAAGGGAAGCTCTACCGAGACCCAGGCCAAAACTAGCTAGAACGTTGCTACATCTGAATAAAGGTGATCTACGAACCATGGTAGGCACAATAACGGGTCATTGCACAGTAAATAAGCACTTGAATGTCTTAGGTAACACGGACAGCACGCTGTACAGAGCGTGCGTGTTAAAAGAAGAAACCATAGCTCACGCAATCTTGGAGTGCGAGAGCCTGGTTACATACAGAGTCAACATACTTGGCAGCCCCACAGCACTCCGGGAAGCGTGTGAGGACCCGAAGAGGATCCTGCGCTTCTGGTCGAAGCTGGGTTGGCTGGAGTAACAGCCAACACTCACGTACAATGGGTCCACTGGCGGACCTAAGTGCGGAAAATGGGAGCACAAGAAGACTGAAGACTGAAGACTAGATCTTGGCTATACAGTATTATAATATGTTTTGTACATAACCCTACTGTTGAATCACTCTATTGCTCACTGCATTAAATCAGTTGATTAGTTAAATTAAGAGATCTAAACGAGCAGACAGCGAGAGCGACTTCATCCCAGATATCACAGAGCTATCCAGTTTGTAGAAATACTTTATTCATGCTTATAGGTCACAACACCGATGGGAAATACTTCGTGACTTCCACAAAGCTTTCGTTCCACTTCGAGACCGTGCCCAAGCACGTTGCCCATTTCTTCGAGAAGTCCAAGGAGGGTCACGTGTCTCCGGTCAAGGATGTCGAGATTGTAGACTTCTCTTGTGGCAACAACCATACTGTGAGTATTTTTAACCTATGATGGAAAACGGGATGTAATAAGCTATGTATGCATGTTAAATCTTTTTGTTGTTCTCTTTTGTGGTTGGGCTACCACAAGTCCGTCAATGTAACCTGTTCTCCAAATGAAACTGATATTTTTCATTCTGGCGACAAGGAGGGCTATCTTAATAACAAGCATTCACTACAGCCAGCACGCCTATCGCAGAGGCAGATCCACGGAATCTGACCTGTTAAGTCTAGTAGACAGACTGGAAAAGGCACTCTCAGTAAAAAATAGCTGTTGCAGCATCTCTTGCCATACAGGATGCGTTCGATAATACGACCACTGGTACTTTGATAAGAGGACTGCTCGAAAAAGATGTAGACTCTACGATAGTTAGGAGGGTAAAGGAAATGCTCTCTAAGATACTAGTTCATCTTTTACTACCCAATTACACACTAGAGTTGGCTACTGTCAGAGGATGTACTGTCATCTCACTCCGGAGCCATGTTTACAAGCTGTGCTCGAGAGTAGACACAAACCGCCTCGCCGGCAAACTCGACGAGTTTCTGCAAAAGAGCAAGCCGTGTTTCGTAACGGCTTTTCAGTACCGTAGACCACATCCATACTGTTCGGCAGATTGTACAAAAGACGTACGAGTACAATCAGCCGCTGTGTTTTGTGAACTACAAGAAAGCCTTCGACTCACTCGAAACCTGGACAGTCCTGGACGCTCTGCAGCGGGGTCGGGTCGATAGGCGTTATGTCGAGGCGTTGAGATGTTTGTACGAGACCACTACCATGACCATCCAGCTGGAGAACCCCATCGAACTGCACAGAGGTGTAAGAGAGAGCGACGTAATATAGCCGATACTCTTCACCAATGCGCTGGAGGACGTGTTCAAGACGCAGGACTAGAAAGCATGGGGCGTGAACATCAACGGCGTTCGTATTTCGCACCTTCGATTAGCCGACGACATCGTCATAGTGGCGGACACGCTGGAAAAGTTGGGCGGAATGGTCTCGACATAAACTTGGAGAAACCCAAGGTCATGTTCAATGAACACGTCACGCCGGGACCGATCTACGTCGAAGAATCGAGGCTTGAGGTTGTCCAGGAGTATACCTGTCTTGGGCACGTTACTCAAGGGCAACCTGGACAGGGAAATCGCTAGAAGAATCTCCATTTGGGTTCATTTGGGCTGGGCAGCGTTCAGCAAGCTTCGGGTTTCAATGCGCCTATACCGCACTGCCTGAAGACGAAAGTCTACAACCAGTGCATTCTACCAGTTATGACATACGGTGCCGAGACGTGGACACTTACGGTGGGGGCTAGTTCATGCCCTCAAAGTTGCACAGCAAGCATTGGAACGAGCCATGCTTGGAGCATCTCTGAGCGATAAACTCCGAAATGAGGTTATTCGGCGGAGAACCAGAGTGGTTGACATAGCTTGCAGAATAAGCACATTAAAGTGGCAGTGGGCCGGCCACATCTGTAGAAAAACCGAAGGCCCATGGAGCAAACGAGTTCTAGAGTGGAGACCGCGACTCTGTAAACGTAGGGTGGTAGGACGTCCACTCGCCAGATGGACCGACGACCTGGTAAAAGTCGCAGGCTGGGACTGGTACTGTGGCGTGAACTGGGAGAGGCCTACCTCTTGAGATTGATTGATTGAAAAAATGCGAGTTTTTTCTAAAACGGATTGCTTTATGAACAGCGCAGTTCTATTTGTCTGGAGCATTAGAGCACTCTAAAGAGATAAACGATAACCAGATCTGTCTGTTCTAATGCCAAATAAGATCGAGATGATTCTGAATTTCATCAGATCACTTGTAGGTGATGAAGGTATCTCACATTAATTTACAGGTCCAATATTCCTTTTGGTGAAAAAATCTTAACAGAAACAATATATCATTGTAATCATATTTGTCACCAGGTGGCCATCGACTCCAAGAAGCGTGCATACAGCTGGGGTTTCGGCGGGTTCGGTCGTTTGGGTCATGCGGAACAAAAGGACGAGAGTGTTCCTCGTCTTATCAAGTACTTCGAAAGTCAGGCGAGGGGCGTCCGCTCCGTGCATTGTGGGGCCACTTACAGCCTGGCCGTTAACGAACTGGGCGCTCTCTTCCTGTTCGGACAAACCAAACGCACCGGAGAAGCGAACATGTACCCGAAGCCAGTACAGGACCTCAGCGGCTGGAATATCCGAAGCGTCGGCACCAGTAACACTTCGATAGTCGTCGCGGCGGACGACTCGGTGGTCGCATGGGGCGTCTCCCCCACCTACGGCGAGTTGGGAACCGGAGATATCAACAAGTCCACCACTCGGCCCAAGGAGGTATCTCGCATGGACGGCCTGAACGTCACCCAAGTCGCGATGGGCTATTCCCACACTCTGTTGCTTTGCGACGACACTACCGAAGAGGTTAAGACCAAACTCGCTACCTTACCCTCTTTCAAACCTTAAAGCGACCCATTTAAGGCTTCACGGCGTGTGGAAGCCATATTCCTTCCCTTATTCACGCGGCACGCTACGAAACCCAACATTTTGACTCATTATAAAATTCACTCCCTGCGCTCCAAACTGAGTCTTTAAAAAGGCCGTCGTAGTGTGTCGCTACTGTACGTATTTATTTGCTTTGCGATTCGATCATGGTACTTACAATATTTCTTATTTACCTCCTGTCGTATTTTGCGATCGGTTTAACAAACCATTAACAGAGACAGATATTACCTACATAAGTACTTAATAATATATTTTACATATTTTAATTATACTAAAGTTTCAATTCAATTTCATTGATTAGTTCGCGTCTAAATAATGATAAGTTAAAAACAAATCCTTCCACGGATCTCCTTCACTTATATGTAGTTATAAATAAGTAAGAAAAAGCTCTTACTACTTATCAATACGGTTTCAAACTTATGATCTAACTACCTATTAAATTAATGTAGTTCACCATACTTTTTTTTTTGCATTAAGATAAAACGGCAACCCACCAAATGTCATTATAGTTTATATAATAAATAAATAAATAAATATTCACGGACATTTCACACAACGCTATCTGATCCCAAAGTAAGCTAGGAATAACCTGCTTGTGTTATGGGTATCAGACCTAGGATATTAATACTTATATACTTTTTAAATACATACATATTATACATAGAAACACCCAGACTCTTGAGGCTGAATGCTTGTCTGCCACCTTAGTGGTATAAAAAAAAATATTCAATACTATGTGAGAGAGAGAGAGAGAAAGGTGGTTTTTATTGGAAATGTAGCCAATAGCCATAAAACAATTTAAACTGCGGAGCCTCTATTATTTTCTTATCTTTTTTGCCAAGCGGTAGACAGTTCAAATATTCACAGATGTTGTATTTCTGTTGCTTTTATCAATTAATACTAAAATTAAAAAATATACGATTGTATGTTTATGTTTAAAGTTTGAAATCAAATTCATTGTTAGTGGATTAAGGGAAATTCGATTTTGCGCACGGCAACATTTTTTGTTCTTATGTTATAGAGTTGACACAAATACCCTAGTAGCCCATGCCACAGGCATAGGTAAAAAAAAGTTTAACGTCATTTTGTAAGACTTTATTTTAGTTTCGTGTTGTTTCATTTTCATTTGAAAATAACGATCACAATTTGTATTGCTGTACTTTAGCTGGCAAAGTTCATTTGTTTATTAGAAATGGCTAAAAATGTGTCGAACTTTAGCGGTGAAATATATTTTACCCTGAGCGTTCGCAGGTTCGTATTTAACACACGGGCAAGCCGCGTGTTAAAGACGAACCTGCTACGCCTCTAGATGAGGATTTTGGTGCTCACAATCATCTTGACCAGTCATTTAAAGACCAGTCATTTATAGACCTGAATTTCCTCATGCCGCCATGGCATGAGGAAATCTATGTCTATGAATGATATAGCTGCACTTCGAGAAGACTTTTTTAAACTGAAATTTGGTAACAAAGAAGATGTTCACAATAGGAACGGTAAAATTTCCGTGCCACCTCAAGAATTGTCACGAACGAAGTTTGTGTCCATGGCTGAAGCTATTTATCACTACCAAAGAGATACCCCGGCTCGTTTCCATTCCATTCCATTCCAGCTCAAAGCACAACCAATCCATAAATCTGTAAGAGGAGGCCCTAAACATCTTTCTGAGGTATCAAAGAAACCCATAACTGTTCCAGAACCTTTTAATTTGCCTGAAATTCACAAGAAAGTGCAGCAATCTACTGACAATATTCATAAGTTCAAAGCTTGCCCTGCTCCTAAACATATTCTAGAGAAACCTTACATACCTGTCAAACCTCCAGTTCAAAAGACAGTACCAGTCAGTCCTAAGTTCCATTACAAGAGAGTAAATTCTGCAGACCACATTAAGTTTGATAAACCTGTCATTAAATCTACACAGAAACCTGAAAAACCTGAAGAAAAACCACATCTGAGGGTGAAATATATTTTACCCCGAGCGCTTGCCCGCGTGTTAAAGACGAACCTGTTACGCCTCTAGATGAGGATTTTGGTGCTCACAATCATCTTGACCAGTCATTTGAAGACCAGTCATTCATTGACATGGATTTCCTCATGCCGCCACGGCATGAGGATATCTATGTCTATGAATGATATAGCTGCACTTCGAGAAGACTTTTTTAAACTGAAATTTGGTAACAAAGAAGATGTTCACAATAGGAACGGTAAAATTTCCGTGCCACCTCAAAAATTGTCACGAACGAAGTTTGTGTCCATGGCTGAAGCTATTTATCACTACCAAAGAGATACCCCGGCTCGTTTCCATTCCATTCCATTCCAGCTCAAAGCGCAACCAATCCATAAATCTGTAAGAGGAGGCCCGAAACATCTTTCTGAGGTATCAAAGAAACCCATAACTGTTCCAGAACCTTTTAATTTGCCTGAAATTCACAAGAAAGTGCAGCAATCTGCTGACAATATTCATAAGGTCAAAGGTATGTAAGGTTTCTCATGAATATGTTTAGGAGCACCTAAACATATTCTAGAGAAACCTTACATGTCAAACCTCCAGTTCAAAAGACAGTACCAGTCAGTCCTAAGTTCCATTAAAAGAGAGTAAATTCTGCAGACCACATTAAGTTTGATAAACCTGTCATTAAATCTACACAGAAACTTGAAAAACCTGAAGAAAAACCACATCTTAGGCTGGGTCCAGTTAAGCCTGTGCCCTTCTCATTTGAAAAAAGAGATGAGGAATTGAAACATAGAGAAGAGAAAATCAAACAGCTGATTGAAGAGGAACGATAGCAAGCTTGTTTATTCAAAGCCCAACCTGTACCAGGGGTTGTTAAGGAACGTATACACTGCACCACTGTTAAAGGCAGTGCATCAACAGCATCTTCAAAAAACAAAGAGAACATTAAGTTTGAGGCTCGGCCAGCTACAGTACTTTACAAAGAACCTTTTAAACCTGTCCTCAAACCTCAACAAGTGAAACCTGCTCCATTTGTGTTGACTACTGAGAAGCGAGCTGCTGAAAGAGAAAGGTTTGACAAACAGTTAAAAGAAAAAGAGGAAGAAATTGAAAAATTGAGACAGCAAAGAGAAAAAGAGCTTTTAGAAATTGAAGAGCAGGCTAGGGGTGAATTGAGAGCCAAACTTGTACATCATGCAAAACCTGCTCCTGCTCCGCTACCATTCCATTTAGAAAAGTCTGTAGCACCACTCACTGTTCCAGAGACACCTAAGTTTGTGAGAAGGCAGAGACAAAACTGAGATTTAAAAAACACATTTCTAATTTGTTGAACTTTTGTTCGGATAGATGTTATCAACTCGTTATCATGTTTTGAGTATGTCACATGCAAAGGACTGCCTCTGCGGCGCGGTCGGTAGTGACACCGCCTGCGGCGCTGGAGGTCGTGGGTTCGATTCCCACCGGAGACAAATATTTGTGTGATCCATAAATGTTTGTCTCAAGAGTCTGGGTGTTACTTTGTATACATATGTATGTATTTAAAAAGTAGGTATATAAGTATTAATATCTGTGGTCCGATACCCATTACACAAGCAGGTTATTCCTAACTTACTTTGGGATCAGATAGCGTTGTGTGAAAAGTCCGTGAATATAAAAAAAAACATGTTCCTGCTGATCTACTACTCCATTTAGAAGTATGATAAGTGCTAAACCACTCAGTTTTGGATAGTTGGGAGCAGAAACAAAACTGAGATTTTGAAAACATGTTTTAGTAATCGTCGATATGTTTGTCCATTACTTGGATAACTTAGACAAGGCTGTTATGTATCTCATTTTGAATTTTTATCAATAATAATAATTATGAAATAATGTGGCGTGACATATTAATTTTATTTTGTGTCATTATCAGGATATTTTTTAGGAGATTTTTATTTGATATTGCATAGATGATATGGTTCGTAATAATAAATGTAACTTAGACAGAGAATTGTTTTAGTGTATGTCGCAGTGCATACACTTGTAGTGTAGACGTCCCTCGTGTCGAGGGGCCGTCTACTCGAGCGACAGATTCGCGGCGATATTATCATCGTGGCACGTATTTCCATACAATCTCTGAACGTGACTTTACTTACTGCGATGGAATTAGATCATTAATGTGTGTGGTGATCAGCACTACCTAGTAAAGATTACACGTAGTATACGACGCTACTGATCCTGCACCAGGATATTACATTTCTCACACTAAAGACGTTTCCCACTCAGGTGATGCCTGATCGCAGGATCTTCCCAACGTGTTGGAGGAATGAGGAATATCTGAGACGGTTTCTCCCCAATTTTAAACAAATTTTATACGAGTCTTGGCATGAAATCTGTGGGGTGTCTGAGAAAGTGTAGTACGTATTTGATGTTTTTTATTTTTTTTTTATTTTTATTTATTTATTTCCTTAAAATACAAAAATAACAGCAATGGCAA
Organism: Miltochrista miniata; assembly: GCA_933228765.1. Taxonomy (NCBI): domain Eukaryota; kingdom Metazoa; phylum Arthropoda; class Insecta; order Lepidoptera; family Erebidae; genus Miltochrista; species Miltochrista miniata. The sequence continues at coordinate 42,246,631 of OW121747.1, forward strand.
ACCAAAAAACCACAAAGGGTTTATGCGGAGTGCCGTACATTCTGCAAATACAGTTCAAAAGTTACATACCTACCCATACAATATTTTACCGAAATGGCATATTCATTCCAACCAAACCAACACAAGTCTAAAGTTTCTAAATTAATGAAATAAAATCAAATCTACCCACTTACAGAACAAGCATCAAAGCGATACTTATTTTGTGACACACTAATAAAAAAAAAAAAAAAAAAGAAAAAGAACGGAACCAGTTTGTGCAAGGTTTCTACAGGCTGTTCAGAAAATGAAGTTTCAATTTATTTTTGATATTGTTTTGTGTAATACTCTGCACAAAAGATGAACTTAGGCTGTTTCTAATGCGCGGGATGAGGTATGCAGTAGTTCTCTCACCATAAACATTTACTGCTCCAATCGTGACCAATTTTCTATTAGTTTTCTGTCGCGTTTGAATGTTATGCGATATTTCTTGTAAGATGCTTTGATTGAAAAACTGTTCTTTTAGGAGACTATACGTAACCTTTGTGTGTACGGGAAAAACTTTACAAAATTTATATAATTCTTTTTCATTATTTCTATGCATTTGTTTTATATTATTTGGTACAATTTTTTTCAGAAGTCGTAACTGGAGTTCTAGAATTTGATCGAGATAGGACTTATATGTTCTTCCATAGCTTGTTATACCGTATCCGATTATTGAGTCAGCTAGTGCGTTATATAGCATGAGTTTCACTTTATACGGTATTCTATCTTTAATGATATACAGATTTGCCAGAAATGCTCTAAGTTTAGCACATATGTACTGAATATGAGGCAGCCAATTGAATTTTTTGTCAATTATTAGACCTAAGTACATATGTTGCTCAACACAACCAATCTTCGGACAGGTACAACAAGCATTATTTGCCTTATGCAAACACGCATGATCATGGGCTACTAATACTCCTCGAAAATCAGTAGGGACTCTTTTATGGCTGGAGTGGATGTGAAGTAATTTAGTTTTGGCTGCGTTTAGGACTAGTCCATTATCATGGCACCATTTGTTAATGTTGTCAAGGTCTTGCTGCATCTTTGAGAGCGCTGTTGAGATGTCATGATCGGCAATAACTAAACAGGTGTCGTCAGCATACTGATAAGAGGCGCAGTTGCGGACAACGTTGTTCATATCATTGACGTAGGTAATGAAGTGAAGTGGTCCAAGAACTGATCCCTGAGCCGTGCCCATGTGCACCTTAATAGTCTTACTTAATTTATCATTAATTTTGACACAGTAGGACCTATCATAGAGATAGTTCTCACACCATTTGAGCAAAGGTCCACGAACACCGGAGTTTTCGAGCTTTTTTACAAGCCTGTGGTGATTCAATGTATCAAAGGCGCGTGAAAAATCAATAAAGAGAGCTATCACATGTTTTTTTGTATTTAAAAATGTATTTATATCATCTGTAAATTTAGATAACAAATTAGTGCTACTTTTTTTTGGTTGAAAGCCGAATTGATTTTTGTAGATAATGTTGTTGTTTTGATAAAAAGTATGAATTTGTTCACTAAAAAATTTCTCGACTATTTTATTAATGCTTGACAACAGTGTGATAGGGCGATAATTAGACATGTCATTGTGCCGGCCTTTTTTATGTACCGGACGTACGCAACCACATTTCAATCCTTGGGGATACTTCCCAGTTTTAAGACTAGTGTTAATAAGATTAGTAATAGATACACAAATTTTTTGACTGATTTTCTTAATATCCATAACTTTAATTTTATCTTTACCAGGTGCTTTAAAAGAAATAAGCTTGTTTATAATATTTTTTATTTTGCCTGGGGTTGCTTTTTTAACTAACATGCTGAGTTCCACGTTTTGAAAGTAATTTTTAGTTTCAAGAAGAGGTATGCTACACTTGGGCAATAACTCATTAACAGAGCTTTGAAATTTTTCTGCAAAATTATTAGCTATTTCATATGAGGAAATATTTTGGTCGCTAAACGCTTTTGTAATAAAATCATCTATTGTCGGAGTGACCCTTCCACAGATAGAATTAATTAAATGCCAAAGTTTCTTGGCATTGCCGTAGTTCTTTTTAATAATATTTTTATAATAGTTGTTCCTATAATATTCAATTGTTTTATGAACTTTGTTGCGTAATTTGTTAAACTGTAGTTTTAGATATTTATTAGTGGGATCTGATTTCCATGCAGCAAACAACTTGTCTCTCATTTCACACATGTTAAGAATATTCTGATTAATCCATGGTTGTTTGAAACGATTGAATTTGGGAGAAGTTTTACTAACTTGAGCTTTCCTACATGCATTTTGAAAACTACTTTCTATAAACGTATATATTTGGTCAGGACAGCTCATGCCTCTAGTCAGACACCAGTCGACTGAATCAAGTTCATTGTGCAGAATACGACGGTCATAGCAATAAAATTTATTTTTATTCGGAGCAGCCTGTATATGCGTTTGCAAATCAGTGGAAGCGCATGCAAGTACTAAAATGCGATGGTCCGCCAGAGTCGTATCGGCAGCCGTCGTATACACATTGCTCTTAGCTAGCCGTGTGAAAATATGATCTATGCATGACCTTGTGACGTGATTCGCTCGTATGTCAATTCGGGTATAATCTGATATGCCACTAACAAATCCGTGCTTGGATAGTAAATTCAAATACAAGTTTTTGTGTGAGGAATGTGTTTTTAGGTCAATGTTTGTGTCACCAAGTATAATCATGTCAGTGATATTACACTTCGTTATGAGTTTGTTTAGTTCGGAGACAAACATAGTTCTGTTATTCGATGGCGGTCTATAAATTGCACACACAGTTAACGTTTTGTTGTTTGTCGTAATTAAAGTGCCAGTTATGCTTTCAAAAGTGTGAGTTCTGAGTGTCTTAACAGTGAATTTAAAGCAGTTCCGAACATAAATAATTATCCCACCGCCTTTTCGATTTTGACGCAACTGTGTGTACATTCTATAGCCCGGTATTTGGTACAGATCGCAAATTGCCGTAGATATACCTACTTCGGTAACTATAACTAGGTCGAGAGCGACCACTGAAGAATCCATAACACAGAGTAGTTTATCAAAATTTCTGATTAGAGAACGAATATTTACGTGCATACAGAACAGATTATAGCTGACAGGGGGAATCTTTTTTATAAAATTATTAATCGATATACAGTTACAAATTTCGTTAGTTATACTTGCCATACCCACTGAGAATTATGAATTGTTGAATGTAATCTTATATAATACAAAATAAGTAGGTAAGGAATTTATGATTTTAACAGACGTTCTATATCTTGCTCAGAACGAATTATCAACGACCGCTGAGATTCATCATTTTTCCTAGCATATATTTTTCCTTCCTTACACCATACGTACTTGAATGATCCACTTAGTTGTTGCTTTGACTTGAATAGTAGTGTCTTTGTTAGTGGGGTGAGGGCTGCACGTACATATATACGACTTCTGGCTTGGTCTGCTGCCAAATTAGAAACGATATTACCTGCTAGGATCTCCCTATTTTTCGCAGAGGATATCCACTGTTCACGGTCACTTGTAGCTTGTAACTCAACAGTGATGTGTCCCAGCTGCTCCTTACGACGTGAAATTACTCGGTGAGCACGAACTATCCGCTGAGGGTCTACCATTAGTTTGGTGGCAATTGATTTGGTGATTTCCGCGACATTTTGATTAGCAGTCTCTGGCACACCAGCTATCTCCAGGGTAGAAGCTAATAGTTTTTGTTCAAATTCGTTTGTACGTTGTTCTAGTACAGCAATACGTAGGTCTTGGTTTTTATTTTTGTTAAGGAGGTCAGTATTTTTATTTATTAACAATTTTATAGTAGTACCTTGTTCCTTAACAATGTCTTCAAGATCTGATATTTGACTATTCATGAAATTAATTGATGAAGTCAACTCTTCGAGCTCCTCCTTCACGGCCTTCCTTATCTCTCTACTGATGTCCTTTAGTAGTTTTTTCGGATCAAAACCAGAGCAGCTTACATTCTCTCTGTCATCCTCGTTTTCAGAGTCTTCAGGAAGAAAGAATGATGAACGTTTGGTCATATTTCGCAAACATTCCTCGCAGCTCCATTCGAGCCCATCTGAGTTACGGAGAGCAGTTAACTGTTTGTTTGTTAGTTTGGCACAAGTTGAAGTCGCGTGGACACATTTGTTGCATCGGCTGCACTCCAGTCCCGGCGATTTTTGGGTTATATTTTTATTACAGTTCGTACACTTTTTCAGCACCATTTTACGTAGGTATTTATAAAATAATTAGACTAACACAGTAAGTATGTATAAACTCGACTATGCCACTCGGCTGTCAAATGCAGAATGAATGTTTTAACTGTTAATCTAATGTAAAATGTGATCTCGTGCCTAAAACTGCCC